>JAQPPZ010017010.1:2400000-3600000 GCA_028583015.1 Wollemia nobilis | reverse complement strand
CTCAGCTGAATTTTGACTTGAAGTTGAGATTGTAAAATAGAGTGCATTTTCGGTTGCATCCGACACTCTTGGTTGATAATTTGGCAAAATTGTGAGGGGCTCAATTCTAAGTCTTTGGGGGGACATTAGGCCAAGTTATTCATTGAATTTGGCAAGTTTGGAGGTAATCTTGTAAGTGAAGGCATTGATCTTGTACAATATTTTGGAGGCACATTTGGGGCTATTTTTTTAGCCAAAGTTCCTAATACAAATCATCAACTCAAGGGGTGATTTAGGGCCCCTTGTCCCTTGTTGGTGGAGTCATTTTGTGGCACTCTCTTGGCCACTTGGTGTTTGTTGCTTGCATCTTCTATTTGGGCTTTGTCTACATTTTATGCTTGCTATTACCCTTGCATTTCTTTGGGTTTTATAATTGTAATCAAGTGTAGTTCCATTGCATACACACTTGAAACTATGCCATATACAAGCAAGCAAACATATACAAGCATCTTCTCATAAAGCACCAAATACATTGGCACATCTATTGTAACAATTCTAAAAGAAGCAAGCAAGCATCACATTTTTATAACCACCTATGTTCCACGTATCAATCTGCTCATATACCTATAGTCTCCCTCACGTAAGGGCGGGTTATTGAGTAGTTTGGTATAAAGGTCTGGTAGGTTATCATTGTTTCAAAAACGCCTATGTTCCACGTATCAACTGCTCAAAAACTTATAGTCTCCCTCACGTAAGGGTGGGTTATTGAGTAGTTTGGTATAAAGGCCTGGCAGTTTTCTCCCTTTTAGAATTGCCTATGTTCCACGTATCAACTGCTCAAATACTTATAGTCTCCCTCACGTAAGGGCGGGTATATTGAGAAGTTTGGTATAAAGGTCTGGCAAAATTCCAATTCTTACTCTCTTTGGATAGAAAAGGGCACTTGTGTTCAACTTAACCCTCCCACTGTTGGAATCACTTGAAGATTCAGAGTGGAAAAACTAGGCGAACCCTCCTCTGGATCTTCAACGGTGTACCCTAGATTTTTTTTTAGGGCTCTAATTTGGCATTTGTGGTTCTTACTTCATCCTTTGTTGAGCTCCCTTTTCTTTTGATCCTTTTCTAAATCATGGCTACTACAAATCTATTAAGTGGACTCACAAAGAAACTTGAAGGAGCACAAACTTTTGCAAATTGGAAGTATGAGATGGAATCAATATTAATGATGAATGACATGTGGGACTTTGTGAGAGATAGGCAGGCTAATGAAGACCCACTCACTGCACCTACAGACCCTAAAGAAAAAGCACAATTTGAGAAGAATTCCAATATAGCTTTAAGTCTAATCAAGCTAGCTACTGGAATTCAATGCAGAGAAACTGTAAGGGCTGCAAAAACACCTAAACAAGCATGGGATGCTCTCAATAGATTGTTTGATAGGCCAAGTCAAGATAATATCTTGTATCTCAAACAAAAATTACACAATCTATGTATGAAAGGCTCACTTACCGATTATCTTATGGAAGTGAAGTCTATTAAGAATGATTTCCTAGCTACTGGTAAAACTCTAGAAGATAATGAATTGATTCCAATAATGTTGCATGGCCTTCCTTCAAAGTTTCACTCTTATGCTACCATGTTAGATCTGAGTGGAAAAACAATGAGTTCCACACTTGAGGAAATTGAGATTCTATTGAAGAAACATGAGCAAGCCTTAATAAAAGATGAAGAAATTGAATCAACTGTAGCAACTTTTGCCACCAAGGCATCCTTACAACAAAACAAGGGTCAAAATCAGCAAAATCAGAGAGGTAGAAAGAATCAAAAATACCCACAACAACAATGTTAGAATAAAAAACAGTAGTAAAAATAGACATAAAAAATAGCAACATCAGCAGTACCAACAATAGCCACATCAGCAGTACTAGCAACAACCACGTCAATAGTATAATCAACAAAAATGGCAAACAAGACCTCAAGGGGGTCAATACAACAATCAACAAGGGTGTGAATATTGTGGAAAATGGAATCATAATGTTGCTAATTGCTATCAAAGGCAAAGAGAATAGGGGGAACCACAAAATAATAATTTGAACACATTGTATGCAGCCAACCAAGTTAATGTTGAAGATAAAGAATGTTGGTATATTGATTCTGGAGAAGCAAAGCACATGACAGGAAGGCAAGATTGGTTGACCAAGGTTCAACCCACTTCAAATCAATTCATTACTTTTGGTGATGAAAGTGCTCTTCCCATTGAAGGTGTTGGGGAGGCACCACTTACTTTGCATGATGGGAATAATGTTCCTGCAATAGATGTTTTGTATGTGCCTGGTCTTAAAAGGAGCCTTCTTTCTATTGGGCAGCTTACAGATAAGGGCTATAATGTCTATTTTGAAAAAGACAAATGCTACATTAAGGAACCCAATGGCAATGTCAAGGCCATGGGAGTCAAAAAGGATGGTGTTTACTACCTCCTTACAAAATCTGTAACACAAACATCTTTGCATACAACAACTACTTTTTCTTTGGAGTACATGTGGCATGAAATATTGGGACATTTAAATTTTAATAATCTTCAAATGATGGCTAGGAAAGGATTAGTTAAAGGACTTCCACATCTTAAGGAGTCAAAATATTTTTGTGAGCCATGTGTAATAGCCAAACACCATAGGCAACCTTTTGAATCAGGAAAGGCATGGAGAGCCAATAGACCTTTGCAATTGATTCATTCAGACATTTGTGGGCCAATGTTTGTTCAATATTATACTAGGGCTAAATACTACATCACTTTTATTGATGATTACAACAGAAAGGTATGGATCTACCTAATACAATATAAGTGGCAAGCCCTTGATAAGTTCAAAGAATTCATGGCACTTGTTGAAAGAGAAAGTGGCTATCAAATCTCCACCTTAAGATCAGATAATGGTGGAGAATATGTCTCCAATGAATTCTTCAATTTTTGTAAGTACCATGGGATAAGGAGGCAATTCACAACCCCTTATACCCCGCAACAAAATGGAGTTGCTGAGAGGATGAATCAAACAATCACAAATAGGGCAAAATCAATGTTACATGTTGCTATATTACCTAACTCATTTTGGGGAGAAGTTGTTCTTACTGCTGCATACTTGACTAATAGGTCATACACAAAGGCCTTACATGAAAGAACACCTGAAGAAGCATGGAGTGGAAGGACGCCCTATGTGGGCCATTTGAGAGTCTTTGGATGTGATGCCTATGCTCATATTCCTCATAAGAAAAGGAAGAAGTTTGATGATAAGAGCCAAAAATGCATCTTTGTTGGCTATAGTGATAGTGCCAATGCATATAAATTATATGAGCCTGTTTCCAAGAAAATCATTTTATCTAGGGATGTTACCTTTCATGAGTATCCCCCATATAATCCTCCTAAGGCCCCCACTTTAGAAATAACTAATGAAATAGTTGCTCCATTCATGCATACAATATCATCTAGTCCTTCCCCTTCACTCATAAATCAAGAAATTCATCCACAAGAAGAACTTCCTACAAATGATCCATGTCCTCCATCTCCTCCTCCTAATGATCAAGTAACATCATCCAATCCTTTACCTAAGTGGGTTCAAGCCACAATAGATGAATCCCAAAATCATTTGCCCACCTATACAGGTAAAAGGCCTTCAACCCTAAGACACCAAGTGAATTATGCCCTAATGGCCAAAGTCCTTAGCCAACCCGAACCTTCTAATGTCAAAGAAGCACTTGGTGATCCTAAATGGGTTCATGCCATGGATCAAGAATTGGATTCCATTGAAAGGAATCACACTTGGGAGTTAGTTGATTTACCCAAAGGTAAATATACCATTGGCACAAAATGGGTATACAAGGCAAAATATAAAGCAGATGGCTCACTAGATCACTACAAGGCTCGCCTAGTAGCTCAAGGCTATAAGCAACAAGAGGGAATTGATTATGAGGAGACCTTTGCTCCTGTGGCTAAGATGACTACAATCAGGACAGTTATTGCTATGGCAGCTCAAAAACATTGGCCAATATATCAAATGGATGTCAAAAGTGCATTTCTCAATGGTCACTTGAAGGAGGAAGTGTATGTGAAACAACCACCAGGGTACATAGTTGAAGGCCAAGAAAACAAAGTCCTCAGATTAAAGAAAGCTCTATATGGGTTGAAGCAAGCACCCCGAGCTTGGTATGCAAAGATTGACTCCTATTTTCTCAACCTTGGTTTCACTAGATCTACAGAAGAATCTACTCTCTATGTGAAACATTGGAGGAACCGCATCATTTTGGTTACATTGTATGTGGATGATCTTCTCATTATAGGTGATGACATAGAAGGAATAAGGTTGCTCAAGGAGGACTTATGCAAGAACTTTGAGATGATAGATTTAGGCCTCCTCCACTATTGCTTAGGCATAGAGGTATGGCAACAACCTGGTAAGATTTTTATCTCACAGGCTAAATACATTCAGTCTATTTTGGAGAGGTTTCGCATGGAGGAGTGTAAGCCCTCTCTCACTCCCATGGAAACCAGGTTGAAATTGGTCAATAGTGATGATGAAGAAAGGGTTGATGGTACCCTTTACAGGCAGCTAGTTGGAAGTTTGATCTACTTAACTTCAACTAGACCAGATATTTGCTATTCAGTTGGCCTTATTTCCAGATTCATGCAGGATCCTAAGAAGAGCCATTGGATAGCAGCTAAGAGGATTGTGAGATTCCTCAAGGCCACACCTCATCATGGCCTTATGTATACATCAAGTGATGATTTTTCATTGATTGGCTACACAGATTCAGATTGGGCTAGTTGTCCTGAAACTAGAAGATCCACATCAGGTTATTGCTTTCAGTTGGGCCAGGGCTCTATTTCATGGAGCACAAAGAAGCAAAACACAGTTTCATTATCTTCAGCAGAAGCTGAATATAGAGCAGCAGTTGAGGCAACTAAGGAGGCAATATGGTTGAGGCAATTACTTCAGGATATTGGGCTATTCATACATGGTCCAACATATATATATTGTGACAATCAAAGTACCATCAAGATGACCAAGAATCCAGTTTTCCATGCTAGAACAAAGCACATTGAGATCCATCATCACTTCATCAGAGAAATGGTCCAAGAAGACATTATACACATGGAGTATGTACCAACTCAATATCAAGTGGCAGACATCTTCACCAAGTCACTTGGGAAAGACAAGTTTTCTCAGTTTAGCAATTTGCTATATCTATGTAATAGAAGTCAACATTAAGGGGGAATGTTATCTAATGTTGACTTATCTTTTTAGGATAGTGCACATTAAGGGGGAATGTTAGAATATTATTATTGTTATAATGTGCACTATGCCTATAATTGATAGGTTGACATTTGTCTTCTGCCACTTGTCCCTATCTTCAGTTTGAGTTGGAGTGGTGTCTTTTGAAAGACACTTGGAGTGGAGCTTATGACACTTGTCATATCTCCCTCCTAAGCTTGATGCTTATATATTATAAGATAACTTGTAAATAAAGTATGCCTTTTGTTCAGTCCCAACAAAATTTAGGGCTCTTATAGAGACAAAACTAGCTAAGGATTTGAAGAATGTTAAGACCTCCAAATTCATCAAGAGATGGGGGTGATTTAGTTGAAGCTTGGCTAAATGAGATAGAGACCTATTTTGTCACAACCCACCCTGTAAGACCCCTAATGAGGAAGACAAATTAATCAAACTTATTATTTCAATACCTAACCTTGTTGGTGCTATAGCTATGCATGGATATCGATCTAACAATAACATTGTTGATACCTTTAGTTGATCAACTAAGGAGCTGAATAATGGTAATACTTGCAATGGTTTTTAATTAAATTGGCTAACCATTTAAATGGAAAGCTAACAATTTAATTTCTACCTTGAAAATGCATTTAAATAATTTAGAAAGGAAGTTCAATATTATTTTATGCATGTAATAGTTAGCAATTAAAGAGGCTAACCATTACAACATCAGGATGGCAATTTAATAATATTTTTGAATATTGCTTTCAATTTAATTAAGCAAAACAGATAAATTAATAATTATGTTTAATTGCAAAAGATGATTTTATTTATTATGGTAGGCATATGTAATTTAATATAATTTTTATATATGCATGATCCTCCTTTGACTTTCCATAAGAGGTAAATATGCAATCTAGTTTTGAAAGGATGACTATTTTGGTGAAAGGAAATTTTGAGTCCCTATCAACTAGGATTGAGCTGTAGAATACAGTAATAAGTTCTACCCTCTCTTCCACTTGGGGAAAAGAGGTCTCCTTGGAAAGAGAGGATGGCTTAGGAGAGAAAGCCATTAGGTTGGAGGGGAATCTAGGCAAAAAGGAAGGAAGGTGTTTGAATATTTACAGAGAAGGGGTGGAGCATTATGGAGGAGAAAGGAAGGGACTAAATGAAGAGGCTAAGAGGAGAAGACATTGGGTAGGATATTTTTACTCTTTACATTTTAAAGTGTATAATAATAATAAAATGATAAAATCAGGCTTGTTTTAGATTGCAATTCTGGGATTCATGATTTCTATTTTAGAACTTGTCTTTGTAAACCTATTTCTTCTTCCTTTATACTTTAGCCTCTTTGATGATTAGTTAAGGTAAATAGATTATCCTATATCCTTGAATCAAATGCATACTTGACAGAGAGACTTATGTTTTAGACTCGTATTTTATTTTTAAATTGGTCTTCCTTACGTTTATGGCATCTTTCTAAATAATCATGGAGAATGAGCTCTCTTCTCCTTGTAGTGTTAGACTATTGAGAACCTACATTTAGGTATTTAAATATTGTTATCCCCTCTTTTGTTAAAATTATTTTTTAGTTGATAAGAAATATTCCCTTGAATCATCTTAAAAAAAAACTTGGATGTCAATGGGGGTTTCCTCAATGCCCCTCTACTATGGTCTACATTTTTCTACTGAGAGGTTTCTATAAACATTTTCTTGTTTTGTATATTTTATGGGATAGCATTTCATGCTCATAGTCATTAGAATATTCACTCTAGTATATGATTAAATACAAAACCTTTTTGTATCCACCTTTGGGTTTATAAGTCTGGTTTGTATATTTTTTCTCTTCCTTATATCTCAGATGATACACCCTACTGGTGCTTCATTACTATGGTGGGGTTTTTCGTTCCACCTTTCCTGGCATATCTAAGGAGTTTGCATTCAATTATAATATTTCCCTCTTCTATATAATTGATTCAAAATATTAGATGTTTCCACTAATAGTTTATAGCCTAAATTCATTTAGATTAAAATGGATTGATCATAGGGAGGAGGTTAGAATCATAGGCTCTCACTCAATGGTTTTGTCAACTAGAAAAGTCCAGACTCAAGCTAAATCTCTATAAGGCATAGTTGAATATTGTGACTGTGTCTACTTAGAACATTAGTCATATACCTTCATTGTCCTTAGTTTGGTCATATTTATGTTGACAAGATTTGCTTCTGGATCCAAGATGGAAGCTATTTTGTGTAGACACCAAAACAGCACCAATCCGATTATGTGACTACAAACACTGATCACATTAACACACACAACCCCCAGGGTAGCCCCTCAGAGGTTAAACAGTGGTTCTAACCACTTACACAACAGTTTTGCAAGTCAAAAATCAGTTTGGCACCTTTTAGACACTTTATTTCTTATTCGTCCCACCCAGGGACGAGTGCGAATTTGTACTCGTCCTACCCAAGGACGAGTATGGATTTGTACTCGTTTCACCCAGGGACGATTACTAGCGCTCGCTCCGGGTGGGACGAATGCCAGGTTTGACCAAGCAAAAGTCGACCTCGGCGCATGACAACTCAGAACTACCACTCAGCTTTTCATGCATGACATAGGAGTGTGAGTGAGTTCTTTTTCATTTTTCTTCATTGCTGGGAGTAGAGTTTTCTAAAACATACAAAGACATGCACAGAGGCACTTAAGAAGCCCTTGATCAAGAAGAAGTCTTCTCTTCACAAACAAAAGCATTCATGCAAAGAAACACTTTTGCATGTTAATTCAAAGAGACCCCTTGGGTCTATAAAATGGTGAGTTTTCTCACCCAAAAGAGATATACAGAGAAGGAGCATTTTGAGCGACGAAGTGTCGCTAGTTCACTTACTCGGCGATTTGTGCTTTCATAATCGTGGTATTTCTTTTAGTTTCATGTTTATGCTTTTGTCAAGTTTTTCATTTCATTTAGATTCATTTCAACCATCGTTAGATTCATCTTTTATTTTTCATACACAAGTGCTACCGACTTTCTTGTTTGTTTCTTTGAGTGCAGAGTTGAAGCATTAGAGGAGCGGCGAGGAGTCTACCTTACCAACGCAAGCGGCGGCAACATTTGGCCCGCCCATTCCAAACGTGGGCATGCGGAAGGAGGAAGACTAAGTCACAAATTGTAACAAAGACCAATTTAACGCTCCTAGCCCCTAAAAAGGGAGGAGACGTCTATGTAACCGAGGATAAGAAATTTGAATAAAGAGGTCTGTGATTTCCTTACATCTTTTCTTTCGTCTCCAATTTATCTCCTTTCCTTGTTTTTGTGCATAGGATTAAAGCGTTACATTTCGTCTTATATTGCATAGTTATAGTTTTCCTTTTGCTTCCGAAATCTCGTGCTTTCAATGGCGATCACGGTGGGACCTCTGTCCTCTATTTTTTTTTAGGTTAAATTACTGATCTAAAATTGCTTGTTTTTTTTTTACAGGTACCTGTTTTTCAACAATCGGACTGTTATTCGTCTCTGCAAGTGACGATTACATAATTGTTACTCGTCTCACCCCGGGACGAATAAACTATTCGTTCCACCCTGTGACGATTACGGTTCTGTTATTCGCCTCACCCAGGGACGATTATAGATCTGTGCAAATTTTCAGAGCAAATCAGAAATTTTCGATTAGGCAGAGAAGAGGTAGGGGTTTTTTATAGCTTCTGTTAAATTTCTGTTTTTCTGTTTCTGGTTTTCAGTTTGAATGGCTTAGGGAAAGATTTCTTTTCGTTTGCTTGTTTCAATTTCGCAAAATTAAAACGAACCCCACACATCACGTTACATTTTAAACCAAGGCGTTGGTCGTAAGACCCCAACCCTTGAGCAAGACCAACGGTGGGTTCATCACCACCTTGGCTTAGCTTTGCATCCATTCCCCGATTGTCAACTAGTTGTTAGGCGTAAATCCCGACGAAAGCCGACCGAGTGTCGCCGGGGTGATTCCCATGCGCGCGAGGATAAGTCTTCTATGGTAGGTGCCATTAACGAGACAATCCCCCTTCCGTACCGCCTACGTACCACGTACCATCCGCTCTCACGTACCTATAGTCTCCCTCTCGTAAGGGCGGGTATATAGAGAGGTTGGTATATCGGCTCCGGTCGGTATATTGAAGGGGCGACCATTTTGGGAGTTATATGAGCCGTCATAAATGCATTTAAACGTTCTTCAAAACCTACAAAAACAAAACAAAACAACAAAAACACACTAAACCAGATTTAGGGCACACTATTAATCTTTAAAAGAGATAATCATTGCTTGTGTGTGTATGCTATTTTCTGTTTAGACAAAAAAAATCAAAAATCAAAAAAATCATAAACAAAGATAAAAATCTACGCATTTTGTCACTCGCTCCAAAAAGCTCCAAGGATTCCCGCAATCGCTTGGTCACTCCAAAATGCCCCAAAGGTGTCCATGAACCCTTTGGTCAACCCAAAAGCACCCTAAGGTTCCCATAAGTGATGCAGGACCATCCAACAAAATATGGGAAATTTTATATTTTTCTCTAAATTTTAGTGCATCTTGTCGGGGCCATAACTTCTCAACCGTAGCTCCGATTGACTTGAAATTTTACAGGGAGTTAGTTGGGATAATTTTAAACAAATATAATTCTCTAGAATTCTATTTGCCCAAAAAGTCAGTTTTCGGGGCCAAATTCCATCATCTAGTGCCCCAAAATTAGGTTTTAAAATTGGACACGCAATTTTTTGCACTTTTTGAGCTGTTCGGATGTCAATATCTCCTAATGTATTTAGAGTTAGGACTTGAAACTTCATTTTTGTCTTATCTATTATAAGAGGGATGCGCACACCAATTTTGGGCCCCATCTGACTCATTTCAATTTTTAGGGTTTTTAGAGAGACATCGCCATGGTATTCACCCGTAGTCAAGCCCACTCATGGGCAGACGCTGCGACGAATGTCCAAAGAAGCACGAGTCACATCCGTTATAGTCCCCAGGATTTGGTCATACCACCTTGGCGACCTAACACACAAGGCAGTCCCCTACACACCTTAACGAAAAGGGACTATAGGGGCACCTCTTCTAGGGGCACTCCTGTTCAAAGATAGCACCCAACACGCACCCTCCCATGAGGGGTACATCTGTAGGAGAGCTCCCTTAGATGCTTGCTATGAGTGGTCACCACGCAATGAAGCACTAGGTCAACATAGGGTTCGACGGGAGGAACCACATGATTACACTATCCCTCCTTCACCCCCTCTAGTTGTCAGGACTACAAGGACAAATACAGAGCACAAGGCTCCTCAGGTGGGGCGAGCCAACTCTTCCCGTTCCTCTTTCACTTACAAAAGAGAGCACGAGGAAAACCCTTACCTTCCTCAAGAACAATATACATCGCAGGAGCAACACGCCTCCGCAATTGCTAGCTTTCAGGATTACCTATTGAGGCCAAAGCCTCATGGGAATGCCGCTACCCCCAACAGAGGGAGGCGACCTATAGAGATCTCGGATCACCATGACCGAGATAGATATCTAGGAGAGGCATCTAGGCCTTCTAGACATGAGACGATAGGACCAACTATCTTAGAATCTGCCAAGCATATTGCACGTCGGATGCAACTCACGATACTTGAGCTGGAACAACAACAGTTAGAGCAACAATATCTTTTAAATCAAGAGTGCCTTCAGCGCCAGGAGGATGAGTTGTTACAACACACTATGCAGGGAAGACTCCAACCCCTCGCATGCATAAGACAAAACATTATGAGAAACACAACTGGGTGCAAGACAGGTCTCTACGACCTTATCAAACGTTGCCCTCGATGCCTCCTAGACTTGAGCGGGAGGCCAATCCTAAGACCAATGACGGGTGCCTTCTTCAGGCGCCCACCCAGGTTCATGGACCACCCCCAAAAATTCTTCAAGAAGCCTCTGAGGAACCTGAGCTAGAAAAAGAGTGGACTAAAATGAAATACCAAAGCATGGGGGGTGCTATTCAGTCATCCCTCTCAAGGCATCAAGTTTCCCACAACTTGCAACGGGAACAAATCAAACAGGAGGAGCTCAAATCCCTCGATACAAGCAATGCACTGCCCAAGCACTTAGAGTCAGTAGAGACCAAGATTTTGGGGCCACAAAAGCCCAACTCACGTGAAACTCCTCTCAAAGAGGATCAACCCCTGGTTGTAGAGCTACCTGATGATGAGGTCTTCCATATCTTAGAATCACCAGATTCTGATAAGCCTGACTCTCTCGCCAAAGACGAGTCAGCATATGCAATAGCGCCATGGGACCCATTCGAGTCCGACAACATTAATTCACAGGTGGTCCCCATGGATGAGCATCACAAAATTCTCCTAACATTACTCCCTTTGGAGGCTCCCATCGAGCCCGTGCCATTGCCAAAAAATCAGGTCCCCCCACAAAGCGCGAAACAACTCCATGAGGACCACATCAATCTGCTCGAACAAGAAGAGCTTAACATGTCGCAGATAGCTATCGAGGCCAACGAGGGCCTTTGGATCATCGACAATGATTACGAAGATGAAACTGAGATGGCTTATCTCAATCATGCACGACGGCACAATCACCCTGTCACCCATGACGAACTAATGGCCCAACTAGGCATAAGACTAGGGCATGAGTGGCGCATAGACCCGACCCACTGGCATCACATGTTGATCCCACTCCTTTGGGAAGATCGCGAGCACCTTCCACCCAGAGATATCATAGCACCATCAGTGCCGAAGGCAGACCTTGCCCTCCTATCCGTGCATAAGGCCGATCCATTCGTGCCAATTCCTACAGAGCCAGATCCGGTGCACAAAGATCATCACGTCGGGGGTACCTCTATTCCCTGAAGAGCCAGTGGGTTACACCAAATGCTCCAAAGGTGTCCATAAACCCTTTGGTCAAACCAAATGCTCCAAAGGTGTCCATAAACCCTTTGGTCAAACCAAAAGCTCCAAGGATTATCGCAATCTCTTGGTCATCCCAAAAGCTCCAAGGATTATCGCAATCTCTTGGTCACCCCAAAAAGCTCCAAGGATTATCGCAATCGCTTGGTCATCCCAAAAGCTCCAAGGATTATCGCAATCGCTTGGTCATCCCAAAAGCTCCAAGGATTATCGCAATCGCTTGGTCATCCCAAAAGGCTCCAAGGATTATCGCAATCCTTGGTCATCCCAAAAGCTCCAAGGATTATCGCAATCCGTTGGTCATCCCAAAAAGCTCCAAGGATTATCGCAATCTCTTGGTCATCCCAAAAAGCTCCAAGGATTATCGCAATCTCTTGGTCATCCCAAAAAGCTCCAAGGATTATCGCAATCTCTTGGTCATCCCAAAAAGCTCCAAGGATTATCGCAATCTCTTGGTCATCCCTAAAAGCTCCAAGGATTATCGCAATCTCTTGGTCATCCCTAAAAGCTCCAAGGATTATCGTAATCTCTTGGTCAACCCCAACAGCTCCAAGGATTCTCATAATCTCTTGGTCAGCCCTAAATGCCCCAAAGGTATTTATAAACCCTTTGGTCAACACCAAACGCTCCAAGTGTTACCATAACTGCTTGGTCAAAATACATATTCAAAAATCAACAAAAACAATACAAAAAGTCAAAATCACAAAAACAATTGCATTTCAATTCCATGCATTCTAAAAAAAACAAAAATCAATCATCACAAAAACAATTGCATTTCAATTTCATGCATTCTCATAAACATCAAAATCACAAAAACAATTGCATTCCAATTCCATGCATTCTCATAAAAATCAAAATACAAAAATATAGGTTGCATTAAGCATTGCATCCATACATTGCATACTTCGATAGGTCATACAAGTCACAAGCACCATAGACAGTCATTATTTGGCAATTCCATCATTTCCACATCAACTCCATTTTCATACACGCATACATCCAGCATATCACCCTTTTATTTTAGCATCGTCAGTTGTCGCCTAATGTATATAGGGTTTTCGTCCTTCAGATGTCTTTAAATTTCTAGCCAAAACTGTACAGAGTTAAACAGATTTTACACGGGAAAGTTTTACTTGGATCACACCTTGTTACGTAGCATCCCAACACAAATTAACACACATATAAAAATTCCTAAGTTGTGTGAACGAAAGATGAAACTCGCACCGTAATCCCGGTTACCATAAGCGAAACGGCTATCTTGCTTATCCCCCTGTGCGAATGACCCTAGGAATGCTGAGAGTTGGCAAAAGGACAAGCATCCTCCCTACCCAATTCCCCATGAATCCCAAGTTCTCAAAAGTTGCAAAAACATCAAAAATTTGCAAAACGTCAAAACATTAAAATTTGACATCCTACAAAGGCACACATCAAAAGGCACAAATAATAGTGATTCTCATCACTCCATATTCAAATCCCTTGCTCAAAAAAAAAAAAAAAAAAATAAAATCATAAAAATAAACAGTGATTTTATCACTATAAAGAGCAAGTATCCCAATACACTTGAAGAAAAGCAGGGAGTCGAACTTGAATCCCTGGAATTCTCAGCATTTCGACAGGTCATGAGGCAAGCTTCAATACCGGTTTGGTTGATAGCCTATCAGTCACTGACAGTAAACCTCCCGCATGACGATATATCTGTCACATTAACTTGTGTATAGATCAATGTTTGCATGTGGATGAGCTAGCTTATGGTATCCTAGATAGCATCGCAGATTAATCTAACCAAACACAATCAAGGAGTTAGTGGAGCTAATTAGGTGATCCTCAGGATAGGTTCGGTTGAAAGCCCATCTGGCACTGGCGGTATCCTGATGAATAACACATAAACGAACTCAATTGCACACACAAGGATGTGAAATAACTTGGTTAAATTCAAGTCGAATTTATACCTTGTTCAAAAGTCTTGCGAGATAAATGTACAGTCTTGGCTAGTTAGTTAAAATATCTCGAATCTCAGAAAAGCTTAACTACATTTTAAAAATAACTATCACATTTTATTCCGTACATCACCATAAAAATATATGCAAAATACAAAAACACAAGTTTTCACATGCAAAGGCATTCCACAAAGTCATCCCATTACTATAGCAAGTCACTCAAATCTTGTACAGTCTATGGTGCATCGACACATCATCAACACCTCATTTCATTCATTCCCTATCCATACATCATACAAATTAAAAACATCACATTCATAATCGCCTCTGCATACATCAAACACATACATAAAAACACGCAAAACAACCAAAATATAAAAAAAAAACAAACACAACAAAACAACCAAAATAAAAAAAAAACAAACAAACACAACAAAACAACCAAAATATAAAAATGACAAATGCCAACAAAAACACTAAAAATTGCCGGACAAAAGTGCTCTTGCACTTAACCTCTTGGCATAAGAAAATTGATGTCGGGGTCTACCTTGTCGTTATCCTACTCCCCAAGAAGGCTACCATAGCCGGACCGCTCCACGGGAAGACGGATTTTCGCCAATGTTACCCCCAAATGGCATCCCAAAATGGGTTCACACCCACCAAAAATAGGTCCACAAAAAAAATCGAGAAATTGCTCGCGCATTCAACGGACAACATCTGAAGGCACCCTCACTTAAGTCATCTTGGGTCAAGCGACTCGTCGCTTTTCTCATGTCAGTCATTCCTTCATCGATTCGTCGCTTGAGGGGGTAGTCACACTTAAGTCACCAATCAACAACAACACACCCAATCAAGGCAATGGCATGCATTCAAAGAATCATTGACAAAGACAATCACGCTCCCGCTTGGGGCAGCAAACAAGCAATAATCACAAAATTGATTAAACACTTGGCATTCCCGAAGCATGAACACAAGGTTCCCCCGTGGATAAAAGGTTGCGCCCTTTGCCTATTCATGACCGATCAATGTCCAAGCTCAAGTCACACCTCACCAAAATAGGTTAATACTTGAAATCAAATTCCTTAGCTCGTCAGAAGCAAGGATTCAAGAATGCATGCCCTTTCCATACTTGGGGCATCAAGAGTTGGTTAGGTTACCGAGAAACCCTAATCATTAGTGCTTTGGTTATCTATTTTTGCTCGACGCTGCGCCTTGCACAACGCTTCCCAAAAAGGGGCATCTGTAGACACCAAAACAGCACCAATCCGATTATGTGACTACAAACACCGATCACATTAACACACACAGCCCCTGTGGTAGCCCCTCAGAGGTTAAACAAGTGGTTCTAACCACTTACACAGCAGCTTTGCAAGTCAAAAATCAGTTTGGCACCTTTTAGACACTTTATTTCTTATTCGTCCCACCCAGGGACGAGTGCGAATTTGTACTCGTCCTACCCAAGGACGAGTATGGATTTGTACTCGTTTCACCCAGGGACGATTATTAGCGCTCGCTTCGGGTGGGACGAATGCCAGGTTTGACCAACAAAAAGTCGACCTCAGCGCATGACAACTCGTAACTACCACTCAGCTTTTCATGCATGACATAGGAGTGCGAGTGAGTTTTTTTCAGGTGAGCTTTTCTAAAACACACAAAGACATGCACAGAGGCGGTTAAGAAGCCCTTGATCAAGAAGAAGTCTTCTCTTCACAAACAAAAGCATTCATGCAAAGAAACACTTTTGCATGTTAATTCAAAGAGACCCCTTGGGTCTATAAAATGGTGAGTTTCCTCACCCAAAAGAGATATACAGAGAAGGAGCATTTTGAGCGACGAAGTGCTGCTAGTTCACTTACTGGCGATTTGTGCTTTCATAATCGTGGTATTTCTTTTAGTTTCATGTTTATGCTTTTGTCAAGTTTTTCATTTCATTTAGATTCATTTCAACCATCGTTAGATTCATCTTTTATTTTTCATACACAAGTGCTACTGACTTTCTTGTTTGTTTCTTTGAGTGCCGAGTTGCAGCATTAGAGGAGCGGCGAGGAGTCTACCTTACCAACGCAAGCGGCGGCAACATTTGGCCCGCCCATTCCAAACGTGGGCATGCGGAAGGAGGAAGACTAAGTCACAAATTGTAACAAAGACCAATTTAACGCTCCTAGCCCCTAAAAAGGGAGGAGACGTCTATGTAACCGAGGATAAGAAATTTGAATAAAGAGGGCTGTGATTTCCTTACATCTTTTCTTTCGTCTCCAATTTATCTCCTTTCCTTGTTTTTGTGCATAGGATTAAAGCGTTACATTTCGTCTTATATTGCATAGTTATAGTTTTCCTTTTGCTTCCGGAATCTCGTGCTTTCATTTTGATTTTCTACTTGAAAATTTATTCTTTAATTTTATTACCTTAGCACATGCTATCAGATACTTTAAGATCAACTTTGCAACATTCATATTGAAAACAATATAGTAGTATTGTTTTATCCACTTATAAATAACCATGAATGAATGATGGAATTATATATAGTGTTTTCTTGTTAGGTATTACAAGTTTATAAACTTTATTATTGTAGAAAAATATTAGCTATAGCAGTGGATATTTGAATATGATATATCTATCTATTTATATATATATATATATATATATATATAATAAATATGCAAATGTACGTATGAATGTATTTGCAAATTCTGTAGCCCAAGATTTCACAACTTGCAGTTTAATTCATTTAGAAAGTCATTCTTTTTAATCGGGATAGCTAATATATTGAGACTTCCCCCCTTTTGTAGCCAGGCCAAATATGTTGATGCCCTATTTTTATGATCATGATCTATGAGTGCTTTACAAATGCCCACCTAGTGACTTCATGTTGACCATAAACCTCTAGGTGTTGACCTATGGGCACGTCTAGTTACCACATGGTTGACACACCAATTTGGGCTATTTGACTAGGGATAAAATGGGGGACTTAATTTTTGGCACAGATGGCCAAATGGGCATAGGTATCAAGGGCCTAAAATTTTGTATGAGAAGCTCTTGCACGATCGGCCTCATGAGTTGTAAGCATTGGAATAAAGAATTGTTTAATGAGTGGAAAGTTTAAATCGTAAAATATATAAATATTACCTTCAATTAACTAATGGGTCTATTGGAATTGTAAAGTGGAGGCCAAGTTGCTTAAATATATTATATTTGAAAGAAATTTTTGCATGCTTTTAAAATATATTAAATTTAAGTGTTAAAGGGCTATTGAGGCTAGGTTGTTTAAATATATTATGTTTGAACAAAATAAATACATGCTTTTTTTTGGTAGGTGGTATAAATTATATTATATGGATTTTAACTAGCACCTACAACCAAAAACATAAGCATATGACAAAAAGTACGTAGATAAGCACAAAATAGGGTGTCTACACCCTAGCTACTCCATGAACCAGACCAGAGAAAAATAGACCCACGTAGGGGTTGTTTCACAGAAAAATAAAGATCGAAAGAGAGATCCCACACAGGGGATAAGGAGAACATAAATAAAAAATCAAACCAGTGCCCATGCAGGGGTCAAAATATTAGTACCAAAATTCCCATGTAGGGGAGTAGATCTTGAAAGACAAAACAAACCAACTCTAATCATCGACAATTTTTAGCTACAAAGCTCTTTTGGCCATGTTTCTTGACCAGTAGTTTCAGGGAGGCACTGATGCTATCCATGCCACTGATGATGCTACTAAGGATGGTGTTGTAGACCAAGTTTAATATGGCCATCGAAGAAGTAGTTCTGTCACTCCCATCATCATAATTGTTGAAGCGAGCATACCTCTCAAGGTTGGTTATGCATTTCCAAGTTGACAACAATAGTATTAAGAACATTTTAAGGAAAATTTTGGTTCGATATGGACATATTCTTGTGATTAACCCCAAAATTGGCAAGCAAATCAACAGACTTGTTAGCTTCCCGATACACATGGTAGGTTGTAGTGTTGCAAAAATTTTGCATCAAGACCTTAGCTTCCTGAATAACAATGCACACATTCCATGAAGGAATTTTATTGTTGATGATAGAGTTTGTAACATTCATGGAATCACCTTAAATTTTTAAATTTCTCCTATAATATCTGAGAACTTCTAGCCCTCTCCATAATGCATGAGCTTCAAATAAGTGGTTATTTTGGACACCTAGAAAATTATAATAGGCCACTATGAGTCGTCCATTGTGATCCCTGACCAGACCTCCATCACCCGTTGCACCAAGATTTCCTTTAGAATCATTATCATAATTAACTTTAAGCCATCCTACAGGAGGATAAGTCCAATGAGCACCAATTTTGGGATGGGTATTAGAAGGAGTAGAGCTAGGACAATGGGGAATACTAAGGGAACGAAAAAGAGTAGACTCAAGGGCAAACTCAGGTGGTTTGGTGCAAGGGAAAAACTTAGAATTTTTAATAGCAAAGGTGATGGATTTGTTGACAACAAATATAGAGTCCCTGAAGGTGTTTGAAATATTCTACTATTTCTTTCAAGATAGATCTACCACAGGAGATGATGGAGATAAACTCTCCACAAAGAAGACACCCTAGAATTTCTGAAAAGCATGGACCATTGGGAGAAAAAAGAGACAGGGAGTTGGGATGGGCCTAGGAGATGTGAAATATGGACATGATATGATCCATGGTAGAGTGGAAGAAAGAACATTCCATAAATATGTGGTTGACAGATTCCTAGGCCACCAAGCAAAGATGGCATCTATTAGGAAAAACCATCCCTCTCTTCATGAGATTATCAGTAGTGAGGATCTTGCTTTGGATGTCCAACCAAGAAAAGACAAAAAATTTAGGTATGAGATGTTAAAGCCAAACTAGATTGAAAGGAATGAGAGAAGTTTGAGGAGTGAAATTTAATAGATGAGCAGATTTGACAAAAAAAATACCAGAGTTAGTTTCTTGCCAAAAAGGGGTATCATGAGACATACCAGATGGAATTACAATTGCCCTCAGCAATATTGATAATTGTATAATAGCATTTGAAATATGGGCATCAACATTTGCAATATGGAGCTCTTTCCATATGTTGGGTTGGACTGAAGAGTCTATGAAATCAGCCACCTTTATGCCTATGAGAGTGTGTAACAAAGGCTGCACCACTGAGAATCCATTGTTCTTACTAATTGATTGATTGGAGATCCACCTATTTGATAGAAAATTTATCCTATTTCCTATTTCAAACTGCCATCTAGTTCCCCTTTGAATAAGATGTCTAGTCTGGAGGATTGATTTCCAGAAGGTGGACCCAACTTTAGGAATATTTTCATCCATAAAATTCTAGATGTGAGTGTATTTGTATTGATGATGGTAACCCATTCAAGATTGCAATTGGTAAAAACCTTCCAAGCCTACTTTACCAATAGTGCCATGTTCATATTACTAATTCTTCTAAGACCCAATCCTCCCTAAATTTTGGGTAAGCAAACCATTTCCTAGCGGACCAGTTGAAACTTTTTTTATCCTCTGAACCTGTCCAAGGGAATCTCTTTTGAATCTATTCAATTTTTTTATAGAAAGAAATTGGGGCTTTAAATACTGATATAAAATAAACATGAATACTTTGAAGATAGGCCATAGTGAGAGTGGCTTTGGCTGCTTGGGATAGGAGGGCTTCTTTCCATCCTGTAAGCTTTTTATTAATTCTTTCACTAACATTGCTCCACATAGACTCTTTGGGGAAACTAGTGAATAGGAGAAGCCCTAAATAGATAGTGGGAAGTTTAGATATGACACACTCAAGAATACAAGCAATATTGACTTGTCTAGACAAGGGGTATTGAGAAAGAAAACTTTACTCTTGGCATAGTTTATATTTTGCCCTACAACCTATTTGTAGAGATCTAAAATACCTTTAATTAAATTTACTTTCCAAACCGAAGCATGGGTAGCTAAGATAGTGTCATCTATGAAATACTTATGAGAAAGGGGTCTCATGTTGGAAGCAACTTAAATACCAGAGATCATGACATTTGAGCAAGCAAATTTGAGAGATCTTCCAAGGGATTCAACAAGAATAATGAAGATAATAGGTGATAGGGGATCCCCCTACCTAAGCCCTCTATTGCTTGGGAAGTAACCTACTGTAGACCCATTGACTAACATTGATAACCAAGGGCTAGAAATGTAGCCTTGAATAAGTTTAACCCACTCTCTATGGAAATCGAACTTGAGAAGGACAACAAGTAGGAACTCTTGATTGATCTTGTCAAAATATTTATTCATATAAATTTTAAGGACCAGGGTAGCTATTTTGTTGTTGGAGATATACTGGAGGACTTCATGCAAAGTTATGATACCATCAATTATAGAATATGTTAAGTTTAAGTGTAAAAATGTCATGGAGGTTAGGATTTATTTATTTTTTATTTAAGTATTTAAAGGGGGCCATGGAGGACATGTTTTATATTATACTTTTATTTATATGTTGAAGAGGGGGGTTTTTAATTAGCCCTTGTTTCTTTTAAAAAAGGAATTAGCCCCCTTAGAAATTATTGGCCTTTGAACAATATGAGGAAGAATTTAATATTTAAGCCCTTGAATCAATTTTAAAATAAGGCCTATAGATAATTATAGCATTATGACCCTTTCAGTTATTGCATGGTCATAATTACGACTTATGATAAATTAAGCTCTTGAATTAATTTTTAAAAAATAAGGCTTGTGGTAATTAAAGCCTTATGACCCTTTTTTTTTTTTTTAAATAAAGGGGTAAAAATTTATTGATAAAAATTTTGGATTACAAAGTACAGCTAAGCCCCCAACCAAGACTCAAATAAGCAACAAGACAGGCTAAATCACCAGACAAGGTCAACTCCCAAAGAAAACAAAAAAAACAAACCACATTAAGTCTAAACATCCTTATGGATCAACTCCCATAGGTGTTGAGAATCCCCAGATGGGAGACTCTCCCAGTTATCAATACTCTGAGTATCCAATAGCTTAGAAGCCCTTTTGGCCAGGTAATCGACAACCCCATTCCATTCCCTTGGAATGTGCACAAAGGATATAAATTCGAACTCTTCACTCATTCTGAGAATCTGAATGGTCACAGAGGCCAACTGCCAATTAACATCCTCCACTCTTTTGTTGTTTAAAAGATTAACCAAAATTTGAGAGTCAGACTCGCAAAGAATCTTGCGCCAGCCAAGAGAAAACCCCCTTTGCAAGGCCTCAAGTATCGCTAGAGCTTCCATAATATTGTTGGAGTGAACACCTTTATAAATGGAAAAGAAAAAACTGACCACGCCAACAGAATCTCTCCCAACACCACCAATTCTAGCATGTCCAGGATTTCCCCTGGACGACCCATCAGTATTAATTTTTAAAACTCCTCTAGGGGGCAGCCTCCATCTACCCTCTCTCCTAACCTTCTTTCTAAGCTGAGGAATCCTACTAGGGCTAGAAGAATTCACACCAACCCCAAACAAACCAAGGGCCTCGTCATACCTTCTCCTCCCTAGAGTCCAAATGGGGGTCCACATCACATTTACTATGGATAGTTTCTTGAACCATACACAGGATCCTTTGCTAGATCTGTTGAACAGCCAAATGACTTCCCTCAAAAATGCGACAGTTTTTTTTTAGCCAAATTTTCCAGATGATGTAGGAAGGGCCCAAATTCCAAGCCACTTGGAGGAAGGGGGCCTTGGCTAGAGGTCTGCCTAGACTACTCCAAAACTCCACTAGGGAGAGCACATGAAAACAAGGATGGTTCCAGGCACTCCACCAACAATGCCAAATGTCTCTGGAAAGGGAACATTGGAAAAATAAATGAGAAGAGTCATCCTCATTCTTACCACAAAGGACACATAAATAGGGACCCTGAAATCCCCTCTTCCTCAAGTTATCCCAAGTGAGGCATTTATTACGAGCTACCAGCCAGAGAAAAAAGTTACATTTCAGCCAAGCAAATCTATTCCACACCTTTTTCCACCATGTGATAGGGAGACTTCCAAACTTTTGCTTATCAAGAACTTGATAACCATAGGCTACAGAGTAGGTTCCCTTGGGATTAGGGTTCCAAGCCATAATGTCTTTATCCCTCAATGAAGAATAGTACCTCCCCGCAAGAATAAGAGCAAGCACATCTCTATCCTCGGCCAATCCCCCTTGGGGCCATTCCTATGGATCTTTCCATCTGTACATCTCCATATTTCCAAAATACTAGATTTTTTTTAAGTCCTCCACATGAGACCAGCCCGCTTCCAAGAAAAAAATGCGTAGGGAATGTAACCTGGGATATTGAGTCAAGATAGGAGGGTGGCCATCCCAAGAATCCTCCCAAAAAATAACATCTGATTCCCGATTGTAAATCTAGAACAAACCCTGCTTAATTAAATTAGCTCCTCTTTTTAGAGTGTCCCAGATAATAGAACCTTTCCCAACCAAACTGGATCTAGGGATATCTACCTCAGAAATACCTCTCAAGTATTTATAAGATAATATTTTAGCCCAAATCTGATCTTGAGAGGTACACCATCTCCAATAAAGTTTCGTATCCAAAGCCTGCCCAAAAAGGGTTGCCTGTCGCAACCCAAGGCCTCCCTCTTGAACTCGGCCTACAAATGGAATCCCATCTAACCAAACTCTATTTAGATTGATCAAGTTTTCCAGACCACAAAAACTGTCTTGACAAAGCATCCATATCCTTGATGAAACGAGAAGGAGCTGTTTGTACAAAATATCTGTAAATGGGTAAGGCTTGAATAACATATTTTAAAAGCAATACTCTACTTGCAAAGGATATCCATCTGACAATCTAGTGATTTACCTTCCTTCTAAACTTATCAAGTATAGACTGCCAAGAAGATCTAGGCAGAGGATGAGATGAAATCAGAATCCCAAGATAAATGAAGGGGGCAGTCCTGACCTGGAATCTTAGAATGCGAGCAATCCCGGCTTGAATAAGAGGGGGGGTATTGAAGAAGAAAATAAAAGACTTGTCCTCATTAATCACCTGTCCAGAAGCACCAAGATATATTTCAAGATACTGTCTAATGTTTCCAGCTTCCTTGATAGTGGCAACTCCAAACAAAGTAGTATCATCAACAAATTAAAGGTAGGAAAGAGGTGGAAAACTGTTATCCCACTTCCACCCCTGAATGAGACCATGTCTGACCTAAGACTTGAGTAATCTGCCCAAAACTTCTGCCATAATGATAAAAAAATAAGGATATAGAGGATCTCCTTGCCTCAATTCCCTTGAGGCCTCAAATAGCTCTGATGTCTCGTTATTAACAAGAATAGAGAATGAGGAAGAAGAAATACAGCTCATCACCCATCTAATCCATTCCTCCTCAAATCCAAAAGCAACAAGAACTTTTTGAAGAAAGGACCATCTAACTTTGTCATAGGCTTTTGCCATGTCCAACTTAATGAACATAGTTTTCTCCTTAGAAGTTTCCATTGAGTGAATAGCTTCTGTAGCAATAACAACCCCATCCACGATTTGTCGGCCAACAACAAACCCACCTTGCTCCTCAGAGATGATTTTGCTCAACCATATCTTCAGCCTCTTAGCAATAATTTTTGTGATGATCTTATATACAACATTACAGAGAGCAATAGTCCTCAACATATCCAGGGAATTCACTCCCTCTTTCTTGGGAATAAGCACCACAAAGGTAGCATTTAGGGCCCTTAGCATCTGTTTGTTCTTTTGGGACTCACGGACCACCTCCAAAAGGTCAAATTTGATTAACTCCCAAAAATCTTGATAAAACTCAATCGAGAATCCATCCGGACCTTGGGCTTTCCCCTTTTTCATCTTGAATACAACACTTTTTAGCTCCTCAATGGAAATTGGACCCATCAAGTGCTCATTCATCTCTCTAGAAACAATCGAGGGAATATAGTTTAGAATAATTTTTTCTTCCTCATCATCTGATAGGGCATCCTCCTTGAAGAGAGAGGAAAAATACCTCTTAGTCTCTTCTGAAATATCCCTAAAAGAAGAAAGCAGGGCACCCTGAGAATTAACAAGAGAGGTAATCAGGTTACCATTACGACTAGCCTTAACAGAGTTATAAAAGAAGGTCGTGTTCCTATCCCCTTCCTGAAGCCAATCTACTCGAGCATTTTGTTTCCAAAAAATTTCTTCCCTTAGTTCCCATTCAGCAAGGTCTTTTACGACCTTTAGATTCCTCAACAAGAAGCTCCTCTGTGAGTCCCTGATCTCTAATCTTCCTTGAAGCTTCTTCCACCCTCCTAAGAGCTGCCAGCTTAGCCAAGGAAAGGTTCCCAAAATTTAGTATATTCCATCTCTTCAATTTATGCTTAAAAAATTGTAGCCGCTTCATAAAGGAGTACATAGCAGTGCCATGAGGAGGTTTGCCATTAGTCCACCAGCCTCGCATGAAATCATGAAGCTTAGGATCTCGTAGCCACATAAGTTGAAACTTAAATGAGGGATTCTTTTTTAGCCCTAACTCCAGAGCAGAGAGTTTGATAGGCCAATGATCAGATCCTCTACCCTCTAGAATCACATAACTAGCACTTCTATTATTGCCAATCCAAAAACTAGAGATCGAAACCTATCCAGTCTCTCTGAAATGGAATATTCCCCACATCTTCTATTATGCCAGGTAAATATCCCATTATCCAGCTTGATGTCAACCAAGTTCAAGGCCCGAATATGAGCATTGAAGATAGAAGAAAAAGGCTCAAGACGATCAATCCCACCATGTTTTTCCTCTAGACAAGTGATAGAATTGAAGTCTCTAGCCAAAATCCATGGGTACAAGGGAGCCATACTTCTCACAAAGCCAATGTGCTCCCATAAATTCACTTTACCATTGTAATCAGTAGGAGCATACACATTTGTAAGTAGGAAGGTCTCACCAGATTCATTATCATGCCCGATCATCGAAATAGACCACCTGCTGGAAATCCAGGTAAGAGGAGAGATCTTAACCGGATCCCATAAACAAGCAAGGCCACCAGCATATACACATGCACCAATACACTGACATTGCCCCTTTCTCCACAACTTGGGAGCAATATTGAACAAACTATCAATAGCTAATTTAGTCTCCTGAATAAAAACCACATTCGAAGAATGAACACGAATCAAATCATGAACAACTTTTTGTCTGGGGATGTTGTTCAACCCCCTTACATTCCATGAAAGTATAATCATTTTTGGGGGTTATAAAAATGGGAGTCCAATGTTCTCACCAAACTTGACTCTACCAAAGTCTCCCCCATTAACTTAATTTTATCCTGGTCTTTCTTTCGACCCACCTTCATATTCTTATCCAAAGCATTTTTTTTAATTATTTTATGCTGCAATCCCAAAGACCGTAGGAGTTTTACAGTCCATGGATGACTGCATCAGTGCCTAGGTAGGAGAGGGCATATCTAAATCTATGCCATTTTCTAATATAACTTCACTTCTAGGGCTAGTGCCATCCATATCACCTATACTCGAAACCAAAGCCCTCTGTTATTCATTTAAACCCCCTATATCTGATTCCCTTGGTTCCACCTCATGAAGAGACAACTAATTTGGTCTTGTTATATCTATAACAGGTAGTGATGTTTCAGGTATCTCCACGCACTGATCAAGGTTCTCTAGAATTTCAAAACAGTTGAGCTGAGCATCTGGCTGGTTATCCTTAATGTCTCTTTTTGCCTTTCTTCCTTTGTTTTGAGGTTTTACCGTAACAAAGCCTTCCTTATCCTAATCCCCCTCCTTTATCGGGGCTTTTCCTTTATCCATATTTTGTACAATTCGAGAGGGCCCAGGATTTGAAGCCACAGGAAGGACAAACTTAGGGCATTTTATTTGTAAGTGGCCATATTCATGGCAAATTCGGCAACGAAATGGAAGAGCTTCATAGTCAAGTTTTTGAACCCATGTGGTTGATCCGAACTGTATTTCAATAGAATATGGAATAGGATTGTTTAAATCAATTTCAACACAAATACGGGCAACAAAGATTACCTTTTTATCCATCATCTCTTGTGATGGTCCAACCGGTTTCCCAAGTAGAAGGGCAATCATACGCAAGATGTCATTTCTCCAAAATTCCAATGGGAGCCATGAAAGCCGAACCCACACTAGAACCCATGACGAACGCTCCTCTGATGGGTTGAAACCCACATGCCAGGGTTTAATAAAGAGTCCTTCTTGGTTACAGAAATAGGGACCTCCTTCAAATGCTTTGTTACGATCCGCAAGACAAGAAAAAACCACCATAAAATAGTTGTTTGCACTCAACATCACCTCCACATCACCTTCAAGGTTCCAAGTCTTCCTAACCCAAGCCTCCATAAAGGGAAGATAAATTCGGATGCCCATAAATTTACCAATAAGCGCATGTTTGGTTAAATACTCCACATCTTCTGCCATCGAGTCTAGTTGAACCACTAGAACCGGTCTGGCTTCACATCGTTCCAAACATCCATTGTTCTTTAACAAGCGATTCTCGGCATGCAATGGAAAATCCTGTTCCTTCCAATAATTTTTAAATGAAATACCAGCACTAGCATGCACGCTCTGTGAAGGACCTGATGCCATCATTACATTCCTCCAGTTTTTCATACCTCCTCTAGAAACTACTGCCATCCCCCAGCTCAAAACCCTTTCTTCAAGCCTTATTACCCTTTTATTCTTTCGGTTTAAATTAATTAAATTTATGAATGTTTATAAGTATGACTTATTATTATTTTTTAATAAGTCCCCTATTTAATTTTAAATAAGGGCTTGTGGGTAAAGTCCTTATGACCTTTTATTAATATGGAAGGAATAATATCTTGACTATCCATTTAAGAGCCTTAGTAGTGTTATTCTTTTTGTCAAAACAAATTTGGTAATGATGGTGGATATTATGTTGCATTTTAATGGATTGGACCTAATT
Organism: Wollemia nobilis; assembly: GCA_028583015.1. NCBI lineage: Eukaryota > Viridiplantae > Streptophyta > Pinopsida > Araucariales > Araucariaceae > Wollemia > Wollemia nobilis. The sequence goes on along the minus strand of JAQPPZ010017010.1, from coordinate 3,573,014 downwards.
AATATAGTGGATATTATGTTTCACTTCAATGGAAGTATCTTGAGGTATAGTAGTGTTTACTACATTCCTTTTGATATAAAAATATATACTAGTGGATAGTATATTCATTTTGGTTATTTGGATTGGGGGTTTAGGTGTTAATGGATGGTGTATTTTATATGTTTTGATTAGTGGATAATACATTTCTTGAATTAGAAAATACATTATCAGATAATGTATTTCATTTGATCTGATAAGAAGAAAAGTGTTAATGGATAAAATATTTCATGGAGTAGGAATGTGCATTAGTGGTTAGCATACTTGTTTTAATAAATTAAAATTACAATAGTGGATAATGTATTTCATTTATCTAATGGGTTGTGATATGCTAATGAATAGTTTACTGCGTGAGTTAAAAATTTACATTTGTGGACAATGTACCTCTTGTGATTAGATGTGATAGATATGTATTAGTGGATTATATATTGTTGATATCATGATTCATGCCATGATGTAATGATGTGGTACCTTGAGTAAGTAGGGGAATTTTTATCTCCTACTTGTTAGGCTTGTATAGGAACTCATTTGAGAGGATTATAAGATCCTCTCCTATGAGTTGATGTGTGCAATTTTTTAGTTGATGTGTGCTTTCCTTAGACACTCAAGAAGGAGATGCTTCATTTGAGCTTGGACTAAGAAAAGGAGATATCCTTTGGGGGATGTATGTAGAGTTCATTTGAGGGAATTATGGGGTTCCCTCATGGCTATGTAACGTGAATTAAAATATCTATTTATGTATTTTGGAACATAGGAATTATGGGTTCATATGTTCTCACTTTGATGGATATATCAAAAGGAACTATGAAATTCCTTTTATATAATTGTAATGAAGGGAATTAAATTAATGAAATAGAAAGAAGATTTATTGAGGTTGGGTTTTTCCCTTAGGGTTTTTACCAGGATACATGTTGTGTCATATGTATGTGATTATTATCATTATTTCATGATCTTATTTCTTAATGCTTTTAGAGATAGCTTGTTAAGGACTTGTAGCTCCAATCTATGAAGAAAAGAACATAGTTAAGAATCTATTAATATATACATGTGTATGGAACTCATATTCCTTGTTAATCATTTTAATAATGCTTATGATTTAATATATTAGAAGGAATGGTAGATAGAGATAAATATGGATGGCCTATCTACAATACGCTTAGTTCACTTACGTAGACAGGCTTACGTATGGTGTAAGGATAAGCGTACCCTCTTGAAATACTAAGAGGGATAATCTAGCTTATCATGGAGATGAGATAGATGGATTATTTACATTATGCTTCTTCACCTATGTAAAATTATTTATGTGAGCCGGAATTATATGAATCCCTGATAAATGTGTAAAAAAATAAAAAAATAAATTCTTTCTTGAGTAGGTTGGATTTAGTTGGGTTGTTACATCTAGTATAAAAACCCTAGGTTGTGATGGACTAAATATTTTTGGGAAGAAGTTATAGGTAAAATGTACTAGAATATTCCATGGATAAGACGAGGGTGCTTAAGAAATAAAAATTAGGAAAGTTAGCTTTACATTGAATTGAAACCTTGCGCTAAGCAAGTATGGCCATCATCATTATCAAGCGATTGATAGCATTTAAGATCACCTAGAAATAGTATCTTGCATGAAGCAAGAATAACTATTACCATTATCAGATGAATGATAATAAGATAAATTAGTTTATAAGGATAAAGGACTAACTATAAACAACTAGACTCAACTCCTTTATGTATAAGGATAGAGAAACCTTACGATGAGGCAAGGGTGACCTAGGATATTTCTAGTAAGCAATAAGAGTTGCAACCAATATGCCACCTTACGAGGATACAAGGTGATGATGACAAATAATGATGTAAGTTAGCTCTTAGGAAGATATATCTAACCTTAGGAAACATGAGGAAGATGAGATAGATGGCTTGAGTTAGCTCATCGTGGAGATGAGACATATAAATTAAGCTAGATCATAATTGAGATGAGACATATGACTTAAGTTAGTTCATAATTGGGATGATAGATACAACTTAAGTTAGATCGTCATGGAGAAGAGAGGTTCTTATGCGTAGATACTATCTCGAAGGATTGGTCTTAGTAAAGGAACTGGTATTCCTTTTCTCGATTGACTGAGATAGGGTTAATATTTACACTGTGATTGAGTTGTCCAACATTCATAAAGAGTGTTAGGAAATGGGAAGACCATGTAAATATATCCTTTAAGTTGTATGGATAGTGTACAAGGTTAATCCTAGAAAAATTATGGAAAAGTGATCACTCCTTTCCACTCAAGGTATGTTTGCAAAATTTGGAAACTCAAAATATGGTGGAACCTCTATGATTTTATCTCACATATCTTCATGAATTTTAACTATGTTAAAGAAAGCTATTTTTACCCCCTATCCTTGGATGGTTAGATTCATGATGTTTAATTCTCATCGAAAATCCTTTAAGGGGTAAAAAACATTGGTACCCAAGGCAAGGAAGTGAAGAGGATCTTCTCAAAATATAGGATTAGTTAAGTAGGATTGAATTATGTTCAAGAGGGAATTGATCGCATTCAAGTCTAAGGTGGATTAAAACCTATTTACAAGTAGGTCACAAGAGAATGGAAAATGAGATCTAAAAAATATTGTTGTCTTGGGTAGGAAGGCAAAGGATCTAAGCTTGATATTCAAATAATCTGATATTGATCATGTACCTCTGACATTCAATTTGGAAGTGTATTCTCTAGAAAATGAGGGTATTTATCTTCCAATATGGTATAAGTATCGAGCTTGACCTTGAGGAAATTTTTTGGAGAAAATCTACAAAGAGGTAGAGGGCCTCATGGTGGTAGTATGGTTAATACAAGAACAAATTGAATAATAGAGGGAACATGTGAATCAAAATGAGCAATTATTAGAAATAATCATTGATAAAGTTCCCTAGAATAAATATTATGAGCATAGGTAGGAGTATCCTATTGTAGAAAATCAAGGAGGCAAAACTCAAATAATTTGTAGAGCTAGCCAAGGACCTAAAGGATATTGGGGTATTAAAAATGGTGATTTTAATCGAGATCCCCTCTACGCTTCAAAAATGCCCCTAGGAATTTCTTGAATATCCCATGAGCACCGCAGGCTGTTGTGCACCTTCTACAACTTCTATGTTGTTCCATAAATCCAAATTCTATGAAAATCATGCGATATGTGCTTCTAAAAACTTGCAAGATAAAATAGAAAACAACAAGTTAGATCGCAAGATAAATCAAAATAATAAAACCTTAGGGGGTCCCACCGTGATCACCATTTGTGAAGATAAAAATGAAACACCAAATATAGATAACAGAAAATGAACAAACAATGATACAAGATATTACACAATAAAATAGATCTTATATTATTAATTTCCAGTGTATCTCAATACAATAAAGTGTGTCCCAAATAGGGGTTTACACTATTTATTTTGATACAATGAATACAATATGCTAGGGCTCTCTGAAACCCTACACAACAATGCTTATGGTGTCTTCAAAGCTTATTTTTAGTCCCAACAAAGGTGAGTGGGCTTCATCTATCCATTGACTAGACCACTCTAGCTTAAACAACTATCAAATACTTGTATATCTCCATTTGTGCACACAAAAAATGATAAAAGAGGGTTAATAGGAACCTTAGGGCTCCATTATATAAGACTCTCAAAAATCAATAAAAATCCTAGCTATCAAATAACAATTCTACGAGAAAATATAGAAATAATGAAATTAATACAATAATGGAAGATTAACTTATCACTTTATGATATGTCATTATTGTTATTGCAAGAAATTAGGTATGCAGATGCCCTAGCGACACCCGAGGGTTCGATGTTCTGTAGGCCTAGGGTTTGAAATGCCTGCGGGTGCTCGACGATAGTGTGAAATACTCATGGGTGTTTGGAATAGTGGAAAGTGCCCAGAGGTGCTCAAGAGTAGCATAGGGGTGCTCAAGGGTAGTAGTGAGGCATTTAGGGGTTGAGGCAAGGTCTATAGAAGAATATTTGCTTCAGGCAAGGGCTACAATGGTGGATGTAGAGGTGAAGGTGAGGGATGCAAAAGGGGACTTCTAGAAGCTTAGGTTATGGTTTGCTTAGGTTTCTTAGGGGTTGAGTCATCAAAATGACTCCTATTTATAATATTCCCTAGGGCACTTTAGGGTTTCAAAAACACAATTTGTGCGGTCAATATTAAAACATGACGGAGGGTGGAGATTAAATTTGGGCAGGTGGCATGGATTAAGGTGGATGAATGGCTAGGATTATACCAAGATGGATGGCCGAGATAAATTTACATATATATACATTTATTAAATATATATATATATAATATAATATGAAATATTAATATTTTAAATAAATATTAAAAAATATACATAAATATATGTAAATAATGGGTAAAAATGGTGGGAAGACCTAGATGGATGATAAGTGGCTAGATTTTGGTGTCTAAAAATATGATCCCAAATAAAATTTTATGAAGTAATTGACTAGTTGATATAGATAGATTTATTTTAATATAGCAAACAAAAATATGTACTAATGAAGGTAAGAATACATTCAAAAGATTTAGAATATTTGGTTATAGTGTTTTTTGTTATAAAAACTTAAACATGTGTTGTAATAGTAAAGCATATTTGTAAATAGCATTCACTATTGTTATGATGAAAAAGTAACTAGGTTGGTGATTTTTTCATAAGAAAGTACAAGATAAAAAATTTAGAGTTATAAATGTATATGCTCAATATGTAGTTATTAGATGTTGGAGGGATATCAAAATATTCACGTTAGCTTCAAATACAATTAATAATTAGAATTTCTAGATTCTATGTGGAGACTTCAACATAGATCTATTTATTTCAACAAATAAGTGTGGTATTCTACGATAGTCTAGAAAAATGGAGGTATTTGATGTTAGGAACCTTCTAATTAAAATAATAACATCCACATAAATATTTCAATGAAAGCAAAAAATTCATGAAAAACATAATATTGCAATATGAAATGTAAATGTAGAAGTCTCACATATCACAATATAGAATCACGGGTGCAGACAATCTTCTTGGGGAGGGAGATCACTGATCCAATGTTATGCCCCTTTCCTCACCCTTTGGTGGGGTTTTCCTCTAGTGCCTGGGTCTTGGGATGGTTTTGGGTTCTTCCCTAGGACTTTCCCTAGGTTTTTTGGGTTGTTTAGGGATTTTTTCCTTGGATTTCCTAGTTTTTCCTAGGTTTTTCAGGTGTCTTCTTGACATTTGCCCTTGGAGGTTATTCAGTTGTGAAATTTTGGAGCTATAGAAAAGTGGCTTCATGATAAGTTTTGCACAACATCCTTTTGGTCTTGGGGAGTACCATGTGCTTTCTTCTGTGACTTTGCTCTTTGAAATTGATGTTGTGGGTCCAACAAGAATTCAGTTTCTTTTATGATCTGCCTAGGAGGGCCTTCGGTTTCCTTGCTGTTGTTTCATTGTAGGACTTCCTCATTTGTTTCCCTCAAGCTATTCTATGGTGGTGCTGAAGGCTATCTTGGATTTCTAGTTACATCCTTTCTATCTGGGTTTTATTGTCTATAGCTGGGATTCCTCATGACTCGTTCCTCTTGGGTTTCTTGGGAACTTTCCTGTATTTTTCCTACGATGTGTTGTTCTACTTTTGCTACTTTCTTTGCCATGTTGGAATCCTTGAAGTCTTACTTATCCATTGCATGAGGACTTCATGGCCTATGGAGTTCCTCAGTATGCCGACCCACTTTACAGGCCTATGATTCAATGCCTGAGAATTTTGTGGCCTGAGGAAATCCTTTGTTGGTTGTTCCACCTTTTAGGCTTGCAAGGGATTCAATTTTTTCTTTGTTTGAGTGATCCTATGACATCATTGCTCACTTCCCATCCTTGTTTATGTGGTATTTACTATAATAGTAGTTTCTCTGCTCCACCCTTCGGTGTAGGGTGGTTTTTCTTCTTCTAGCTAGTTTTCCCTTGCATGGGAAGTTGTATCTTTCATGGTTTTTAGTTTCCCATGGGTGGTTTGGTGCCTATTTCCTTTTCCCACCCTTGGGATGTTTCAAATTTAAATTTAGGTGCCTATTTTCTTTTCCCACCTTTGGGAAGTTTCAAATTTGATTTTAGGTAGGTTTTCTATTTTCTTCTACCGCCTTCTCCTTTCCCGCTTGGCAAGATTTTCAAATTTTGTTTCGCGTATTTTTCCTCACTACCTTCCTAAATGCTTTCATGAAGTTTTTTCTCAAGGCTTTCCTCAATACTTTCCTGATGTCCCTACTTAGACTATTCCTCAAACAGTTTTTGTAATCAGATTTTGGGATCCTTGATAAAAACCCACTTTTAATTCAACTTAACTTACCAAAAAAAATATACAAACATGGGCCTCTTCGAGGGGTAAATCTCCTTTAATAATTTTATTTTAGTTATGCAAAAAGATACATCCATTCCTATCCCTCACATTTTTAACATAAATCTACCTAAATATTAAGGCTGGATTACATGCAAAATGCCACTTGATCTAGAATATTCTACCAAATAAAACTACACTTAGAGTGGATTGACTAGTTTGTCGATGCATTTGGTTCTAGCCCAATTCAATATTAACTTTAAGTTGTCAGAGAAGGATAGCATGATGTCTAAGTGTGGAATCCAAAACTTGAACTTTGGATCTTCCTAGAATGTAATCGGAGGGTGTTGGTGGAGGATGATCATATACTACTTCAAATGGGGTAACCTTAGTAGTAGTATGATATAAAGTATTATACCACCACTCAGCCAAAGGGAGCCACTTAGCCCATTGTGTAGAATAATCTAAGGTAAATCAGTGAAGGTATGTTTACAAGCACTTATTGATAATTTATTTTGGCCATCAATATGAGGGTGATAATTCAAACTCATTTTGAGTTGAGTTCCCTACAACTTGAATAATTCCTAAAAAATTTACTAGTAAAAGTATGGTCCCTATTTGACATGATTGATTCAATAATTCCATAGAGATAAAATATGGAGTCTAAAAATATTTGGGCAATGATGAAGGTGGTGTAGGGGTGGGATAGGGAATAGAAATGAGAGTACTTAGTGAGACAATCCACTACCAATATAATAACAAATTTTTCTCCTGATTTAGGTAGCCATTCAATGAAATCCATAGAGATATCTACCCATACTTGTTTTTGGAATTAGAAAGGGCTGAAGGGTTCCAATAGAACACATATTGTTTCCTTTCATGCATTGGCACCTATCGTATTTTACTACAAAATTTTGAATGTCCTTTTTTATTCCCTTTCCTAAAAAAGTACACTTGGTCCTTTCATAAGTTTTTAGAAACCTGTAATGCTCAACTATTGGTGATGCATGCAATTATTGTAGGATGAGTTCCTACATTTGTGATTTTTGAGGAATGAAAATTCGGTCACAATATCTCAAGTCTTGACCATCCTAAGTATAGCCAGGGTATGAGTGAGGCTTTGCTTGGATTTTGTTGACCAAAGTTTACAAATTAGAATCCTTGGTCATTTCTTCCTTGAGATGATGGATCCATTGTGGAAGTGGTGTAGATATAACATGTAACATCCCCTTATCCTCATTTTGTCAATATAAGGTATCAGCTACCACGTTCTCCTTGCCTTTCTTGTAGGTGATTTCATAATCATAGCCTAACAATTTAGAAACCCATCTTTGTTGTTTTGGTGTGGCCACCCTTTGTTCTAAGGAATATTTTAGACTTTGATGGTTAGTCTTGATGGAAAAGCGACTCCTAATGATATATGACTAACAATAATTAACAACATGTAAAATTGTGAGTATCTCCATTCATAAGTAGAATTCTCCAAATTTTGGTTGAAAAGTGCTCTATTGGTGGAATGCCAATGGTTTTCCTTGTATCAAAACCACTTTAATTACATTGCAAGAAGCATAAATTTCAATTAAAAAGGTTTAGAGAAACTAGGAATTGCTAACATAGGGGTGGTGGTCATAGCTTGCTTCAACTCTTCAAAGGCCTTGTCTACTAATCTTGACCACATAAAATAATTCTTTCTCAACATGGCTATCAAGGGAGCTACTATCCTAACATAATTTTGTACAATTTTATGGTAATATCTAGTGAGTCCCAAATATCCATAAAATCTCTTTAAGGGTCAAGGTTTAGTCCATTTTTGAATAGCCTAAATCTTTTTAGGTTCTACTTTAACTCCATGTTTGGTTAAAATGTGAACCAAATATTCAAATTTTTGCAACCCAAATGAATACTTGGACCTCTTGGCATATAACTAATTCTCTAAAAAAAGTTTTAGTGTTTGATGCAAATGCTAGAGATGCTTCTCCCATGAAAGACTGTAAATCAAAATATCATAAAAGAGGACTAGAATAAATTTACAAAGGAAGGGTCAAAAAGTGGAATTCATCAAACTATGAAAAGTGGAAGATGTATTGGTCAATCCAAATAGCATAAAAAAGATTTCGTAGTGCCCTTCATAAGTTCTAAAATCTATTTTAGGAATGTCCTCATCCTTGATTTAAATATGATGATTTCCTAATCACAAATCCAATTTTCAAAAATATTGGGCCCCATGCAACTCATCTAGCAGTTCATCAATTACTAGAATGGGGAATTTATCTTTAATAGTGATTTTATTAAGTTCCCTAAAATCCATACACAAGAACCAAGACCCAAAATTCTTCTAGAACAACAATACTGGAGAATAATAAGGACTAACACTAGGATAAACAACCCCTACAACATGAATTTCCTATACCATTTTCTCAATTTCTAATATTTGGGCATATGGATACCTATAAGGGTAGATATTTGGGGGAAGACTACTAGGAATAAGCTGAAATGTATGGTCATGAGTATGAAAATGGGGTAGTCCTTTAGGTTCCTATGAACCTAGGGTATGTCTTTGTAATACAACTTATAATTCCTTTGGATGGTCACTATCCCTTTTCTCAAAAGCTTCTATAGAAAATAATTAAGCCACAACCCCATAGAAGGACTTTTTAAATAATTTTTCCATATTGTGGGTTGAAATAAATTGAGCAACCCTAGAATTCATGCCTCATAAGTTGTATTATGTTTCATGTTGGCTAAATTTCATCTACAACTCAAAAAATACCATAAGATAGGATATAACATCCACAACCATTGTGTTCTCAAAATGACATCACACCCACCTAGTGGTAAGGAAAATATATCTACATTAAGATAATATTCCTCTATTTATATTTTTATATTGTAATACTTCCCTTTACATTGAAGGGTACCTCCATTAGAAATCATGACTTCAAAGGAATTACAAGTATTAATGTAATAATTCCCCTATTTGGCCACACATGGGTCAAAAATGTTATGTGTGCTTTCTAAGTCAATAGGAATTATTACTCATTGTCCTTTGAAGTTTCCTATCACTTTCATCATTTGAGGAGTTGAAATACCTACAAAGGTATGCATTGATAGTTATGGTTGGGATTCATCTGGAACTTTTGACTATTCTATGTTTTCCTCCTCCTAATGATAATATTCCATTTCTCAAGATTCTATGGTTGTTGCCTCATCCACATCAAGTAAATATAATTTCTGGTGTACACACTTATGCTCGAAGGAATACTTCTCTTCATAGAGCCCTTAGACCCTTTTGAATTCCATCTCTTCTTGTGCTAATATTTTGATTGTAGGAGATATTTTGGTAAGAGTTGGTGTTGGGTTAGATGAAAAAGGTGGCCAATATTGTGAAAATTTAGGGGTACATCCTTGAGCCTTAATTTTTTCTTCTACTAATATATCCAAGGCTATTGGATGTTGTAATGATTATGGCCTCATCATTTTAGCTTTAGATTTAATGTAATCCTTCAACCCACTCACAAAATAACTTTGGAAAAATTTGGGACCCAAACTAATGGTATGGTTGGTTGTTTGAGTTTAGAAAAGGCTCTTGTAAAATATTTAGACTCACTAGGACCAAATTGAGTGAGTAGTTATTACTCAAATTCAAGCCAAGTAAGATTGGGGTTTGGCTTCCTAAGCCATTGAAACCAATGCAATGCATCTAATTCAAAATTGAAAAAGGTAATCGTCAAATGCATGTAATGAAAAATATTATGGAGATTGAAATATTGTTTTGCTTGATACACTCATCCCTATGGATCCTTTCCATAAAACTTTAGAATTCTAAATTAGGTGGTTTATATCCATGGTTATTAGGGACTTCTCATTGTTTACTACTAGTTCCTTCATCCTTACGGTCATGAGAATCAAATTAACCATGTGTGTGGGTATTATTAACTATACGACTTTCCAAGTCTTCCATTTTCCATGTAATTCCTCCTTCATTTCCTTTTGTTTCCTTATGAAAAATTTCAAGGATTCATGTAGATATTTGATATCCAATCTTATCTAAATTAAACTATGTGATAATTGCTTTCCCATATGCTTCCCCAAGACTCTACATGAACAGCAAATTTTCCATCTAATTCTTATACCTTTTGTTATATCCAAGTGCTTGTAGCCATGTTCTATGATGTGTAACCTTCTAATGATACTTACTAAAAATAAAAGTATGGTTCCAAGAATTACTATCTAGTAATTTGCCAAAAAGCATTTGGGTGTTATATATCAGCATGATCAACTTGAGAAGATGAATGTAATGGGTTAGGTCCCATGATAATATTTTTGACACCCTATAAAAATTTCATGGAGGCTATATATCAAAATGAACATCTCGACGAGATGATCAGAATGGGATATGTTACACAACCCTTTTTTTTAAAGGGAATTATCGATTTTTCTCCTAGAGTCTTGATTCACAAAAAAATTAACTTTTGTATGACAATCCCTTACTAGACCCTATATTGTCTCCTATTGAAATTTTTCTATCACTAACACTATAGCGTATTATCTCTAATGACTATCTAGGCTGATTGTTATTGATAAATTCTTTGTTTGTTATGATTCTTGAATGTCACAAGCAACTATTAATAACATTAGTAGACTCTGTCTTTACTATTATTTTCATCACCAATTATTTTGTCCATCTGATGTAGTAGTTATGGAATAGTACAATCTCCTTAGTATTCTCAATTTTTATGGTCAAATTTTTTATTTTTAGGTTTAACATTCAACAAAAATTGGGTACTCTAGGCCAGGGTGTATGTATTATGGATTTTTTGTCTATTATACCATAGCAATGAATGATAGTGTTTGGACAAATATTTTATGTAACTACTCAAGGAGGATTCCACACATACCGTTGAGCATAATACCTACCTCTAATAATATGAGAGTGATATTTTTGAATGTTGTGTGTGATGCAATATGGAAAATACATGATAAAAAATAATTCTAGGGATAAATATTTTTTCTAATATTAGGGGATCTCCTTATATACTCAAAGATACATGGGAGTTCAATTCCATATATAGGTGTTGTTTGAGGCTTGGGTATTTGAGCTTGATTACCTCTCACTTCATTATATGCTTTCAAGCAATCTAGAATCACCAATAATGACAACTCTTCCGTGATATGTTAAAACCCCCATCATAGGCTTTCTAACCTAGTAAACTAATATATAAAAAATACTATATTTATTTAATAGGAAAATAGATTAAAAAAAAATTATACCTAACAATCAAAATAGAAGGGCAAGAGACCTGTCGTAGTCGTAGCAAAACTTGGTCTTGGAAAGTACTTTAATACCACTTGTTAGGAACATTCTAATTAAAATAAGAAAACCCACATAAATATTGCAATGAAAGTAGTAAATTCATGAAAAACTTTAATATTGCAATATGAAATGTAAATGCAAAAATCTGACAACTTACAATATAGAATTGTAGGCCTCTTTGATGGGGCAAACTCCTTCAATACTTTGATTTCAATTATGCAAAAAGATACTCTCATTCCTACCCCTCACATTTCTAAAAACTTCATAACACTACCTAATGGTCAACGTTGACTTACATGCAAAATGCCACCCAAGCTAGAATCTTCTACCAATAGTTATATTTTTATAACAGTTACATATAATGGTACCACATGTCTAGGCATCTCTAATACCACAAACTATTACAAAACATTACATAATATCATTATAAAACTATTACAAAATATTATAATGGGGTCCCAATATTAGAAAAGGGATTATTACATAATAGTGTTAGGATGGAGTTCTAACATTTGATTTCTTTATCATTTCAATGGATTTGGGAATGCTTTTTATCTATAATTCCAAAATACAATTATACATGTGATAATAGACATATTAGGAAAACCATATGGTTAAAAAAAAAGTATAACTTTTATAATTTAATATTTGGTTACAAATAAAGTGTACAATCTATTTAAACTTTTTGAACATTATAAGTAGAATAAAATAAAAATCCCATTATCTTCATATATAATCTACTCAATAATAGTAATCGAATTCCATTTTATTTTTAGTCTTTATAGGTAAATAACTCTAATTTTTTCAAATGGTTATATTTAATGTAGTATGATCAAAAGTTTGAAGGATTATATATGTAAGTATCTCGTCAAAATATAGAATATTTAAATGGAAAAATAAATATATAAAATACAAAATACTTTTGGTAACATATTGAAATAAAGGAGAAAATCAAATTCAAGATCAAAGTTAGGATTTAAGAGAGATGAAAATTCAACTAATTAAAAAAACACCTTGAAACATGGCATGTGAGTGAATGTATATAAAAAAAACCAATCAAACCAACATACTTATATTTAATTAAAACAATTAATTACGTGTTTAGATGTCTTGATCCAACTTATTCTCATGACATGTCAACAAAACTAGGTTGTGACGGTATTAAAATGGAGAATATTATCGCCACAGAAAACATGAATGTGAAATAGTAGAACATGACTTCAATTGACTCAAATCCTTAATGTTATAGTTCACATATTCGCTACTCTTTAAGAATCAAATTGATATATATCATTTTGCTTGCATTATTAAGAAATAAAATAAAATCATTCTCAAGTTTTGCTTCAAAGCTTTTGTGCACAAGTGTAGGTTCGATACTTATCCAAATCCACCTTCATTTGGAAAATTGTTGTCCAGGGAATAAAATAATTTGAATTGGGCTTTTAATTGAAATAATTTGAGAATAGTCATTAATAACAAATAAGGAGTGGTGAAAGATGATCATTGTAAAGAGCTTAAGATTCAATTTTTTTCAACATAATAGAGAATATGAAAATATGAAAATAAAAGAGAATATGAAAATAACCTTCTATTGGGAGAAAATAACCTTCTATTGGCCAGGAATGAAGAGGAGCAAAACTAAATTTGTTACCCAATGTATTGAATACCAAAAAGTAAAGGCAAAAAATATACATCCTACTAGGACTATTGTACCCTCATGGTGTAGCAGCACATAAATGGTAGATAATTTCAATGGATTTTATTGTAGGTTTACCAAAGACCAAATTCTAGCATGACATAATCCTAGTTGTGGTCGACAAACTAACCAAGGTTACACACTTTATAGCTAGAAATACCAAGGATGATATCATGATTATGGCTAATAGATTTGCAAAGGAAATATTCAGGCTTTATGGTTTTTTGAAAGTAATCATTTCAGATAGGGACTCGAGATTCACATATGAGTTTTGGTAAGCTTTACATCGAGCCATTGGTACTAGGTTAAACATTAATTTTACATGTAATCCTAAAATCAATAGGTAAACTAAGAGAGTAAACCAAGTGTTGAAAGATATGCTTCGCATTTATTGTATGGATCAAAATGCCTGATGGGAAGATTTCTTACACTTGGTAGAGTTTACCTACAATAATGGCCATCATTTGACCTTGGACATGACACCTTTTTAAGCTCTATATGGCAGGAGGTGTAGGATACCATTATCTTGGGATAATCCAAAGGATAGGGTTGTTCTTGGTTCTAATATGGTCAAATAAATGGAGCAACATTTAAGAAAAATCATAACAAGACTTAAATAATCTGCATATCATCAAAAAATTTATGTCGACCTTAAGTCTTTTTTAGGGTTAGACCACAAAAGAGTACTAGTAAATCTATCAAGCTAGATCCTCATTTTGTGGGACACTTTAAAATAATATAAAATATCAGTCCTATGGCATATCGACTTGCCTTACCACCAAGTTTGTCAAAGATTCATGACATCTTTCACATATCATTGCTTAGAAAATATATAGCTAACCTTGATCATGTGTGGGACTTTTCTAAACTGTAGATGGTGGACCCAAAGGCTATAGAGGTTCAACCAATAAATATCCTTGAATATCACTCCAAATCAATGAGGAAAGGGACCTTGGAGCAATGCAAGGTCCAGTAGGATAGATATTATAAGAGAAATACTACTTGGGAGAAAGTAGTAGACATGTAGAAACATTTTTCTTTCCTATTTGAAAATAATATGTAATTGATATTTTCTTTTGTTGATGGAACTAGTAAAGACACAGAGGACTGTGTTGAGCCTAAGGAGGGGAGGATGTCATGACCCTCCCTTGGTAGACTTATTATGTGGATGAACTTGAATTTTTGTTGTGTTGTTTTTGTGGTAACATTTGACAACTCCAAGACTAGATATGCAAAGCAAATTTTTTATGGAAATAATCTATATATCTTATTGATGGAATAATTGATTTTTCCATGTGTTAAGTATGTAATACCTATGGTTTATGGTAATGATATTTTGACCTCATATGGTTTGTAGGGTACTTGGTAATGGATGTGGTACTTGTGTTATGGATTTTCACTAACTTTTATTGCATATATTAATTTAGACTTATTACACTGATATCTTACTTTATGATTTTCTGAAGATGAGAAGACTTTGAAGATGGATTTATCAACTGTCTATGGATAAATATTAAAAAAATGAAATAATCTTGAGTTTATTGCATGGTGGAAGTTTTTATTCTTTTAAAATGTGTGAATTTAACCCAAGTTGGCTTTTAGATGCATCTACTAGATGGTATGATAATGGAATGAGTTATGGTTGCCATGGAAATGAATATGCCATTAATGGATAGTGGAAGTAGAGCGAGTGGGAAAATAAATAAAGACATGTATGGTGGTTGAAATGTTGCATTAATTTTCATCGCCAAAGAAAAATAAGGGAGTGGTTCTTCGTTGGAGAGTTTGGATTTTGGAAAAAAATTGAAGGGGGGAGAAATCGAGGAGAGTAGGGAGGATTTATGCTAAAGCTTTTTGGAAGGATTTGAGATGTTGAATCGATGCGAAAGTATTGTTGACTCTCACCCAAATAGGAGAAAAGTAGTAAGTATTACTTGCTTTAGGTAAAAAAAGAATGCTTTTGCTTTGAGATTATAGGGTAACTCGAGTTATGCTGAAAGAGATGTATTTATGGGAAATTATGCTTATACGATCTATAAATATTGGTGTTAAATAGAAAATATTCTTAGTGATGTTGAAAAATAAGTGAAAGCTAGAGATGTCTATTAGTTTCACTATAGATATTGATGTTCACTGGAATACGTTCTTAGTAATATTGAAAAATAAGTGAATAGTAGAGATATCTTTTAGTTTCAATGTAGAGATTGATGTTAGCTGGAATATGTTCTCAGTAATGTTGATAAATAAGTGAACGGTAGAGATATCTATTAATTTCACTATAGATATTGATGTTAGCTAGAAAATATTCTTAATGATATTGAAAATAAGTGAATGGTAGAGATATCTATTAGTTTCATTGTAGAAATTGATGTTATTTGGAATACTTTCTCAATAATGTTGAAAAATAAGTGAATGGTAGAGATATCTATTAGTTTTATTATAGAGATTGATGTTAGCTAGAAAATATTCTTAGTGATGTTGAAAAATAAGTGAATGGTAGAGATATTTGTTAGTTCACTGTCGAGATTGATGTTAGCTAGAAAATATTCTTAGTGATGTTGAAAAAAAATAAGAGAAAGGTAGAGATATCTATTAGTTTCTATAGAGGATTGAAGCTAGTCCTAGAAACGTACTCTATGATGTTGAAAAATATGTGAATGGTAGGAGTATCAGATAGTACTCCTATTAGTATGAACAAAGTTTTTAAGAGATCTTCTTTGTGATAAAAATGGAAGTGCATTTCTCATAAGGAAAGGTAAGGATAGGTATAAGTGATGTTAAAGCAAATTCGGGTTTGAGAAACACTGCTATATCACCAAAATGGGAATGCTATACCATTGTTATATCTTGTTATCAAGGAGTGAATCCGGTTTAAGGATATGAGAGTATTTCAATGACTGTGTATAAGAATTGAGATTTTGTAGCATAGGAGTTTTTAAATAAAAATTTTATAGGCTTTGGGATGACTTTCAGGAAGCTTTGTAAAGGCTGGGAAGGGATCTGAAAATTGAGTCTAGTCGATCTAGAATAGAGAGTGAAGGAACACCGCTCAAGCTGTGTTATCATTGCATCAATTAAAATAAGGACATGACGATCTCGATGAGGTATTGTATCTTTTCCTAGCAACTTATCCAATACATTGATGAAGCTAGATGTAAACTTCTTTATAGAACAAACCAAATAAGGATTTCCTATGAGATGAGTAGGTAAGGATAGTTCATTTATATTTGATATGGTAAAGAATCATACAAACAGTTGAACAATTCATTTGTATACGATTTGATTAATAAGTCATAAAAGTATGTATCTTGATATTTTATTATATTAATATTAATTATATTTAATCTTTTTAATCATCATTAACTTTATTTACCAATAATTATAAATTATAGCTAAACATTAAAAATCTAAAACTTTCATAATAATGCCTAAATTCTTAAATATTTGGATATGGTTAATACCATTTACAACTATTAAACTAATTACATCCAAACCTCATTCTCATGACATGTCAACAAAACCAGGTTCCAACGGTATTAAGATGGAGAATATTGTCACCACAGCCAATATGAATCTGAAATAGTAGAACATGACTTCAGCCGACTCATTTCCTTTCTGTTATAGTTCACATATTCGCTACTCTTTAAGAATCAAATTGCTATATATCATTTTGCTTGCAAGAAAAAAAATAAAACTGTTCTCGACCTTAAAGGTTAAGTTTGGCTTCGGAGCTTTTGCATATGAGTATAGCCATTAAAATAAAAATAGAACGAATAAGGAGTAGTGGTGAAGGCCGTTCATTGTAAAAGAACTCAAGATTCAAGAGTATGCATATGAGTAAGAGTATGAGTAGTGAGGAACATTTCGATTTGGACGAAATGGTGGATGAATTTATCACAGAAGAAGGATTGCACCAATGCTGCGACAATAATAATCTCAACACAACCCAGATAAAGGTATGTTTTATGCCCAACTCGAAATTTGTGGAGGGCCTTAATTGTGAAGTGATTTAGGATTTAGTCCCTTCTATATTCGATAAAACTCTTAATATCTCATGGTTTTAGCTCTCTGTATAACATTGTTTGCAGGCAATGTTGTCCATGGGCACTGAAGAGCGTGCTGTTCTTCGTGCAATCTTGTCCACAATTTCCAGACTAGATGAAGGCGAGATTTATTGTTGGGGACATGGCCGAGGTTGCAATGGTGACTGCATTCGACGTCTGCTGGTGAAAGACTTAAGAATGGCAGGATTCGATGCAGGTCTCTGCAAAGTGGAATGGAAGAGTAGTAACAAAGTAATGAGGGGAAGCTATGAATTCATAGATGTTCTATTATCGAATGAGGAGGAGGAGCAACAGCGACGTCTCATAATTGAGATTGATTTTCAATCCCAATTCGCAATAGCAAGACCTGTAGAAGAGTATACGGCGGTAGTGAACCTGATTCCTTTACTGTTTGTAGGGGAACTGCGAAAGTTGGAAGAGATTTTGGAGTTCATGTCGAAGGAGGGAATATCTTCGTTAAGGCGAAGTGGGCTGTACGTTCCGCCTTGGAGGATGTTGGAATACATGCGTGCTAAGTGGTTTTCTGGGTGCAGAAGAATAACATGTTTGGGTGATTTGTCAAAAGAGAGAGAAGTTGATAAGCAAATTTGCGGTGGAGATGAATATTGTAAAGAGCTCTTACAGCAGCTTAAGGCATTACAGTTTTAAGAAAGAATGGTCAGAAAGAATGAAATAACTAGTAGGGTGTTTTGATAATGATATTATAATAGTAAAAGTATTGGTTTTAATGGAAATTTATATGATTTTTTTTAATGGAGATTTAAATTTAAGATATAGATTATAATTATTGTTTTTTTTTTAAAGATTCTAGTACCTTAAAAGGATAACCTAACAATACCCAACTTTTCAACTGGTAGAAATTAAAAAAAGATATTTAAATCATAAATTTTATTTATAAAGTTTGGTGTATTTGATTTTCTAATAACACAACCCCAAGTATTTTACACACTAATAAAGTAAAAGTAAATGTAGAGGTTACAGTTTACACACTTATAAAGTAAATGAAAATGCAAAGGTTGCTTCATTCCTTGAGATTTAGTTGGATTATACAATTGAAGAATAAAAATATCCCACATAAATATAAATATTTCAGTTTTATTATACATATAAAATTATAATGTGCAATGTACTATTTTAGATTATACATATAAAATTATAATGTGCAATGTACTATTTTTTTTTTTTTTTTTGATAATTATGTGTTTGTATTTATAGCGGGTTTTAACAAGGATCCCAAAACCTGATTACATAAGCAATGGGCCTAGGGCATCAATCCCTTGAAACTGAACACCAAAATAGAAATCCCGCCCAGCGGTAACAATAAGCATGAAACAATCCCTCTCGGCGGGAAACAAACAAATAAGAAAAAAAGTAGTTTTGGAGATCCCGCTCAGCGGGGAGTAGCCAAAAACCACCATCGAGAAGATCCCGCTCAGCAGGAAGCAAAGAAAAACCGTTACAATAAAATCCTGCCTCGCGGGAAGCAGTCAAAACCACCACAAACAGTCCCACCTAGCGGGAAGCAACAGGGAAATCTCGCCATCCGGGAAACCAGCAGAAAAGAAAGGATCCCACCTCGCGGGAAAACCGATAGATTTGGCGGATCCCGCCCTATGGAGAAACCATCCCGCCCACCGGGAAAACATTCAGTTCAGCGAGAGCCATCCTGTAGGAAGCCGACAGCCAGCACAGAGAGGATCCAACCCATCAGGAAGTGACCAGAGAGTTGCACCACAAGGAACCCGCCCCGAGAAAACAGAAGAGGATCCCAGCAGCAGGGACCAAGAATCCCATCCAAGCACAGAGCCCGTCGAGGATTCACAAGAAAAAGGGGGAAGCTGTCCAAACCCTAAACCGTCACCTCCACCGCACCGAGAAACGCAGGGGACCAGATCCACACGAATCGCTTGCAAAAAACCCCAGGGGGAAGCCTGAGGGAAAAAGGGAAGGGATCCCCAACCAAACAGGGATCCCTGGGAAGCACCAGTCCAAAAAAACAACCAAGGAAACCCTAGCCGGTCGGGAGGGGCGCAGATAGTGGAGAAGGATCTCCCCCCAGGAGATCATCTGCAAACAACCACTCCCCGGGAGGGATGACCTGGGTTGAGCCAGGGACTGGGCAGAAACCAGGAGCCATGGGAGGGGGAGCAGGGGAGGGACCAGAGCCCTCCCCTCTCAACCCTGGGTGAGGTCTCCGTGCAATGTACTATTTTATATTAGGTACATTGATGTTATTTTTTTAATTGAATTATATGTCGATTTTAGAGTTTTATTAAAATATTATATTTTTTTTTCAGGTTAAAAATATTTAGTATTTTTTATTTTTTAAAATTATTATTGTTTTTTTTATAAACTTTTGAATATCATTTTTGCTAAGAGATGAAAACTCTTACAAATGAAGAGCAATGTTATGATTCATTAAATTATCTAACATTTAAAATGATGTTTTTAAAATGATGTTTTTGTTGATTTAATCTCAACATCCATTTTACTAATAATAATAGTAATTAGTGAATCACATGTTTTTGTTGATTTAATCTCACATGTTGCGGATATGTTATGTAATGGTTCCCTCGTGGTCACAGTCTGTTTACCCCTTGTGCCACCACCAAAAAAAAAATAATAATAGTAATTAGTGAGTCTCGCTAAACAAAAATATGTTTATCTTTTTTCCTACTAAAAGGTGACCCTATCTCTATCTTGGTCATATTATGTTGAGGAGGTGATAATAATTTTTCTTTCATTATTAAGTAAAGCATCATCTCCATCAAATCTCCATAGATTTTCTTTGCAAGCACTATAAAAAGAAATATCTATGAATCAAATTTTTTTTTGACATTTTTGCCATAAGTTATCATGATATTTTTTGTTTACTCTATTATCATGACCCTTGTATATATATTTAAATCATGTAACCAATAGGTTAGCACCTACTTTTCCATATTTAGAATTTCCTATGATAAGTATTCTATAAGATAAACAATAATATTATTTGAAACATGAATATAATTTTGAAATTTGTGTTTGATAATTCTATTATTCCTTTCAAGCCACATGTCTAAAGAAGATATAATTTTGAGTTTTTTGTTTGAAAATTCTATTAGTCCTTTTCAGCTACATGTCTAAACAAATAATGATAGGACCAATCCTCCATAAAATACACAATGCTTTAGCTTTGAAATAATTACTATAATATCTTATCAATTGTATCATATTTTATCAATTTTCCACATTAATAGAGTTATACAATATATTCTCATTTTGAAAAATAAGTATCTAGTATTGTATTCAAAGGGATGAAAAAAATTATATGATCTAATATATATAGATCCCCCATTATGCAAGGTAAACCTCGTAGGTTTTAAATATACTATTTTTTTTAAGAATTTTTATATTTTAAGAATTTTCTTTAGATTGCAAACCAATGGAATTTTAAGGATTTATGGAGGACCTCAAGTGACCTTGAATATTCTTCCAATAAAAATCCTTGGGTGTGCAAAATTCATATTGATCAAAATTCTTACATATCAATTTGACCAAGTATTCATAATTTTTTGATAGATTCTAAACCAACACATCCTTGAACATAAAGGAGGAAAATAAAAAAATATTATTTGTATGATATCATATATCTCAACCAAGGTGCTAAAACAAATTCAAGATCTAGTTGTTACTCACATCAATATATTTTAACTTTTTAACCTCTAAATTTAAATAAGCTTATACCAATGGTTATTATTTTGCATTAGAAATAAGAGTGCGAGTGCAAATCTATGAGTTTATTGTATGGTGGAAGTTTTATTCTTTTTAAACATATGAATTTAATCCAAGATGGATTTTAGATGCATCTACTAGATGGTATGATAATGGAATGAATTCAGGTTTCCATAGAAACGAATATACCATTAATAGATTGTCAGATGATAGATTCTGCATTCGAATCCCGATGGCAAAATTTTGTTTGTTTTGCTAGCAATAAGGGTAAGTAGTGGTTAAATAGCACTTTGCGGTATTTGGTCCTTGTGTTGACAGTTGGCCTAGTGGTGGCCCTTAGGATGCTAACACGTTGGAATGCGGCAGGTGCTATTTTTGAATCTCTACAATAGTATTTTTGGTAAACATATTTAAATTTATTAATAGCCAAGGTTTAGGATTAGGTGCATGTGGTGTAATTGATTATTGTGAGCGCTATTGAACTTGGGAGATATAAGAGAATTTTTTTATTATTACATGCATTTATTTTTGAAGAAAATTATAATGAAATGTTTTTTAAAGTGATTTTGTGGAGTAATAAGAATATTTGATAAATCTATTATGAATGTGTTTAGAAGTTAAGAGGGATTTAAAAGGTGTATGAGGTATTTTAATTGTTTGTATTTTTGCTTCATTGTGAAGGTTTGATTTTATGAGTTAATGCTATAGTTGAGAAACCAAAAGGTTGGTTTGGAATTGTGCACACATTTTGAAGGGTTTGATTTTATGAGTTGATGCTATAGTTTGAGAAACCAAGAGAGTTGGTTTGGAATTTAATTGTGCACACATTTTGAAGGTTTACTAACTCATAAAAAGGGTGTTATGCTAACCCTTTATAGTTGCAAAAGTTATTGTGTGTGAGGTATATTTTTGAAGATATATCTCCATAAGAGCAAGCAAAAAGGTATGGGCACATATTTCCTTATTTAAGGTGTTTTATGAATATTTTTGAACACAAGGTGGAGTGAAAAGGATTGTTTGATAAGCACTGCTAGATATATTTGAGTTAATTTTTGAGACCTACATTGTGCTCTTGTTGAAATAAGTTTGAAAACCCTTGTTTAGGGTTTGTGAGCAGATTATGTTGTATTGGTTGAATGTATGTGTGAAATTTTTGAGCATTTATTTTGAGTGATATCGAAAGTAAATGTGCAAACATTAGAAATCCAATTTATGAAAGCAAGTGTAGATCAGGAAGATATGTGTCACGTGCTAGACTAGATCTATCTTTAAAAGACCAATAAAAGTGAGACATGTGAAAGCAACATACTTAATGATTGAGTAGAAAATATTGAGCTATTTGTAAGTGCATATTATTATCTATATGTTCCAAAGGTTAAATAAATTATGATTAGAATATATCTATTTGAGGAAAGCATTTCTGGAAAAGATATAAGTTGTGTTTGTGTGTAAATTTTAGAAATATTTGAGCAGGTTAATTGAGCAGTCATGAGGCAGATTTGAGCAAGTATTTTGAGAAGGCTTGAAGGTAGATTTGAAGATAGTTGATTGGTGATTTATTCAAGCTTTGTGTTAAGTCTTGGGGCAGACCTAAGCAGAGTTGATTTGTGATTTGTTCAAGCTTTGTGTTAAGTCTTGGGGTAGATCTAAGCAGAGTTGATTGGTAATTTGTTTAAGCTTTGTGTTAAGGCTTGAGGCAGATCTAAGCAGAGTTGATTGGTGATTTATTTAAGCTTTGTATTAAGTCTTGGGGCAAATCTAAGTATATTTGATTGGTAATTTATTCAAGCTTTGTGTTAAGGCTTGGGACAAATCTAAGTAGAGTTGATTGATGATTTAATTAAGATTTATGTTAAGGCTTGGGGTAGATCTAAGTATAGTTTATTGGTGATTTGATCAAGCTTTATGTTAAGGTTTAGGGATAGATTTGAGATAGAGTTTGATGCATATTTATAAGCAATTTTAGAACAAATTTGTAGTAGAATTGGGATAGAGTTTGGTGTATATTTGAGATAAAGTTGAGATCAGGCTTTGGAGGTGATAAAGAAAAAAGGATAGTAGTCTCTAGTGGATATATATCCATCAACTAGTCCGGTGGGGATAGATATCTCCAGTGGAGAGAGATCCACAAGCCAGAGTAGTGGGGTCAGAAGTATTCTAGAAGATCACCAGCCATAACAGAGAAGAAAGAGTTCTCCTGTGGAGAGATATCCACGAACCAGAGCAAGGGGAATGATTTCTACTATGGAGTGTGATTCATGAACCAGCTAGGGAGATAGAGTTCTTCTATGGAGAGAGATCTATAAACTAGTTGAGGAGATAGATTTCTCCTGGATCAAGTTCCACGAACTAGAGAAAAGGGAAAAGACTTCTCCTATGGAGAGAGATCCACAAATTAGAGCATAGGGGATTGGTGTCTCCTTTGGACATAGGTCCATAAACATTATAATAGGGAATTGATTCCCAAGAGATTTGTTGAGAAAATTTAGAAGAAATATTTTCTCCATGGAGTAGCCCACATTGGGTGAACCACGTTAAATTTGTGTCTCTCTTGTGTGTGATGATTTATTCATTGCTTTGATTATTGCTATTGATATTTCCATTGATAATATTGGATAATATTTTTTGGGAAAAAAAAGTAAATTTTGGTCTTATAATGTTCTGCTCCCTCTCTATGTATAAGTTTGTGTTCTTCATTGATAGTGGAAATAGAGAAGTGAGAAAATAATTAAAGACGTGTATGGAGGTTGGAGTGTTCCATTGATTTTCACCATCGGATAAAAATAAGGGGACAATTATTTATTGGAGAGTTTTATTTTTGGAAAAAAAGGAAGAAGGAAGAGAAATCGAGGAGAGTAGGGAGGATTGATGGTGAAGCTTGCTAGAGGGATTTGTGATGTTGAATCAATCTCATAGTATTGTTGAATATCACCCAAACAGGATAAAAATGGTAAGTATTACTTGTTTTATTAGAAAAATGAATGCTTGTGCTTGAATATTATTGGGTAACTTGAGTTATGCTGAAAGAGATGTGTTTATGGGAAATTGTGCTTATACGATTTGTAAAGTTTGTGTTAAATGGAAAAATTTTAGTGACATTGAAAAATAAGTGAAAGGTAGATATATCTATTAATTTCACTATAGATATTGATGTTCACTTGAATACGTTCTTAGTAATGTTGAAAAATAAGTCAATGGTAGAGATATCTCTTAGTTTCATTGTAGATATTGATGTTACGTTCTTAGTAATATTGATAAATAAGTGAACGATTGATATATCTATTAGTTTCACTATAGATATTGATGTTAGCTAGAAAATATTCTCAGTGATGTTGAAAAATAAGTGAATGGTAGAGATATCTGTTAGTTCACTATCGAGATTGATGTTAGCTAGAAAACATTCTCAATTATGTTGATAAAAAATAAGAGAAATGTAGATATATAACTTAGTTTCCATGGAGGATTGAAGCAAGTCCTAGAAACGTACTCTATGATGTTAAAAATATGTGAATGGTAAGAGTATCGGATAGTACTCTTATTAGTATGAACATATTTTTTAAGAGATCTAATCTATGATGAAAATAAACATGTATTTCTCATAAGGAAAGGTAAGGATAGGTATAAGTGATGTTTAAGCTAATCTGGGTTTGACCAATGCTGCTATATCACTAAAAGGGGAATGTTATACCATTGTTATATCTTGTTATCAAGGAGTGAATCTGATTTAAAGATATGAGCGTGTTTTGATGACTGTGTATAAGCATTGAGATTTTGTAGTATAAGAGTTTTTATATAAGAATTTTATAGGCTTTAGGATGACTTTCATGAAGCTTTGTAAATGTTGTGAAAGGATTTGGAAATTGAGTCTAGTCGATCTAGAATAGAGGGTGAAGGAACATCGTTCAACTTGTGTTATCACCACATCAATTTAAATAAGGACTTGATGATCTCGATGAGGTGTTGTAGCTTTCCCTACTAGCTTATCCAATACGTCGATGAGGCTTCAATTTTTGGATGTAAACTTTCTTATAGAGCAAACCAGATAAGGATTTCCCATGAGATGAGTATGTAGGTATCTTTTGTTCCCTGTTGGAATTTAAATCTCTTGTGTACTATATTGATGTTTAATTAGGCTTGAGCTATGATTATTTGATTCCAATCGAGCGATATTCTTGGCATATAGCTTATTATAGAGTATATATGTGCATTTTTCTCTAGAAGAATTAAATACATATTTTGTATTTTGTGGAGATAGATTTGAGATGTTGCTCGTTGGAGAGTTGACTTATCCTTAAACTAATTGATAACCAATTTTAGTGACAAATTTTATGGTATAAAATCATCAAGAATAATTTTTTTTTCATATCAATGCATTAGCAAGTTTTCTTATGATCAAATGAAGACATATTCAGGTTTCTTCGGGCCAATGGAGGAAGTCGTATGGTAATTTTTTTAAGGATTTAGAAATAGAGTAATTATCTGGAATATGTATTACTTTAAATCTAGAATCTGTGTACCTATTTAAGATTATGAACTAAAGTACAAGTTCAGATTGTAAAATGATAAGAGTCATGGAACTCTAATTGGATGTTGAAGGCTTATTTAAAAGCCTCGGTTGATTGTAATTATTCAATCATAAGAATAAAGATAGAGTAGATTCATGGTTGGGTTTTTCGGTTTCCCAGGATAAAATAATGTTGTTGTGTGGCTCTTTTGTGGAGATTTTTCATTGAGATGAATTTATGCTTTAATTCTAAATAACTATGGAAAAAGGTTCTTTATTTATGGTAATAATTATTGAAAATCCTTGTTTTTGGTTATTCATTATTTATGTTATGAATATCATGGTTGATTATAATACTTGCATGTAACTTTGGTAAGTTAAGTATTGTATAATGGAAATATGGATACATTTAAGGATTAACCATGTTGTATGATCTACCACTAGAGTTTTGGTAGTTAGCATAATATTGGAGAAAAATTTATATTGGATTAGTGTTCTAAGGTATAGTCTAAATAGGAAGACTAGCCTACCATGATAAGGAACTATTAAGTGCTTGGAGCACACCTAGTGCTCTCACATAAGTAGACCTATGTGAAGAGCAAGGATTGGTGTGTACTCTTGATGGACTGAGAGAAGTGGAACTAGCTCATTAAAAGAAATATGAGAAGGATAGTCCAAGCTAGCATCCCATATAATGTACTTACATTAAAGGATATGTGTAAGTTATAGGGATAGCTTACCTAATGCACTTACATTAAATAATTTATGTAAGTTTTAGGTATGGGTAATTCTCGACTTTCTAGTAGATGAAAATAGACTCACATAAAAACTAAGTTATGTATACTAGAACACAAAGATCTTAAGCTAAATTTGTTTAATGTTAGGTAATATATATTAAAAAAAACAATTGGTTGAGTTGGGTTGAAATTAGGGTTGTTACATTTTGTATAAGAGCATTTGGTTTGTAGGGAAAAAAAATTCTTTGTGCAAGAATAGATGAAGCGTAATAGGATTAGCTTCATGTAAATAATTTACCCATAAGAAATTGGTGTCTATTAAAACTGGCCTCAATTATCTATTTAATATAATTAAGAATATAGTTGCTAGTAGGTGAAACAATTCAAATATGTAATTGTGAACTAATTCCTACTATCTCTCTTGTGTGTGGCTAGAAATAATATCACCAAAGAGAAGGAGGGCAAGTGTTGTCCCATTAACAAGGCATATACCACAAGCTAATGTAGAGGTCGAGACCCTAGTTATAGGTATGGATGCTCCTAATAACAAGAGGGAGGATCTTACTAAAATAGTTTCCTTACTAATAGAATAGTTGGAAACTTAGAAGCAACTATTGGAGGCTATAACAAATTGAGCTTCACAGGCTAGAAATTCGAGAGTGGAACCAGTGAATGAAATCTCTTCAAAGGCATAATAGGCTAGAATACGACTAGATGTAGAGTTGGATAAGGATATGAAACACCTAAAATATTTCAAATTCAATGAAGAGAAAGTTGGTGATAAAGCTGAAGCTTAGCTGAAGGAGATATAAACTTTCTATAACATGAATAACTATTCCACTAGCACCCAAATGTCTTATGCCACTCTACACTTACAAGGAGTTGGCTTGAATTGGTGGGAAATATTTAGTGGATAACACAGAATTGAGGTTGCAGTTGATTTGAAATAAGAGAAATTTATGATAACTTTCAAAAAAATATTCATCACCGAACACTTCTACACCAAGAAATTTGAGGAATTCACCAAACTTAGATAAGGGATTAGAACTATGGAGGTATATAATTAGAAATTTTTCAAGCTATTGAATTTTGTGTTCGTGTATAACAAGAAAATGAAAGCACATAAGTTTATCCTAGGAGTAGATCCCATAGTAGGGCATGAAGTGAATATGCGAGAATATAATACTCTTTAGAATGCCTATGATCTATCCAAGAAAATTGAAACTTCTCTCAAGCCCTAATTTGACTGTAAAGGGGCATGAGCAAGACAAAGATGCATTTAGGAAAAGAAACAGTGTAGGGTTCATAAAATGCAAAAGTGAACAAGCAAATAAGAGTCCCCCTAGATAGGATAGAAGGAATGACAGGAAATAAGGAAAGTTTAGGAAAAGGTTCAAGGGAAAGAACTATAATCCTAACAATCACAATAATGGGGATATCAGACCACCTCAACAGGGTTAGACGAATTCCTCACTAGCAGTGAAAATATAAGATAAAAAAAGGTAGAAAATACATCTAGGATGTTGGATATTTTGAGTGATAAGTTGTCATTTATGTCAAAATTGAGTGGTCATTGATGTCAAACTTTTAGCACTAGTCAGTGGCAGTTTCAGTTGGCAGCATCCGTTTCAATTTTAGTTTCAAGATCCGGTTCAAGAAAGTCATATGAGGTCCAAAGTGCAAGAAAAAGCCCAAATAAATAATATTATAATATTATTTTATAATATTATGCAAAGGAAGTTTAAAATTAATTATAAATTAATTTATTAATTAACTTAACTTATAAAGTTATTTAAATTAATTATAAATTAATTTAATTATTAATTATAAATTAATCTAAGCTAAGGTTAAATAACCCCAAGGTGGGTTATCAAATTTAATATTCGAAATTCAATTTTGAATAAAAAATCACCGATGTGAGGAGGAATTAAAAATGTGTATATAAGGGGGGAACTCCCACCCTACCAAACCTTACGATGCATTCGATTATTATTGTGAGATTTAGAATTGTGAGCCTTACGAATTGCACTACGTCCAAAGCAAGGAAAGGGTTTGCATGTTTTGTGAGAAATAGATGGTGAGTGGAGGCATAAGAGGAAGTGTTTCTTCCTTCCTTCATGTGGGTTTTCGTAGCCCACGCAGTGGGCTCCCAAGTGCTAAGGCACTTAGGATAGAGGAGACGACAAATTGAATCTTGCCGAATCCCATTTTGGGGAAGAAAGAGGTATGTTTGTAAATTGATCGTCGATTTTTTTGGGAATATAGTTTGGGCATTTAAAAATTAATTTTTGCATATTTAAATTGGTTCTATGGTTGCTAAAGGAGTTATAAGGATTTTTATAAAATTAAATTTGTAATGTTGTTTGCTCAAATGTTTTGAAAATATTGTAAGGTGTTTGGTTGATATTTTTATGGTTTTGGATATTGTTTTCAGTTGGAGTTTAAAAGGTTTATCAAGGAAATTATCTTTATGTATGTTATGATGAGTGTTAATTTTAAAAGGGAGCAATAAGAAATAAATCGAGTTGTGATTGTTTTATGTCCAAGGAATATTTTTGGAAAGTGTTGAAGTTATATTGTTGTGTTTAACCATTGGAATTGGAAAGAAGAAATTGTGATTAAGATAGGTTTTCTAAAGAAACTTCTACATCCAATAAAAGGTATGGGCATATTCTTCTTAGTGAGTGATTTTTGAAAATTATGAATGAAAAGGATTGTTTGGTTTGCATTGTTGAAAGTGTTTTAAATTAATTCTTCAAGGTTTTCTGGAATTAAGAGTTGTTGATAAAACCTTGTTTTATAAGCATTGTTATTGAAGTGTTTGAGTTGAGTGAAGAACTTGAACTAGGATTTTCAAAGAACATGTGTATCATTGTTATGTAAGAATGTTTGATAAGTATTGTTATTAAAGCCATTAGTTAAGTGAGGAACTTGAATTAGGGTTTATAAATATCATGAGTATCATTTTTATGTGATATTGGTTGATAAGCATTGTTGGAAACATTTTGAGTGAGTGTTCATGTGATTAGAATAGGGTTTGTAAGCATGGATTATTTCATTGAGTGATTGGTTGAGTAGAGTTGGTTAAGCCTATTCAAGTGAATATGTTGAAGTGATTATTAAAGTTATGTGAAATAAATTATTCTATATTCTGAATTGATTTGAGAAAGAGGTTGAGTATTGATGAGTGTGAAATATATTGAGTCTCTAACAATTCTCTATATGTTTATGTGATAAAAGAGATATTGGAAGTGATTGAGAGTTTTTGAATGTGAAGCATATTGAGTCTCTAACAATTATCTGTATGTTTCAAAAGAGTGATTGAAAGTGATTGAGAGTTTGTGAATGTGAAGCATATTGAGTCTCTAACAATTCTTTGTATGTTTCTAAGAGAGTGATTGAAAGTGATTGAGTATTGAGGTGAATGTGAAGCATATTGAGTCTCTAACAATTCTCTTTATGTTTCTATGATATTGGACAAGTTCTAGTGAAGACTTGTTGAGCATATTTTAGGTAAGTCTTTGAGAAGACTTGTGGACATATTTATGTGAGCTTTTGTGAAAGCTTACAATACATATTGAGAGCAGATTTGGATAAGTTCTAGTGAGGACTTATTGAGCAGATTTGGATAAGTTCTAGTGAGGATTTGTAGAGCAGATTTGAACAAGTTCTAGAGAGGACTTGTGGATAGATTAGTGTGAGCTTTTGTGGAAGATTACAAGGCAGATTTGAGATAAGTCTTTGAGAAGACTTGACAGTAGAGTTGATTGATTGATTTATTCAAACCTTGAGTTAAGGTTTTTTAAGATCCAGCAGAGTTGATTTGAGATTGAGTCAAGCTTTGTGTTAAGGCTTGAGGAAAAATATTGAGGATAGATTTGTGCTATACCAAATGAATGTGTTTAGTGTATATCAGAGGATAGATATTAAGGATAGATTTTTTCTAGATTGAAGGACTATGTTTAGTGCAGATTTGCAGACAAATTTTGGTGCAGATTTGAGGATAGGTTTGTGCTAGACCAGAGATAGAGATTGAGCAAATTTGTGCTAGACCGAAGTATTATTTTTAGTATAGATTTGAGACAGATCTTTGAAGGTGATAGAGTATAGAGGACGATAGTCTCTAGTGGATAGAGAGCCATTAGCCAGGGTTGTGAGGACATGAGTCTTCAGTGGATAGAGATCCATTAGCCAAAGCAGTTGGGGTAATAGTTTTTCTAGAAGATCACCAGTTAGAGCTAAGGATAAATAAGTCTCCTATGGAAAGAGATCCACAAACTTGATTAGGGGATTGGTGTCTCCTTTGGACAAAGGTCCATAAACATTGTAATAGGTAAATGATTTCCAAGAGATTTATTGAGAAAATATTAGTGAAATATTTTCTCCGTGGAGTAGCCCACATTGGGTGAACCACATTAAATTAGTGTCTTTATTATGTGTGATGATTATGCATTGCTTTGATTATTGCTATTGATATTGCCATTGATTATATTGAATAATATTATCTAGGAAATAAAAGTAAAAAGTGGTCTTATATTGTTCACCCCCTCTCAATATAATCTTGTGTTCTTCATAGGACCCAAAGCAAGATGTTATGAATGTGGTAGTCTGCATTACACCAAAAAATGTCCACTTAAAAGCAATATTAATTTTGAAATGAAAAGAACCAACTTATAAAGAACCTACACACAAGATTTATGCAACAATAGGGAGTCAAAATCTAGAAGGACAAGCCACTCCAATGCTAATAAAAGGTAAGATTTTTGGTAGAGATGTTAGAATTCTATTTGATAGTGGTGCCACAAATAGCTTTGTTTCCACTAGCTTAATTAAAAATATACCAAAAATTCCAAGAATCTTGGCACATGGGTGGAAGATCGAGTATGACTTATCTAGATATTAGTGTTACTCATTAGTTGAAATTATCTTACCTTGTGTTACAACTATAAGTTATATTTATGTAGCACCAATACATGCCTTTTATGTAGTTCTAGAAATTTATTGGTTTCAAGCACATAATTTTGTAATCAATTTCAAAGATAGATGGATTGAGTACTCGAAATATGGTAGGAAATTATAAAGGTTGTATAGCCTACAGGGGGATTTTTGATCCTAGATCCTCTCCACAATGAAATTTAAAAAGGCAATAAAGAGAGGAGGAATAGTTTATGTAGTGAAGTTAAATGAGATAGAATATGAAAATAATTAAGAGGTGTTTGAGAAACACCTAGTACTATAGATATTTAGAGACGTATTTACATAGGATTACCTGGATTACCCCCTAAATATGAATTTGAATTTTAAAATTGAACTTCAACCTGGAACAAAACCTATTCATAGAGATCCTTATAGAATGAATCCAATTGAGATGTAAGAAATAAAAGTGCAATTGCAAGGATTACTAGAGAAGGGATTGATTAGACCAAGTGTGTCATCATGGGGTGCACCCAGGGTTATGCATAAGAGGTTGGAATTGAAATGTACTTGTAAAAAAATGGTGAATCCTAATAAAAATCAAGGTGAATCAAGGTGAATCCTAAGCAAATAAAATCAATCATATTCACACCAAAATTTGGGGTATTTGAAGCCCTAAAAAGTAAGGTCATATTTGGGGAAACTTTTGATCTATTAAGTCACATTATAACTTCATGAAAACACCACCATTATATCAGGCTCAAAAAGATATTTCCAATGTATACAAATATGCCTATGTTTGGATATATATTGTGGCAAATTGACCATATGAAAAAATGGATCCCAAAAATTTCAAGTGAATGGGCCGATGTCAAAGGTCCTCATATTTGCCAATTTCTAATTTTGGAAATCCTAATATTCACCCAATTGGTGAATATTCACCATTGTGCATAACCCTGGATGCACCAATGTTGTTTGTAAATAAAAAGTATGGTTCCTTGTGACTTTGTATAGACTATAGGATGTTAAACAAGGCGATCATTAAAAACTTATATCCTCTACCCAAAATCGAAGACCTCTTCAATCAACTTAAATATGCCACTATCTTTTCAAATATTGATCTAAAATCAAGATACCACCAATTGAGGATTCAAGAAGAAGATACCCATAATACAACCTTCAAAATTTTTTATGGACATTATGAGTTTACTATCTTGCATTTTGGTCTATCGAATTCTCTAGCAGTATTTATGAATTTTTTCAATAGTATTTTTAGGAAGCTTTTGGACCATTATTCTTGTATTCCTAGATGATATTTTGATATATTCCTAGAATGATACTGAACATGACAGACACCTTTAGATCATGTTGGAGATGCTAAGGAAGAATTAGTTGTATGGGAATTTATTGAAATGTGAATTTCATGTGTTAGAAGTGCAATATTTAGGGGATATTATATCACCAGAAGAGATTGTAGTGGATCTTAAAAAAATAGAATCTATATTAAATTGGCCACCACCAATAAATATGATAAAAAATATGAATTTTCATGGGTTTGACTAGATATTGCAGGCGTTATGTGAAGGACTACGCCAAGATAATTTCTCCAATAACTAACCTTCAAAGGAAGGGAAAAGAATTCAAGTGGGTAGATAAATGTGAGGAAGCTTTTGATCTACTCAAAAAAAGACTCAGTAAATATCCTATACTAAAGATACTAGACCCTTGGGGTAACTTTTTTGTGTGTACAGATGCATCATTGTAAGGTTTGGGAGGAGTTCTCTCGTAATGTGAAGTAGTAATAGCTTACGGATCTAGGAAACTAAAACGACATGAGGTTAATTATGCAACTCATGATATAGAATTGGTAGCAGTGGTTTTTGCTCTCAAATTTGGTGACACTATTTTTTAGGGAGACCCTTTGAGTTGAGAATAGACCATCAAAGTCTGAAGTACATATTTACTCAACATTTTCTAAATGTTATGTAGATAATATGGATGAAATTTTTTATTGAATATGATTTTGGCATTGAATACATCAAAGGGAAGGAAAATAAGGTTGTTGATACCGTCAGTAGGAGAAGACACATAGTTATGTTGTCTTGCCTCCATAAGGACTTGATAAAATAGGTTAATAAAATGCAACAAAAGGATATATTTTACAATCAAATATGGGAGAGGGTGGAAAGGAAATTTGATGATAGTAAGAATTTTAGCATCAAGGATGGTTTCTTGTTCTTTAATGACAGGGTAGTAGTTCTAGAAGCCAATGATTTGAAGAAAATGATCATGAATGAAGCACATAGATCTCCACATTTTTCTCATCCAAGAGGGGCAAAAATAAGAGATAATATGAAGAAAACATTTGGTTGGCTAGGAATGAAGAGGAGCATAACTAAATTTGTTGCCAATTATTTTGAATACCAGAAACTAAAAGAAAAAAATAGATATCCTATAGGACTCTTGTAACCTCATGATGTACCATCACATAAATGGTAAGTGATTTCGATGGATTTTATTGTAGGTTTTCCAAAGACCAGATTCTAGCATGACATAATCCTAGTTGTGGTCGATAGACTAACCAAGGTTGTGCACTTTATACCCAAAAATACCAAGGATGATGTTGTGGTTGTGGCTAATATATTTTCCAAGGAAATATTTAGGCTTCATGGTTTTTTTAAAGTGATCATTTCAGATAGGGACTCAAGATTCACATACGAGTTTTGGTAAGCTTTGCATCGAGCCATTGACACTAGGTTAAACATCAATTTTACATATAACCCAAAAAACAATAGGTAAAATAAGAGAGTAATCCAAGTTTTATAATACATGCTTCATATGTATTGTATAGATCTAAAAACCCAATGGTAAACTTTATTACACTTGGTAGAGTTTGCCTACAATAATGGTCATCATTTGACCTTGTGCATGGCACCTTTTGATGCTCTATATGGCAGGAGGTGTAGGACACCATTATCTTGGGATAATCCAAAGTATAGGGTTGTGCTTGGACCTAATATGGTCAAAGAAATTGAGCAACATTTAAGGACGATCAGAGAAAGACTTAAAAATTTGTAGATCATAAAAAAAATTATATCGATCTTAAGTGTTTTTAAAGGTAAGGCCATATAAGAGTGCTATTAAATATACCAAGCTAGATTATCATTTTGTGGGACCCTTTGAAATTATAGAAAACATCATTCCTATGGCATATTGACTTGCCTTACCACCCAGTCTATCAAAGATTCATGACACATTTCACATATCATTGCTTAGAAAATATATAGCTAACCCTGATCATGTGTGGGATTTTTCTAAACTATATATGGTGGACCCAAAGGCTATAGAGGTTAAACCAGTAACTATCCTTGAATACACTCCAAATAAATGAAGAAAGGGAACTTGGAGCAATGCAAGGTCTAGTGGGATAGATATTCTAAGAGAAATGCTACTTGGGAGAAAGTAGCAGACATGTAGAAACATTTTCCTTTCCTATTTAAAAATAATATGTAATTGATATTCTCTTTTGTTGATGGCACTAGTAAATACACAGAGGATTATGTTGAGCCTAAGGGAGGGAGGATGTCATGACCCTCCCTTGGTAGACTTATTATGTGGATGAACTTAGATTTTTTTGTGTTGTTTTTGTGGTAACATTTGACAACTCCAAGACTAGATATGCAAAGCAATTGTTTTATGGAAATAATCTATATATCTTATTGATGGAATAATTTATATTTTCATGTACTAAGTATGTAAGACCTATGGTTTATGGTAACAATATTTTAACCTCATATGTTTTGTAGGGTACTTGGCAATGAATGTGGTACTTGTGTTATGGATTTTTACTAACTTTTCTTGCATTTATTAATTTAGAATTATTGGACTGATATCTTATTTTATTATTTTTCTAGGAAGAGAATACTTTGAAGATGGATCTATCAATTATCTATTTTTGCATATTACTAATGGATAAGTATTAAAAATGAAATAATATTGAGTTTATTGCATGGTGGATGCTTTTATTCTTTTAAAATGTGTGAATTTAACCCAATTTGGCTTTTAGATGCATCTACTAGATGGTATGATAATAGAATAAATTCTGGTTGTTCTGGAAATGAATATGCCATTAATGGATAGTGGAAGTAGAGCGAGTGGGAAAATAAATAAATACGTGTATGGTGGTTGGAATGTTACATTGACTTTCATCGCCAAAAACAAAGAAGGGGGTTGTTCTTTGTTGGAGAGTTTGGTTTTTGGAAAAAAATGAAGGGGGAGAAATTAAGGAGAGTAGGAAGAATTGATGCTAAAGATTTTTGGAGGGATTTGTGATGTTGAATCAGTGCCAAATTATTGTTGACTCTCACCAAAATAGGAGAAAAGTAGTAAGTATTACTTGTTTTAGCTAAAAAATGAATGATTGTGCTTAGATATTATTGCGTAACTAGAGTTATGCTGAAAGAGATGTATTTATGGGAAATTATGCTTATACGATCTACAAATATTGGTGTTAAATGGAAAATGTTCTCAATGACATTGAAAAATAAGTGAAAGGTAGAGATATCTACTAGTTTCGCTGTATAGATTGATGTTCATTGGAATACA
The DNA here is from genome assembly GCA_028583015.1 of Wollemia nobilis. Lineage (NCBI taxonomy): Eukaryota > Viridiplantae > Streptophyta > Pinopsida > Araucariales > Araucariaceae > Wollemia > Wollemia nobilis. Next base: position 3,537,081 of record JAQPPZ010017010.1, on the reverse strand, counting down.
TTCTTAGTAATATTTAAAAATAAATGAATGGAAGAGATATCCATTAGTTTCACTATAGATATTGATGTTAGCTGGAATACGTTCTTACTAATGTTGATAAATAAGTGAATGGTAGAGATATCTATTAGTTTCACTGTAAATATTGATGTTAGCTAAAAATAATTCTTAGTGATGTTGAAAAAAAGTGAATGGTAGAGATATTTGTTAGTTCACTATCGATATTGATGTTAGCTAGAAAATATTCTTAGTGATGTTGAATAAAATTAGAAAAGGTAGAGATATATGTTAGTTTCTATATAGGATTGAAGCTAGTCTTGGAAACGTACTTTGTGATGTTGAAAATATGGGAATGGTAGGAGTATCAGATAGTGCTCCTATTTGTATGAGTAGATATTTTAAGATACCTTCTATATGATGAAAATGGAGGTGTAGTTCTTGTAAGGAAAGGTAAGGAAAGGTAAGGATAGTTATGTTTAAGCTAATATGAGTTTGACCAGCACTGCTATGTCACCAAAAGAGGAATGTTATGTCTTGTTATCAATGAGCAAATATAGTTTAGGTACATGAGCATGTTTCTATGACAGTGTATACGCATTGAGATTTCGTAGCATAGGAGTTTTTAAAGAAGAATTTTATAGGCTTGGGGATGACTTTTGGGAATATTTGTAAAGTCTAGAAAGGGACCTGAAAATCGAGTCTAGTCGATCCAGAATAGAGGGTGAAGGGATTCCGCTCAAGCTGTGTTATGATTGCATCAATTAAAACAAGGACTTGATAATCTTGATGAAGTGTTGTAGCTTTCCCTACTAGCTTATCCAATAAATCAATGATGCTTTTGTTGTCGGATGTAAACTTCCTTATTGAGAAAACCAGGTAAGGATTTCCTATGAGATGAGTAGGTAGGTGTCTTTTGTTCCCTATTGGAAGTTAAAGCTCATGTGTGCTACATTGGTGTTTAATTAGGCTTGAGCTATGATTATTTTATTCCAATCAATCGATAGTCTTGGGATATAGCTTATAATAGAGTATATTTGTGCATTGTTCTCTAGAAGAATTAAATACATCTTTTGTATTTGGTGGAGATAGATTTGAGATGTTGCTCATTGGAGAGCTGAGTTAACATTAGACCGTCTATTAACCGATTTCACTAGCAAAGGTTATGGTATAAAATCATCAAGAATAAATTACATTTGATGTCAAGACATTAGCAAGTTTTCTTATGATCAAACGAAGATAAATTCAGGTTTCTTCGGGCCAATGGTGGAAGTCATATGGTAATTTTTTAAGGAGTTGGAAATAGAGTAATTATCTAGCATATGTATTACTTTAAATACAAAATATTTTTACCTATTTAAGATTATGAACTAAAGGACAAGTTCAAATTTTAAAATAATGAGAGTCATGGAACTCTAATTGGATGTTGAAGGCTTATTTAAAAGCCTCGATTGATTGTAATTATTCAATCATAAGAATAAATATAGAGTAGATTCATGGCTGGGTTTTTACCTTTAGTTTTCCTATGATAAAATATTGTTTTTTTGTGGCTCTTTTGTGGATATTTTTCGTTGAGATGAATTTATGCTTTAATTCTAAATAACTATGGAAAAAAGTTCTTTATTTATGGTGATAATTCTTGAAAAGCCTTGTTTCTAGTTATGCATTATTTTATGTTATGAATATCATGGTTGATTATAAGACTTGCATGTAACTTTGGTAAGTTAAGTATTGTATAACAAAAATATGGATACATTTAAGGATTAACCATGTTGTATGATCTACCACTAGAGTTTTGGTAGTTAGCATAATATTGGAGAAAATTTTATATTGGATTAGTGTTCTAGGGTATAGTCTAAATAGGAAGACTAGCCTACCATGATAAGGAACTATTAAGTGCTTGGAGCACTCCTAGTGCTCTCACATAAGTATACCTATGTGAAGAGCAAGGATTGGTGTGTACTCTCGATTGAGGGAGAGAAGGAGAACTAGATCATTAAAAGAATAGGATAGTCCAAGCTAGCATCCCATCTAATGTACTTACATTAAAGGAGATGTGTAAGTTATAGGGATAGCTTACCTAATGCACTTACATTAAATGATTTATGTAAGTTGTAGGAATGGGTAATTCCTATGGAGTTTCTAGTAGAAGAAAATAGATCCACATCAAAACTAAGTTATGCAGACTAGAACACAAATAACTTAAGCTAACTCCATTATATGTTAGGTAGTATATATTAAAAAAAATGATTGGTTGAGTTGGGTTGAAATTAAAGTTGTTTCTTATTATAGTAGGTGTAAATATCGATTACCCAATTTCATATCTTTGACAACTCATCTTGTATGACATTTTTTAGAGGTAACATTGTATAAAAGAAACTAGAAGAAATTATATCACCAATAATTTGCTAAAAGGGTATTCATTGAAATCTTAGGAAGAATTAGATCAGAAAGGTCTCACTAGTTTTTAACAAAATTGCTTTAGGAGAAATATTCATTGATAAGTTCTTATTTCTTCTCTTAATCCTCAATCTTATATCTTATTTTATTTTAACCATATAGATGCTCCAACTATAGGATTGATTTTTTATATTTTATTTATGGATTTTATGAAAAATACTATTTTATTTTCTCTTTTGGCATTTTTTCTAGTAGTATCATTGATGATAGGATAGTCTACATGATTACTAAAGAAGAAAAGTAAAGGGTAAATATTTTTTGTAATCCTTGGATGTTAGCAATGTCATGGGTATAATTTGATGCATTGGAAATAGCTCCAAGTCACTTGATTTTTTTTATAAATGGTCTAACAACCTTTGGTTGTCTTGGCATGAGAGGATGGCCTAATTAGTTGCATTTAAGCAAAATATTTTATAGGGAAAATTGTAATATATATGAATTAACTATCAATATTTTTGAATTCTTGTATTTTAAGGGCCTATATTCAACATTTGTTCCCATTCCACCTCTACATACGTATTTTGTTGCATCAAAAAATTTCTCTTTCCTCTAACTTCTAATTTTTTAAATTAAGAAATCTAAAATTTTCTAAGAAATATTTCAAGGGGAAGAAAAATGGAGTACATTTTATTTGCATGCATCATGTTGATGCATCCTTGAGAACACAAGTGCATGAAGGGTAGAGGCATGATTGACCCCTCCTCCAAATAAAAGCCTTAGAACTATTATTTTACGTTAGAACCTATGGTAAAGAGGTTAGAGAAGCCTCCACTAGGACTTATAACCTAAGGTAGAGTGGTTAGTTGGAAATCCCTTGCATGAAATAGAGTCACATTATGGATTCTTATTTATTATTTCTATGTCTAGTTAGCATCCATTTGGCACCCCTGAACTAGTCACTTAGGAACATGTGCCATCCTCCCATTGGTTGTAGGTGATAAATTAATTTTTCAAACTTTCAAAGATTTTTGAAGTTAATTTTTGTGATTTTATGAAAACTTCTAGGTAAAATTTTTTGAGTTTGAATTTTTAAATCATGTACTTTTTTGAGATCTCCATATTGAAAATGTTGTTTCTTATTAAAATTTTTTATAAAGTTTTATATCTGGGAAAGAAATATATGTATCAATATGTGCCCTTGTTGAATGGTCCATACTATGCCACTTGGAAAATCAAGATTAAAGATTTTCTCTAAAGTAAGGGGTTTCTCAAACATGAATGTGAAACCTTTAAGAATTAATTCTAAAGGGAGAAAGTAGCCATTTAGGGATAAGAAGGATGAGGTTATTGTTGTGGTAGCTCTTCATATTGACAAGACCTATGAATTTCATGTTAGAATCATTATGAATCCCAAGTAACTACTTGACAAATTTTATAAATTATATGACCACATTAATTCCCCAATATTGGAGGTAGAATTTTCTACCTTAATGCTACACAAACTAGTAGATTAGAGGTAGACCTTAATACAATGAATATAGATTTATTTGAGACTATTAATGAGTATATCAGTTGGTTAAAAATTTAGAAGTTGATATCTATACCACTAGAGGAATTTTGAAGGAGAGGGAAATTGACGATGGCAAGAAAAGCATTGACATGTCAACATTGTGTTTAGTAATATTTTTAACATATATAATATATTTTCTATTATATTTGAGATTATTAATGTATATTTCACAAATTATTCTCCTCAATTGATGAATTATTCAATTATCTTATTGACCACTAGGCTAGAAGACAGAGATATATGAGTTATCCTCTCACCATCTAGTATCATGCAAAAGAATTTATCAAGACTAAGGCTAAAAAATAACCAAATAAAGTTGAGAAGAAAATAAGAAGCCCTTCAAGAATCCAATTTGTACATTTTATATTAATAAAGAATATAGAACATGTTTTTATTAAATACAAATAAAAAGGTTAAATAAGTAGCCAAAAGGACACGTTAATGCTACTCTCTTGTATGCTTAAGGTAAGAATTATCATGATGGTAAAGCCTCACAAAAAAATTTAGTATATTGGACAACCATTTCTTCTAATGAGTGGATTAATTTAGGTACAACTTGATACATAACCAAGCACTATCACATTCTATACCACTACAACAGACAATATTCTAGAGAGTCTTATTGAGATTGAAAATGATTTCTCCTTATAAATAGTTGGATGTGGTAAGGTTTTATTGGTTCTTCCTCATTTAATGATGTTATTCGTATAACAATTGTAGATCCTAATATTTTTTATATATATCACATTATCCATACAAATAAGGTGGCATTTTAGCTTTCCTAATAGTTAGTAAAGGTTACTAATAATGGATTCAATAAAGTTACTTTAAGATATTATGATGAGTTATATCAAAGGTACAAGATGAATAAGAGACTAACTCCTCGTATTTAATTATCTCAAAATATATATTTCAAGGCTATGGTGGCATAGATAGATGATGTTAGTTAGTGAGGAAATCATGGCTATTTTTCATTGAGGTATATGAATATTCATTATTTAGATATTGGGATTACTCCTATATTCCCCTATTTTTGCCTATGATGAATATATTTTGGTGATGCATCATAGAGATTTATTTTCAAAAGGGATAGCTAGGTCTATCACATGACTATTGGAACCATGGGTACACTATATCTCTCTAAAAAAGGTACTCAATATTTTTTATTGATTATTTGTTGTAGTATATGATTGCATACTATTTACACTAAGAAAATGCTTTTAGAATATTTAATAAATTCAAAGCACTAATGCACAATTAGTTTGAAAGAAACATTGAGTGCCTTAGAATATACGGAGGAAGTACATTTGTAAGAAATGCTTTCTTATATTTCTTGTCTCTTCATACTTTTTCAAATTTCTTCTCTTCATGGTATTACCTTTAAGAATAGCATACCCATGGATATGGCTTGATGCATGTTGTATTATAAGGGGATGAATCCTATGCTTTAGGGCTAAGCAATCATTATATAGCACATATAATAAAAAAAATTCCTACTAAATCTATCTATGGAATAATTCCTCTCAAAAAATTGATAAGTTACAAGCCTAATGTACTTCACTTTTGTATCTTTGTATCCATAGAAATGGACCATATACCCAAATATACTTGGAACAATGAGGCACTGAAAAGTTATAGATGCATTTTATGGGGTATTTGGATACTCCTAAGGCCCATAATCTCTATGATCCTAAGATTCTTACTTAGTGGCATATTATATTTTATGATGTCCTTCCAATAGATTTTTTATACCCTCTTATTGCTATCTTGGTAGAGGATTTCTTATCTCTTTGATTGTTCTAAAGACTCTCTCAAACATACCTTTTGATAATATTGTAGTTTTTACTCTAGGTGTGACAAACTTGATCATATAAAGCCATGTATCATTGTACTAGTTATTAAGGTATATGGTGAATATCATTTAGATGTTTTATTTTTGCCTTATGATGTTCCTCCTTCTTTGGATATGCCTAGATATTACATGTTTCATCCAATACCCAAGTGGATTCAAACTCTCACTTAGGGTTCTCAACCTATTATTTTATTAAAATGATATCAAAAGGCTCCTTCTAAAGCCCTAATCTCAAATATTGATAATTTTGGATATCCTCTCACCTACTCCAAATATAAGGATGACTAGAATGGAAATATGTCATGCTTGTTGAGTATACACCTTTGATGAAGAATTAGAAATGGGATATTGTTCCTCTTTCAAAAGTGAATAATGTTATATGGTGTAGAGTGGGTCTATATGACCAAGTACACTTCAATTGTTTAGATGAAGAAGCACAATGTACACATTATTACTAAATATTTATATCAAAATGAGGGAATTGCTTACTAGAAGATGTTTTTCTAATTTCTTAGATAGATTGTTTTTAAATGATCTTGACATCTTGTCCATTGTTGCCTCCTATGGTTAAAAGGTACATAAAATGGATGTGAGGAGTGCATTCCTTCATGGTTAGATTTAAATTGAGTGGGCTACTATTGTAGACTTTGGAACTATAAATAGAGGTCTAAGGTTTGAATCCTATCGGGGTGTAGACCCTAATTTGGGGATGCTAGTCTTAAAGCCTAAGGATTGACACTCGAACAAAGATTCTTGCTTGAATCCCATAATTGTTTGAGTTATTTGACACAAATAAAGGGTTAACCAAGAGTGTTTTATGGATTCACTGTAAACCCTACATTTTCATGTGCTCAATTAAGAAAATGATTCTATTTTGACAATTAGGAATTTTAAAAACTATGTAATAATAAAAAATTTATTCCTATATGCTTTATCAATTTCTTGTAGAACTATGTTAAACAAAATGGGAGAAAAATATCTTTCACATTTTCAGCAAGGGAGCAAGAGAGAATACTTTGAAAAATACTAGCATATATGCAAGCTAAATTTTATTTGATTTAATACATAATTAGTATGTTTGAGAGAAAGTAAATTTGATGAATTAATAGATCCTAGTTCTAGTTCCTTAATTTTTTTATTCTATTTTAATGAACTAAATAAAGAACTATAAATAAACCAAGAAAAAATAATAAAGAAACAATTGAAGCTGAAAGAAAAAACTATAATAGAAATACTTGGAATCCTACTAAAAACAAATTCACTACCAAAACTTGAATTCATTGCCTGTGACAATTTTACTACCTATTGACCTAAAAATGTGTAGAAAAGGCCTAAAAATAAAAAAGAATAGATGAGATATTTTTTAGATGGCATGTTTGATGCTTGGGAAGATGTTGGACTTCCTTATATATAGTCACGTCCCTTGTTCCTTTTCACAAAATTGATTTTACCCATTTAGAAGAATATGATTTGTACAAAATTGATATGTAACTACTAAAAAACCAAATTAAACTAGTTGATAGGGTGTTAGGATATACCTAGGATTTATTGATAATTATTTTGATGTTAGAAGTACTGAAATCATTGAATGAGAAAGGTTCAGAGCCTTCAGGGTGAGTTCAATGCCTGTAGGACATGTTCTTGGTCTATAGAGCCTATGACCTTTGAAGTTTATTTTTAATCAATAATAGAGGAGTTTAAACTGAAACAATGATGGATGGGTTAGAAAAATGCTAGAGAATCAATGGGTTAGAAAAATGCTAGATGTGGTGAAGTCGTAGCTTGCCAATCCTATTGGTTGCAATTTCATAGTGTGTATTTGTAAAGGTAAACTCATGGATTAATATGCTAGGCATTCATATAATTAAGTGAATAGGAGGTTCCTGGTTGATGCCTACAAACCCTACATGGATATAAAATAAAATTTAACATGTCTAATTCAAACAAAATTAGCACACTAAAATAACTTAGAAAAGGAATTAAGATCCTACAAAAGGGGTAAGGTAAATGGATATGAAATTTAGGCAATAACTAATAAAATATAAAATATAATAAAAGAGAAGCATAACCAAGAGAGATCATCCCTTTCTACCACTAGATAAGATCCTATGCATGCAACATTGTAGGAGACTTGGAGGTGATAAAGTATCTTGTAGAATAATTCTTGTCTAATTGCTAGAGAAATTGGGTAGAGATTTGTTGTTATCCTATTACTCATCCATTTTGAGAGGGAGGTACATTAATTTATAGATTTATAGGGCTTCTTGAGGAGATAAGGAGGTAAGATTATGAAATCTGAATGCAAGAGTTGAATGATAAAAACTAGTATCCAACTAAGAAAAAAAGTTGTATTGAGCCCTCCTTTTGGCCCTAGGTTGATGTTCTATATAGGCTTTTAGGGTGTGCTTCCATACCACCCATTTTTTTTGAGTAGTGTAAACTTATTATTCTTTATTTAATAATATCGAATATATTAAAAAATGTTACATTGAGTATTGGCATAGGCAAAAGGTAAGCTAAATTGGAAATATTATAGTGCACATGAATTCAATTTGGGTTGGAAAACTATTGGTATGGATAGGCATGAGCATTACAAGTAGAAACTTTCCATTTTGAAGGATTGAAAAAAAATACACCACCTAGAAAAATTCATAGCCACAAACTTGTATGGGTTACAAATTCATCTATTTGACAATTGAGGGGGCAAGATTTTCAAAATTTTGCTCTAGATAAGGTTTGTCGCCAAGGAGACAAATTTGTAGCCTACAAACTTGTCTATGAGAAAGAACTTGTTTTGATTCTCTAATATTTGCAATGAAGGATGAAAAATGACTAAGGCATGTTTCCAAAATTGACTAGAATCCTAGGATGTGATAGGATTAGTGAAATTGGGTATTTATATTTTATCCCCGTTTGAGGTATTTTTTGCCAAATAAATGCCTCAAAAGTACTTTTTGATGATCCCAATGTTGTGAAAGAAGTAATCCTAAGATATCTAGTCTTTGGCATAGATGGAGTTTTGTAATTTTAAAATAAAATATTTTGCAAGTCCGAAGAGGCTATATTAGGTAGAGAGGGGGTAAGTTGAAATTCACTTTTACCATGCAACTTGGATGATCAAATCTCTAGGGCTGATTTTTTGATGTTTTTTTAATGGTTTAGAAATAGTGAATAATGCATTGTATAGATGTGGTTTAAGGGACAAGAGGTATCCCAAGTACACGTGTACATGTATGTGCCAAAAAACCCAACTTTTTCTTATCATTTTCTTGCTCAAATTTTGATTTTAAATTTTGGGATGCAATTTTGCATTTAGGTTGTAAATTCATTATTGGTGAATTTGCATATAGGCTATAAATTCATCAAATTTTGAATTTTTTTCTAGGTGGCAAACTAATTTAGAGGGAATTTTTTTTTTTAGGTAACAAGTTTGTCAATGGATAGAAAATTCACTAGAAACCCATAAAAAGTAAAAAAAATTTAGATCAAATAGGCTAACAAGTGTTTCTTTATGAAGGTAGGTATTTGAGAGCATAGAAATAAATTATGTTGTGCTATTGTGAGTACTTTAAAAATGATGGTCCTAGATGATAGGATCATATTGGACACTATTGGACTTGAATATCTAGTAGCAATGCCCAAGGCCAATTTTTATTATATCATCCTCATAGCACTAAATGAGAAATGGAATTCCAAGTATGACATATTTTTCCTACTGATGGGTGAGATGACAGTCACCCTAGATGATGCATAAAGTATCCTAATGGTACCTATTTGAGGTATACCTATTAGGAAGAGTGTAGATCAATGATCAGTTCTTCAAAGCTATTATAAGGATGTATATCAATAGTTGATTCAACTTGGGATACATGCTAACATGATGCTTATTTATGGGTGCATTGATAGGTTAACAACCTTGTTGAGTGCCATTTTCTTTGGCCTTTTACTTGGAGATATAATTGGTTTTCTTATACCATGGGGTTGGTGTGGAGTGATTTTTAAGATGAGAGACTAAAAAATATCTATAAAGTCTTACAAAAAATTATCTATATAGAGGAAAAGAACCTTATTTTTTGCACCTTTCTTTATATTTGGTGTTGGGGTCACATTTATTTACCATGCCAAATTGGTTTACCTACTTAGGTGGTAGATATAAGGGATATAATAGCCTATAAGTGGGCCCACTATTTTGAGATCCATCATCAACACCTTAGGGGAGTACTTATGGTGGCTATTAGGGGCATAGATGGTTTGGAGGCTAACCATATCATATGGAGGTTATGACAATAATATCTAATATGGAATAAGTATGGTTTTGAATTGGCCCATATTCAATGGATTTGGTAGATCATTAGCCCTAGTGATAGCATAGAGGTGTATAGACTAGACCAATTTTTTAAGTGGTTTGGTCTTTGATAGGATCTCCCATAAATGGAGGAGTTTTGATATAGATGAGCATATAGGAATGAAGGAGATGTGGAAGCTAGAACTAATCCTACCCTATTCATGGAGAAGGATGTTGATGATCCTCTAATGGTAGATCCAAGTGTGGATTATGCATAAACAACCATTACCTATAAGTAATGGTATAGAGGGGTTTGACATCAAATATTGAAACTGACTCCACCTAGATGAGGGACACAACCATTCATTAGGTAAAAATTTTAGGAGGTCAAGGGATTATAGAGGAAGAGATCTCTAGGATTCCTCAATGTTTCCCCATTGATATTCATACCCCCACTATAGGGAGGTGATCTAGGAGTAGGTCCCAAAAAGGCCACTAAGGATATGGATGTCTCAAAGATATTTTCTATGTAGTGGAAGATAGATGTCATGATAGTGGAGATAACTCATATTTAGGGTGAGTCAAACGAAGCAGTGTTGTAGACCTCCTATTTTGAATTATAAAGGTATGTAGTCATGTCCCAAGTGGATCAAGGGACTTTGGAGAAGAACACTGCCAAGGTAGAGAGGGATTCTAGGATTGTCTAGTTGTCTACTCAAAGGGATGAAATAGTGGCTTAGGCTATGGTAGTAGAGGCACAAGTGGCATAGGTTACTTAAGAGAGAGAATATACCATAGTAGAAAATACAAGCCCTAAAATGCTAGGTTTATTTGATAACTTATGTACAATAAGGAATTATTTAGAGGTATATTATGTCAAGAGTGCCCACTATAGAGCATTGTATCACCAGATAGTTGCTCTAAAGTAGAGGAAGGCTTTCCCACTTTATGGTCCTTTTGTATCTCATTATAGGTAACAATCAACTACTTAGTTTTCACAATAGTCTATGCATGGGCCTACTCGATATAGGATATTAGACTTGATTTTTGTAGGTTTTGGTAAGATTTAGACGATGAGTAAACCAATTTTGTGTATGGCCAAGGATAGAAAATTTCATTGTGGTATGTTATACTACTTGAGATATGCACAATATCCATTAATTGATATATATATATATATATATATATATATATATATATATGAGGTTATTATTTCATTGATGATTCACTTTGTCTATGTTATGTGTTGATGATGTAATGATATGTTATTTTAAATATACCTTAAAACTTTAATTACGATGATAATATTTGATTTTAATAGTTATATTATAGTGCAAGAGATTCTTATTATAGTCATAAACAAGTTTTTTAGATGATATCAATAAGTTTTCCTTAAGATAATACTTTGCATTTTCAAAACCTTTATTTTCCTAGACTAATATGATTTGAAGGACTTTTAAATTGTTATAGATTATGTGAAGGCCATTGTTAGCCTGAAGCATCATTTGCATATGCCTAGACTTGCTCCAACTTATATTTTCCTATATTTCTAGGTCTTAATAAATTATTAGACCATTGTAAGTCTAAAGAATCATTTGTATGTAACTAGACTTGTTAGGGCTTTGTTGTGTGAAAGCTATTGTCAGCCTATAGAATTATGTACATGTTCCTAGGTCTTATAGGGAATTTATGTGTGGGGCCCATTATTAACCTATAGAGTTATATACATATGCCTAGACATGCTAGGAATTTGCTTATGTGAAGGCCATTATAAACCTATAGAATTATGTATATGTGCCTATACTAGTTAGGTCTTTACGCATGTGAAGGCTATCCTACAGAATTATATATATCCTAGACTTGCTAGGCATTTACTCATGTAAATTCCATTATTAGCTTGTAGAATTATATACATATACCTAGTCTTAATAGGGTTTTGCTTATGTGAAGTCCATTATTAGCTTATAGAATTATATACATGTCCCTAGTCTTGCTAGGGCTTTGCTCATGTGAAGGCCATTTTAGTATGTATAATTGTATACATGTTCCTAGGCTTGCTAGGAATTTGCTTATGTGAAGGCCATTGTCAACCTATAGAATTATATACATGTGCCTAAGATTACCAAGGATTTGATCATGTGAAATCCATTATCATCTTGGAGAATTATGTACATGTACCTAGGATTTCTAGGGCTTTTCTTATGTGAAGGTCATTGTTATCTTGTAGAATTATGTACGTGTGCCTACGCTTACTAGGGCTTAAAATAATTATCATTGTTGATGTTCCTATTCTAGCTATGACTTTTATGCTAGATGGTCCCTACATGGAAATAATATGTCTTATGATTTTTTTGTATGTTCTAAAAAAATTGGTGTTTGATTAGTAAAATTTATTTTTTAAGACATTTTTCTAGTCATAAAAGGGAGAAAAAATCCCTATCCATCGTACTAGGCACCCTTACAATGCTTTATATATTCACAAAGTAACATTGCCAAGTAAACACTCACCTTTAAAGAGAGGAAGTTAGTGTTTGTATTAAATTAGTGTGAGGTTTGTATTGTTCAAACTTTGGGGTCATTCGAGTTACAATTTGGACCATGATATTGTATTCTATCAAGAGCCTAATGAAGGAAACAATATTTTACCATATTCTATTAATGATCCAAGGATGCTACTACCATTTAGTTGAGGGTTATTGATAATGTTTTAGTACCTTTATAAACACTTTTATAGTGGATGAGATAGATGGGATGGAACTGTAAATGATGAGTCAACATCAAAAAGTTATTAAAGATGAAGGAAAATAAATATGAAAGATGAAAATGAGATGCATACAAACACATGATTTCAATCAAATATGTTTATGCAAATAAATATGTAAATTTTGCTAACATCTAATGGCCTTATACTAATGTGGGCTATTTTCACATCCTAATTGGTAAAATTATGCATCAAATGAGATAATGTCCTAAGGGCAGGGATCTGCTAGCATCAAAGACCTACTGTAAGTGTAATGTTGGTGTAAGCTATCCTAACCAGATTTCATCATTGCATTCTTGCAAAATCCCTTGATTCTATATGCACTAGACAACCAAACATATGTGCAACATGCAATTATGCAATTATGTATTCAATCAATCATGTAAATGAAATAAAACATCTACTCGTGTAAATAATATGTTGTGATAGATACCTCTCATTAAGAAATTTGTGGGAAGGAGGTATTTTGTGATGAATTTTTGAATGAATGAATAATATTCAATAGAAATATTTCTTTTTCTAGGAGAAAAGAGAAATATTGTTTTCCAAAGCACCTTACCAATAGTTAAAAGGAGTGGAAATACCTAGTCTTCTTACTTGGCATGTCTAGAAGTTTTATGGGTTTGTTGAAGCAAAGTAAACTAGGTAACCACTTTCCTTTGAAGAAAGGGATTTAGTGCTTATGAATATTTATAAATATGGTATGATTATAGATGTTTATGAAACTTAAGCAATATTCTAGGAGGTGATGAGACAATGCCATCAGTAATCATGAGGATTTTTTAATGTTCATCAAATGGCATTAATTGGGGTAGAGGAATCATAAATTTACATTTTTTGATAGACCCCTATACCAAGGAAGGATGTTTGATAGAATTATTTTATTTTGTTGGGTTGTATGTATGCTAGATACTTTATAGCTATTAAATAATTCCATCACTCATTCCTTTTAGGTATAAGGATGAATTAGATTATCAAGTAAATATCATGTCATAACTTTATATTTTTTATAGAATCTTATACGAAGGAATAATTTTTAATAGAATTATCCCATATTGTTGGGCGTGTTTGTTTTTTAGAAACTTGCCAAGAATTGAATAATTATACTACTCATCCTTCTTAGGTACAAGGATGAATCAAATCATCAAGTCTTGAAAGTGATAAAGTATGATGCATGTCATATCATAACTAAAGTATGTTTGATAGAGTTATCCCATATTGTTGGGTGCACAGGTATTCTACGAACTTGCTAGACATAGAATAATTCTACCATTCATCCTTCTTACATACAATAATGAATTGCATTGACCAAATATGTATGAAAAAATGTGATGTTATTAAAAATGGTAGAGTATGATGTTTATCCTTGCTATTCTACAAACAAATAGGATATGTGCCATATTTTTGTCCAATGTTTGGTACATCTATAAATATTCACATAACTGCAAATAAGTACATGTAAATGCATTCACATCCCAATTATTTACAAGATAACAATGGATATTGATGATATCAGAAGTGGCTAGTAATTTTCAAAAGGGATATTGCTAGCCTAAATATTTAAAAGCAATGTTAAGACTTTATTTTCAATATTATGATCATCATGACATGTTGACAAGCTACTGTAAGGAATGATAGAAGCAAGATGATTTCAACAAACTTGTATATTATTTTGAGATTAAGAATGATGAGTTAATGATATAATTATAGATATACCATGAAAGAATAGTATTGAGAGAGATCTACTACCTTAGCTACTTTGCTAAAATGCAATATAATATGCAATCTATCCTAACTAGGATCATCATGGGTCCTACCAAATATATTGACTTTTTATGTAACAAGCATCTAGGAAACCACAATCATATGAATGCAATAAAGTGAATCACCATTCAATCATGCAATAGGAATTCAATGCAAGTAGACATATGAGCAAGCAAATGATGAATATTTTGACATAGTACTTCTTGAGATGCATTGTATCCATAGGCTCTTTCAATCCATGTCCATCAAGTACATCCAAATGATAAGAACCTGAGCCATACATAGTGGTTAAAATGAATAGGCCTAGTCAATTAGGTTTAAATTTACTCTTAAGTTACCTTTTGGCATTTTTTTCCTTTTTTTTTATTTTCTTCAAGGACTAGACCCCTAACTTTGAATGGTTAAGGTATGATTCTTTTGTTATAGGATTGGTTGAGTCTTTTATGATAGACTCAAAGGTGTTCCAAGGAATGAATATACTTTTCACCAAGTAATTCTAGTTGAATTAGACAAGCATAATAATATTCTTCATTATTGTCATATCTTTTAGCAAGATTCAAGGAGATGGAATTTATAGTTCAAAAGAGAAGGCAAACTCAATCCATAGACTAAGGTATAGGACATTACACCAGTTAGATTTCAAACAATGGTATAATAGTCCCATAATATGGCATATAGATAAATATGTCAATCATGTCAACTTTTGTTTACAAGTTTCTTAAGGATTTGGATAAGAGTTTTATTGGAGGCTTCAACTTGGCCATTACCTTGAGGATAGTAGGGTGTGGACCATTTATGTTGAATTTTGTACTTAGCACAAAGTTTAGCAACATCCTTATTTTTGAAAGGAGTGTCATTGTCTAAGATTATGATTGAAGGGATGCCATAACATGATAATATCTGATTGAAAATAAATTTATAAGCTTGCATGCTAGTACATAAGGGAAAATACATGGCCTCAACACATTTGGTGAAATACTTAGTTGTGATAATTATGAACTTGTGGCCATCAAATTAGGTAGGATTTATTTTTCTATAATAACTAGAACTCATATAGAAAAGGTCCAAGGAGAATTCAAGGACCATAGCTCCTATGATGGGTCATGAATAAGAGTACCATGTTTCTAAAATTTAAACACTTGCAAATTTAATAACAAGAGTAATTTTCTATAAAAGACCAATAATATCCTAGCCTACAGAGTTTTTTGGTCATGGAATTTCCATTGAAATAAACACATATCCCATCATGAACTTCTCAAATTGTGTTCTTAGACTCTTTAGTAATTAAATAGCAAATGAGGATACCATCAAAATATTACTTGTATAGGAAATTGCTAATGATGATGAAGTGATAAGCACATTGCCTAAGATTTTTCCATTCATTATGATTGAGCCCTTTTGCCAATGCATAATATTTAAGAAAGGCATAAATATCTTAGTAACAAGGGTTTGGATGGATTAATTATTCTATAGGAATATTGTTAAAGGTGTTTGGATAGTTTTAAGGGTTGTCAACTACTTAATTTTCTAATGATGATAGTGGCTTGCTCATCCTCCAATTCTAAGGGAATAAGGGAAGTTGTGGCTTCTATTACATAAACATGATGATTACTAAACCTAGACATGGTAGTAATGGTCACTTTATCAAAATTAGAGAATAGGTCATTAACAATCCATTTATAGGGTTTCAACTTATCATCTTTGTTTTGACAAGTTCTATTCATGTAATTAATGACTTGTTGAAATTCTCTAGAAAAAATATAAGATTAATATTTTTAGAGATTGAGTGGATTAGAGCTTGAGGATCAGGGATTCATATAATGCAGTACTTTTTATATATGAAAACTAAAGTTTAAATGATAATGGGATAATTATTTCTTGTGAGGAGACAAGAACTACCCCTAATCCTACACCCTTGGCACATTTGGTGTCATCAAAGTATAAGAAACATGTATTATATTGCTCAATATCTAAATAGTAAATAGTTTCATCATTAAAGTGGATCTCTATAGGTTGATGAGCTTATAAGGGGATAACTGCTAAAAGGTTTGCTATGACTTATCCTTTTAGGGATTTTTGGTTTACAATTTCAAGGTCAAACTCATTGAGGACCATCACTAACTTCAGAACGCAACTTGATAGGTATGGTTTTGACATGGGTGTTAGAATATATTACATTATTTGGTTCATGCTAATGTACCACCTTGGGTACATCCTTAGATTAGGAAAAAGTGTTCTAGATTAGAAGTTATGATTTACTTTATGCAATGTAATAAATGCACAAGTATTATTAAAGTGTGCAAAGTATTTTGGTATTGTAAATGTTCATAGTTGTCCATGTGCACATGAATACATAGAATAGGAAGTGAAAGAGTCTCTAGAAGCATGAAGGCCAAAAGTGCTCCATATGAAGAGTCAAGTTACATAATTTATGTAGTGTAATTTGTATATGCAAAGTGACACGATGTGACATGACTTGACACTTGATACTTTCAAAGCTATTGTACTATTTTCATGAACATTTTTTAATGGTAAGTTTATGAGTGATTATTGTAGTTATTTTTGAGTTTTATATTTCTATAATATTTTCATTATCATACATATCATATTGTAACTTTATTATTGATCTTTTGGTGTTTTTTATATTAAGTATTTAAGTCTTTATATTGAACATGTAATGCCTCAATTTTTTTAGAGGGAAAAATTACCACTAGGAAAAGATTTTCCAAAGGTGTATAATGGGTTTCATAACTTACTAGGGTTCTACTAATGTAGTAGATTGCTCTTTCTTTATGTTGGTCATCATAGTGGGCCAACATGAATCTGAGGTCTACATAGTTATAGCAATATGCAATAGTAGAGACTTGAGGGGCTCTAGTGGGATAAGGAATAGAGGAGATAGAAGGTATATTTTGATGACATCAAAATACTTTTTACACTCATCATCCCATTGAAATTTTACATCTTTTATTATTAATTTAGTAAAAGGTTGGTATTTATTGGCAAGTTAAAAAATATATCTCCTAATAGATTACAACTTGCCTTGAAGAGTACATAATTATGTTAGTGTCGTAGGTGGGGGTATATTTGTAATGGTGGAAATATTTGATGAATCAAATTTGATTCATCAATGGAAAATACTGACCCTAGCAATTTTCTAGATGACTCCAAAGACACATTTGTAGGGTTTAAAAAAAACTTTATATTGCCTTATGCATTCAAAAACTTGTCTTAAATTTTGAACTGATCTTCCCATATTAGGGAATATGTGAGGATATCATAGACATAAGATTATATAGTATCATGCATGATTTCACGAAATATATACATCATAACATGTTGGTAAGTTTCCCCAATATGTTTTAGGCTAAAAGGCATAACTTGCCAACAAAAGGTCCTCCATGGGATAGTAAAATTTATCCCATGTTGATTATTTGGTGCTATACTAATTTGATTATATCCAAAAAATACATCCATAAGGGATAAAATATCAAATTTAGTAGAGAAATTTACAATCATTTCAATATTTGGTAGGGAAAATTATATTTTGGACATGCCTTCTTAATGTATTTGTGATCAGTGTAGACATGGATTGTGTCTTCCTTCTTAGTGACAGGGACTATATTAGATATCTAATAAAAAATAGTTGATGGTCTTGATAAATTTAACTTTGAGGAATTTTTGAAGTTCCTCTTTAATGAGTAAGGCTACCTTAAGGTGCACCTTTTTTAGCTTTTGCTTTACTGGATTGACATCTAGACTAACATCTAAGTGATGTTCAATAAGATAAGGATCAAATCCCAACATTTCCATATAAGGCCACACAAATATTTCATAGAACTTATATAGGAAGTTTGTATATGCTTCACACTCTTCATGAAGTAAACAATTTACCTAATTTAAGGATTGTAGGTTTGTATTGGGTTTTGATATTGATATTGATTATTTCTTCGATGAGGATGTGAGACTCATTATCAAAATGTAAGGATGCAAGAAGTACCCCTAAGTTTTCAAAATATATTAGCTCTAAAGACAATTAACTAGGATAAAATTATTGTGAGATATTGGTCATGTTTTTTTAACCAAATGGATATTCATTATAGGGATCATTTAGGGTAAGATGATTGCTAGAAGGATTATGGATTAAGACATCTAATTCATAATTTTTGATGGTTGCTCCTAATAAATAATTATTCCTCATTTTTGTTATAGTTTCTACTAGGTTGAAAGAGTTATAGGATTTGCGATGGGCAATATCAGGGTTATGCACAGTGGTGAATATTCACAAATTTGTGAATATTAGGATTTCCAAAATTGAAAATTGGCGAATATTAGGACCCTCAACATTGGCCCATTCTCCTAATATTTTTGGGACCAATTGTTTCTTAGGGTAAATTTGCCATAATATATATCCAAACATAGGCATATGTGTACTCGTTGGAAAGATATTTTCGAGACGAATCTAATGATGGTGTTTTTATGAAGTTATAAGGTGACTTAATAGGTCAAAATTTTCTCCAAATATGACCTTACATTTTAGGGCTTCAAATACCCCAAATTTTGGTGTGAAGATGATTGATTTGATTTTCTTAGGATTTTCCTTGATTCAACTTGATTTCGATTAGAATTTATGATTTTTTACAAATACATTTTGAGTCCAACCCCTTATGCATAACCTTGGACAATATATGGTACACCTATTAAGCATATGGATGGGAAGAAGAGATATTTCTTGGTCTCTGACATGGTTTTATTTTGATTATTGTGATATCTTCATAGGGTTTGAGAAAGTCACTTTTATTGTCACTATTAGAGGATGGTGAACAAGGTTGACAATTATTACAATGAGTTCTAAATCCTAGGCCCCATCGACTTATCCATGATTTGGGTTCCAAAGGTTCTTTGACACCTTGTTCAAATATCCTAGACCCATCCCATGATACCCTAGGTTGCATAGGATCTATTTAGGTATATTATAAATATTTGATATATAGAAAGAAGCATATCATTATTCAATTGGATGCAAGTTTCTTCTATGGATAGTTTCTTTGTTAGCCATTATAACATAGACAAATGCAGAAATCTATATTTATACTACCTTTCCCTTTCAAGAAGGTAGTCCCAAGTTTTAGGGTGAAGGAGGCAACTTAGATAGATCTAATGTGAATAATCCACTTAATGGATTAACTTGGTTAATTTTTTGAATATCTTGGGTTTGCTCTTCTTGCTTCTCAGGTTGACTACTAGTTCTTACTTCATGATCATTGTTACTTGACCCTAAAGGGAAACATTTTTTAGGTATTTTTGGTGAGAAAAAGACATACACTTAAGGATGATCATAAACATATATTTAGAATTTCCTTTTAGATGGATTGACAATAGGAAAATAGATCTAACTTTTCTATAATAGTATGAATTTGAACTTGGTAATTAAACTTTGAGCACTGATGATAAATGGATGAGACTACCTACATATCATAGATCTAGTGTCATCCCAATAGAAAATTATAGTTCAAGTCACAAGTTAAAATATGGACTAAGGTGTTGAGTATGTGAGGCCCTACTTTTATAGGAAGGACCAATGTTCCTGTAACTCCTCATTCTTCATTATCATATGCTTTGATAATGACATCAAATTTTTCTAAGTCTTGCTTATTTAATCCAATCCTATTGAGTAATTTGAGGTTGCACATGTTAATGGTAGATCCATTATAAATAAGCACTCTTTTTATGAAACTAGCATTGATTTTATAGATAGTATATAGTGGTAATTCCCCAAACATAAATGGAGGTGACACATATTTCTTGTAAAAGATGATGTTTTTTCATGATATATTGCAAGGGTCCCTACCACAAGTTCAATCAATTGGACTAATATCTTAGGAAACTACTTGGTCATTCAAAAATTTTAAAAGAGTTTATCTATGAATGGGAGAAGTTTTAAATAACTCTAATAAAAACTTTTTGTAGGTACGTCTTTGAGTTATTGTTAGAGGTTAAAGGTCCCTTTTCCTTTATCTTAATATTTTAATATTGAGGTCAGTTTTTCATGAGGGTGATTTTTTTGGATTGTATAATTAGAGGAATATTAGCAAGTATGTTTGATGACTAAGCCTTTTGTTTTTGTCTTATCACCATCTAAATCATCCTGACTATATTTTTGTAAGGTAGTGGAACATTCTTGTATTTAATATTCTTAGTTATATTTTGATTATGATTTGGTAGAGGATTTTAGAAAATTTCTAAATCTTGATTTGAAGATGTGGAGGTTTGGGATTCACTAAAGGTGATTCATCCTTAATTAAGTTCTTATATGAGTCCCCTAATACTTTCACATTTTTTAGTTGAATTCCCATTGATGCAATGGTAAGCGCATTTTTTTGTGGCATTGAATCTTGGCATTTTATCTCTTTCAATATTTGGAGGTCTTGTGGGTAGGATTTAAATCATATATTCTTATAGAAGATATTTTAGAATAATTGAGGTAGGTAGTTCTAACCTAGCATCCTATCTCCTAGGCCTTTCTTATTTGTTCAAAATAAATTTTCCATAGTACTTCCACCATTGTTATTTTATCTAGAGTCAGTGTTCCCATCTCGTACAACATGCTTATTCCTATACTTCTCCTTTTGATTAGAAGAGATATTATCCTCCCCTTCTTGGGATTTAATTACCCCTTTATGATGAGCATGGATTCTAATTTTTGGCTAATTGAATGTCATATTCAAAAGAAGGTATTATGGAAACTTCCAAAGGATGGGGTAGATGTTCATTAAGGTCCCTTTTAAAAACACTAATAAGGTATTTTGGGGGATGTGTATACTCTAATTCAGCCACTAATAACCTCTAAATTTTTAAGAAACTTGATAAAGTTTCATCCTTCCCTTGCTTCAGTTGATATAAATTAGTAAGGGTAGCAGTTTCTTCTATGTCAATGATGAATTGGTTAACAAATTTTGGATAATTTAGGAAAATTTCTTGTAATAGCAATTCATCATATGGTACACTTACAAAACCAAGCATGAAGAGTTTTATATGACTTGCATGATCACTTGAACCATCATACTTGGATAATTTAGGAACCTCAAAATGATGTAAAAAATATATTTAGCTACAAATGGGTCTAATGGTTGATTGCACATATCATCAAATGTATATATTTGCTTTGAAAATCCTTGGAGTGAAGACATTTCTTGAGTCAACTATTATACTTGGGACATTAGTGCTCATACTTCAAGAGAGGGTTGAATGGTTGGAATTAGCAAAACTTGTGATGAATGAAAAGGATTTGATATATTAATCAAAGGATGCATTTGAAAATTTTTATTAAAAAATGTTTTATTAAGAAACAAAGGGGTTAGATAAATTGTTGAAGGGATTATATGGGGATTTGTATTTCCTAATCAACAATATCTTGGGTTTAAAAGAGATGTATTAGGAAATGTGTATTGAGACATTGGTTTGCTAGGGGGAATTTCAAATTGATTTTGTATTGTAGTTGGAGAGTAGAATTAATAGGAGTTGTTTTTAACAAGTCTTCTATAAAAGGTAATGGGGGTTGTTGCCCTAAAAAAAATGGTTGGATTAAGATTTCCTCCTTCTATAGTGACATTAGGAGGTGTATATTCTAAATTATTGATCTTTATGTGTAAGGTCCCATAGGAAATGTTTTTTGGATTGGAAGTAGAAGGATTCAACTTAGGTTATTAAATATGCTCTAAATAGGATGTATCACCAACAAGGTTAGATAACCTATCTAAATGTTCCAAATTTTCTATTTTTATGATCATTAACAAATTATCTTTATTTTTTAAGGAAAAGGAGACAAAGTGATCCATATATCCAAAGATCACTTCTCCCTTTTCATTATGTATAGAGGAAATATTTCCAGAGGGAATAAGCTACTCCTCCTCTTATTCATATATAGTGTTCTTAAACGTTGTCAATTTTTAAGAAATGGGATATAAATATTCTATGCTACATGCCATTTGATGATCCATACTTCTAGTTATATATGGATGTTGTTTTTTAGTTAAAATTAGAGAAGAGGAGTTAATTTTATTAATATTTATTGATAGTGTTGATTAGAGAAGAATATGAAGATGTTTAAAAAAAACCTTATATTCCCTTTGTGATAGCAATATCCATCCTTATGATTCTTTTTAGTCCACCATTTTATAATTACCAAGAGAGATAACCCTCAAGGTTTGTATGGAATTTTACTCAAGGGTTCATTAACCTTCCCCTAATAGGACTATATTTTTGTTATGTTCTTGTAATTTTTGTTTAGTATGATTTAATCTAATAAAGAATTTTATGTGATATTTGATTAAAGTGTAGAAAATTTTAAATTTGATCAAGGAAAAAAGGTTTAGGGAAAAGGTTTCAAGACCTGTGTGGTGTTTCATGTTAGGTTCACCAAGTATGTAGACCCTAATTTGGGGATGCTAGTCTTCAAGCCTAGGGATCCATACCCTAATAATTATTCTTACCTAAATCCCATAATGGTTTGAGTTCTTTGGTGGGGAGGAAGGGTTAACCAAGAGTGTTTTATGGATTCACAAATATTCTTGTCTAAATCCAATGTTTTGATATGTTTAATTAATCAAACATTTATGTTTTGATAACTAGGAATTTTACAAACTATAATCTTTAAAATACAATGTAAGAAATAAAACACTACAATAAGACAAAATATAAGTCCTATATGCTCTTTTGATTTCTTGTACAACTATGTTATAACTAAAACAAGAAATAAATGTCTCTTACCTTTTTAGCAAGGGAGAAAGAGGGAATGCATTGAATAATACTAACTTATATGCAAGTTGTATTCTCTTTGATTTAATGCCTAACGAGCATATTTGATAAAAATTAAGTTTAATGAACCAATAGATCCTAATTATAGTTCCTTTATCTTTTTACACTATTTTCATGAACTAAAAAAAGAACTATAAATAAATAAAGAGCAAATAATAAAGTAAAAGTTGATGCTAAAATGAAAAACTAAAATAGAAATACCTAGAATACTATTATAGACAAATTCATTACCAAAAATAGAATTCATTACTTATGACAAGTTTGCTACTTGCACATTGGTTCATCACCTATGACAAGTTCACAACCTATTGACCTATGAATTTGTATAAAAGGGTTCTAAAAGGGAAAAAATTGATGGGTTAGTTTTTAGGGGGGCTAATTGATGCTTTGGAAGGTATTGTACTTCCTTATCTACAATCAATCCCCCTGTTCCTTTTCACAAAATTTATTTTACCCTTTTGAAAGAAGATTATCTACATTAACTAAAATGTAACAACTACAAAACTAGATTGAACTAGTTGAGAGGGTGTTAAGATATCTCTAGTATTGACTAATATCTATTTTGATTCTTGAACTAATTAAGTCACTAAATGAAAATATTTACATATTGCAAGGCATGTTCATCATTTATAGGGAAATTTCACAACATGTAGATCATATAACCTACAAAGTTTATTTTTAAGTAGCAACAAAGGTGTTTTAATCTAAAAAATTGTGGACATGTAATAACAAGACCAAATAATAAAGGGGTGACTAAAATTGATATAGATATTGAACTAGGCAAATTTATAGCCTACCAGTCTCATTGGCTATGATTTCATAGTGTGTAGTTGCAAAGGTAAACCTAGGGACTAATATACTAGGTGTTTCTACAAGAAAGTGAAAAAGGGATTCATGTGTGATGCCTAAAAATCCTACAAGGTAATCAAATAAAATTCAATAAGTCTAATGCATATAAAGATAGTGTACTAAAAAAATTATATAGACTAATTAAGATCCTATAAAATGAGTAATATTAATGGATATGAAATTTAGGGGGTAATTAATCAAGAGAGAACTTCCATTTCTACCACTAGAAAAGATCTTATGCATGTAGCATTATAGGAGTCTTAGAGGTGAAAAACATCTTGTAAAATAATACTTATTTAATTGCTAGATAAGTTTGATAGAGATTCACTATTATCCCATAACTTGTCCCTTTTAGAGAAAGTATCCAAATTTATAGATTTCTAGGGTTTCTTAAGGAGAGGAGGAAGCAAGAATAAAATATTTGTGTGCAAGAGTTGAATGAGACAAAAATCTTACCTAACTTGGAAAAAAGCTATGCTAAATATTGACATAGATAAAAAGTGATCTAAATTGGAAATATTATAGGATAGGCATCCAATACAGGTTATAAAACCATTGAGATGGATAAGAATGAGTTTTGGAATTAGAATTTTTTTTTTGATGGATTAGAGATAAATTTACCACCTACACAAATTCATGGTTGGAAATTTGTCTAGGCTATGAATTCATTCATTTAACCATTGGAGGAGAAATATTTATAAATATTATATCTAGATAAGATTCACCATTTATGATACAAATGTGTAGCCTACAAACTTTTATATGAGTGATAAACTTGTTTTGAGTTTCTAATTTCTACAATGAAGGATAAAAAATGGCTTAGGAATGTCGAAAAATTGGTTGAAATCCTAGGATATTATAGGGTTAGAAAAATTAGGTGTCTATAAGGGTAAAGGTTCTATACCATGCTTTTATAACCATATTATGGTTGGATAACCATATATTTGATAAAGCATCCTCAATGAGAGTTGTCTCATATGGTCTATTACCATGGATGTGAAAAAGGACTTTACCTTTTTTTATTAGTATTATAGTTTTAAGATTAAGGGTGTATACCCCTTGGTGTTTCATCTAACCATGTACTTATATAGGATTAAGCAGGATCTATATGTTTTGTATGATAAATTTCATTCATTATTTCTTATATGTATATTTCATTATTATGATATAGATAATGATATTTATATAAAAATGGTTAAACAATGGTGAATATGTTATATGTTGATAATGTTATCATCACATGTAACTCATATTCCTTAATCTAGAGAATTAATTCATGGCATCATGATACCTTTGATATGACAAACTTGGGGATTTTGCACTACTTCTTGGGGTGATAATATTGATGAGACTTATTTAGGTATTTCATAGCCCAAGTATACCTTGGACCTTTTACAACAGTTGAGGATGGAGGATTGCAAGTCCACTTGATCTCTCTCTATTTCTAGCTTGAAGCTTAGATTAGAATTCACTACTCCTTTGGTGCATGCTACTTTATAATGGGGCCTTATGGGGGGTCATATTTATGTCACTCACACTCAACCATATATTACATTTTTTATTATATATTATTCTAGGCATATGCAAGCACCTTGGGAGATTCACTATATAGTGGCCAAGAGGACCCTCTTTTACACTAGAGGTGCCTATAAAATGGGTATTAATTAATATTTTGATTCACCTCTAAACTTAATAGTCTTCTTATATGTATATTTGGTTGGCAATTTGGATCAAATGAACTCTACTATTAGGTTTATATTTTATATTGGCTCTATCATCATTTCTTAGTATTGTATATGGAAATCCACTACTTTTTTAGTCTTTTTATGAAAACTAAATACTATGATACCAATGAGGCTACCAATAACCTTTGATGGATGATTATAATTTTAAAGTAGGTGGATATTTCTTAGTCCTTCCTAGTCACTATTATTTATGATAATTAGAGCACCATAAAACATGTATATAATCTAGTGTTCCATCGGTGGAATAAGTATACTAACATCTGAATTTACTATGTGCAATGAATTTATGCTTATGGAATGCTTTATCTAGTTTTTGTACTATTAATAGAGGAGGGAATAGATATCCTAACCAAGATTATGACTAAGGTTACATTTGTGTATATATATAGGAGTATCTTGGCATCAAATAGTGCCCCTTATAGGGAGATGTGATCTCTCTTTATGTCCCCTATTAATCTTAAGGGATGATGTTCAAATATATGGTGATTAAGCTTCACTTAAGTACATGGTCAAATTTTGTATTATATTTTTTGTATAATCCCTTTGGGCCCTTGTACACCTTGTATAGGTCAATATTTTACAATATTTTATTATTTAACCTAAAGCCCAATGATTTAACAAATCTAAAGGTCTCGGGTTTAAATGACGCTTAATACTATCTATGTTGTTATTGGTTAGAGGTTGATCCCATTTCCATTAGTTATATATTTTAGTGTCTATGGGAACCCATTTACTTCATGTGTTCCATTTCTATAGGTTATTTCTATATATCTCAGTAATGTATTTATTTTATTTGTTTCTATAAAGCATTATAAAATCCAAAAAAAAATAAGCAACATTCTTTCCCAACCCTTTCCTTGATATTTAAATAATATCCAACAAATATTTGATCCATATTTCAAACTCATAAATTTATAAATTTACATGCCTACTCCTCCAATATTATTTATTTTACAAAACCTATCCCACTTTTAAAGAAGAATCTTGATTTTCTTATCATCATTTAACAAGAAAATATATTTGTATTTTATCAAATTTAGATTTTATACTTGTGATTAATCTTGAAAATAAAATCAGAAATAGGATATGTTCCCATATAATTTCTATGAGTTATAGACATTCAAGTATGTCTATGAAAGTACCTTCTCAACCTCCAAAATAATATCTTAGACTATCTAAAATTAAATCTCAAATATCATCCATTTTTATTACAAAAATAAATACTTAGATGTTATGAGAATAATTTGATAACTACAAACTCTAAAAACTATACAAAAATCTATTGTAAATATTGTGTAACATTCATAAGGGATATATTATATTATTTTGTATTAACCATATTCGAACAACCTTATTACAACATGATAGTATTAATTTAAATTCCATATACTCTCTAGTTGAGAATGACCCAAAAGAAAAGTATCATCAATAAAATAGAGATGATACTGTAAAGTACTAGTCATTGCAACTTGAATATCTTTGATATTGTGTTTCACTTGCCCCTTTAAGAAATATCATCCTAATTTCTTAGTAATAATAGTGAAAAGTTAAGAATATAATGAATTACCTTGTTATAGTCAAAATAAATATGTAACTAATATAACATCCATGTAAGCTTGAATGAGGTATAACTAAATAATGTAATAATTACCTAAATAAGTAATGTAATAATTACCTAAATAAGTAAAGTAATAATTCCCTAACTTCCCCTCTTATTAAACTATGTGTTATACAAAGAGAGCTATAAAATAATTCAAATGTGACATATATAAGTTCATTTTAATCCAACATTTCTAGTTTCTTGTCTTATCTCTCATGTAATGAAAGTATTTAATAGTCAATACAATTATTTGGATGTCTTGGCAAGGTCCCATCGTTTATGATCTGTAACATAGGTGGACTTTCTATTTTGGCTAACATCATGGTCACTATCAAAGGTGACCTTGCTCTTTTGGCTAATGTTATGATCCCTACAATAGGTTACCTTGCTCTTATGGATAATGTCATCCTCCTTGGCCTTAAGGAAACTCTCTAACTTATGCTTTCACTAATAAACTCAAGTCACCTATATCTCTTGGACTTGTTACTATCGTCGGTTCTCCCTCAATATAGATATAACACATCATCTAGAGGCATAGAATTTTATAGTGATATAATTTCAAATCATCACCTATTTAAATGGTGAATTTAACCCTCTAGTATTTTCAAGAGTTTCTACATTTTTTAGTTGCTACTACTTTCTCGAGGGGATCACAACACCAAATTTTTAGCACCATCAACATTATCCTCCTTATCATTAATAATATCCCTATTATTCTTATGCATACATTCCATATTCTAAGAATTCTTGTTGGGCCTCACCACCATGGTAGCGTCTACAAGGTTTAGCATGTCCTCATTTGTGAGTATAAACATGGTGTAGAGAGTAGGTCTTGCCATGTTAGACTGAGTAACAATATCCATAGTCATGTCATCATAGTTGTAGTCCTCCAATTATTTATGATTTTAAATTCATAAATGGTCTTGATGGGATCTTCTAGTGAGTGTCATGTGGCTTCCATCATATTGAAAATAAATAGAGTGAAACCCTTGGAGCAATTGGATTGTATTTCTAGCCATATTAAATCATAGGTCTCAATATCCAGGATCTTAAACAAACTTTAATATTTGAGCATTCAATATAAATTCATAGTATACATGAATATAATATTCATGAAATAATAATATTATAGATTAACTAGATAATATCAATGAATATATCATTCATGAAATAACAATAATATACATAAATAAACTTACAATATTATTGCTCAAATTGTATACAAGCTTCAATTTTCTTTGATACAACATGATTATTAGATACAATACATGCATATTTTTCTCTATAATATAACATTAGAAGATGAATCTTTAATACTTGACTATTGCTCTCCTCACATATCTAGGAAATACATGCTTTCCTATTCCACACATAATACAAATCTCTTATGTCTCTTGACTTTATATCTTTCCACATACATATGATTCTTCACTTTCATAATTGAAACATACACAAATGACTCTTAACTAACCTATATGACACATTGCATACA
This sequence comes from Wollemia nobilis, assembly GCA_028583015.1. Lineage (NCBI taxonomy): Eukaryota > Viridiplantae > Streptophyta > Pinopsida > Araucariales > Araucariaceae > Wollemia > Wollemia nobilis. Next base: position 3,507,952 of record JAQPPZ010017010.1, on the reverse strand, counting down.
CTTACTCACTTTAATATATGATACTTGCACACATTGTTACATGACACTTGGTCTCATCCTACACATAAACACATACTTGAGGGAAAATAAAAAAACACACACCTAAACTATTGACTCACACCCTATTCTAATATTTATAATACTTACAATGGTACCATGGGAATACATTCACTTCTACCTAATAGTGTAATATTATCAAACCCCTCGTTACATTATATTATTTGGTTATTAAATACTTTAGTCTTCAATCTCCATCTTCATATTTTCTCTTGTGTTCATCCACTGCCTCTATCTGTTGACCCTTATTTCCAATATTACATTTGTGTTTGATCCATTATCTTGTTTTCTATATTTTGGAGAAATCAAATGCTTCATCATTGAACTTTTCTTGAGGAAAAATATGATCTAATATTTCTTCTAAAATTCCATTGTACTTGATGAAACTTGTAGCTTATGTTTGTTTTGATTCATGATATTTTCTATTTCTATTTATGTATTTGAATTCCACTATTATACCTCTCTCAACCAATTGAGCAACTAAGATAAAATTATTTGATAATACTTGAACATATAAAACATCATCTAGCACAAAATTTAAAAATGGCATGCTAGGTATAATTTTTCTAGATCCTTGAACATAATAAATCTTATCATCTATAATTTTTAGTGGAATATTTAAGAAAAAGGGAGACCAAAATATTTAGTGGAATATTTTATAAAATTTAAATAATATTTTAAATCCTTATTACTCCAAATTATATATGATATTATTTATTCACTATTCATGCAGTCTCACTTGCTAGGGCTATAATGTGTTAGGTATCTTAGGCACATTAATTATTTCATACAAATGATTAATCAAATATTTCAACTTTGGAACTATTAAATACTTGGTATTCCTATGTTACTCTCAATAAATTGATATGTACTATAATGACACTTATCTTCATAGAAGATCCATGTGCTTCAGGAGATATTCTCTAAAGAAGGTGATGTTTTCTATCCTATCTTTCTTTAGGCAGATTTTTCACTGCTTATTTCTACTCTAAAGTATATTAGACTTCTATTCAATTCTCTTATTTATTCTTTGATTTTGTCATAGGTTTCTAGATTCTAGATTATTTCTCAAGAATTCTTTCTTCTTTGACATAGGTACTTTACAAAAAAATTACAAGTTTTAACGTTTTACAATATATTCCAATAACAATTCCACCAATACTATGTTTAATTCCAACAACTCTAGTGATTTATATTTACTAGAATTTGAATTTTATCTTTGACCAAAAAATATTTCACCTCATAGGTTCTTGAAATTTGCATGCACTTTAAAATATGCTAGTGTGTCTAATCGACTGATTCATATACACACTATTAAAACAATCTCTTGCTCTCAAGGTTCTTTGTCCCTTATGCTCTATGTAGGATTCAAAGGCTTACACCTTTATTATTATCAAATATTCATTTCCAAAAAGGGACTTCACCTTTGATTTTAAATAATATATATTTCTCTATATTCTTTCATAGTTAAGGTGTATTGCACCCAATTTAAAAACTTTTGTCAAGTGCTCTTTTCTTTCTTAGCTTACACTTTCTTAAAAAAAACTTTTATTATCAAGTTTTATCCTTATTTCATGGATTATTTTCCATGATATATTATTAAGAAACATTCACTATCATTTTAAAATATTTATTTTTTAGCATCTTATATGCTTTCAAATTCACACCAAAGTTCTCCTCCAATGCTATATTTTCAATCTAAATATTTTCACTTTAATATTTTTCAAAATAATTTACACAAAAAAAAACAAATTTGGTCCTATATTTTATCCAATATGATTCTTCCAATATTGGATAGTATAGTTATTGTATTTTATAATCCTTACTACTACCATAAAATATGACATGTTATCTAAAAATATATCTCATAGGTCTCCAAATATAAAATAGCCACAATAAAGATCAATTTAATAATATTAATATGAGAAAATTAATATGTATATCATGGATTATAATAAATTAAATAGCATTCACTTATATGCTGAAATATGCATGAATCATTCATGTACTATATATGAAGAACAACTTACAATATTAATTGCTCAAAATGTATACAAAATTTATTGCTCTTTTTTCTCTTAAATTATACAATAATATATATGAATATGATTTGATATATCCTATGGAGTATTGTCTCCATAATATATCCATAGTGATATGACTCTTCAAGTACTAGACTATTGCTCTCCATATGCCAAGTCTCATGACTCTTGGCTTATCAACTTGCCACTTGCATACTTGATGAACACTTGATACTATAACATTTGCACACCTCTACATGACTCTTGGACTCCTACATGCACAACTAATCTAGGAGACTTGTGCACATCTTTACATTATATATTTTCACTCTTACATACAATACACTTGTGCATATTTACTCAACCTATACTTGCACTCTAACTTACATGACACTTGTGGATTTCTTGCACATTCACACTTATATAAAAGGGGAAATATAAATCACAATCTAAACTATAGACTCAACCCTAATATACTATTTACAAATGTACCATGAAGGTACCATAATGGTATGTTAGCATATACCAAATAATATAATATACTTCAAAACCCCCTTGTATTACATTATTTGGTTATTAAAGGCTTTAGTCTTCAATATTGGTCTTCATATTCATCTTTGAGAGATTTTGCTTTCTCTATTGAGATTGTTGTTTCTCTAGGAAATATTTCATTTCCTAGGAATGCTACTAAGGATACTTTACCCATGGCTATTATCTCTTTAGTTAAGGCTGTTGAGGATTTTTTGGTCAATATAAGAATATCTATAGGAAAAACTTGGTTATTGAGGATCTTTATCCAATGTTGAATATATTTATGTGATTCTCATTAGATAGTCCAAGATGTTAAAGGAAATTTAGGTTTGGTGATGGAGGTTATTGTTGGATAATATTACATTATTTGTACATGCCAATTTACCACCTTGGTACATTATTAGATTAAAGTGTGAGTTTATATTTCATGTAATGTAATAATATGCAGGAAATACACAAGTATCATGTTATAATCTGTGCAATTTTTGAGAGTATAAATGTGCACAAGTGTTCATTATGTAAGAGTGCACATGTATCCTTAGAATAGAAAAGTGAAGAGTTACAAAGAAGAGTGAAGGTCAAGAGTGCAACATATGAGGAGTCACATTCAATTATATATTTGTGACAAAGCATTGTAATTTGTATCGAAAGTGCATAGCTTATTGCATGCATTAGTAGACCTTTATTCTATGAGTATTCTAAGTTATTATTGTGTTATTCTATTTGATATTATATTATGAGTTATTATATTTATTTCATTATATTACAATTTTATTATATTCAGTCCTGTGATTATATTCCTATGATTTTTTTATTAAGTATAAGGCTTCAAAATCCATCTGTGGTATCAAAGCTACGATAAGATTACTTGTAGTATTAGATCTATAAAAATATTGCTTTCATAGGATTTGAAAGTTGTAGAAGGCTAGAGTATTTCCACAAGGTTGAAGGATAACCTATGAATATTAGGATTCCACAAGGTTAAAGGATAACCTATGCAGACCAAGATCCGTATTTGGGTGAATCAACTTGAAGATAGTTGATTGTTCATGGCATAGCCAACCCTAACATTAATATAAATATTTAGGGATAGAAATCCATTGATATTAATATTATATTCTTAGGTAATGCCATACAAATATATCTAAGGTATTGTTGTAGTGAAAATTTGATATTCAAAAGTTGAGAAGCTTCCTATAATAAATAGATAAGACTTTCATATATGATTACTTGAAGGATAAGAGCTTTCTTAAAGGAGGGATTTATTCAAGTTGCAGTAATAAGAGGAGACTTATGAGAAGAGATCCCATTGAAGAGAGAAAGAGACCCACAAGAAGAGGTCCCATTGAAGATAGAAGGAGACCCACTAAAAGAGGTCCCATAGCTAGCAGATATAGGAGATCCAAGAAAATAGGTCCCATAGAAGGAAGAGATAGTAGATCCAAAGATAGAGGTTCCATAGCTACCAACGATAGGAGACTAAAGGAAAGTGGTCCCATAGAGTTCAAAGATAGATATAGAAGACCCGATAAAAGAGGTACCATATATAACAAAGATAGGAGACCTAATAAAAGTGGTCCTATAGAATTCAGATACAAAGAGGAGACTCAAGGTAAAAATTTCCAAAGTTGTCAAAGATAGGAGACCCAAGGAAAGAGATCCCATATAAGCCATTAAAGTCAGAAGAAGAGACCCTAGTAAATAGGTCCTCTTGAAGACTAAATAAGTTTGTTTTGAAGAAGATAAAATATAGAGAAAGTATATTTTCTAGAAATAGTACCTACACTAATATTGGGACAATCATATCCATTCAATGATAAGCCCATAAGCTATAGAGGAGACTCATTAAAGGAGGTTCTAGTGAAGAATGAGGTAAAACTTGAAAGCTTTAAGACAACAAGGTTTAAATGTAGATCAGACAACATTTGGAAGACAAGTATCTTGCAAAGGCTTACATACATCAAAGACCAAAAAGTTTTTGAAGGCTAAGAAATAGAGAAATAAGATATCTCTATAGATTTAGCTAAAAATAATATATGCTAGAATAAGAGTAGTATTAAGGGCATCATCAAGAAATCAAGGCATTAAAGGTATTTCTAAATAACAATAGAAGAAAGCAATATTAAATATTTTCTTGCAAGTGATTAAGGTAAATCTTCTGCACCAAAGTGTAAAAAGCCAGTTGACTTCACTTGTAATCATAAGAAAATAAATAAGATTAGAACAACAAGCTTGAAAGTACAAGCTTAAATTCAGCTAAAGATTGAATGTTGAAGGACAACAAGGTTAAAGGAATGCAAACATCAAAAGGAAGTAGATTAGAGTTCAAGGTTGTAAGACCCCTAGTTGCACATGCAACAATAAGGATACAAGCCAAAAGATTAATCCTTGGAATTAAAATTAAGCATAGGGGTTAGAAATCAAAAGTGCAAGGAAATATAAGGAGAAAATAATATAGAGTTAGTGTTTTTTATTAAAATAAGGAGATCATTGATATAGCTTGTTAAAATCAATCAAAGAAAGAATGCAAGGTAGCATTTATAGAATCACTATTGAACAAAGAAGAAGACAACCTACAGAAAAAAGTTTGAATTCCACAAGGACAACAAATTTTGGAGTTAGAGAAGCTAGCATCAGGGTTATGCATAAGGGGTTAGACCCAAAATCTATTTATTGAAACAAAAGGAATTGATTGAATCTCTTAAGAAGAAAGAAAAAATAGATGAATCCTTTTTGGAAAAGATATTTCATTCTTCATGCAATATTGATACATCAAGTTCATATAATTTAGGATCTTACTGTGATGCTTTATGTGAATATCCAGAAGTCTATATACTTAAGAAGACATGTGATATGAAGAACAAAAACAAAGAGAAAATTATTTTACATGAATCTAATGATAATATGATAGTTCAAGAAAGCACAAAGACTTAAGAACATGAATCTAAGACTAAATATGAAGACAAGCAAGAAGAAAAGGCACCTGATCAAGATGGACACATACAATGCAAAGTAAATTGAAGGATAAATATTGTATTGAAGACTAAAGTTTTCAATAACCAAATAATGTAATATGAGGGGGATGTTGGAGAGTATTATATTATTTGGTATATGCCAATGTACCACCTTGGTACATTATTATATTAGAGTGTGAGTTTATATTTCATGTAATGTAATAATGTGCAGGAAATGCACAAGTGTCATGTAATTATGTGTGCAACTGTTGTGAGTATAAATGTGCACCTGTGTCCTTAGAATAGTAAAGTGAAGAGTTAATTTCATGACCTTACCAAAACATGGTTTATTATGTTACTATTTCTATATGTATATGGTATTAATTTCTCATGAATTATTACTTTCTTACATTTTAATATTTCTGGACAAGATAATACTAAAGTATTCGGTGGTTGCAAGTACATGTCCTCAAAGGTAACTAAAAATACAAAAATGAAAATGATGGTGGTGAATATTCTCACCTACAGTGAAATAACCAATGCCTCAAGCGTAGATTGAAAACCATAAAGATGTATTTATGTAGGTGCATTGTGAATGTATTTTTGCTTTTGATTGCAGTGATTGTTTTTTTGAATTTGATTAAATTTTAAAAGTCCTCCAACGACAAGGAAAGTGCCACGATACATTGGAGCTATTCTTAATAGGTAGATGATAACATTTTGTTGTCATTAGATTGCTTGTATAAGAAGAAATGTTGGAGGAATATATATGATTGATTAAAATTGTATTTAATATACATTTGAATTATTACATATTTTCCTTATTAAAATCAAATTAAATAAAGGAGAGAGAAATAATAAAATAAAATAAAAATTATTTTTAATTAGTTATAAATATATATAATAATAATAAAATAAAAATAAAAATTAATATATGTATATATATATTAATATTTAAATAAAAGCACTCACCTTTTATAAAATTTAATATGAACAATAATTTATTTAAAGGAGACCATTTTTCTTTTAGTAAAATTTAATAAAAGATAATATTTTGAAATGCCCACCTAGTAGAGAGAAGAAAAGGGACGATCTGGCTAGCTGCATGAGGTTCCACTTGTAAAATCTCTCCTCTATTGTTTCTATAAATAAGCAATGAAGAACCAAAAAAGAGAAAAAACAATGAGAGGGGAGGGGGTTGAAGAAGAAGGAAAAAGAAGGAAGGAGCTGAATAGCAGATCATTTGTGCTAACTAGATGAAATTTAGGAATTGGTTTACAGTCTACATATATTCAAATTTAGTTAATTAAGTATTCTTTGGAATACATAGAATTTTAATTGACTGAATTTGTGATAAGTTTCCTTTTGTTTGACCTGAGTATGTTGTCGTATATTGGATACTTTGCAATAGAACATTTTAATAATTTATTGAATCAATATGAAAATTCCTTTTGCATGGTTTAATATTGGTCAGAAAATATTGTTTTACTACTTCCTTGGTTGAACTTACAATATAATGTTATCTTCTTCTATGTACAAAGAAAAGTAGTGGATTAACTTACCTTCATTACTAAGCAAACTATATATAGGGACTATATATAGGGATTGTATGTGTCTGCCATGGTTTGGTTATTTTATTTAAATCATGATTTGATTGCACTGTGAATATGTCATCCTTGTGAAACAAAAGTTGTGTCATGTTTTTATCCTGAATTTGAATTGCTTAGGAAGTGTTGTTTGTGTAGGTTGAATATATGGTTTTGTTTCCACAAAGAGCCATTTTATTAAGCGACCATATTAAACCTTGTTCTTTTCAATATATAAATATTAAGTCCTACAAATGAAATGTCAATGCTAATATTTATTATTAGAAGATGATAAAAAAGAAGAAATATATTAGCTTCAGTTGTTTTAATAGATGTTTTTTTTGAAAATATAGTTGTTGCATTCATATAAAAATTGCATTAAACCTTTAAAGATCCATTTTGATAACACTTAAGTAACCTTATCACAACAAAGAGTTCTAGGTGTTGGTAGAGGTCTATGTGGTTGTCTCTAATCGAATTACACTGCTATATGCATTAATTAAAAAAAAATGAACCAATTGATAGGTCATTTTATAATGTAATTACATGTAAATATTGTTTAAGTTCAATTATGAGGAACTCTAATGAAAACTCCCTATATATTGCATTTGGAAGCAATTTATTTTTGGGAAAATAAAATAGTAATATTTTCAAATATGAGTATTGTTGTATCTGGAATTTACTCATTTGGGTAAAATAAGTTTCCTCCGTTATTCTCCAAAGATATATTTTCTTATCATATGTTATTATGAAGATCATGTATTTCATATGTATTAGATTGATGTCACTATGGGAATGTGAAATCTATTATTAATATTATGTGTTTCTTTTACAAAAAAAATATGATAATATCATGCTTTATATATCAAAAATGAGAAGAAAATCGTTGATTACTCTTTTATATTTTACTATGGTAATAAGCTCTTTTTCTTAGGATAAATTCTCTATTTAATTTGATAAATTGATAATGAAGCCTTAGTGGATATTTCATTTTTTTCTATAGTAAGCTAGTTTGTATTCATAGCTTGGGCAAGAATAACTTTCTATTGGTTTAGTGTAAACAAGTCTATTGATGAGTAAAGCTCTTACAAATATTTCTAAATTAATAGTAGTTTAGAAACCTTGAAGGCAACTAATTGGATTCTTGTTTATTTATAACAATAAATTTTTCTTGCCTCCTTGTTAAGGAAAGGTAATGAAATTGTCACCTTTTAAAATATGAGTTTTTATTAAACTCACCCTCTTGGTAATAAAAGTTTAGGAACTATTGTTACAAATTGCTTCATCATAATTAAAACTGAAATTTTAAATATTCTTTCTATGAAAGAGGCTATTAGAGTAAATATTCTCTTGTATAGGATTTTTTATTTATTTTTAAAGTAAAGTATATAAATAATGGATAGTGAACCATTTTTTTTATTTTTATTATTATGAAAAACTAAATTCTATAAGATAGATATTGAGGACATCAAAAATACCAGATTAGAGGAATGGTATTTAATATTTTCTTATTTAATACCATATTAGAAGATGGTATTTAATATTTTTCAATTAAATAGGAAAAACAAAATTAAAGTTGTATAGTTAAAGGAAAAATAAAATAAACTTGAAAACAATTACCTTTAACTGAGTCTATGTCTATGTAATTGGTTATTCCTTTATTGATGATATTCTAAAGAGAAAAGAAGATTATCATATGTTAATATTCTCAATTTCATTTTTTTTAAGTTTAAATGAGGTGGAGACCCTTAGATAGAGTTACTATTCTAATATTTAAATTTAGTTTCTTTAAGAAACCTAGGTACTATAAGGGTTTGTAAGAACCTAGGAATGTATGAGAGTAAGAAACCTTATCTAGAAGGAGTCACCTTGAAAACCTTAAAGTCTAAACTTACCCTAATATGGTTGGATCATCATGAGGATGAAAAACCAAAGAAATCAAGTCACCTAGTACTATTTAATTGCATGAAGGTATTCAACGATGTTTTGAGAATGGTCATTCTTGGTGAAGTATGCCAAGATAGGAGGTAAGGATGGGTGGTATGATATGCCCATATAGGTCATTGATAAAGTAGTACAATGATGGCTCCTTGAGCAATTTATGAATAGGGAGAAATCTAGCAGGAAAAAGGGCTAGATGAATCCATGATGGTTGGAATGGGATAATTCATCACATTATTCATAACTTGACAAGAGAGACCATGTCCAGTATCAATTGATTGACATGGCATTAGTTATTTCCATGATGTTAGACATTAATATAGGGATGTGGTCATTATCTAAGAACTAAAGAATTTATGATATATAATACTACTTGTTATCTTGGCAATACATGAGATTAATTAAACTTAGAGCTCTACATAAAAGATAACATGTTAAGGATAGGAAAGAAAGTATCCTCCCTCTAAGTGTTATGGATCTTATAGGATAACCCCAATCCATGGTTCTAGGGTATGATACTAGGTTAGAGGGTGAGAAATAGGAACCACTAAGGGAACCTCTTATGGAATTTTGCCAATATCATCCACTTGGAGGTCGACTGTAGTAGTCATAACTCAAAAGTAACTATAAATGCTTTGAATTGATTCCATAATGGGTATAAATTAAAACTAAAAAAAAAATCCCTCATTAGTAGGTTTAGTTTTATTGAACCTATGAGTCATACTGGGTTGTTAAAACTAGTAAGTCAAACTGGGTTGTTACAATTGGTATCAAGGCCTAGGTAGCAAAATCCTAGGGTGCAAGAATATAGGACCCAAGAACTTTATAAAAAAATATTTTTTTATTTAGTAAGCCAAATATACTAAGGAAATGACATAGCTCAATTTTTTTTACCCATATGGAACCAATGCTTAGGGGAGTACCTTCCAAAAATCCTACATCTATTAGGCAAGAGGAAGATAAATACGATCCCAAAAAGAAAGGAAACTCAAGCAAATGAATGAATATTCTAGGGAAGTGGGAAACCTAACAATAATAGTTAACTTACTTTAGGAATAGATGCAACAACAAAAAGAATAGATAGAGCAATATCGTGAACAAATGAACCAACAATAGAAGATGTTGGAAACTCTAGTAAATTGAGAAGCCAGTGGCAGAGGTCCCAAAGTTAGACATAAAAGGTGTCTTATCAGACAAGATAAATTAGGAAGAACTTGAGTTGGGTTGAAATTGGCTAAGGACATGAAGAATGTTAAGGTTTCTAAATTTAATGGAAAAGAAGGCAAGGATGTCACAAAAGTATGGCTAAATGAGATAGAAATAATTTTTTTATGAAGAATATGTCATCTAAATCCCAAACTGCTTAGGCTACCCTCCACTTAGTAGACATGGCCTTGGAATGGTAGAATACATACAAGGTAGGAAATAAAATTCAAGCCTTGGATCTAAAATGAGGAGATTTTGTGGAGGAATTAAAAAAAAAATTCTTAACTAAGCAATTTTATGTGGAAATTTTTGAAGAATTTTCCACTCCTCAAAAAGAATCTTTATCTATTGAAGAATACTACTAAATATTTGTTAAACTATTAAAATATGTTCTAGAATATGAGAATAATGAGTAGTTGAAGGTACACAAATTCATTTTTTGAGTTCATCCCAAAATTAGAACAATAATAAACTTGCTCAAACCTGATAACTTACAAAAAGTATACAATTTGGTTTATCAAGAAGAGACCAATCAGTGAACAAAAAGAGCCTACTTCAATTATCAAAAAATTATAGATAAAAAGAGAGAGGAAATTAGAAAAATAAAATATGTCGATTTTATGAAATGGGACAAGGACCAGAATAAAAATATCAAGGGAGGGTTAAAGGAAACACCTAAGGCTATGATCAAAAATAGTAATAGATCCTATATCGACTGATATATGAAAAATTATTTATGAAGGAATAATAAAGGATCCTCTCTCTAGAGAACAAATAATAGATCTACACTAGAAGATAAGGCTAAAAATATAAGTCCAATAATAAGGCTCCAAAATTAGGATGTTATGTCTATGGAGGCCTACACTATGCAAACAAATTCCCTCAAAGATCTAATCATAAGAAAGCTCCAACCGACCAACCTCACCATATCTACGCAACAATAGGTAATTTTGGCTTAGATGACCAAGCTACACACATGCTTCTAAAAGGTAAATGATTTAATAAATATATGAATATTTTGATTAATAGTGGTGCAACAAATAGTTTTATTTCTTCTAGTATGATCAAGGATATACCAAAAAGACCTGGATTTTTGGCAAATGGATGGAAGGTAGAATATGGATCTAGACAAACCTATTCAATTAACTAGTGTTTGATGCCCACATATTCCTACCTAATGGTATAATTGACTTGTATTTGTATGTATCCCCCTTGCATTCTTTTGATATCATCCATGGAATGGATTAGCTACAAGCCCATGGAGCCCTTATAGATTTCCAAGTGAAGTGGATAGAATTTACTAATGAGTTTAATCAATGAATAAAAGTTCATTATGACCGAGGTTCCTTTCAACCATATTTTTTGTATGCCTTACAACTTAAGAAGGTAATGAAAGGGGTGGAACAATGTATGTAGTCAAAATGAATAAATGTGAAGAGAGTGAAGCTAATTCAAAAGTTTTCAAGAATAATCATGTACTAAAAGAATTTAAGGATGTGTTTATTGAAGATTTATCAAGTATTCTATCATAGTAGGAATTTGATTTTTCTATCAAACTCTTATCTAGAGCTGAGCCCATTTCTAGGTCACCTTGTCAAATGACTCTAATAAAGTTACAAGAATTAAAAACATAGATCCAATATTTCCTCAAAAAAGTATTAATCAATCATAGTGTGTCACCTTGGAGTGCCCTAGTATTATTTATGAAAAATAATGATGGATCATTAAGACTATATATTGACTATAGAATGCTTAATAAAGTAATTGTAAAAAATAAATACTCCTTACCAAGCATTGATGATCTATTTGATTAGTTGAAAAGAGACATTGTTTTCTCCAAAATTGATCTCAGATCTAGATACCATCAACTAAGGATCTGAGAAGAGGAACCTCACAAGACCACCTTTAGAATAAGATATGGACATTATGAATTCATAGTCCTACCATTTAGGTTAATGAATGCTCCTATTGCCTTTATTAACCTTATGAATAATGTATTTTGAGAATAGCTAGACCACTTCATCCTCATATTCCTAGATGACATTTTGATTTACTCATGAACGAAAGAGGAGCACGAGTAACACATGAGAATTACCCTATAAATACTTAAAAAGAATCAACTTTATAGGAAGCTATATAAATGCAAATTTTACACTCCATAAGTACAATATCTAGGGCATATTATATCTATCGATGGAATTGTTGTTGATCCCAAAAAGGTTGAAGCAATAATCAGTTGGTTCGAACCCACCATTTTTTTTGAACTGTGTAGTTTCATGGGAATGGTAGGATATTATAGGTATCTTGTGAGGAACTTCTCAAGGATTACTCATCCAATCATAAACTTACAAAGGAAAGAAAAATGTTCAAATGGATGGAATAGTGTGACGAAGCTTTTAACATATTAAAAGAAAGACTAAAAATTGCCCCAATACTCAAGATACTTAACCCTAAAAAAATTGTAACTTGCACTGATGATTCTACTGAAGGGTTGGGAGGAGTACTAACTCATAATGATACAATCATATCCTACAAATCTCAAAATTTCAAAAAGCACTAATTGAATTATGCTACCCATGATTTAGAGCTGGTAGTTGTTGTCCATACGCTCAAAATTTCGAGGCATTATTTGTTAGGTAAGTCCTTTGAACTAAAAGTAAACCATTAAAGTCTAGGATATATCTTCATCCAACCTCTTCTAAATGCAGGACAACGTCAATGAATGGAATTCCTAGTTGAGTATGACTTAAAAATTCAATACACTATGGGAAAGGAAAATAAGATAGTAGATACCTTGAGCAATAGGAGGCACATAACCACTATGTCCAAATGTCATGTACACTTGTATGACATGATCAAATAATAGTAACAAGGGGATATTTATTATGGTAAATGCCAATCTTGGATTGAATTAGAACCCAACAAGGGCAAGAACATTGCTATGAAGAATGAATTGTCATTTTAGGGATAGGCTAGCTATTCCTAAAACAGGTAGATTAAGGAATATTATTTTACAATAAGCTCATTGCAATCCTTATTCTACACATTTAAGAGGGGCAAAATCCAAGAAAATTTGAAGAATATTTCTTACTAGCTAGGAATGAAACATGATATCAATAATTTTATGGTAAGATGTCTTGAATATCAAAAAATAAAGGCTAAAAATTTACATGCAGCTGGAAATTTCTTTCCTCAAGATATTCTGGTACAAAAATGACAAGTCATTTCCATGGATTTCGTTGTTGGTATACCAAAGATTAAATTTTAGCATGATGTAATTCTTGTAGTAGTTGACAAACTAACCAAAGTAGCACATTTTTTCCCTAGAAATATCATGTATGATGCATCTACCATTGCTATAAAATTTACTAAAGAGATTGTTTGACTACATGGGTTCCCTAAAGTTATTATTTTAGATAGGGATTCCAAATTTACCTTAGAATTTGGGTAAGCCTTGCATCAAGACCTAGGTACAAAACTAAATATTAGTTTCGTATATCATCCAGAAATAAATGGTCAAACTAAAGGAGTTAACTAGGTCCTTGAGGATATGCTACACATGTATTGTATGGACCATAAAACTAAGTGGGAAGATTATCTCTACTTAGTTGAATTTTCTTATAACAATAGCCATCATGCTTCCTTGGAATGGCTCCTTTTGAGGCCTTGTATGGGATATAATGTAGAACTCCTCTACCTTGGGGTGATTTGGAGGATTATTTAATAATCAAATTAGATATTGTAAAGGATATGGAGAAACAATTGAAAATCATTCACCAAAGGCTCAAAGAAGCCATTGATCAACAAAAGAGTTGTTACATAACTTTCATTATTAAACATGAACCATTCACCAATATGCAGAAATATCAAATCATTCATCCATGATATATTATCCACAATAACAATCCACAAATGAGAGAGAGATAGATAATACCCTTAAGGTAGGGCAACACCAATAATAATCCTTAAGGAAGGAATAACTCCACAAGATCTCCCAAGATGAGAGGCCACTTCGTGGGCACGACGATTACATAAGATTCTTCTTCAATGATATAAATCTTACAATGACAAATATCTCTTCTTTATATATCCATATTCTTATTCTACTTTAGAGAGCCTACTAATAATATTATATTATATTAAAATATAATATAATATTATAATACAATCAACCTTGGGTTATGTGTGGCCCATGCCAACCCTTATACAATATAATAATATATCCCCAAATATCTATTCCTAGGTACCCTACCAAGAGCTATGCATATTTGAAGAGGTCATCAAGGAAATTATCTATGGGAGATAAAGTATTCTTAAGGATGAGACCTAAAAAAATCTCCATTAAATCTACCAAACATGATCCCAAATTTGTTGGCCCGCTCGAGATCACAAATAAGATTAGTCTTGTGGCCTATAGACTTACCCTACCACCTGATTTGTCAAAAATCCATGACACCTTGCATGTATCCCTACTTAGAAAGTATGTTACTGATCCATATTATGTTTGAAATGTATCAACATTATATATGATTGATCCTCTAGCCATTGAGATCCATCTGATCTGAGTTCTAGTTTTTTAAACTAAAATATTAAGAAGTAGAAATTTGGATCAATGTAAGGTCCAATGGGAATAATACTCAAAGAAAACACTATCTGGGAAGATGTAAACTCCATGAAAGAACAATTTTCTTTTTTTTGACTAGATGTATTTATTTAGAAATATAAGGGATTATGTTTAAAACTAGGGGGGAGAATGCCATGACCCTCCCAAAACATGGTTTATGATGTTACTATTTCTATATGTATATGGTATTAATTTCTCATGAATTATTACTTTCTTATGTTTTAATATTTTTGGACAAGATACTACTAAAGTATTTGGTGGTTGCAGGTACATGTCCTTAGGAAAAAGTAACTAAAATACAAAAATAAAAATGATGGCAATGAAGATTCTCACTTACGGTGGAATATATCACCAATGGCTCAAGAGTACATGGAAGCCCATATAAATACATTCATGTAGGTGCATTGTGAATGTATGTTTGCTTATGATTGAAGTGAATGTTTGTTTACGTTCAATTAAATTTTAAAAAACCTCCAACGGTGAGGAAAGTGCCACAATGCATAGGAGCTATTCTTAATAGCAGATGATACATTTTATTGTCATAAAATTGCCTGTATAAGATGAAATGATGGAAGAATATATATGATTGATTAAAATTATATTTTAATGTATATTTTAGTTCTTGCATATTTGCCTAATTAATATCGAATTAAAAAAATGTGAGAGAAAGAATAAAATAAATAAAATGATTTTTATTAATTATTGCTATAAAAATATATATATAATAATAACAAAATAAAAATTATAGTTAAAATATTTACATTAGTATTTAAAGAAAATAACTCACTTTTATAAAATTTAATATGCACAATAATTTAATTAAAGGAGAGCATTTTTCTTTTATTGAAATTTAAATAAAGATAGTATTTTTGAAATTCCCACCTAGCAGAGAGAAACGAAGGGATGATTTGGCCAGCTACATGAGGTTCCACTTGCTAAATCTTTCCTCTAATATTTCTATAAATAAGCAATGAATAACTGGGAAAGAGAGAAAAAATAAAACAAAGGGGATTTGAAGAAGGAGAAATAAGGGAGAAGCTGAATAGTAGAGTTCAGTCGTACCAAGATGTTTAACAATTCAATTTAACTCTCATTTGTGCATACTGGATACTAAAATTTAGGATCCGGTTTACGGCCTGCATATATTCAAATTTAATTAACTAAGTGTTCTTTGGAATACTTAGAGTTCAGTCGTACCAAGATGTTTAACAATTCAATTTAACTCTCATTTGTGCATACTGGATATTAAAATTTAGGATCCGGTTTACGGCCTGCATATATTCAAATTTAATTAACTAGGTGTTCTTTGGAATACGTAGAATTTTAATTGATTGAATTTATGAGAATTTTTCTTTTGCTTGACTTGAGTATGTTGATGTATTCTGGATATCTTTGCAATAGAATATTTTAATCTTTTCTTGAATCACAGTGAAAGTTCCTTTTGCTTGGTTAACATTGGTTGAGAAATGTTGTCTTCGTACTTTCTTGGTTGAACTTACAACAGAACATTATCTTCTTCTATGTACAAAGAAAAGTGGTGGATTAAGTTACCTTCATCACTGAGCAAACTATATAAGGGTTGTATGTGCTAGCCATGGTTTAGTTATTTTTATTTGAACCATGAATTGATCACACTGTATATATGTCATCCCTATAAAATGAAAATTGTGTCATGTTTTTATCCTGAATATGAATTGCTTAGGAAGTATTGTCTATATAGGTTGAATACATGGTTCTGTTTCCACAAGAAGCCATTTTGTTAAGTGGCCATATTAAACCTTATTCTTTTGAATATATAAATATTAAGTCCTACAAATGAAATGACCATGCTAATGTTTATTATTAGAAGACGATAAAGAAAGAAGAAATACATTAGCTTTGATTGTCTTAATAGATGTTTGTTTTGAAAAGATAGCTATTGCATTCATATAGAAATTGCATAATAACCTTCAAAGAGCCATTCTGATCCCAAATGAACTATCCTCTTAAGTAACCTTATCACAATTAAGAGTTCTAGGTATTGGTAGAGGTCTGTGTGTGGCTATCTTTGTTCGAATTACACTACTATATGCATTAATTAAAAAAAAAAGAGTCAATGTTGACAGGCCATTTTATAAAATTATTACATTTAAATATTTTTTATGTTCAATTATGTGGAACTCTAATGAAGACTCCCTATATCTTGCTTTTGGAAGCATTTAATTTTTGGAAAAATAAAATAGTAATCTTTTCAAATATTAGTATTATTGTCTCTAGAGTTAACTCATTTGGGTAAAATAAGTTTCCTTCATTCTTCTCCAAAGAGATATTTTATTGTCATCTGGCATTATGAAGATTATGTATTTTATATGTATTAGATTGTTGTCACTGTGGAAATGTGAAATATTTTATTAATATTATGTGTGTTTCTTTTATTATAAAAAATATAATAATATCATCCTTTATGTATATCAATAATGAGAAGAAAAGTGTTGATTATTATTTTATATTTTACTATGGTAATAAGCTCTTGTTCTTAGGATAAATTCTCTATTTAATTTGAGAAATTGGTAATGAAGCCTCAATAGATATTTCTTTTTTTTTCTATGGTAAACTAGTTTGTATTTATAGCTTGGGCAAAAAAAAATTTATACTGGTTTAGTGAAAACAAATATATTGATGAGTAAGCTCTTAAATTAATAGTAGTTTAAAAACCTTGAAGGCAACTAATTGGAACCTTGTTTATGTATAACAATAAAGTTATCTTACTTCCTTGTTAATGAAAGGAAAGGAAATTGTCACCTTTTAAAATAGGAGTTTTTATTAAACTCGCCCTCTTAGGTAATAAAAGTGTAGGAACTACTATTGCAAATTGCTTTATTATAATTAAAGCAGAAGTATTAAATGTTCTTTCATATGAAAAAGGTTATTAGAGTAAATATTCTCTTGTATAGAATTTTTTATTTATTTTTAAAGTAAAGTATATAAATAATGGATAGTGAACCACTTTTCTTATTTTGATTATTATGAAAAACTGAATTTTAAAAGATAGATATTGAGGACATCCCGGATTAGAGGAATGGTTCTTAATATTTTTTATTTAAATTTAATATTTTTATTATAAATAGGAAAAAATAAAATTAAAGTTGTATAGTTAAAGAAAAAAAACTTTAAAATAACTACCTCTAACTTAGTCTATGTCTATGTAATTGGGAATTCCTTTATTGATTATATTCTAAATAGAAAAGAAGATTATCATATGTTAAGATTCTCAATTTCATTTTGTTTAAGTTTAAATGAGGTGGAGACCCTTAGAAAGAGTTACTATTCTAAGATTCAATTTTGGTTTCTTTAAGAAAACTAGGTACTATAAGGGTTTGTAAGAACCTAGGAATATATGAGAGTAAGAAAACTTATCTAGAAGGAGTTACCTTGAAAACCCTAAAGTCCAAACTTATCCTAATATGGTTGGATATTCGGGAGGAATTACAACCAAAGAAATCAAGTCACTTAGTACCATTGAATTGTGTGAAAGCATTCAATGATGTTTCATGAATGGCCATTCTTAGTGAAGTAGACCAATATAGGAGGTAAGTATGGGTGGTATGAGACATTCATCTAGGCCATTGAGCGAGTAGTATATTGATGTCTCCTTGATAAATTTATGATTAGGAAGAAATCTATCAGGAAAAAGGTTAGATGAATCCATGATGATTGGAATGACACAATTCATCATATTATTCATAACTTGATAAGAGAGACCATATCCAGTGTTAGGTTATTGGAATGGCCTTAATTTTTTCCATGGTGCTAGACATTAATCTAGGGATGTGGTCATTGACTAAGCACTAAAGCATTTACGCTATATAATCTTACTTGTTATCTTGGCAACATATGAGATTAATTAAACTCAGGGTTCCACATAAAAGATAACATGTTAAGGATGGGGAAGAAAGCATCCTCCCTCTAAGTGTTATGGGCCTTAGAGGATAACCCCAAGCCATGGTTCTAGGATCTCATACCAGGTTAGAGGGTGAGAAAGGAGGAACCACTAAGGGCACCTCTTACAAGGTTTGGCCAATCTCATCCACTTAGGGGTCTACTTCAGCAACCATAACCCAAAAGCAGCTATCAATATTTTGTATTGATTCCATAATGGGTGTAAATTAAAAATAAAAATGAAGAAAAAAACTTTCCCTCATCAGTAGGTTTAGTTTTGTTGAATGTGTGATTCAGAATAGGTTGTTACAACCATTAAGTCATACTAGGTTATTATAGTTGCAAATAAGAGTGAAGGTAAATAGTGCAACATATAAAGAGTCACATTCAATTATATATTCATGACAAAGCACTGTAATTTGTATAGAAAATGCATAGCTTATTGCATGCATTAGTAGACCTTTATTCTATGAGTATTTTAAGTTATTTTTATGTTATTATGTTTGATATTATATTCTAAGTTATTATATTTGTTTCACTATATTGCAACTTTATTATATTCGATCTTGTGATTATATTCATGTGGGATTATTATTAAGTCTAAGGATTCAAAAGCCATCAGTTACTCCCTCCAAAAGGGTGATCAAGGGTGGTAAGAGTTTAGTTTTTTAAGGTCCTCTCACAATATCTCAATAAGCAAAAAGGAAGCAGATATCTAGAATATACTATAAGTTTGTTCTAAGGAAGCAAAGAATAGAATTACGCATTGCTAATGGGGTGTAGTTCATCCTAAATTTTAAAAATGGGGTTGGATAACCCTTGTTTTTTGCTAGTCTTAGTTCTAAGATCTTTCTAATTTCTTATGGAAGGAAATATGTAGTGAGAAGCAATTTTGGACTTTATGATTTTGGATCCAGGGTTTTTGGATTATCCTACCTGTTTTTCCCTAACATTTGGACACATGTTCTTTCTCCCCTCTTGTTAATGAGAAAATATCTTTTGATTTTGAGTGGGATTTTGGGCTTAATGGTTGACATTTGGTTTCTATTTTGTTTTCGTATAATTAGGTAGGATATTTTTCAAATTTGGTTTAAATAATCAAGTTGGTTCTTTTAAATTTCAATTTTTATCTTTGGCGCTTATTTTTTTGGGCAATTTCTAAATCTCTTTTTGATATTTATGCCTCTTTTATTTTCTATTGTTGTAGTGTATTTTCTGGATCTTGGGAGATATTGTTCGTTCTCTTGGATATTGATCTTTACCTCTCTTGGAGATCAACTTCTTGTTCTTGGGAGATCCTGATCTTGATGATCATCCTCTATTTCCTTCTATTTTGTTTGTACTGTTGGATCCTTTTGTATCTCCTTCATATCTTCTTCTTTGTATCTCTTGAGGCTATTTTTTTGAGATCTATGGTTGTTGTAAAAATTTTGGGGACCCTCAAAACCCCTTTATAAAATATTTAGGGCCATTTCAAAACCCCTTCTACCTAATAAAAAAATATTCAAGTGACCTTGCACTATTCACAAATCTCGACTTCTCTTGAATCTACTTCATCATCTTTCTTGAGTTTAGCTTTGTATTTTTCTTCATCTTCATTCTTTAGATTTTTTGGTTCTCTAGTCTTTGTATCTTCTTAATCAAGATAATTAATTGCTTGAATTTCTTAATTTTTGGCTTCAAGTTCATATATAAGATTCTCTCCTTTGTCTTTGATCTTTAGGCCGAGTTCTTTTTTATTATAGTCTTGATGTTGCCTTGTTTCTTTTGAACATTTACTTAGATCATATTTATAATTTCCTGAATTATATGAACTTGTAATATAAATATTTCAAGAAGAATGGAAAACTATTTTTAGAGATGATTCACTTGATTCATTTGTATCAATATCTATTTTCTTTCTTACAATTTCAATCAATTTTTTTTATTTCAAATTTTCATCTTTATAAAGCTCAAGTGAAAGCAATGACATATACATTGTGCTACATATATCCATAGGTATCATAATATCATCTTTTGCATTATCAATTGCTTGAACAAGTTTTTAATATAAATGGTATTCAAATATTTCAGAACTTTCATCCATAGTTTCTCTATAGATGAATTGTAATACCATATGTAATAGACCTTTAGATTTTTCAATCAAGTTCTTAATCCCAAATTTTATAACTTCTACTCTTTCCTTTTTTATTATAGACTCCATATTTATTTCCATAATATGAATCAATTCAATGATTTATTTCCTTTGAAGTAGAAATCCTTATATCTCCTAGGTTCAAATAATTCAAATATAAATTTTGCTAATTTGATTCCTATGGAGTAGTAAACCTTATAACTCCCTAGTTTAGAAATAATTTAAATATGAAATTTGAAAATTTTAATTTTCTAATCCTTTGATGTTGAAAACCTTTTAACTCCAAAATCTTAATTTTTTAAAATTTCAAAAATCTCTAAACTTATATTTATTTTTCAAATTTTCCTTGAAAAAAAAATCTTCTATTTTTTTAATAGTTCATATATAAAAGACTTGAATAATAAAAATTGTAATAAAGTAGACGTCCTTATTATTCCATATCTTTATAATAAAAAAATTTAGATTCCAAAATAAACCTTATAACTCCTAAATTATAATTAAACCCTACTTATCACTCCTTAATTAAATTATATTCTATCACACTATATAAATATACCTTATAACTCCTCAAAAACCTTAATAAAAATTAAATTAACAAATCTTACCTTAGGTAAATCAACCTCCAAATTGTGCTCCATGATGTTTGTTAGCTTCTTTCTTGCTTGTAAATGTTCTTTAATTCGATTTTGTGTTCATTGAATTGCTTTCCCACTTGTGTTTTTTAATTATTATCTACTAATATGCTTCAAAATACGTTCTATATTCTTTTTGCACTTTTGAAATCAAATGGAGAGTAGCTCATGTTGAATGCCATATATAACTTTATATGCATGTTGCTTATCTCTAATGCATTATAGAAATGATGCTTTAGGCATTAAGGCACTCAACAAAATTGATCCTTAAACACCTGGATGCTCTCTCTCATTTGCATGCTTCATGATGTTTGTATGATTTACAAAATTTGGGTGTTATCCTCCAATATTTAATATTACACTATTCTCCAACACTTGGCATTGCATCTATCTTTCAACATTGAATCTTTCGTTATTCTTCAACGCTTGATGATTCATCTCCCTACAATGTTGAATGCTAGTTTGTTCTTCAATATAGATGAATTACTTCTTTTTTGTTTTCTCTGATTCACTATATATTACTAATTTTTATGTGTTGATTTTGATCTTTAGATTATTATTACGAATCTGCAGGGCACTTCTATATAACTACATTGTTTTATATCACTTCATTTTTGAATATAACATTGATTTTCTCATTTTTTCTTTCTTGTACTACTGCAAATCTAATCGAATAGCTTATATTCAATTATATGGTCAAATATTCCCTCTGCTTGACTTGATAGAGACTTTTCTTATTGTTGGAGTTGGCTGAATGGCCTCTCTACTTGCCTTGCTATTGGAGTTGGCCAAATGACCTCTTTGCTTATCTTGCTACTAAATTTTTCCAAATGGCCTCTCTATTTGTCTTACTTGAATTGATGAAATGGACCTCTCTATTCTTCTTTCTAGAGTTGCCTAAATAGCTTCACTTCTTCAGAAATATAAACCTCCTATAATCTCTTAGACCTTTCTCTTGGGTCTATCCTCTTTCTCTTTAGTATGGGCCACTTAGGCCTCTCTCTTTCTTCTATATGGGCTTCTTGAGCCTCTCAAACCTTTCTCAAAATGTTGTTCTAAATATTAATATTCCTTAAAAAAAAATCTATGATTTCTCTAATAAAATTCAATAAAGGCTTCTTATCCATCTTATACTCAATGTGGGCTTCTCTAGCCCCCTTATATCAAACACATGCTTCTTTGACCCTCTTATATCCAATGTAGGCTACTTTGGCCTTCTTATATCCAATGTGGTTTTCTTTGGCCCTCTTCTATACAATGTGGGATACTTTGGACCTCTTCTATATGATGTGGATTGCTTCTTAAATATCTACTATTGTTGCTATAAATATGTCAAGGTCAAATAGCTCTATGATCTGATTATTCTTCGTTGTCAAGATCAAATAAATCTATAACCTGATTCTTTTTTTCATTTGTATTTTCAGAAGCTTAAATTCCTCACTATATGTTATAGGAAGCTTCTCACACTTTGTAGCTATATCTTTGTTGCACTTTCTAAACTCTAAAATCTTTAATATCTTAAGTTTCACCTAATAACCCAAAATGATTCTCCTCCTTACTAGAGAAATCAATATCAATGTCAAGATGGCACTGAATGTCCCTAAATAATTAACTATATTGTGAGTTGATATTACCTCAATATTTAATCTATAATCCTTCAAATTTTCAATGCCAAGGTGGCATTTACCCTGAAGGACCAATTTTCAGTCTAGGTTGGTTCTTCCTATATCAATCAATATCCAACTTCTCTTCTCTATTGGCCCTTATCTTCAATATATTTGAGTCTTAGTCTTTACTGATATTCAACCTAGTGGAAAGACCCTGGCATGCTCTACTAAATATGACCTTTAAAAAGAGAGTCCAAGGCTCATTACCTTCAAAGTAGATAGACTCTAAATTAATTTTACCAAATATGGATAAAGCTAATTAATAATTGTGGCTTCAATAAAAGTCTATCAAACAAGATAGAGTCTAGTGGTAGCTCAAATACCACTGTTACATTTTATAAACCTTAATACTAGCACAAAATATGATAGGTTATCTAAAAAAATCTCAAAGGTCCCCAAATATAAAATAGACAAAATAAAGGTAAATGTAATATTAATAAGTAGAATAATATGATCAAATTAATATGTATATCAAGGCTTATAATAAATTAGATAACATTCATTTATTTGTTGAAATATGAATGTAAATAGCCTGAAACTATGAACGAAGAACAACTTATAATATTAATTACTAAAAATGTATATAAGTTTTATTGCTCCTTTTTTCTCTTACAATTATACAATAAGATATATGAATATGATTTGATATATTCCATGGAGAATTATCTCCATAATATATCCATAATGATATGACTCTTCAAGCACTAGACTATTGCTCTCCATATACCAAGTCTCATGACTCAGCTTATCAACTTGCCACTTGCATACTTGATGAACACTTGATACTATAACATTTTCACACCTCTACATGATTCTTGGACTCCTAAATGCACTTATAACCTAAGACACTTTTACACATGTTTACATTACATATTTGAACTCTTACATACAAGACACTTGTGCACATTTACTCAACCTACACTTACACTCTAACTTACATGACACGTGCATTTACTGCACATTCGTACTTACATAAAAGGGGAAATATAACTCACACTCTAAACTATAGAATCAACCCTAATATACTATTTACATATGTAACATGAAGGTACCATAGGGGTACAATAGAATGTATCAAATAGTGTAATATACCTCAATAATGGTGGTCATGATAGCACAATTCTCCAAGCTTCTTACTTGGCTTAAATGTGTCTCTGATAGATAATTTTCCAAGCTACTTGGCTTGAATGTAGATTTGATACCACTAACAAATTTTTATCTAGATTTAATCATAAGTCCCAATATCCAAGATTTTAAAAAAACTTCAATATTTGAACATTCAATATAAATGGCTAATATTAATGAATATAACTTTAATGAATATTTGAACATTCAATATTTCTACCAAATAATGTAATATTCTCCAAAAACTACTTATCGAATTCCAATGACCCTTTCTCTTTCTCCCTCTTGAGCACCTTTTCTCACATATCATATGCATAAATTCACATGGCAACATTGGTTGTTTTGTCCCCCATGGAAAAGGCATTGATCCTATCAAGGAAAAATAATTTGTTAAGCCTACATTTCTTGCAACCATCTTCTTAAGTCCCAATATGATCCAACAACATGATCGACATCATATCTCACTATCATCCTACATAGGATAACTTTGATACCAATGTTAGTCCAAGCAAAAAAAACCCACACATTCCATTACTTCAACATTACATATTTAATACAACAAATAAAAAATATGAAGTTGAAATGAATCTAGACCAAGATGTAATTTATGTAACATCCCATGATGTATACCAAAATAATATAAGAATTACCTAATATTAAATAATGTAATAAATGCCTAACATATATCTCTTATTATAAGCTTCATTTTCTAAGCCTTTAGAATGTCCAATATATTGATCTTCAACAAATCCTAAAAAAATTGAAACAAAATTGTAAGAAATCCTTTTTGCATAGCTACCTTATCAAAATAGATAGAAAAACCTATCTTCTATAGCCCCTCCACAAATATTTTTCTCATCAAAAATTTTTAACATCTTTGCGTCGGAAGAGATGGAATACTTTGGTAAAAGCTTACATTATTCTCTTTATCTCACCCAAATTTTAATATAATATCTTTGAAATAGTTTATTACTTATTTTCTATTATTATCTTCTTCCTTGATTTATTGATTATAGTTATCTTGATTGATGAATTTTAGATAATTATGATTTTCATAAAAAAATATATTAAATTTTGTAGTTAGAGTTATATAAAAAAAATAAATGATTTACTAATATCAATTATTTTTTTAATTTAAAAGAATATATTTTTTCTTGAAGTAAAAAATAAAAATAAATAAAAAATCATTGGCAACTTGTAATAGAAAATTTTAATAAATGTTTTACTTTTATTATTTTATATATTTTAAAGAAAATTCATTCCGTTTTAGATTAGAGTTTGTTTATTTTTAAATAAACAAAATAAATAAGGCATAAATTAAGATCTCTTACAATAAAATTTGATAAGAACATTTATTTATAAATTTATGATTAAATAATTACTAAATATAACAACATAATGTAAATCAAATTTATTGATAAAGCTTATCCACTCTTTTGCTCGTGGTAAAGCCCCTTGCTCCTCTTCCCCCAACACTTTGAGCCCATCCAAGATTCTTGATGATGTGGGTGTGGAAAGGAAAAAAGGAATGCCGTATCTCCAATACAGAAGGAAAAAAGAAATTGAAGATGCCATTGTGATGCAGGAGCATATTTGGGAATAAAGCAATCCTGCTTTTTCCAAGTTTAGTTGCTTTAAATTTTTTGGCTTGGTGCTTTGTTTGCTTTTGATTTTTGGTTTTCAAGGCCTCTTTTATTAATTAAATTCATGTGGCCAATATTTAATGAAATGTATTTTTTTTCTTGACCAATTTTGGTTGAGGACGAAAATAAAGCACGAAGTGCTTTTTTTTACTTTTTCAGGATTTTGACCACATTTTAAATCTCCACACATAGAATAAATAGAATTAACCAATATTTTAATTGGTGTTTGGAGTGTTTTATTTTGATGTTATAGATGCATGAAGGAGTGGAGTACATCCTGGTAGTGGAATTTGAAAAATTTCACATTTCATTGGTGGAAGGAAAAATGATTAAGCTAGATTTTATGGATAATTTTGGATTAAAAAGAGGGAGACAAAAAAAGCTACGACCTGGATTGGGAGAAGATATTCTTGGCTGGGAATACACTTGAATATCACCATTTTTTATTGCTGAGAATACAAGCACAAAAGGGCAGATTGTGAAATTGCATGTTACAGGGTTGATTGTAGGTGAAAGCTAGGAGGCACCCAGTTGAGATTTGTGCTCACAGGAGGTTCTTAGATTATATTTTGAATAGTTTATCAGCTTGTTTTGTGTGTTTAGACTGATTTTGATAATTCCTCAAATGTATTTCAATTTATATATGCAACCTTGAATGTGTGGAGAGGTGTTGAAGTGTTGTAATTTCAATTTCTAAACTTTTTCCCTTTTCAATCAGTCTTATTATTATTTCCAGAAGTGTTGTAATCAGATTGAAGGCAATAAAATATTATGTTTGTTGTTATTTGTTATTGTGCATCTTAAATTTTAATTCTACAAGAGATATTTGGCTGCAACCTTGCATAGTTCTTGTGGAACTTTCGGGGTTGAGCTGCATCAAGTGGTATCAGAGCCAAGTTGGGCTCTTGGTTGTTTTTGAAAACTATTGATTGTAGGTAAAGTGTTTGACATAATGGCACATAGGGGGCGTGGCAGAGGGAGAGCTCCCAAAGTTGAAGATATGACAACATTGAGAGAAGACATGAGGATAATGATGGCTAGGATGGAAGCCATGGAGGCATCACAGAGAAGAGGGGTGCCTATTGAAGATATTAGTGATGAAGATGAAGAGGAATTCATTGAAGAAGCAGATGCAAAAGTGTAGTATGAGGTAGAAGATAGATTTCTAAAGGCATTGTCAAGGATGGGTAGCAAGCCTAAAATGGATGTCCCTAATTTTAGTGGGAGTTTGAAACCAGAGGAGCTTATAGATTAGATAACAGAGATGGATAAGTATTTTGACCTTGAATCCACAAAAGATAAAAATAAGGTTAAATATGCTTACACAAAGCTCAAAGGACATGCTTCCTTATGGTGGGAGCAACTGCATATGGAGAGGCAAAGGAAAGGCAAAGAAAATATAAAATATTGGGATAAAATGGTCATCAAGTTGAAGAGTAAATTCATGCCCTCAGATTATCACTTGAACTTGTTAAAGACCTTGTAAAACTTAAAACAGAAGGACATGAGTGTGGTTGATTACACAGAAGAATTCTATAGATTAACCATAAGAGCAGTATGTGTTCATGAATATGAGGAGAAGGTGGCTAGATATACCAATCAATGAAATTCACCATTCAATATGAGCGTAGTCTAATTTGGTTGAAGATAGTGAAAGAGGCTTATCAATATGCCCTCAAGGCAAAAGAAAAAGTAGCAAGAATACAAGCAGCAAGTCTAAGATAAAGGGTTAAACCATATAGGGGTAGAGTATTTGTGATTACAGGAAGAGGGCAGCCATCAAAGGATGAAGATACATGCTGGTCACAAAATAATGTAAATTGGAACAGTAGAGGGAGACAAGATAGCTCAAGGGGAAGAGGTGAAACAACAAGAGGAAGAGAAGATTATGGAAGGGGAAGAGGATTTTTGGGTACTTGTTATAATTATAGAGAGCAAGGACATAGAGCCTATGAATGTCCTCTCATTCAATAGGAAACAAGAAGAACAAATACAGGGAAAGCTTTGGCCATAGAGGCTGAATATTTTGGACAAGAGGAAGTGGAAGCAGAGTCCTAGAGAAGCTCTTATGTTGAATAGAGTGCTCCTCAAGCCAGAGAAAGAACTGATAGAAGACACACAAAGGAGAAGTCTATTTAGGATTGTATGCAAGTCACATGGAAAGTGTTGCAATGTAATTGTGGACAGCGATAGCACTGATAATTTAGTGTTCCAAGAAATGGTAGAGAAGCTAAAATTGGAGACAACCGATCATCCAAACCCCTACAAGATCACTTGGCTACAAAAAGGGCATCAACTTTTGGTTGGTAAGAAATGCAAAGTTAATTTTCAGATTGGCAATTATCATGATGAAATAACTTGTGATGTTATGCCTATGGATGCTTGTAATATTTTGTTGGGAATGCCATAGCAATTTTATAGAAGATATCTTCATGATGGGGTTGCCAATACCTATACTATCACCAAATATGGCAGAAAATTTGTTATGAAACCAATGAAAGAGCAAAGGGAAAAAGAGGGCAGCAATGCTCAAGTGTGTGTTCTCACCGGAAAGCAACTTCTAAAGGAGATACAAGAAGAAGAGTTGTGTTATGTATTTATGGGAAAATATCAACAAGTGGGGATAGCGAAAGAAGAAGAAGAACTATCCATAGAAATCAAGGAGATATTGCAAGAATATGGTGACATTATGATGATGGAGTTACTGGATGGTCTTCCACCATTGAGAAGCATTAGCCATTGCATTGATTTGATACCTGGAGAAAGTTTACCCAACAAGGCAGCATATAGGATAAGTCTTAAATAAAATGAGGCATTGAATAAGCAAGTACAAGAGCTATTGGACAAGGGGATAATTTGTGAGAGCCTTAAACCATGTGTTGTTCCAACAGTGTTGGCACCAAATAAGGATGGGGAGTGGTGTATGTGTACTGATTCTAGGGCCATAAATAATATTACCATCAAATACAGGTTTCCTCTACCATGAATGGATGATCTAATGGATTGTCTAAGTGGAGCTAAATATTTAAAAAAAATTGATTTGAAGAGTGGCTACCATCAAATCAAGATTAGAGAAGGAGATGAGTGGAAAACCACATTCAAAACAAAGGAGGGGTTATATGAATGGCTTGTCATGCCCTTTGGACTTGTTGTGGCTGATCCACAACACACCCCAAAATTGGGGACCCACCTTTTTTGCATGCTTTCAAAGAAAACTGCAGTAGCCCAGGTGCTAAAAAATAAAGAAAAAGCAAAAATTTCACTAAGGAAAAAAAGTGTCGCGATATCGCGACATGTCGCTCTGTCGTGGCCAAAATTTGTCGCGATATCGCGACATGTCGCTCCGTCACTGCCGAAATGAAAAAGTGTCGCGATATCACGACATGTCACGTTTTCGCGGCCCAGGCAAGCAGGAAGAGGCATTGATCGAAAATTGTCGCGATTTCGTGACGTGTTGTGAAATCGCGGTCCAAAGAGGAGAGAGAAAGGCAGAATGGAAAATTGTAGCGAAATCGTGACATGTCACAAAATCGCGGTCAAGACAGTCAAACGGGGCATGAAGCAGAAAAGCGTAGCGAAATCGCGACGTGTCACAAAAATGCGGTCAACGCAGTCAACAGCAGTAGGTGGGCGAAACCGTCGCGAAATCACGATGTGTTTGATTTTCACGACTTGCAAACGAGCAGAAGGCATAAAATATAAAATGGTCATGAAATCGCGACAAAACCGAGCCAAAGGCGATAAGGCCCAGCAGTGTAGCGAAATCGCGACGAGAACTGACACAAAGCGCATAAGTCAAAAGGCGTCACGAAATCGTGACGTGTCACGTTTTCACGGTGTGGGTGGATTAAAAGGCCTAAGGGGTAAAATGGTAGCGATTTCGCTATAGTCAAAAAATGAAGCCAAACAAAGCAAAGAGCATAGCGAAATCGCTACGTGTTCCGGTATCGTGGTTCACCTGAATGAAAAGAGTCTAAGGCACAAAGGCGTAGCGATATCGCACAACTTTTGAGGAAACGTTCCAGCCAGACAAAGACGTCGTGAAATCACGACAGAAAGTGAAGACCATGCAGAGGGCAGAAAATGGTAGTGATTTTGCGACACTTTATTGAAAAGAGACTAAGTGCGGAAAACTTGTAGCGAAATCGCGACATGTCAGATTTTCACTGTGCATGAAGGCAAGAAAGGCTGCTAATAGAAAAATGTCGTGATATCGCGACATGTCTCATTTTCGCTGTGCATGAAAGCGGATAGGGTTATTGGTAGGAAAATGTTGTGATATCGCGACATGTCGTGTTTTCGTAGTGAAAGCAAGGAAGCAAAGCTACATGCTATTTTTGGTTGCGATTTACATGGGGCCGTTACAGAACATGCAGAAAAGTGCAGAACACATGGCATACATGTGTAAGGGCTACAGAGGTGTTACAGTTCACAGAGAAGATCTCGAGCACAAAATCAAAAGCAATGGAAATGCGGGGAAGGTGAAACGAAGCAATCTGGAAGACGAAACGAACCATCGTGGAAGGAGAAGCAGTTTTCCAGCAAGTATAAAATGCAGGGGCGCAAATTGATACAAGGTCAAAAACCGCTGCAAGAAGTGTCGTAGAGTTGATGGTGATTAGCCATTCTGGACCTACTGTGGAGTGCTTTTCTTCCACTTTTGCTAGTTTTGAGAAAAACTAGAGATTCTGCTATTGTAACAGGACATATTTTTAATGTAGAATTGTTCATAAATTTGTATTTTATAGGCAAGAAAGGATGAGAAATTTTTTGCATGCTTCATTTTAACTGTTCTATTTTTCTCCTTTCAGATTTCAGATTTATAAATGAAATACATGCCATTGTTTTGGGTTATTTCATGTGAATGTCTGCAGTATAAAAATTATTTTAAACCCTTGGAGCTAGCACCTAGTTTACTTTTATTGTGTTTGTTTTGCAGGTCAAATAGGCTAGGTTGCATGTACGAAACTCTCACATATTTGGTTTTGTCGGAATAGGATAGCATCAGACTGAACGTGTGCAATTTTTAATTTTTTTTGCATTTCTGTTCATTTTATTTTATTTTTCCAGAAGGTTTAACTTAGTTAAAATAAATATTTAAAAATTACAAAATCTAAAAAAAATAAAATAATGAACAATCACTAAAGTTGCATGGTGAAATAAACCAACATTGCCCCTTGTTTACAGTTACTTGCAATCACTAAGGTGTTCCAAGTATTTTAATCGAATATCTTTATTCGAGATTACTAATACACTGTTGCAAATGCTAATACAATGGAGACCTTGGAGAAGTTGTTTGTTTAATTTCTTTGCAAGAGGGGATTTGGAACCCAAATCCTAAGGAAAAGTGTAATTTCACAAGTGTGTGAAAATACCACTCAACAGGACCCACAAATGTCCCAAGTACATTTATGAGATTGATGAATGAAGTGTTCAAACCCTTCCTAGGTAAGTTTGTTATTATTTACTTGGATGACATATTGGTTTTTAGCAAGGAAAACGATGAACATTTGGAGCATGTTAGGATTGTCCTCCAAAGGTTGAGGGAAGAAAAGTTGCTAGTTAAACTTAAGAAGTGTGAATTTATGAAGGAGGATCTAGTTTACTTAGGATTTATGATCTCAAAGGAGGGCTTACCAATGGATCCAACTAAGGTACAAGCAATCATTGATTGGCCTACACCCAAGAGTATGTTTGATGCATGAATTTTCCATGGCTTAGCAATTTTCTACCGAAAGTTTATCAGAAATTTTAGTAGCATATGTACCCCACTAACTAAAACCATGAAGTTAGAATGCAAAGCATTCAAGTGGATAGTAGCAGCAAAGAAAAGTTTTTAAATTTTGAAGGCAAAGGTATCTGAACAACCCATTCTTGCTTTACCCAATTTTGATAAAGTATTTCAAGTTGATTGTGATGCAAGTGGAGCAGCAATAGAAGGTGTTTTAAGTCAAGAGGGAAGACCAATAGCATACTTTAGTAAGAAGTTAAATGATTCTAATAAGAAATACTCATTCTATGATCAAGAGTTTTATGCCATTGTTCAAGATCTCAAGAAGTGGAGGTATTATCTTCTACCTAAGGAGTTTGTTCTTTATACCGATCATCATGCCCTTCAATATGTGAACAGCCAAGGTAAGCTAAATCAAAGGCACATGAAATGGATTGAGTTTATTCAAAGTTATTCATTTGTCCTCAAGCATAGGAGTGGAAATAGTAATAGAGTGGCAGATGCTCTAAGTAGGAGGTGCTTTCTATTGAGTAAGATAGAGTTTAGTGTTGTTGCATTTGAAAACATGAAGAGTGTGTATGAGGAATATTTGGACTTTAAGTAGGCATGGGCAGCTTGTAAGTTCCCCATTGAAGGAGATAGGACCAAGCAGTTGGATTATTTCATCCAATAATGTCCATTTTTTAAAGGGCAGCAACTATGTATTCCAAGAGGATCCATGAGAGACAATTTGATGAGGGAGAAGCATGGTGGTGGGCTAGGAGGTCATTTTGGAGTGGATAAAACATTGGGGTAGCTAAAGGAATCTTATTATTGGCCAAGCATAGGTAGGTATGTGCAGAAAATTGTTCAATTATGTCATATATGTCAATATGCCAAGGGTAACAGTCAAAACACAGGGTTATATCAACCACTACCTACACCACAAAGTCCATGGGAAGAGGTGAGTATGGATTTTATTCTTGGGCTGCCCAAAAATCAATAAGGTTATGACTCTATTTATGTAGTTGTTGATATATTTTCCAAAATGGCACATTTTATTCCTTGTAAGAAATAAAATGATGCTACACATGTTGCAAACTTGTTTTTTGAGGAGATAGTAAGGCTACATGGCTTGCCTAGAAGCATAGTTTCAGATAGAGACACAAATTTTGTGGGCCACTTTTGGAGGACATTATGGAGGAGGTTGGGAACTACTTTGAAATTTAGTTCAGCTTACCATCCACAAACGGATGGCCAAACGGAGGTGGTGAATAGGAGCCTTGGTAACTTGTTAAGGTGTTTAGTTGATGGGAGGCCAAAACAATGGGACATAGTGCTTGCACAAGTTGAGTTTACCTATAACAACTCTATCAATCGAAGCACTGGTAAGAGTCCTTTTCATATTGTGTATGGTTTCAGTCCTAAGGGGATTCATGAGCTGAGGGATAGTGCAGATATGAGAAAAAAAAGTGTTGTAGCTGAAGATTTCTCCAATTATTTACAAGAGTTGCATCAAGAAATCCATAATAAGTTAGAGGTAAGCAATCAAAGATACAAACAATATGCAGATTTGAAAAGAAGAGAGCAAGAGTTTGGGGTTGGAGACTTAGTCATGGCATATCTAAGAAGAGAAATGTTTCCTCAAGGAACCTACAACAAACTGAAATACAAGAAGATAGGACCATGCAAGATCATCCGCAAGTTTTCAGCTAATGCATATGAGCTTGAACTACCCAATGGAGTTGAAATTTCACCTATATTTAATGTGGTTGATCTTTATAAGTACCATGAGGATGAGAAAAGTGTAGGAGGAGATAAAGCTTCAGATTTGCAAGCCCCTACTCCGTTGGAACAACAACTACCAGCTACAAAGAAAGAAGAAATTGATGGTTTGATTGACACTCGGGTGGTGAAAAAGACTCGTGGGAAGGAGTACAAAGAATACTTGGTCCAATGGAAAGGAAAAGGGATGGAAGAGGCAACTTGGGTGGCTGCTCATGAGCTGCTCAAGCATGGTTTCAGACCACCATTTGAATGTTCATGAGTTCATTCTCATGAAACATTCTTCTACCCGGGGTGTTTGATGCAGGAGCATCTCCGGGAATAAAGCAATCCTGCTTTTCCCAAGTTTAGTTGCTTTAAATTTTTGGCTTGGTGCTTTGTTTGCTTTTGATTTTTGGTTTTCAAGGTCTCTTTTATTAATTAAATTCATGTGGCCAATATTTAATGACTTGTATTTTTTTTCTTGGCCAATGTTGGTTGAGGGCGAAAATAAAGCACGGGGTACTTTATTCTGCTTTTTCGGGAATTTGACCACCTTCTAAATCCCCACACCTAGAATAAAGAGAATTAACAAATATTTTAATTAGTGTTTAGAGTGGTATATTTTGTTGTTATAGATGCATGAAGGAGTGGAGTAGAGCCTGGTAGTGGAATTTTAAAAATTCCACATTTCATTGGTGGAAGGAAAAAATATTAAGCTAGATTTTATGGACAATTTTGGGGTAAAAATAGGGAGACAAAAAAATCTAGGACCTAGATTGGGAGAAGACATTATTGGCTAGGAATACACTTGAATATCACCATTTTTTATTTCTGAGAATACAAGCACAGAAGGGCAGATTGTGAAATTCCATGTTACAGGGTTGATTGTAGGTGAAAGCTAGGAGGCACCCAGTTGAGATTTGTGCTCACAAGAGGTTCTTAGATTATATTTTGAACAGTTTATCAACTTGTTTTGTGTGTTTAGACTGATTTTGATAATTCCTCAAATGTATTTCAATTTATATATGCAACCTTGAATGTGTGGAGAGGTGTTGAAGTGTTGTAATTTCAATTTTTGGACTCTTTCCCTTTCCAATCAGTCTTATTATTATTTCTAGAAGTGTTGTAATCAGATTGAAGGCAATAAAATATTGTGTTTGTTGTTATTTGTTATTGTGCATCTTAAATTTTAATTCTACAGGAGATCTTTGGCTACAACCTTGCATAGTTCTTGTGGAACTTTTGGGGTTGAGCTACATCACATTGCCAACGAAAACCAATCTAGCCTTCTATCCCAAAATCCCAAATTGTCAGACTCATTCATCTCCATGGTGGAAAAAAAAAATGCAAAAACCCCCAATATCAATGGAAGGGAGGAAGAAATCCATATCCAAATCTAAAAAATAAAGCTCCTCTCATGGAATGTGAGGGGCCTCAATGGGCTCACAGAGCAAAGAGCAGTTATGTCTCTGAGAAAATACATTAATCCTAGTATCAATTTGCTTCAAGAATCCAAAATTGATTCAAATAACACCCATAAAGTTTTTTAATCGCTCTAGAGTGATTGTGATTCGATTGCTATTCCTGCCTCTGGCACTTCTGATGGTTTTCTATGCCTCTGGAAACCAACAAAGTTTGAAGGAAAATTGATTACCTCCTTTAACAAGATAGTGAATTTCCTCTTCATCTGTGAAAGCACCAAATTCATATGGGTCCTCTTTAACATTTATTCTCCCAACATTCTTGTTGACCACCTTGCTCTTTCTTCTATCATATCTCAGATGCAAAATTGTTTTTCCAGTGATATGTGGGTGTTAGTTGGAGACTTCAACAGTCCTCTTTATCCTAAAGATTAGATCGAAGGCAATCCTATCACCTCTAAGTGCTATGATGATTTTGTAGACTTCATCAACACCAGTGAACTCATGGAAATTGAGCTCCAAGGTCCTAATTTCATGTGGAGCAATAGAAGAACTGGAGATAATCTCATTTAGTTGAGACTTAACAGGGTTTTCATCTCTCAAGAAGTTATATCATTCCTCGATGATGTGTCTCTCCTATCTCTTCCTAGGATCACTTCTGACCATAATCCACTAATTTTTGAAGGGTTGTGTCCTACCTCATATTTCAAATAACCATTTTAGTTGAGTCAATGTGGTTACAACACCTTGACCTGAGAAATAAAATCATCAAATTGTGTCACCATATTTTTCATGGTTCTTGCATTACCCAGGTTTCTAGGAAACTGCAACTCATAAAAGAGAATCTAAAGGTTTGAAACAAATAAGTCTTCAGTAATATTTTTTAAGGGAAAAAGCAATAATAGCCATCCTAAAGGAGATTGAAGAATAGTTCACTTCTAGAATAACCTATCCTGATCTCAGAGATACAAAAAAAAAACCTCCTTAACTTCCATAATATTTTGGCTAAGAGACCTTCTGGAGGCAAAAATATAAAGTCCTCTAGCTCAAGGAAGGAGATGCCAATACCAAGGTTTTTACGCTTTGACCCTTCAACACAGGAGCTCCAATAAGATCGAATATCTATGCCAAAAGGATGGATCCACTACCATTGATATATCTGAGATTTGAGTTGAGGTTATTTGTCATTTTTAGGACTTACTCGAACCTCTAAACTTTTGTTCCTCCTCTACCTCCAGCTCCCTCCTTTAGCATATCCTCTAACTAGTCTCCACTAGTTTGGTCCAATAGTTTGGTCCCTAATGCCCTTCATGGAAATCCATCCCCACTTTGGGCCTTAATACATCCCAGTAGGCTACTGCACAAGCTCTCACCTCTTTTCTCAGATCCACTATTATTCCAAGTATTCCCATCCAGGAATCTATCCTTTGGAAAGGTAATGACCAAGGCCTCTTCACAGTTAAGTCTACTTATTTTCTTTGCAAATATTCCCAACCCAATTGGTTTTTCATCAACCTAAGCTGGCTCCATCATATTATTCCAAAGGTTTCCTATTTCTTCTGGTTCATGGTCCAAAATAGAATTCTTACCCTGTACATCGAACTTATCATTCCCAATCATTAATACTTATGTCAGTCTACCTGGGAATCGGTCTTCCACATCTTCATCTAAAATCATTTCTCCTTCTATTTCCTTTCCCTTCTCCTTTTAGAGTTTTATATTTCTTGGGCTTTGACAACCTCAGTTTTTGATCTCTACATCCAATGGATGAATCCCTTAAATCATGTGTGCCTTAAATCCCTTTGGTATTTCTACCTCCCTCATTTTTTATGGTATATTTGGCTTGAAAGGAATGGGAGAGCCTTCAATGATTCTTCTAGAGATCCTATCTCAATCCTATCCATAATCCTTTCCCTAGATTCTAAGAACGCCAACCTTGTTCCTTCTCCTAATAATCATAGTCGTGGTCTCAAATCCAGTCTTATTTTATCCTTTAAGTTGTTGGCTAGCCCTTCCCCTCCTATTTTCCCTAAGGTTTATAGATCTAAGTATTGTTGGTTCCCTCCTCCCATTGTTTGGCTAAAGCTCAATTTTTACGGAGTCACCAAAGGTAATATTGGAAGTACTAGCTCTAGAGGAATCATAAGAGACAACCAAAGGAAAATCATCCTTGTGTTTGATGAATCCATTGGGACCTACTCCAACAATGTAGTTGAGACTAGAGTCTTATTCAAAGGATTATCTCTTACGGATGACCTCTATTTTTAGAGTCTCCTGGTTGAGGGGGACTTCCTTAACATGATCAATTATGTCAAAGGGTCCCACCACCCTGCTTGGGTTGTAGCCAATTTGATTGACGAATCCAAAATCTTGGTTGGCATTTTTTAGAGATCCATCATCCAACATGTGTTCAGAGAGGAAAATGGTGTGGCTGATATCATGGCTAACCTTGGGTTGACTTAGAATGACCTCAATGTGTGGATTAACAAATTTCCCCATGAAGTCACAGATTTTTGCGAAAGAGTGGATTCTCCACCTCAAAACTAACTGGTCTACTCAAGGGACCACCAAGAGGAAAATGGTATTGTTTAGAATATTGCTGACTACTATTTCAAAATTCGGTGGTTCTCTTCATCCATAGTGGTTATCGTACATGTTCTCCTTTACCATTTTTTGCCACGTCTCACCTTGATTTTGTCTCCACCCATTATGAACCTTGCATGAGCACGAGAGTAGCTCCAATTTCAATTTTGATGAAATTTTTTGGAGGAGTTTTTTCAAATAAAACATCGGCAAGTGCAAGCCCAATCACAGGGCCTGTCTCTTTTTGTTATTTGTGTGGGTTTCCCTGTGTGATCCTCTTTTTTAGATTTTGTCTACTTTGTAAAATGTTTGGGGTCCCTTTCAAAATCCTCTTACATCAATAAAAAAAAATATTAATAAAAATATATCTTATCTTTAGACATGATTTAAATTTTATATCAAATAAATTCTTAGGACATGTTTTCATGAAACGGTTATATATCCAAAAATAACTATACATTGTGTCCTATAAAGTTACTAAAAGAAACATTAATATATTTTCCTAATATTTGGAAAGTCATCAAAAATAAAAAAGCAACCTTTAGTGAGTATTAAAGAGGGAAAAACGCACCCAGGTGTTGTAGGTGAGTTGGAGAGGAGAGGGCAATCATCCAAGGGAGGTCCCAGGTTCGAATCTCCACCCTACCCAAAATCTGAATTGGGTACCCAAAAATCCAATTGATAATGTTGGTGCGGGTAGGCTGGGT
The DNA here is from genome assembly GCA_028583015.1 of Wollemia nobilis. Classification (NCBI taxonomy): domain Eukaryota; kingdom Viridiplantae; phylum Streptophyta; class Pinopsida; order Araucariales; family Araucariaceae; genus Wollemia; species Wollemia nobilis. The sequence goes on along the minus strand of JAQPPZ010017010.1, from coordinate 3,469,725 downwards.
GCGACCCCCGGATGACTTTGACAGTGTAGAACCCCCTGTCCGTGGTCTCTTAGACCAAGGCGGCCCCACAAGGGGTTTTTCGCTTAAACAAAAATAAATAAGGAAAAACTTATGTTGATTTCCTGATAATAGTTAACTTGATTGATGAATTTTAGATAATTATACTTGATGAGCACCAAACATGCTCATTTTATATACACGGTTAAGGAGAATTATCACTGGTTCAATTAGCATATGAGATGTATTTTATATAACTTTTGCATATAATTGATAGAAAATCCGGTATTATGCTTGATTGGTGTTTTTAGTGGGAAATGTGTATAAATGCAGGTTTTATTACTAATATGGTGTTTTCCAGTCTACATCCACTTGGACCTGGCATACTTCTGTTTATAGAGACAAAGGCAAGAGGGCAAGTGCCTTCCTCTTCAAGGAAGGTGCCCAGCAGAAATAGGCGCCTTCCTCTTCAAGGAAGGCACCCAGCAGAAGTAGGTGCCTTCCTCCTTAAGAAATGTGACCGATCAGGAGTAGGCGCCTTCCTTATAAGGAAGGCACCCAAAAAAATTAGGCGCCTTCCTTATAAGGAAGGCGCCCAACAAAAGTAGGCACCTTCCTTATAAAGAAGGCGCCTCCATGCCTTCATACTTTGCAAGATTTACCAAGTCAACTTTGACTGGTTGACCAAGGACTATGGAGGAGGTTGCACATGAATACAAAGGAGATCCATTTAATCATGCATTTATTAAATAGAATAAAGTATTTGTTATTATTATCAACCGATTTGCCGGTTGACCTTGTAAAGATCTTAAGCATATTATTATTTTTAGGATGCATTAGTTTAGGATTTGTTGTTACCTACACCTAAGGATGTTTATATTTATCCTTCTAGTGAATGAACATACTTTAAAATAGAAGAATAAAATATGTGTAGAATCAATTGTAACTAAATCACATCACGTGATTAAAATAGACTGATTTGTTATTGTAATGAGATCTGGCTGCGCTTTATATAAAGATGTAGGCCAGATGAACAAAAGGGGAGGAATGATTAATTTTACACAACTTATTTTATTTTATTGTTTAATTAATTAAGAGTGCAACTCCTCTTATTCGAGCAAGCTCTACGTAGCTAGCCGGGCGGACTATCTGCGGGAGCTTGGGCCCACTCCCTGCAATAGTCCTCCCCTGTTTAATTTGTGCATTTGTTTTCTATAGATTAATTTACTGCTTTATTTAATTTTAGTTGTATGTGTTTATTTCCTCGCATTTTATTTCCAGCACTTTACTTTTTGTTTATAATTTATTTATTTCATTTCCCGCACTTAGTTTATTTGGTTTGGCTGGAATCCAATTACACAAACCTCCCCACCAAACTAAATAAGGTACAACCATATTTGTTCCCCAACACTGCAAGCATATACTATGTGTGACACTCATAAGTTTATGGACTTACCGGATTGATAATTTATGGAAGAGAAATGAATGTTTTTCGAAACGTAATTTCTACTCACCATTTTGGCGCCATTGTTGGGGAGTGTCTAAACTGTAGTGTTCTAATTTACAGGTCAGATAAAAAGTCTATTTAAAATTACCTGTAGATATTTTACCTGAGAAGTGTGAGTCCATCGTGGGCCTTTTTATAAGGCCAAAAATAGTTACCGGCACAGTCAGAGCTAAATTCCATTGACAACTGTTTGTATTTTATAGCTCCTTAGGTAAACGTGGAAATGAACCTGATGTACCAAATTAAGTGTAGAAGTAGGAATAAAACGTGTTGTTGAAAAAATTAGAAAAATCTGGCATTGAAGGATTTCCATCATGTTCTAAATGGTTTCAAGAAATCAAAAGAAAAATCACAACCCAAGTCTGATTGAAAATTTTTAGGGACGTGTTTTTATACAGAAACCATTGAAAAATTGTGCCTCTAGAAGCTCGGTTTTAAATTAAAAAATTTTACAGGCTTGAAATTTTTGCAACATATTGGTAAATATTTTTTATGATGAAATTAATAATGCAAGGAAAATGACAGAGCATAATTTAAATAGAACGCCTTGTTATGGAGTATGCTCTTCACTTGCGCTTAAGGCTACCTGGTGAATCAGAAAATAGCATGTGTTTTTAATAGACTGCTATGCCATGTTTTCTTCAGGTTTCTAGCTCGTGGATAGTCATTGGCTGGCCTGCACACTTTGCCATTATGTTGAAAGAAGTTTGGTTGCGAGGCCATGAAGGAAAATACTCTTCTCATGCTACAGCATATCAGACTAGTTGAAAATATATATATATATATATATTTCGAGAAGACTAGTTCAGATGTAGGCATGGGGGAGACCCCACCTTCATCAATGCCGCCAATAGCACAATGAACGCTATTTATAGTGTTCATGAAAAAAAAAAAAAGAGAAAAAATAAATCATCTGCTAAAAAGGCTCCAAGTTAATGAGCAAATCAAAAATAGAGTTTTATTTTGCTGCTTGTTGAAAGAGAGTATCCTCTTTCCCGAGGACCAGCTTGGTCCAGAAGGGAAATGAGAAATCTCCAACCGGTAGCTAAATAAAATAGGGAAAGAGCTTGGAGGAGATCAGATTTCAAATGTCCGCACAAAGGCCACATGGTGCTTGAGCACAAAAAAAAAAATGTGTGAATGGAGCTCAAGGTGGCTAGAAAAATAATAGCACATAAATCTCATCGAGGCATTTTATGAATGCGTCACACTTGAACACCCGACACATGTTGTAGATTATGGAAAATATTTGTTTTTATCCTCACTTTGAGAAATAGAGGATCGTAGGGCCACTCTAACTCCACCTGCAATGTAAATAATTCAAAGTGGGAGATCATTCAGATGCACATGTGTCAGGATTGTGTAAAGATTACTTAATTGAAAAATTGATGCGTTCAGGGGCACACGATGAGAAAATAGTGCATGAATATTAATCCCTGTAATGCATACGGAGATTCCAATACTTTGGATATGCATTAGAGCAGGATTAACATTTTTTTTATGTGCTAATTGAGGAGGAGCTTGGTGTTTCAAAAATGTGAGTTTTTGGTTGTCATAAAATCCTTTCATAATGGTACATGGAATGTAACTTTCACACAGTAGGTTGTGTAGTTACCTGACTCACACAGCCTCCACTTTTGAATGCACAGTGCCAACATTACAATTTTTATGGTAGCATTCTCATTCTATTAAAATATGTGAAAAAAATATACAAAAGAGAGGCAGAGTCTCACTATGGTGGAAGACAACATCAACTTTGAAAGGATCTGAAACCATGGAGAAATCTGCTTTTCACAAAAAGTGTGAGGGCAAAGATGTTTCAGTACATGGCACATTTTGCCAAATTCTTAGGATGGATCATCGACAAAACTCTAGATGTGAAAATCACCAGCTCAAATGGTTGAAGTTGACATTCTGTTCTTTGATGCAGATGATGGAAAAAAAAATGATAATCCAAGATCAGAAGAAAGTCACCATACATTGGAGGCGCCTTCCGCATCAGGAAGGTGCCATACATTGAAGGCACCTTTCGCATCAAGAAGGCACCATACATTGGAGGTGCCTTCCGCATGAGGAAGGCACCATATATTGGAGGTGCCTTTCGCATGAGGAAGGCGCCATACATTGGATGTGCCTTCCGCATCAGGAAGGCACCATACATTGGAGGTGCCTTTCGCATCAGGAAGGCGCCATACATTGGAGGTCCCTTCCACATCAGGAAGGCGCCATACATTGGAGGTGCCTTACGCATCAGGAAGGCACCATACATTGGAGGCGCCTTCCGCATCAAGAAGGTGCCATACATTGAAGGCACCTTCCACAGCAAGTAGGCTCCTTCCACAACAAGCAGGCGCCTTCCACAGCAAGCATGTGCCTTGACATCTAGGGTGCCTTGATCCATTTCCCGCACCTAGGTGGTTCGATGAAAAAAAAAAAGGAATAAGTGACGAGGCGCCTTGATGGCATACAGTAGAGGTGCCTTGATAAAAAATAAATAAAAAAATTATGCGAATCCTCCCAATGAAAAATAAAAGGCATAGAACATGTCCTGCTTAGCATAAAAATTTCTTTTTATTTGCTTTGCAGGAAACCATGAACCGAATTGCAAGCTATAGGCATCCTGAGAGCCAGGGCCTAACAAGCACGGAGTCATGACTCCTATTTTACTACTTTCATGTGTGCAGGTAATCATACCCGATGAGTGCAATCTGAAGGCATCCTAAGAGCTAGGTCCTCAGGCACAGGCCATGATTCTTGTTTTCCAATTTTGTAGGTGTAGTTTTGTAGTACACAACCATGAGCATGATCTGTAGGCAGACCTAGATTAAACTAGGCCTAACAAATGTGACATTTTGTGCCCTGCAATTATGAGTGCGACGAAGCATAAAAGGTACTTACTTCCCACTAGGAAGAGAGTGCCTACAATCAGCCCAATACAGTAGTGCCTTTTTCCTTTTGGAGGAAGGTACCAATAAGCAATGTTCTTCTCCTTTGATGGAGGTTCCTGTTGCTTAGTGTGGGACCTAATGTTCAGAAGGCTGTAGACCTATTGTACAGAGGGACCTAACACTAGTGACAAGGGCATCACCAATTTAAGTGGGGGAATATGCGGGTGAACCAGAACCTCTCGTAATAAAAAAAAAAAAAAATTGTTGATTAGAAACAAAGCTTGTACGGGAACACCAACAGAAGAAGGCTCAGCCTAAAAAAAAAGGAGGAATTCGGAAGGTTGTTGTCATGAGGATGTGATAATTTTTAGACATGGGGGGAAATACGCCTTATTTTCGGTGCCTAACTTACTCCTATGAAAAAAAAAAAAACCCTTTTGTTGAAATAGCTCCACGATGAAATGCAAATCAGAAGCAAAGTTTTATTTTTGCTGCTCGTTGGAAGAGAGTATCCTCTTTCCCGAGGACCAGCCTGGTCCCGAAGGGAAATGAGAAACCTCCAACTAGTATCTAAATAAAATGGGGGAGGAGTTTGAAAAAAAACAAATGTCAAATATCTATTTCCTTCAAAATCAATGCATGGTAAGTAGGCACCTTCCTCTTCAAGGAAGGTTCCAGAAGAAGGTATGCGCCTTCCTCTTCTAGGAAGGCACCAAAAGAATGCAAGCACCTTCCTCTCACCGAAAGGCACCGATAGGAAGGCACCATAGGAAGGTGCCACTAGAAGGCAAGCGCCTTCCTCTCACAGGAAGGCATCGACAGGAAGGTGCCACTAGAAGGCAAGCACCTTCCTCATAGGGAAGGCACCCCTGTTCTCTACCCGTTGACTAGACAAGCACGACGTGGGAAACAAAAATTGGTGCAGTTCCAACTCTATGTCATGTAGGTTAATTTGGGGCTCGCACCAACAGATGAGAACATCCTACCAACGCCAGCACATACAGCACATACATCTCAGCAATGCACCTGACAGATGCCATGAATGATGAAAGAAATATTGTTTTTCCTCACTCTGAAAAATAAAGGAATGCAGTGTTGTTCCAAATATGCATGCAAAAGAAATAATTTAGAGGGAAGATCATTTTGGACGCACACGTGTCAGAGGATGAAAAAAAAAGGGGAGAGATTCAAGATCTGTTCTGTTCATGGCAGAACAGAGATAAAGATACATATAAATAAATAAATAAAATCTCCAGGAGCACCAACGTGAAGACGTCTCACACCACCAGCATCATATATATCATATTCTACAAAATTCACTCGGGTATGTACTGATTTTCTTGTTAATTATGTGTATAGTTATTTTAAAATCATTTCTATGCTAATACCAGTCGACGTCTCCATAGTTTTTCAAAATCTCCCATGAGAATTCAAACACATGATGTGCCTTGAAAAAAAATATAATTGAAAAAAAAAAAAGAGGCTATGGCATCTACATGAATAAATTTGGCATCATTTTCATTGCCGCCTCCTGACAATGGTAGTCATCTTGAGTGAACACATATAAATGATGCTACTCTCTACCACAAAGGAGGTTTTGGAGATGCCAAATATGTTTTAAATGTGGGTAAAAGTAGTAGCTGGTGATTGCACTTATTTTAAACAAATTTGGTCTCACCAAATCTGACTAATGTGCAACACTGGAAAATGTCAGTATTAGTGCAGTGGTAATTTGTCCTAAACAGTGTGGTCATGATTTAACTATTTATCTACAATTATTAGTCACGATGTGTTTCTGACTTCTGCTGGTGCCGCATCGCTCTATGGATGAATAATAGCAAAACTCAATGAAAAAAACACAGTGCTGAATAAAAAAATAGTACTAAGAAAAAAATAGTAGTGCTGAATGGAAAAAAATAGCAGCACTCAGTGGCAGAGAAACAGAGATGCTGAAGGCCATTAAAATAAAAAATATATATATAAAAAAAGGGAAAAAAATATATATCCCAAGGGTTGTTGTCATGAAGACATGACAAACTTTTTGGCATGGTCAGCCTGCGAGAGGGATAACTTCACCTTTTGGTGCCACGAGGGCGTGGCACATGTTAGGCATGGGGGGATGATGAGCACCAAAAATGCTCATTTTATAGACACGGTTAAGGAGAATTATCACTGGTTCAATTAGCATATGAGATGTATTTTATATAACTTATGCATATAATTGATAGAAAATCTGGTATTATGCTTGATTGGTGTTTTTAGTGGAAAATGTGTATAAATGCAGGTTTTATTACTAATATGGTGTTTTCCAGTCTACATCCACTTGGACCTGACATACTTTTGCTTATAGAGACTAAGGCAAGAGAGCAAGTGCCTTCCTCTTCAAGGAAGGTGCCCAACAGAAATAGGGAGGAAGGAGCCCAGCAGAAGTAGGTGCCTTCCTCCTTAAGGAATGCGCCCAGCAGGAGTAGGCGTCTTCCTTATAAGTAAGGCGCCCAACAAAAGTAGGCGCCTTCCTTATAATGAAGGCGCCCAACAAAAGTAGGCACCTTCCTTATAAAGAAGGTGCCTCCATGCCTTCATACTTTGCAAGATTTACCAAGTCAACTTTGACTGGTTGACCATGGACTATGGAGGAGGTTGCACGTGAATACAAAGGAGATCTATTTTAATCATGCATTTATTAAATAGAATAAAGTATTTGTTATTATTATCAACCGATTGGCCGGTTGACCTTGTAAAGCTCTTAAAGCATATTATTATTTTTAGGATGCATTAGTTTAGGATTTGTTGTTACGTACACCTAAGGATATTTATATTTATCCTTCTAGTGAACGAACATACTTTAAAATAGAAGAATAAAATATGTGTAGAATCAATTGTAACTAAATCACATCACGTGATTAAAATAGATCGATTTGTTATTGTAATGAGATCTGGCTATGCTTTATATAAAGATGCAGGCCAGATGAACAAAAGGGGAGGAATGATTAATTTTATATAGAACTTATTTTATTTTATTGTTTAATTAATTAAGAGTGCAACTCCTCTTATTCAAGCAAGCTCTACGTAGCTATCCGAACGGACTATCTGCGGGAGCTTGGGCCCACTCCCTGCAGTAGTCCTCCCCTATTTAATTTGTGCATTTGCATTCTGTAGATTAGTTTACTGTTTTATTTAATTTCAGTTGTGTGTGTTTATTTCCTCGCATTTTATTTCCACATTTTATTTCCAACACTTTACTTTTTTTTTATAATTTATTTATTTCATTTCCCGCACTTAGTTTATTTGGTTTGGCTGGAATCCAATTACACAAACCTCCCCACCAAACTAAATAAGGTACAACCAGATTTGTTCCCCAACACTGCAGGCATATATTGTGTGTGACACTCATAAGTTTACGGACTTACCGGATTGATAATTTATGGAAGAGAAATGAATGTTTTTTGGAACGTAATTTCTGCTCACCAATACTTTCCTTGAAAGACTTAATAAATTTTGAAGTTAAAATTGTATATACAAATAAATAATTTACTAATAATAGTTATTTTTTAAAATTCATAATATTATATTTTGTCTTGAAGTAAAAAAAATATAAATAAAAAAATCATTGGCAATTTGTAATAGAAAGTTTATATAAATGTAATACATTTACATTTCTATATGTTTTATAGAACGTACATTCCATTTTAGATTAGAGTTATTTAGTTTATTTTTAAATAAACTAAATCAATTTCTAAAATAAGGCATAAATTAAGATTTAGAAAAATATTTACTCATGATTTTATGATTAAATAATTACTAAATATAACAACAAACATTAATCAATTTATTGATAAAAATTTATCAATGGTTGATGTCTTTGGACTTGATTTAATTTTTTTATCAAAGAAAGTCTTAGTACATGTTGTTGTGGAAGGGCTATAGACCCAAAAATAACTATGCATTGAGTGTCATCAAGCTACTAAAAGAAACATTAATATATTTTCCATCTTTGGAATGCATTAAAAAATAGACAAACAATCTTTAGTGAATATTAAAGAGGGGATTGCAAGTTTAAAGTACCTTGAGATATTTTTTTTTTAGGGTGAGAGAATAATTTAAGTTTTTTTATTGGTTATATAAGATCAAAATAGTTTTCATTTATATTACATCATGATCATATAATGATATTATCAAAGCTTACTAATGATGCATGTATCTTTTCAAAAGATTTGAACCTAGGTATCTTCTTTAAAATTTGAAAAATTTAACCCGTTAAATTCATATTATTTAATAAATAATATTTTTAATTTTTTTTTTGATTGGTAGAAAGGGTTTTGAAAGGTCCCTGAACCTTGTACAAGAGAGATTACAATAAATCCAAATCGACCGAGGTGGTCCAAGAAGAGAGGAATAGAAAGTTGGCAAACCTCCACCCTAGGGAAGGTGTCGCGAAATCGCGACCAAAATGGTGATGTCGCGAAATCGCGACAAGAAGTGCCGTAGAAGCCGAAGGAAGAAAAGAAGTCACGAAATCGCGACAAGAATCGCCATCGAAGCCGAAGGAGGAAAGAAGTCGCGATATCGCGACATGTTGCAAAGTGTCGCGATATCGCGACAAGTTGCAGGGTTGGAGCCGGTCGAGAAGAAGAGTCACGAAATCGTGACAAGAAAAAGGAGTCGCGAAATCGCTACAAGAATTGAAAATGCTGCCGAAGAGAAAAGGTGTCGCGAAATCGCGACAAGAATGCAGACCGCAGCCGAAATAGAAAATGAGCCCCAAAATCGCGACGAAAGTGGAAGCCTGCTGCCAAGAATAAAAGGTGTCGCGAAATCGCGACAAAAAGGAAGACCGTCGTTGGAGAGAAAAACGGTCGCGATATCGCGACAAGGATGAGAGTCCGCCGTTGGAGAGAAAAAAGGTCGCGATATCGCGACAACCTGGAAGCCCGCCGTTGGAGAGAGAAAAAGCATCGCGAAATCGTGACAAAAATGAAGACCGCCTTGGAGAGAAAAAAATGTCGCGATATCGCGACAAGTTTGCGCAAAGGCACCCGGAGAGAAAAAGTGTCGCGATATCGCGACAAGTTTGCGCAAAGGCACCCGGAGAGAAAAAGTGTCACGAAATCGCGACAGAATGGAAGACCGCCGTTGGAGAGAAAACCCGTCGCGATATCGCGACCGAATGGAAGACCGTCGTTGGAGAGAGAAAAGGTGTCGCGATATCGCGACAAAAAGCAAGACCGCGCTTGAAGGCCAAAAGTGTTGTCGCGATATCGCGACAAGTTTGCGAAAAAGCACCCGAAGGGAAAAGGTGTCGCGATATCGCGACAAGTTTGCGAAAAAGAACCCGAAGGGAAAAGGTGTCGCGATATCGCGACAAGTTTGCAAAAAAGCACCCGGAGAGAAAAGGTGTCGCGATATCGCGACAAGTTGGAAGACCATGCCAGAGGGAGAGAAAAGTGTCGCGATATCGCGACAAAAAGCAACCTCGCGGCCTGAGCAAAAAGGATAACGCAGCAAGCTGAGATTTTGCAACCAACTTAGAAAAATGACGTGAAAGCGCTCCAAGGATGCCAAAACGCCGTCGAAAAACCCGAAGACCAGTAACCCACTCACATTGTGCAAACATTGGAACTTGAAGAAACGTCCCTTAGACCGATTGGAAAGGAATCTCTCCAGACCTGAATGTCTGTTGCGTCAACTCCCTTATTAGCAAGCCAGTCCGCAGCTTTGTTTCCTTCCCGGTATTGATGTTGAATGATTAATTCTGGATAGACACCAATTAGTGTCTTGCATTCGTCGAAGATGGAAACAAGGGCCCAGGGAGGCACGAGAGGTTCCTTTGAGCCAGTTGATGCAATGCAATGAGTCTCCTTCTATGATGAGTTTATTGATAGACAAGCCTTCCAAGAGAATCAAGCTTTGGAACAAGGCCCGAGCCTCGGCCATATTGTTGGACTGAATTCCTAAGTTCTGAGCAAAGGCCAAAATTATTTCTCCTCTGTGATTTCTAAGAATTCCACCTCCGCCAGTCGCTCCAGGGTTGCCTTTGGCTGCGCCATCGAAATTGAGCTTGTGCCACCCAGAAGGAGGAAAGACCCACTTGATAATAGACCTGTCAACAGAAGTGCGGGGTGTTGCAGAAAAATTGAGAAGATTGAAATGATTTGCTAGATCCAATTCAAGTCCAGGAGGGGGAGGTTTGGACGATGAGACGAGAGAGGCATTCTCCGCAGCAAGGGCCAAGATTTTGGCAACAACAATCTTCTTATCCTTGGCAAGGTTTTGAAAAATTCTAGCATTTCTCTCAAGCCAAATCTGCCACAGGAAAATGTGAAGGCACGCTTGCCACATGAATTTGAGTTGACTGCTTTTGAAGGGTCGGGGCCACTGTTGAAAAAGGAGGGGAATGGAATGAGGGAGGGCTACGGAGATGGCAAAAGTGTTGAAAACCTGGTTGAGCACTGCAAGGGAGAAGGGACATTCCAGAAAAACATGCACAGTAGACTCACAGGCATTTTTACATAGGATGCACCAATTGGGGATGAGAAGCCCTCTGTTTATCAGATTGTCAGTGGTGAGGATTCTGTTTTGGATGGCCAACCAGTAGAAGAATTTAACCTTGGGAATGATCTTGGGAACCCAGACCAGATTGGTGGAGTCACGGCCATCACTGGGAGCTTCTTGGCTGTAGTAGGCAGATTTAATAGTAAACTACCCAGAATCTTCAAGGTTCCAAACCATGGAGTCTTCTTTGTGAGAGCTGGGGATTATGCAGCTCCTCAGTAAGTTTTGAAGCCGTCTAAGCGCCTCGGTGATAAGTCTAGGCCCATTCAAAGCCAATTGTTTCCATTCGGGTCTTGAAGTACCTGGGTTGATGAAATGGCACACCTTATCTCCAAAGGTAGCTTCGGTCACCGTCTTGAGCATAGCAAGATGAGGATCTTGACTGAGAGGTTTGTCACGGATCCAAGGATCGTCCCAGAAATGAATGGTCGCTCCATTTCCAAGACACCACCTTAAACCTTCCATGATGATCTTCCTTGATTTAGTGACACCATTCCAGAAATGAGATCCGCCAGGAAGGTAGTGCTCTCCAAGAAAGGGAACCTGATGAAGGTACTTAGCTTTGATGATGTCAATCCAGGTGGCTTTTTCATTGATGGTAAGTCTCCAGGATTGTTTGGCAATGAGAGCCATGTTCATCCGCTTGATGTCCCTGAAGCCGAGACCTCCATCCTTTTTCTTGGAACAAACCTTGTCCCAGGCAACAAGGGAAAATTTGTTCTTGTTTTCGTTTCCCGCCCAAAGGAATCTACGTTGAATTTGCTCAATTCTTTGGCAGATGGAAGCTGGAGCTTTGAAGATAGATAGGAAAAAAATAGGAATACTTTGCAGGCAAGCCTGGACCAAAGTGGCTTTGGCTGCCTAACTGAGCATTGAACTTTTCCAACTTGCAAGTTTCTTGTTGAGACGATCTAGAATAGGGTTCCACATAGCCGAGACCGATTTGCCATGGAAGAGCGGTAATCCGAGATAAGTAGTTGGAAGGTTCCCAATGATACACCCAAGGATCTCAGCAATCCTGTTTTGCCTGTGGATGGGAGTATTGAGGAAGTATAGCTTGCTTTTGCGGTAATTGACTTTCTGGCCCGCCGCCTCTTCATAAGAGTCAAGGATGTTCTTAATGATTTTTGCTTCGAGGACAGAAGCCAGAGAAGAAAGAATAGTATCATCTACAAACTGTTGATGGGAAATGGCCTTGGTAGTTGAGGCAGGTTTGATCCCAGAGACGAGTCCACTGTTGCAGGCAGCAGTAAGGGTTCTTCCAAGAGTTTCAGCCAAAATGATGAAGAGGAAGGGTGACAGGGGGTCCCCTTGACGAATGCCTTTAAAACTTGGAAAGAAGCCGACAGGTGAACCATTGATAAGAACAGAGAACCAAGCAGTAGAGATACATTCTCGAACCATCTTAACCCATTCTTTGTGAAATCCAAACTTCTCAAGGACCTCAAACAAGAATTTCCATGAAACCCGATCAAAGGCCTTGTTCATGTCAAGCTTAAGGAACATACTGGGTTTTTTGTTTTTATAAGCCGAATGAGCCAACTCATGGACTGTTATCACTCCATCAACAATGAATCTGCCTTTGACCGAGCTGCCTTGGCACTGGTCAATGATGGATGGAAGGATGTCTTTCAGCCTGTTTGCCATGACTTTGGTGATAAGTTTGTAGATGACACTACAGAGACTTATAGGTCTGAAGTCGGAGAGGGAAGCACGCTCATTAGACTTGGGAATTAAAACAATGAAGGTGGAATTGGCTTCTCTCGGCATCTTTTTGGCTCTCTGGAAGAATTTAACCGCAACAACCACATCAGGGCCCACGACATCCCAAAAGTGTTGAAAAAACCGGGGTGGAAAGCCATCAGGACCAGGAGCCTTGTCAGGTTCCATTGCAAACAGAGCATCTTTGATTTCCTCATCAGTGTAGGATTGGAGCAGTTTCTCATTATCATCGTTAGACACCAACATTGGAATGTTCTGAAGCAGAGAACTTGTTGTGCGGGGGTGGCAGTCAACACTTGGACCTAAGATTTCCTGGAAGTGGTGCACAACTTCCTGTCTGATGGCATGGATATCAGAGACAATGGTACCATCAGCCTTGGTCAACTCTGAGATTTTATTAGAACCTCTGTGGCGCAAGGTGGAAGCATGGAAAAACTTTGTGTTGGTGTCTCCTTCTTTGAGCCAAAGGCTTCTAGATTTTTGTCTCCAGTAGGACTCTTCCTTAGCCAAAACATTGTGAAGGTTTGAAAGGAGGCATTTTTCTTCCATGAAAGTTTCAACCCTCTGATCCCCTTCCTGAATCAGATTTTCCACCCTTTTGAGCTCATCCAGTAGAAGTTTTTTTTCACTAAAAAGGTTGCCGAAAACCTCCCTGTTCCAGCATTTTAGCTTGAGTTTGATTGCTTTGAGTTTGAGGAACAGATTCAAGAGGGGGTTTGGACAAAGGTTTTGCTGCCACCATTGTCAAATACACCGACCTAAATCTGGATGAGTGAGCCACATATTTTCAAACCTGAAAGGGGTTTTAAAGGTTTTCTGGGGTCGAGAACAATCCATAATAATAGGGTTGTGATCAGATCCAATTTTTGGGTGGCTATGCAGCCTGGCATCACCAAAAATAGGAATGAGTTCTTTGGACAAGAGAAATCTGTCAAGCCAAATTTGGATGTGATGAATGCCCGCCCGTCTGTTGCTCCATGTATAGTTGGATCCTTGGAGCGGTAAGTCCATAAGCTCATTGAGGTTGACAAAATCGCTGAAATCTTCAATGCAGTGGTCGGTGATCGGATTGCCTCCTTGCTTATCAAACAGGTGAAGGGGAGAATTGAAGTCACCACAGAGCATCCAAGGAAAGTCAGGAAAGTTGTTGCGCATTGCGGTAATGTTATCCCACAACAATCTTCTGTTGACAGGACTGTTAGGTCCATAGACATTGGTGGCAATCCATTGAAGGTTGGTGACTTTGTTAGTGAACAAAATGTTGATGGTTCTGTCAGAGACTGAAAGGACTCTCCCCTCAATAGTTGTCGGATCCCACAAACAAAGGAGACCCCCGAAGGCCCCTGAGGAGGGGCAAGAGACAAAATTGCTATTTTCCCAGATAAGTTTGCAAACTTGATTGCTGTTGTTCTCATCCAGTTTTGATTCTTGAAGAAACATGATATTTGGTTTTAGGTTTTTTCTCACCGACTTGACAGTCCTCTGTTTGGCAGATCCGTTGAGGCCTCTGACATTCCAGGAGACAAACTTCATCGATTTGACTTGGGATTTGCTTTGCGACCTCTGCCTCTCCCTTGAGACAGAGTAAGTTTAGGTCTAACCTCATCCAAATCTTGATGAATGGGTTGTTCGAAAGTAGGACCCAAGGAGGAAGGCACAGAACCATCAGCCGCTTCAAGCTCAGCTGCTTTGGCCAGCTTTTCTGCATTGGACGGTCTTCCCCTTCTCTGTTCTTTGTTGACATCAGCTTTGGGGGCAGAAATGGGAGATTTCAGAGGGCTGGAAGATTGAAGAATAACGGTGGTGTTGGTCCCAAGAACAGGCCTATGGGGGGATGGAGAGCGGGGAGACTGGCATAGTGCAACAGGCTCAGGGGAGAGGGTAAGAGGACGGTTTTGAGTCGGGGGAAGGGGTGGGAAGGGAAGAGGAAGGTGAGAGGGACCAAAATCTAAGGGTGAGTGCGGGGAGGTCATTGCAGCCTTACCCTTGGACAAGGGAGACTGAAACGCAGTGGGTGTGGATGAGATGATTGGATCTATGGGAGGGTCATTGGAGATGTCCTCATTAGTTGGAAGATTATCTAAAGGAGCAAAATGATTGGTACGAGAAGGCAGAGCACTTACGTTGTTGGGAGCAGATGATTTAGGGGGCCTCGCAGAACGGCCTCCGCCCCTGCCAGGAGCCTTTTTTTGAACATTGGGAATCTAGGAATCCTTCTTCCTGCCGAATCACTAGGAATATCTTTTTTTTGGGAAGGGCATTGAGAAGCCAAGTGACCCTGGGAGTTGCATTCCAAACAAAAAGCAGGCTTGTTCTCATACTCGATTCCCTGACGCCTTCTGAAGCTTTCGACGTTGATGCCGATGCAAGTAGGCGGAACCGAATCCAGATTAGCCATGACACAGACACGGGCATAGGTCATTCTGGTTCTTGCTCGAGTGGCGGTGGTCGATGGCAACTAAATCTCCAATCGGTTGGGTGATGCCTTTGAGAGCATCATTATAGAAAAACTGAGGGGGAAGCCCATGGAGTTTGATCCAAATCGGGGCGATGTTGATAGACTGAGTTTCAGGGTCGAAATCTTCCCCCCATCTCCGCAGAAACAAGCATCGACGACCAAAAAACCAAGGTCCACCAGTGAGAATGCGATGGGTGTCGAGGGCATTGTTTAGCCTTACCATAAAGAACCCCCTAGGAAAGGCCACAAGCTCCATGCTTCCAGACAGCCGCCATTTGGAAAGGGCCCATTCGCGGATAGTTTCCATATCGGGTCGGGCACCGACAAATTTCCCAACCAGAGAGAGGGACTCTTGAAAGATTAGTGGCTCCATAGCCTCGCTAGGAAACGAAACTTCAGTGCCCGAAACAGAGAAAGGCAAAGGAGTTTGAAAAGAGAAAGCTCCAGTCGAGGACCTGACTTTATCCGCAAAGGACAAAGACCACGGTCGCGTTTTGGAGGGAGAGGAGGTTGAAACCCTATCGTTACCAGACGTCGTTTTCTCCACACCGTTAGGGTCTTCACCGTGACAAAAGCTGAGTGGGCCTGCAGTAGGCCCAACACCAGCTGCAGGGCTCGAGGACAAAGTTGCCAGACCAGCAAACCCCGCCGACCCTCCATTCCCGTCATCTCCATCGCCATCATCCACAGACGCACCTGCTCCCATTCCCGCTCCCGTTCCCGTTCCCGCTCCATAATATTTTTAATTTAATCTAGCCTTTTCTTTCTATTTTATAGAATTTCATGTTTAACAAGGTAGAGATTTTAAAAAAAATGGGATTAATTGTTTTGCTTAAAATACTCCTCAAATATTACTACGAATACAACTAAAATTTAAGCATTACTATGGCATAGGACCTTGTCTTTCTATTGGTTGTGCAATAAATAAAAATGCCATAAGATGATAAAAAGTATCTCGCATCTTAGTTATTTATCATAGAACATTATCATTAACACATTACCTTAAACATAACAGTGCAATGTATCATTTTGTTTTTAGTTTTGATTTCATCTATGTTTTGTATATATATTTTTTTTATCTATGTTTTGTATGTATATTTTTTTTTTCATAATTTAAAAAGTTTTGAAAAAAAACGTCAAACTTTTTACAAGTTAAACAATGCCGAAATACAAATGAAATGACCCACAAGGATTAAAGTAGAAAGCCAAAAGAAAACCAAACACAAGATGGTTTCACCTAATAGCCAACCAGAGAAAAGGGAGAGCAATAAGCCCGGGATGCAAACATAAATAGAACAAATAGAACAGGGGTTCAAACAGCAAAAAGAGACACCTGAAAGCAAAACTGGAAGAGACCTCCAAGAAAACCAAAAGATCGATTGCTCCTCAATGTAGTCTTGGTCGTCAGAATCATCAATGATATCATCATCCTTGACCTCGGTGCTTTCTTTTTTCATGGTGGTAAGAAATTTTCCTGATCGATGCAAAGGTTAGGAGGTCTGCCATTATTTCCTAGGAATTAGTTTTCTGGGATTTCCCATCAAGTTGGACCCTTCTTTATTCTTGATTTTCTTTACAGAAGTTTTTTCAGAGGTATTTTCTAAAACCTCCTTTAGTGCTTTTATGCTTCCTCCCAACCACTCCGCTCCTGGTCACACGATGAAATTATTTAGACTGGGGTGCCATCTATGTTTTGTATATTCATATTAAGTTGTGTAAGCAAATTAAAAATAGTATTTATGAAAATAAAAATTGAATCTAGAATAAGGAAGAGATTAATGTATTCCAATCAAACATGAAATAAATAATAATTTATAAATCTAACAAAAAAATTACCAATTCTATCTCTATTAAATATTATAAAAGAATGCATTTATTTTATTCAAATTTTATTAATTTCCCTCCATTTAATTATTAATAATAAAATCTGAAGCAACCATGTCAGCATAATCTAAACTCAAATACTATAATATGACAATGACATAACATGAGAACTTTTGAACTATAAGTGTATTTGAAGTTTTCTTAATTATTGATATTGAATTCTAATGTACACAAGGCTTACTACACTTTTTATAAATACAATTAATGGTAAATTTTATTAAGATGAAAAGCATAATAGTAATTTTATTTTCTCCTTTTTTAAAGAAAATTGATATTCAATACTAATATATGCTTAATTCATCAATTCTTGGAAATATAATTAATGATAAAGTTTATTAAAATGCAAAGCACAATCTTTGTTTTTTTTTTCATCAAATTTTATAATAATTTGTGTGGGATCAAATCTAATAATTTTATAATAATAAAAAGTATTAAAATATAACATTTTTTATTAGGTCACTATTACCATATCCACCTTACCTTTCTATCAAAGATATTCTTAAGCTTCTTCAAACTATTTTATTTCCTCTATCAACTTTTTGAAAAAAAAAAAATCATTAAGAGTTAAAATCTTCCTCATCCAATTACTTTCTAAAATTTCAATTTTGTTATGAAGAAAATCAACATTTCAATTGACTAAATTATCTAATACGCTAGTGTCCTTCTACTATCCAAACATTATTTGAACATAAAATTAATATTTTTTTGTCCAATCCCCAAATCCTTTTTTCTTCATAGAATTAATAATAATTTTTGAATGGATACCCCTGCCTCCTTGGGTCTTACCCGAAAGTGGCATCCCTTTTGGGATGTTTTCCACAAATAAAAAATAATAATAATAATAATTTTTGAATCCCTCCTCAATTGAAATGCATCTCCATATTTTTTGAGTGGAAATTGTATTCACTATCAAAAGTGACTTGTAACCTTTGTATAGTTGTTAGTTGAAAGCCCACACAATCCTAAGTAAATGAACTGAATTTTACCTTCATTATTTAAATAGATACCATCTCTTTCAAATTTTCACAAATTTCTTATAAAAACACTATCAAAATTAATTTTAAATAAATCCAACTTATATACATCTCTATTTTATCAAAGATTGATAAAGACCCTCTACGATAACTTCATTTCTGAAAATAAACCTATTTTGTATATTCAAACCTTGACAACCAAGACACAAGCATATATTTTTATATACTTCAAAATTCCCATGATAAGCACCAAGATTTTAAATATTCTATATGATAAACTATAATATGATTCTAAACTGGTCATGATAAGTTTTATTTTTAAGAATTATATTATTAAATTCAATTCATAGGTTCCAACAAATAAGAGTAGGATTAGTCCTCCACATAATGCATAATGTTTTAGATTTAAAATATTTAATCTAATATTTCATGAATACTTTTAATTTTTATGGAGCTACCCAATGTATTCTTTAATTAAATTTAAATGATATAATCAAAGGTACAATGAAGAAGCAAATACTATAATATTTCTAGATTATTTTTATACAAGGCGCACCTAAGGCACACCTAAAATATCAATGATATCCTATACCTTATAGACTCTCACTAATAATAAATTGTTTTTGTATTTAATAACTAAAAAAATGTTGAGGCCTTGGGAACTTAATTGAATAAATGTTATTTTAATTAAGTAGAAATGTTTAATTACTTTAAGTCCTACTTGAGGCTTAAAATCTACATATCCTTCTCTATCTAGTTCTAGAACCTCTATTTGATACAATTCATTCTAATGTTTAATTACTTTAAGTCCTACTTGAGGCTTAAAATCTACATATCCTTCTCTATCTAGTTCTAGAACCTCTATTTGATACAATTCATTCTACCTTAAGAATTGCTTAAGAAAATAAATATAAAAAATAGAGTTTATTTTGGATATGCAAGGGAGATTCAACTAGTAAGCAACATCCCAACTCCTACAAACTACTTTGTATGATTTATAAAATGTTAGGGTCAAATTTTGTTAATTATTTGACTTGGAATATTCTTGTTTGAATGGATGAATCCTCAAAAATACCATGTATCCTAACTTAAAATAATTTTTTTATTGATGTTGATTATTTTATTGCTTCATTAGGATCTATTTTCTAAACATTACCCATAGTATCTTGATAATTGCCTATCTATATTGTAGGAAACTAGCCAACTTTATCACCCTGTGAGAACATAGATGGTAATATGTCAATGATAGAATTTTATAACAATATAATGCCTCAAATAGATCCATGTAGTCGATAAATAATATTGCATATTATATCATAATTTAGGATCCACTTAACATATTTATATTATTTATCTTATGCACAACATATCAAATAATATTCTAAACTCTTACTAACAATATATATTTCCCATATATTTAATAAGGATATAAAAAACTTATGTTGATCTATATTCCACTCAACAGAAATCTTCCTTTTAAATGTTGATTATGAAAATAGGGTCTATATCATAGATGATATATTTATGCATACCGTATAGTTTAAAATTTTGATTCAAAATTACCTCAAACACCATCTATGATAAGTTGCAATACATGGAAATAAGGATATTTTAAAAATAAATCTAATATGAGAAATATTATTTTCCCTTCTATTTTTTTTTAGCGAAAAACCCCTTGCGGGGCCGCCTTGGTCTGAGAGACCACGAACAAGGGGTTCTACACCGTCAAAGTCACCCAAGGGTCGCACCCAGCCCTGCCCGCACCAAATTATCAATGGGATTTTTGGTACCCAATTCAGCTTTTTGGTAGGGTGGAGATTCGAACCTGGGACCTCCCTTGGAGGATTGCCCTCTCTTCTCCAACTCACCTACAACAACTGGGTTATTATTTTCCCTTCTGGTTTAGGAATATTGTCAACAAAATTCACATAAACATATTCTTATTATTTTTACAAAGACAAAATCCATATAAACATGTTCTTATTAATTTTATGGAATAAATAATTATTATAATAGTCCTAATCATTTAATATATTTTATTTTATTCTTTTGGGATGCATCACATTCTACCATGCATCATTTTACATTTGATTTTATTTTATTTCAAGGGAATGACTATTTGTTTTGAATGAAAAACCTTATATTAATTAAGATTAATCATACAAAAAAGAGTGGGTGGAATTAGCACACCCCACAAACCATAAAAGTTGCTAGGTGGAGGAAATCACACCTCCCCATAAAAAACAAAGTCTAAAAAACATGTCTACATGCCATCGTGAGAAATCATTACATAGATATACCAAGACATACTCATTAAATAAATATCAAGGAGTGAGATGAAAGTTAAATTTCTCATTGACATAATTCCAGACTCCATCCAAAGATACTGGGGCATTCCATCATTATTTTACATTACCATCAACCAAAGTCTATTGAGGAGCGAAAGGTGCATATGTATGATGAACAATAGTTGAAGTAGGAGTAGTGGCATCCCACCCAAAAATTGGCTCAGAAGCAACGGGCCTAACATAAAGAACATAAGCTTATATTGAGGGGGGTGAATAGTATAAGATCACTTTTTACTTTTATTTCCCAATCAATATTATGCAATGTATAGATAGCAATATCAACAATAGTAATCAAATCAATGCACAAATCATCACACACAATAGAGACACCAAATTTATGTGGTTCACCCAATGTGGGCTACTCCACATAGAAATTATTTCACTAAAATTTCTTCAATCAATATCTTGGGAATCCTTTCCCTATTACAATGTTAATGGACCTCTGTCCAAAGGAGATACCAATCCCCTAATCAAGTTCATGGATCTCTATCCATAGGAGACACCAATCTCCTAACTCTACTATGGCTGGTGATCCTCTACAAGACCTCTGCCTCCACTACCCTTAGCAAATGGAACTCTATCTACAGAAGACACCTGCCCTCCCTACTCTAGCTGGAAACCTCTATCCTCAACTCTGTCACCTCCAAATATCTATCTCAAATCTATACTAAATATAGTTCTTCAATATAACACAATTCTATTCTCAATATCTATCTCTGGTCTGGCACAAACCTGTCCTCAATCTCAAATCAACTCTTCTAGATATACCCCAAACCTTAACCTAAGGTTTGAATAAGCAATCAATAAACTCTGCTCACAAGCCTTCTCAAAGACTTATCTCAAATCTACCTTGTAAGCTTCCATAAAAGCTCACACTAATCTGTCCTCAAGTCCTCTCTAGAACTTGTCCAATATGCTCAATAATTCCTCATAATAACTTATCCAAATTTGCTCTCAATCTGTATTGTAAGCTTCCATAAAAATCTTACCAAAAACTATCCACAAGTCTTCTCAAAGACTTACCTCAAATATACTCAACAAGTCCATACTATAACTTGTCCAATCTCATAGAAACATAAAGAGAATTGTTAGAGACTCAATATGCTCTATCTCATCATAATGCTCAATCACTTTCAATCACTCTCTTAGAAACATATAGAGAATTATTAGAGACTCAATATGCTTGATATTAATCTCAATAATAAATCACTTTCAATCACTCTCTTAGAAACATATAGAGAATTATTAGAGACTCAATATACTTCACATTCACCTTAATACTTAATCACTTTCAATCACTCTCTTAGAAACATATAGATAATTATTAAAGACTCAATATGCTTCACATTCATCAACTCTCAATATCTTTCTCAAATCAATTCAGAATATAAAATAATTTGTTTCACAAAACTTGAACAATAATTTCACACATAGCTCAATGAACTCTACTCAACCAATCACTCAATGAAATGATCCTTACTCACAAACCCTAGTCCAAGCATATGACAACTCACTCAAATATTTGCAATAATGCTTTATCAACCAATCTCACATAACAATGATACTCATATTCTTTTCAAATCCTAGTTCAATTTCTTCACTCAACAACTCACTTCAACAACAATTCTTATAAAAAATCTTCACATAATAATGATACTCATGTTATTTGCAAACCCTAGTTCAAGTTCTTCACTCAACAACTCTTAATTCCAAAAAACCTTGAAGCATTAATTCAAAACACTCTCAACTATGCAAACCAAATAATCCTTTTCATTCCAATATTTCATTCACAATTTTCAACAATCACTCACTAGGAAGAATATGTCCACGCCTTTTGTTGGATGTCAAAGTGCCTTTGGAAAAATCTATCTTAATCACAATTTCTTCTTTCCAAATTCAAAGGTTAAACACAACAATATCACTTCAATACTTTCTCAAAAATATTCCCTTTGCCACAAAATAATCTCAACTCTATTTATGCCTTATTTCTCCCTTTTAAAAATAACACTCATCATAACATACATAAAAATAATTTCTTTGATACACCTTATCAACTTCAACTTAAAATAATATCCAACACCATAAAATATCAAACAAACACCTTACAACCCTTTCAAAACCTTTAAGCAAATAATATTAAAATTTTAATTTTGCAAAACCCTTCTAACTCCCTTGCAACCTTAGAACCAAATAAAAATATGCAAAAATTAATTTTTAAATGCCCAAACAATATCCCCGAATTTTTTGGTGACCAATTATCAAAGCATACCTCTTTCTTCCCCAAAAGAGGATTCGGCGAGATTCGATCTGTCGTCTCCTCTTTCCTAAGTGCCTTAGCGCTTGGGAGCCCACCGCATGGGCTATAAAGGCCCACGTGAAGGAAGGATAAAGTCCTTCCTCTTATGCCTTCACCATCATTTATTTTCTCATGAATTTTGCACACTTTCTCTCTTCCTTGGATGCAGCGCAAATTACAAAGCTTGCATTTAATTTCAAAGGCATGGTTATTTTGGTGGTGTGAAGGTTCCTCCTTTCATACACATTTTCAAACTTCTCCTCACATTGGTGCTATGACATTCAAATTTCAAATATTATTTTTAATAACCCACCTTAGGGTTTTAACCTTAGCTTAAATTAATTTATAATTAATAATTAATTTAAATAACTTTATAAGTTAAATAAATTAACTAATAAATTAATTTATAATTAATTTTAAAATTCCTTTGTATAATATTATAATATTATTTAATTGGGATTTTTCTTGCACTTTGGACCTCATCTGACTTCCTGGAACCGGGTCTTGAAACTAAAACCAAAACGAATGCTACCATATAAAATTGCCATTGACTGGTGTTGTAAGTTTGACATCAATGACCACTTACTCTTGACATCAATGACAACTTATCACTCAAAATTTCCAAAAATCTCCCCCTTTGTCATTGCTCTCTCCTTAAACCAAATCTCTCCACCTTACTTGAATCTCTCCCCCTTTGACATAATGGCAAAGGGTTACCTTTGGGGCTCGGGGCTAAGAATGAATATCTTAGCTTAGCCCCTCCCCCACCTCCTCTTGAGGTGGTTAATTTTGGGGTGGGAGTATTTCTACTCCTAGTAAGCACTGGTCTTTACCTTTATCTTCTTTCCTTCTCATTTGATCCTTCTAATTTCTTTGAATGTTCTCGTTCTTGTTCCTGTCCATGTCCATATTCCTATTTCTATTTATATCCATATCCATATTCCTATTCCTGTTCCTGTTCTTATCCATATTCCTGTTCTTGTTCCTGTTCATACCCATATTCTTGTTCCTACTCCTATTCATGCTTGATTTTGGAATGTCTGCTCTACACCATTTTGCTATATGTCCATCATTATTGCACTTATAACACTTAATGTTATTATTCCTTGGAGGTGCAAATATGTTAGGATTTCTCCTAGTGAAGCTATATCCTTTTCTATCATGAACCCTACAATTCATTGCCTTGTGACAAAATTGATTACATGAGTAGCAATACACATGGAAAAGCTACCTATTTTTGAAATTCCCATTTTGTTGTCTTTCATGTGTCTAGCACTGTGAAGCCATGTGTCCAAACCTGTGACATGAGAAATATATTCCATTGAAATTTCTTTGTCTTGACCTCATTGGTCTCTTAGTCTCTCTTAACCTATTCTTATTTTTTTTCCATATGTTTCTTCTTTTTGCATTGTTCCTTTTCTTTTTGAACTTTCTATTATCCAACTCATCCTCATATGTCTCACTTTTTCTTGCACTGTCTTCTTCTGAAGTTTCTTCTTCTTCAGAACTTGAGGTTGACTCTTCTTCTTATTTGTTTTGAGCCTGTTCAAAACCAAGACCCATTTTATTTGTTGACCTTATTTGTACCTTGATCATCTTATCCATAATCTTTGAACTCTTTCCAAACTTGTGTAGCTTATCCTCAGATTTTTCTAAATCTTCCTTTAGCAAAGCTACTTCTTATTCTAACCTTTCACATTCTAAGACCTTTGCTTCTAAATCATACTTGAACTTCTTTGTCTTAGCCATTGACTTGTTTAGATCCTCTATAATCTTTCTTCTCTCTTCATCGCATTCTTGAAATAGAAACTCAAGTTTAGAGGTTTGCTATATTACCTTCTTTACTGTGTCAAAAGCATAAATAAGTTCTGCCTTAAGATCATATCCTTCTTTATATGATTCCTCCTTTATTTGTTTGCCTTTGTCTACATATTTATTTTCTTTTGATTTACCTTATATAGTATCACCTTATACTCCTTCTAGTGCCATTAGAATATTTTCTTCTCGTCCTTAAAGTACCTCCTCATATTCATCATCACCGAAACTATAACCATTCCTTGTACAACTATCTTCAAGATGTCCAAATTTACCACATCCAAAACACTTGAGAATTATTGGTGACCTTTTCTTGACTTCTTTCTTTTCTTCAATCATAAATATGACTTCATCTCTATCATTATCTAAAAAACTAGCATCACTATCACTTGAGTACTTACTTGCCTTATCTGCATAGTAGCTCATCTTTTGTCTTTGAAAGAACTTCTTCCCTTGTCTTCTTTGTACATCCTTACCTTTATTTTGGTGAATGTATATTTATTATTCCCTATTCTCGTGATCCTATTTTTCTTCATCATTGTTATTTTTAGCTTCTTAACAATCAGTTGCATAGTGACCATACTTTCCACAATTAAAACATATATCAGATTTTGTATCTTTAAATCTTCTTAAATCCTTATTCCTTCTACCATAATTATCTTCTTCATCACTAGATGACTCATTGCTTGATTCTGAATTCTTACCCTTTGTCTTCTTGATTGCTTTGAAGGTTGCTTCCTTTTGGGGATTAGGTTCTTTTGTTCTCAACTCAAAAGTTGTAAGAATACCAAGCAACATATCTCTTGTTAAAGAATCATCATCCTTTGACTCTTCTATAGCAGAAATATTTTCACTAAATCTTTTTGGAAGAGATCTTAAGACCTTATCACAAACATCTGATTCTTCTACCTTAATTCCAAGTCCTTGCATAACATTAAAAACTTCATCAACTCAAAGTAGATAAGTACTAATGAATTCCTCATCCTTCATTCTTAACTCTTCAAATTTTTCTTTGAGATTTAGTATATTTGCTTTCTTGACACCTAAATCTCCTTCATATATACTTTGCAACTTATCCCAAATTCCTTTTGCATCTTGATAATGCATAAATTTTATGCACTTTGTTCTATGCAAACCTCTCAAAATTGCATTCATTGCTTTTGAATTGTAATGTTGGAGAAGCTTACCTTCCTTATCTGTAGATAGATCAACTGGGGGTATGTATCCATTTTCCATTGCTTCCCAAATTTCATTTCCAAGTGCCATCAAGTGAATCTTCATTCTCATACTCCAATATATATAATCACTTCCATCAAATATTGGTGTAGAAATATCTAAGGACATATTCTTGGAATCCATTGTGTTCTTGAAAGCTTTTCCTTCAAGTTGTTAAAATATTCCAAAGGAACCCGCTCTAATACCAATTGAAGAACATAAGCTTATATTGAGATGGGGGGTGAACAATATAATATCACTTTTTACGTTTCTTTCCAAATCAATATCATGAAATGTATAGATATCAATATCAATAGTAGTAATTAAAGCAATGCATAAATCATGACACATAATAGAGACACCAAATTTACGTGGTTCACCCAATGTGGGCTACTCCACGGAGAAAATATTTTACTAAAATTTTCTCAATCAATCTCTTGGGAATCCTTTCCCTATTACAATTTTTATGGACCTCTGTCCAAAGGAGACACCAATACCCTAATCAAGTTCATGGATCTCTATCCACAGGAGACACCAATATCCTAACTTTGCTCTATTTGGTGATCCTCTAGAATACCTATACCTCCAGTACCCTTGGAAAATGGAACTCTATCTACAAAAGACACATATTCTCCCTGCTCTGGGTAGAGACCTCTATCCTTAAATATGTCACCTCCAAATCCCTGTCTCAAATATGTACTAAACACAATAATTTAGTCTAGCAAAACTCTATCCTCAATCTTTGTCTTTGGTCTAGCACAAACCTATCCTTAAATCTGCACCAATATGTCCTCAAATTTGTACTAAAATTAGTCCTTTGATCTAGCATAAATCTATCCTCAATATATATCCTCAAGCCTTAACTCAAATATTGACTCAATCTCAAATCAACTCTGTTGGATCTGCCCCAAACCTTAACTCAAGGTTTGAACAAATCAATCAATCAACTCTGCTCACAAGCCTTCTCAAAGACTTATCTCAAATATACCTTGTAAGATTCCACAAATGCTCACAGTAATCTATCCTCAAGTCCTCTCTAGAAATTGTCCAATATGCTCAATAAGTACTCACAAGAACTTATCCAAATCTGCTCTCAATTTGTATTGTAAGCTTCCATAAAAAGCTTACCCAAAATTGTCCACAAGTCTTCTCAAAGACTTACCTCAAATCTGCTCAACAAGTCCACACTAGAACTTGTCCAATCTCATAGAAACATAAAGAGAATTGTTAGAGACTCAATATGCTCTATACTTATCACAATACTCAATCACTTTCAATCACTCTCTTAGAAATATATAGAGAATTTTTAGAGACTCAATATGTTTCACATTCACCTCAATACTCAATCACTTTCAATCACTCTCTTAGAAACATATAGAGAATTGTTAGAGACTCAATATGCTTCACATTCACCTCAATACTTAATCACTTTCAATCACTCTCTTAGAAACATATAGAGAATTATTAGAGACTCAATATGCTTCACATTCATCAACTCTCAATATCTTTCTCGAATCAATTCAGAATATAGAATAATTTATTTTAGAGAAATTGAACAATCATTTCACACATTCACTTGACTAGGCTCAACCAATCACTCAATGAAATAATCCTTGCTCACAAACCCTAGTCCAAGCATATGACAACTCACTCAAATATTTCCAACAATGCTTTATCAACCAATATCACATAACAATGATACTCATGTTCTTTTTAAATCCTAGTTCAAGTTCTTCACTCAACAACTCACTTTAACAACAATGCTTATAAAACAATCTTCACATAACAATGATACTCATGTTGTTTGCAAATCCTAGTTCAAGTTCTTCACTCAACAACTCTTAATTCCAAAAAACCTTGAAGCATTAATTCAAAACACTCTCAACAATGCAAACCAAACAATCCTTTTCACTCCAACCTTTCATTCATAATTTTCAACAATCACTCACTAGGAAGAATATGCCCATACCTTTTGTTGGATATCAAAGTGCCTTTGGAAAAACCTATCTTAATCACAATTTCCTTCTTTTCAAATTCAAAGGTTAAACACAACAATATTACTTCAATACTTTCTCAAAAATATTTCCTTTGACACAAAATAATCACAACTCTATTTATGCCTTATTTCTACCTTTTAAAAATAACACTCATCATAAAATACATAAAAATAATTTCTTTGATACACCTTATCAACTCCAACTTAAAATAATATCCAACACCATAAAATATCAACCAAACACCTTACAACCCTTTCAAAACCTTTGAGAAAATAATATTAAAAATTTAATTTTGCAAAACCCTTATAACTCCCTTGCAACCTTAGAACAAAATAAAAATATGCAAAAATCAATTTTTAAATGCCCAAACTATATCCCCGAAATTTTTGATGACCAATTATCAAAGCATACCTCTTTCTTCCCCCAAAGGGGATTTGACGAGATTCGATCTGTTGTATCCTCTTTCCTAAGCGCCTTAGCACTTGGGAGCCCACCGTGTGGGCTACAAAGGCCCACGTGAAAGAAGGATAAATTCCTTTCTCTTATGACTTCGTTGTTGTCTCTTTTCTCACGAATTTTGCACACTTTCTCTCTTCCTTGGATGCATCGCAAATTACAAAGCTCACATTTAATTTCAAAGGCATGGTGATTTTGGGTGGTGTGAGGTTCCTCCTTTTATACATGTTTTCAAACTTCTCCTCACGTCGGCGCTATGACATTCAAATTTTGAATATTATTTTTAATAACCCACCTTAGGGTTTTTAACCTTAGCTTAAATTAATTTATAATTAATAATTAATTTAAATAACTTTATAATTTAAATAAATTAACTAATAAATTAATTTATAATTAATTTTAAAATTCCTTTGTATAATATTATAAAAGAATATTATAATATTATTTAATTGGGCTTTTTCTTGCACTTTGGACCTCATCTGACTTCCTGGAATCGAGTCTTGAAACTGAAACCAAAACGGATGCTACCAACTAAAACTACCACTGATTGGTGTTGTAAGTTCGACATAAATGACCACTTACTCTTGACATCAATGATAACTTATCACTCAAAATATCCAACAGAACATCCCACTCAAAATATTGGTGAGAGGAGAGACCAGCTTCCTCATCTAGGTTTCTATGGTGCTGAGAGGATTAGGACCAATGTCTATCCATCGAAGAATAGGTGAAGCATAAAAAACCTCTATGGGACCAAGAATGAGACCTGGAGGAGCTTCTCAAGGAATTGGGAGAAACACATCTAACCATGCATGGGTTATTACCCCAATGATCCATTAGATCACAAAGATGTTGTAGCTCAATGTTCACTTTGTCCACCTGTACAGAAATCTGCATGTAGCAGTCCTAAAAAATAGTATACTTGTCAACGAAATAAAACGTTAGAGTGGGTTCAATATGTGTAAAAATTACCTTGCTCTCAGTTTTCCACAAATAGAAGAGAGTACTAATACGGAAAATATTTTACATTGGTTCATGATTATCATAAAAATCAATGGGATCTCCCAAAAGAGCATGAGGCCATAAGAAGGGACTCAGTATGAAAGGTTTACAGAATTCCATGAGCCATTTCCAAGGAAGAGAAGCCCACTGAAATTGCCAAAAAATATGCAACACATCCTCAGGTTCACCACAAAAGGACAGGTAGGATTTTGAACACCTAGTTGTTGAAGTCTATTTCCTAGAGGAAGTCCTTGGTGAATAATACTCCAAATAAAAAAACTTTTTTTAGGCTTAATATATGAAGCCCAAAATTAGGCAAAATATAAACTCCATCTTGAGGGTGAGGAGACCAAATCTCATTTAACATTCACCCTATGTGACATGGAGACCTAAGGAGTAAGCCAGTTATACCCAAGCTAGACTTTGTGCTGAATTAGAGGGCCTTCTTAGGCCAAAACCAATCGGACCACCAAGGCTTTTGGAACCTCTTATCTAACTTGCTATAAATGGAGAAAGGAATATTATCTATGACAACATCATAGGTCTGTTTATCCTCATTTTTGATATTGTAAGTATACCTAAAAATATCCCAGGGTATCTAAATTTTTATTTGACACGAGAAAAATCCTTCAGAGATGCAATTCCTTTCCTATACAAATATTTATCTCTAACCCATTGAACTTGAGCCAACATCATACCTTACCATGAAATAGTAGGAGACCACCAGACATTCATGTCCTAAAGAGAGGCCCCTAAATTCTGGTCCTTTCCTTTCCAGCATAGCCAAGGTTTAAGCATCTCCCAAGCTTTCCAAATACCCTTGATAACAAAAGAACCCTAAATTTTTATAGGAATAGGGGTAGTAAGAATAGTCTGAAGGCTCAACCCCTTCCAAAAAATTTTGGGGTAAGCTATAAGACAAGAAACATAGAATGATAATTTTCCAGTGCTCATTACCTATGAGGGATTGAGTAATCTATTTAGTACATAAAGCAAAACCTTATTTTTATCGATCAAAAAGGCCCATACCTTTATAGTATTTGGTTAGGCAACACACTTCCCATGCCACCCTATGAAAGCCTCTTTTCATAATATTTTTTATCCATAGGAAGTCTCGTAAGAGCTTATTTGGTTTTTTATAACAAGCCTTGGAGGGCACCCAACAAAAATAATAATAAACATGAGTGATAGCCAAAACCTTAGAACAAATTTAAAACTTTCCTGCCAAAGAAAGTTTTTTTGAATACCAATAGGCTAACTTCTTCTCAATATTTTGAGTAACATGTTTCCAAAGTTGTGCAGAAGAGCCAAGAAAAGCAAAAGGGATCCCCAAAAATTTAAATACTTCACTTGGATGGATCCATCCCTATTGATAATGGTCGAGCCAATCAGGTATTGGATTAGGGGAAGATTTATAGTAGGATATTTTCCTCCACTGAATGCTAGAACCAGAGGCCTTACAAAAGTCTTTCAAACAATAAATGGATGAGTATAGGGACTACTCATTTTCTTGAATAGTCAAAAGGAATCATTAGCAAAGTGACCATTGACTAGCTGAAGGTTAGAATTGGGGAGTGAGATGCCTCTAAGGCTCCCTTGAGAAACCTTATGTGCCAAAAGATAGTCAAAAGCTTCAGCATCAAGCATATAAATTGAGGGGCAAGAGGACAACCTTACCAAATAGACCAACCTAGTTGAATGGATTTTGATTGATAATTGTTCAAGGTAAGAGTAGCAGAGGTATCTTTAAAAAGCATGCAAATTGTGCTGATGAAAAACTGACCAAAGCCCAATGCTTGAAGCATAGAGGTAATGAAATACCATTCCATTTTGTCATATGCTTTTTCAAAATCAATTTTAATAAATAGAGCATTTTTTCTTGAGGAGTGGGCCCATTCCATACCTTCCCAAACTGCAAGCACTTTATCTAAAATTTATCTTCCTTGAACAAACCCAATTTGTTCATTTTTTACTATCAAAGGTAGAAGAAGCCAAAGCTTACGAGCAACAACTTTAGCAATGATCTTGTAGCTCACATTCAAAATAGTAATAGACATCCAAATGGTAAATAGTCCAAGATCACCAAATTTAGGAATGAATTTAATATTCCTTTTATTAATGATGGGTTCTAAAGTTCCACATTGTATGGCTTCCAGGTAAACTTTGTGTAAATATGGACCCAGCATGTCCCAAAATTCCATGTAGAATTCACAAGGAAATCCATCTAATCCAGGGGATTTATCATTGGCCATGAGGGATAAATATTCCTTAAGATCCTCTAAGGATAAAGGTGTATCACACAACTCCACTTGAGCAGGAGAAAGCTTACAGGGAACAACAGAACAACATTCATCTAATGCCTATTGATGCTCATCATTAAGAGGTTGAGAAGAAAAAACTCCCTGATAATGATGAACAAAAGCCTTAACAATATCTGGAAGTGCATTGAACCTCCCTACTTCCATTTGAGTTCTATGGAATTGAGAATGTTGAGCAAGAGGTCAAAGCCTTTTGAAGAATTTATTAGAAACTCTATCTCCAATTTGAAGCCAATTTAGGTGAGCTCGAAGTTGAGCTCCCTTAGCTTCATACAGTTCCTCTTTATTAAGTTTATACCTCAAGGTTGCAACATGAGACTGAATATTTATATTAAATGAAGAATTCTCAAGCTTGAGATAAGCTTTATGGAGATCTTCTTTCAAAGTTGAATTAGCTTGTCTTCTACATTTTGCAATGTCTATCCCTAAAATACGTAGTGTTTTAGTGGTGCATTGGATAAAAAAGTTCCACCAATTAATCCATCCCAAAGATCCCTGTGGTCAAGGGAGCAAGTTCCAAATTTGGAAGATATGGGCCTTCATGGCCGGACTGTGCAAAAAGGAAACATTAAAGTAGAACTAAGAGGAGTGAACTTTGGGTTGTGTATGTTGCATGTCAATAACAAACAAAAAGGGGGTGTGGTTTGAAAGAGTAGTTCCGAGCAAGACTATGACAAAAGGGACCTAGGGCTTGAAACAAGAAAAATAAAAGGAATCACTTTCAGAGACCATCGCTTGATCTAACCTCTCGAGGACCCTGGCTGACTCATCTTGGAAGTTTGACCAAGTAAACTAGATATCTCAAGGAAAATTAGAGGATTTAAAGTAGGAATTCAAATGAAATAGATGCAACTTATTTTTCATAAAAAACCAGGCCTCCTATTTTCCAGAGCACCAACATTTTGGAGAGTTACTGATTTTATCCAAATCCTTTTCTATCATGTTGAAATCACCACAAAAAACCCAAGTGGCTATAGGTAGAGAGAAATCTATACATTTCCAAAGAGAGATCCTAATCAAAGCATCATTATAGGCATAAATGTTGATCACCCCAAACATCTTCCCTCTAATCTCAAGTAAAATCCAAATAGCTTGGTGGTATGAGTCAACACCCCAAGTCACCACATGTGGCTGCCACTTGGGCACTAATATAGTGATAGCTCCTCCTTCTCAGGAAAATATTTGGTAGAGTAAAACATGCTACATGGAATAAGAAAATTACAAACACAATGCAGATTGAAATCACTTATCTTAACTTCTTGCAGAAATAGAAAGTCAAAATCTCTATGCAAACAAGCAATGTTCTCCAGCTCGCTTTGGACCAGGTATTTACGGACTGGATTTGTCAGTCCTCGCACGTTCCATGAGAAAAAAATCATGAGGACTTGTTAGGATTCATAATATCCATGACATCCTCTAAATCACCTAGGCCCTAAAGCAAACTGAAGGAATTAGCACCTCCACTAAAATTACCTTCGCTTGAGGACATTTGAAGAACAAACTCATCATGTTGGTGACACTTATCAAAGCTCAGGCCCAAGTTGTCCCTTGAGGGGCTTTTAGAATGAAAAAATTTAAAATCTTGTTCCTCCATAGTCATGGATTATGTGGGCATCATTGATGAAAAATCTGGTATGGTAATGGTACAAGACTCCACAACAATCAAGGTGAATGGTAGGCCAGACCAGAGAGAAGCTAAAAAGGTGGTGGCTGAGTAACTAGAGGGATGACCATAATAGCATTCAAGACCCCTACAGCTTGCATGGTCGGCTGCATGTTAATGAAAATTGGTGTGGTGGATTTAGAAGACTACACAGAGCTAGTGGGGGCTTGCTTAACCTGGGTATCAATGGGTCTGGTCTGAGTAGGCTACACATAAGGATTGGTCTTCTCAAAGTGCTTAGAAGCATGATTTTTTTGTGTAGTAATAGTTTTCCATTCACCTTGGCATTCCTGGGCCCCATTAGACTGAGCTACCAGGGCAGTCGAAGGGATTTGGATCTATTTGAACTTCCATTCCATCAGTAGGTAATCTCAAATCTTGTAAGTAGCAAATTGGCAATGATAACAAGTATTCAGTAAATTGATATATATTATAGGTTACCCAATGGAAGTATCACCAATATGGATATCTATGAATTATGGAAGGTCTTTGGTGAAAAATTGACTATTCTACTTTTTGATTATTTTTGAGAATATTTAAATACACTGTATATAGATATGCATACAATTAATGAAGGATTGTAGTTTCTAGATTAGATTACATAATCATTAAAACTTTGTTCTTTCTCAAAATAAATATTTCCCATGAATTGTATTGGTCAAGTGATATTCTTTTTCAAGCATTTAAATAATATGAGAAGTCTTAGAATTGGTATTGCATACCTCCCTTAATTCATACCAAAGTAAGGGAAAATATGCCATGAATAGTGGTTAGAAATTAATATCCTCTAAAGAAATCATTTACTTCAAAAAATTGATTTGTTTTTTAATAATGAGTAACAAGATCATACCCCAATGCTTTTATGAACCACTTATTTTCATTTCAAGTACGATAATTAACTATTCTAAAAAAATTGAATTAGAGCAAGTTTTAATTATATAAAACTTATTAAACTAATAAGGATTCCATCTCTATATTTCATTTAAGATTTCCATCCTTTACTTCTTATATGTTGACCTATCTAAATTCTTCTTAGACATTTGTTTACATTCAAAATGGATGACCATCTTGTATCAACATTTCACCAATGCTTATCATTGGTTCATTGTAATTTATGATAAATATATGTTGAATTCTATATAGTAGCTAAAACTAGATTTGGACACATTACTTCTTTAACACATTATAAAGAGTTTATAAATACTTTTGTCTAGTTTTCATTTATAAGTCATGTAAATAGTGTTGCAATTTTTCATAGTTTATAAAAAAATTATTGTAGTATATTATGAGACTTAAAAATATCCTAATACTTTTATGGGTCTTTGTAAGTGGCTCATATTGCATTTTCTAAATTTTCCAGGGATTCATTTTCAAAACTATGCTAATTACAATCAGCCCAAATACTCTACTTGAAATATCCCAACGAAGCATTTGGATTTATTGAAATATATATATATATATATATATCAAATGTTATAAATAATATTACCAAGTCTTGTCATAAATCAAAATGATATAAAAATACCAATATAGATTTCCTTAACGGTGGCTTGAATATAGAATTCATAAGCCTCTAGAATATGGAAAAAATGTTAGTAATATCAAATGACATAAAAAAAAATCATAATGAATTTTATGTGTTTAAAAGTTATATTATGTATATTTTCCTCATTAACACTTATTTGAAGTAATATTAATCTCAAATCCAACATACTAAAAAATTGAGCCACATTCAATTTCTAAATAAATCATCAATAATAGGAATACGAAACTTATCATTAATGGTGAATTTATTGATTGGATAAATTCTATGTGGATACTCATTATTCACCCTTCCTCTTGATCATTATAACTAGTGATAAATAAGAACTAGTGTTAAGTCTAATGATACCTTGTTATAGTATGTCATATATCCTATTTTTTTTACTTCAATATTTTTGTGATTTTGGATATTTGTAATGATTGAAATGAGATACATGACTACCTAATACTAAATTCATAGCATGGTCATGCATTATTTTTTAAGGTATCACTTAGATTCTTTAAATAACTTTGTATGTTTCCTAAGGTTTTTTTACATATTAGGAGGGGGACCACAAAGTTATGTACTTTGACTTTAATCTCCATTGATATAAATTTTGCTAGTATGTATTGACCACTTTTACCTATAAATATTCCATTTAATGTGAGCTTACAATTTATAAAGTATTTATTATATCCCTCAAGATTAATTGGCTTTTTATTAGATATGTCCATTGTACATTTAAATTGTAGAGATTCATGATAATGTATCTCAATGGATCCATATATTATGAATCATGGATTTAATTTATATATCTTAAATTGAATGCATGAAATATCCCTATCAACATATATATAACCACATATATTTGAATTTTAATACTTTTCATGCAAGAAAACTCCCCACAATTGGTAATCAATACATTGTAATTTCCCAATGTTTGCACACATATTACCAAACTTTATATTCATGCTAAAAATATTATGAGCTCTACCATATCTCAATAAATATTTATATTATTTTATTTTAATAAATACTTATTGGAAATACTAGTTGACCTTGTTTCTTTTTGTCCTTAGCTAGGTTCAACTATTCATTCTTACTATTTTGTTTTGGGACGAACCCTTCAACTTGTTCTTTCTATTTCATATCCATGTTAATTTTTTTGACATGATTGATATCTATTATCTCAATAATTTACTTGAAAGATAAAATTTGCACTACAGTCTCTTCTCCTCTTTATTTGAAATATAATTTTCTTATAATGATGTCTATATATGATAAAAACCTTGATATGGAGTTTATTTCTATTACCTTAGCTGTTGTAATTCTCACCAAATTATAGAAATGAATAGAAGAAATCCATTTACTAAAATCTTACATAAAAAATAAAATAGTGGAAAGAAATAAATACAAACATAGATTGATGAGTTCCCTTGAACATAAACATGCACTATATTATCAATAGATAAGGATCATAATACTCTAATGATATGAATGGAGTGGATGGGACATTTATATAAATACATAATCATATTAACCTAAGTCAACATAACAAATAGGATATAGGTTGACTACAATTTAAAGGTTTAACCATGATAAAATTAACTAAGGTCTCATAAGTCATACATAAACAATAATTTATTACATAATATAATAATTTCCTATAAGCTTACTCAATAATACATCATATAATGTTATCCTTTTTTAATATTTCAAATTACAACATCCAAAATTCCCACATAAGTAGAGAAGACATTGATGAAAATAATATCTTATACCATTATGGATGCTCTTATGGGCCTCTATATTTGATGAATATTTGGATGAATCCTCCTCATTATATGGAAGACAACTACCCATATTATTAACGTTATCATAAATCCTCTATAACTTTAATAAGCAGTTCTTGGTCGGATATCCTTCCTTCTTATAACATCCATAAATATTTTTCATTTTCTTTTAAGGCTTAGACCAACTCTTGATCCCCTAGGTCTTTATCTCATATTTTTATTAATTTACATGATCTTGTATTTGGAAATATATACCATAATTTCTCATAGCCACCTAGATGTGAATTAGAATTAAGGAAAGGTAATCAATAGTTTTTTGTATTTGTAAGAACATAAGAACCATATAAACTATTAGTCAAGCATTTAAAAGCAAGGAGAATAGAAAGGATAGTTTTTATAGATTTTACATCACATTCTTGTTTTCTATGAAAGATGTAATATTTACTCTAAATGCTTTAAATTTTGTAGTGTAATCCTTTATATTATTAAACTCATCCATTTTTAAGGTAAGCAATATCTAGTTCCAAGAAAATAACTTTTATTGTATTTACTTTTTTAAATAAATCACAATATTTTTCATAGCTTGATTGGATAATTTTCATTGTTAATGTTAAAAATTATTAGTTCAATCAACAAGGAGACCAAACCAATATCTTCTTCTTACTTGTGCCAGTAGGTTTCTTCATGAAGAGTCGTTGTTTTCTATTATTTTGCAATAATCTAATCATTTTAGTTGACCATGTACTATAATTTTACCTATTGAGATGAGTAAGATAGGATTGAGAATTTGTCTTATACAATTTTATCTACTATACTATAATATATCCTTGAGCTAATACCACCAATACAAAGACCTCAAAAAATATGTGCTTTAAAAAAATGGCTTAAAATGATTTTACATGTAGAAGATATACCCTCCAAAGGTTTTGACCTAATAATCATAAAAAATTAAATAATTGACCTCTTAATCCTTGGAATTATTATATCTAACTAGATTTTACCACTTAGTTGTTGCATTTTAGACCTATATCTAGAAATTAATAGAAGCAATCCATCCACTCAAATCTAATATGAAAAGTATAAAAAGTACAAAAGAGGAAAATATATAGTGGACACGTGTAGGCACTATAAATATTCACTAAATTATGATGAAATTCACAATACTTTTTAGAATTGAACAGAAGCAAAAAATCTTCTCAAATCTTATAAAGAAAGAAAAAAGGATAGAAGATAATTAGGATGCTTGTAGGCACCATAAATAATCACTACTAATAGATTATGTTGCACAACAATATAATGAGAAACAAAGAGTGTGAAGGGGTACTTATGGAAATACCATAACCCATAATTACATCACAAAGTTTAACCTAATACAACATTACAAGTGGAATTTAAGTTAATTAAAAATATAAAATGAGGTTTCACCACAAGGTTAACCATGGTTTATTGGGCTTTATAGTAATATATTACAAAATAATAAATACATTGCATAAATAAATGTCATTAGACCTACCCAATACATTACACAATGTTGAATCTTGGCCATGATACAAATTATAAATTTAACTTCCCCTGTAATCTAAATTAAAGAACCAAGGATTGAAGATATTAGTGATAATAAAATTTTCCCTCACAATGGATGCTCTAGTGGGTCTTTGTAGTTAGGATAGATCCATTTGAATCTCTCTCATCATCTAAAAGAGGTCCATATCACTTCAAGAACTTAGCTTCAATATTTTGCAACTTTAATAAGCAATTCTTTATTGGATGTCCCTCTATTTTATAGTATTCACAAGTGGTATTCAATTTATTTTAAGATAACCTTGATCATGTGCCCTTAGATATTATCCTCCTTGAATTTTTTTTGGTAAGTAGAAATATTATATTAACAAATGGATTTTGAAAGGCCCCTAAAATATTTTACAAAAAGATACAGGTCATCTGACCAAAACCACCAGCACAGTACTAACAGACAGGGGCATACAACTACAACAAATAGAAATAGAAAGGAGTCCCAATGGGATGATATCGATAAAGTAATCCCAAAAAATTATTCCTAACCAAAACCAATAGGGAAGACCCTGATAAAAATAGAGCACGACATCATTACTCTTTGAAATTGGCTTTTTCATTTGAGTTACCATTTGGAGCATCACTTGCATTCTTCATTTGACTATGGATTTCATCTAAAAAAAAATTATCTTGTTGATATAGGATCCAGGTCACTTTAGAAGCATCAGCAGTCGTAATCAGATTTATAACATTACTATAAATCTGGATTAGCAGAGGATTTTGGCTTGAATTAGCAAGGTGGTTCATATTGGATTCAGTCATTGAATCCATAGGAGTGTCATCAGTGGAGGCCTTCAGAAGGGTATCAGAAGTCTTCTACTTCTTCAGGCAAGGGGAGAACTTAGGAGTGACAGGGGTGGGAATTCTCTTGGTATATACATGGCTCTTAGCGTACATGGCATTTTTGAGGGAATGACGTCTAAATTCGTACTCGACGTAAGGGGAGGTCTCCTTTTTCTTGGATCTTGGAGAGGGATTTTTGGAAGAGAGAGAAATAAAATTAGGGTATTCTTCATCACTCAAGATATCTCGGATAGGGCTTCCATGGCTAGGACTCCTAGTAGTATTGGAAAGGTGTTGACTATCGAAAACCACCACTTTCCTGGTGAAGGTATTGAGAGCATGCTTGTAGAGAATGAGGTGGAGGTCTTTGTGGATAATGTGAGTGGATTTCCTCTTCCTAAAATTGGTGATGGAAATCTCAATGGATCTGAAGAGGTAGTCAAGGATATTGACTTTCCTAATGTCCCGAAGGTGGTTAAGAAAGGAAACATGGAAGCTATGGAGGGGACTATCAATTTTATCAATTGTAATAAA
Source organism: Wollemia nobilis (assembly GCA_028583015.1). Classification (NCBI taxonomy): domain Eukaryota; kingdom Viridiplantae; phylum Streptophyta; class Pinopsida; order Araucariales; family Araucariaceae; genus Wollemia; species Wollemia nobilis. The sequence goes on along the minus strand of JAQPPZ010017010.1, from coordinate 3,430,429 downwards.
CTGCATTATGGGAATCATGACACGGTACCATGGAGTAGAAAGGAAAGTTATTTTAATTCCTCCATTCTCAATGATAATGTCCTTACCTTTATTAGTAAAGCTTTATATCTCCAACACCATTGAATGCCTATCGTGTCTGACCACTCGATCATCAATTAAAAACCCAGTTACTTTTACCATCAACTGGATGTTAATCTGGAATTCAAGTTTATGAACAGTAAAATTACCATTATCCCACATCTCCATGATCTCCTCAGTCACTTCTTCATCACTACCAAATAATATCTTCAAGAAAGGTAAAAATCCAATATTATTTAAAATCTCTTCAACCAGAGGGTCGATGATGAGAGAGTCAAGTTCATACAGGGCCATGGTGGAACAGAGATAGGAATTGGGGGCTCTACGATGCTGGCAAAGAGAATGGAAGAAGCAACGGATAAAAAACACTTTGAGGTGGAATTTAAGCTTAAAGGTACACTCATTCTGCATGTTGATAAAATTGAAGGTCCATTGCCACATTTGATTTTTGGAGGTGGTTGGTATGTGTGCCCCAAGATGATGAACATTTCGAGCATGGAAAATAAGTGAGTGGAAAAATTTAGTAATCAAAGGCCTTAGAAGGAAAATGATTACCAACCAGGGTGGCACGCAAAAAAAACCAGCAAATCCTGAGGTGGTGAGAAAGACCAAGAATAAAAATCTAACCTATTTCTCCAATGGAAGAAAGGCATCTGACGCACGACCAGATGGATGAGGGAAATGGTAAAGGTGTTTGATTGGTGAGGTGGGCAGAGGGACGCAAATAAATATAAGAGGAAAATGGGGTTTCATTTATGATATGGACAAAGCTGATGAGGTTAGGCTAGGGATGATAGGGAAAGGCAACAGTGGACTGGGTGGGGTGGAAGGGTTCAGGGAAGGGTAACAAGTGGGTGGAGAGGGGATGGGTGAGATGCAAGTGAGATGGGAAAACAAGAGCATTGGGTTAGTGATTAGGATAGGTCCACACAAGGGTTGACTAAGGGTGCTAGGCAAATTAAAAAACTCGACGATACTTGGGCTAATCAACTACGGTAACATGGATAAGATTTTGGAAAAAATCATTGTACCAAACACGTAAGGGTTGTTGATGGGGCCCAAAATTGGCCAATAAATTAGCCGCACGGTTGGCTTCCTTGAAGATGTGTTGGATGATGGACGTAGGGAAACCTTCCAAGATTCATCTAGCTTCAAAATAATGTTGTTGACTCTTCAGTTTGGTGGTTTGTTACTTTTGAAATAGTTGATGATATTTAATGAGTCAAACTCCACAATTAGTCCATAATGAATGTCACTAATAATTAATATTCCATGATAGATAGGTTTGTCTTTGGTAGTATGGTTGGTTTGGATGCTCACGTCTTTAGCAAAGGAAATAATAATCTTACCATTATGATATATGATAACACCTCTTGCTCTAACTCTTCTCGGATTACCTTTGGATGATCCATCAAATTTGAGCTTAAGCCAACCTTCATAGGGAGAGATCCAAAAAATATTGGATCGGTTATTGGTGGGAGTCAGGGTTAGAGTTAGCTCCATGGGTATGTTGAGGGTGGAAACACTGATGGATTCAATTTTGGTATCAGGGGGCATTGGTCAGGGGAAGATTTTGCCATTTTTTCTAGCAAAATAGAGCACTTTATTGCTCATCACGATAGGATATCTGGAGAGATTAACAAATGCACGGTTGTTGTGCTCAAGCCAAAAATACCAAAGGAAGTGGTGGAGATAAAGGGACCACTTGGCTTTGATTCTATTATTATGGAAGGGGTTAGGCCACTGGGTGAATAGGTCAAACAAAGAGGGAGGTTGAACCCAAGAAATGTTGAAAGAGCTTAAGATGAGACTTAGGACAACTTTGGTGAAGGGGCACTCCATGAAGAGGTGGTAAGTGGATTTCCAAGTAGAATTGCAAAGATAACACTTGTTGGGAATCATAACCCCCCTTATCATGAGGTTGTCGATGGTCAAGATTTTATTTTGGGCAAGAAGCCAAGAAAAGAAACCCACTTTGGGTGTAAGGTGCTTAAGACAAATGATATTAACCTGGATCGAGCAAATGGGAGGATTTATTTGATATAGGTTCGTAGACTTAACATAGAAAAGGTCATCATTGTACATCTTCCAAAGAGGGATATCAAGAAGGTTAGTGTGGGGAATGATGTAGTGGTTGAGGATGGTGGAAAGGGAGTTGGTGGCTAGGATAAGCTCTCTAGTAAGAATGGTGGAGGTAATGGGGTTCTAGGATAGGCGATAATGGGAAAGGATAAAAAATTGGAAGACCTTAGAGCCAAAGAGCTAGTTAGTGGTGGATTTAATGGTAGCAAGAATGAGATCAGATATGATAAGGTGGTTGCAAACCCATGGTTCAGTCTAAAAATCAATGGAGTTACCATTTTTGAGTTACCATCTAAAGCTATTTTTTATGATGTCTTTAGTTTTGGTGATATACTTCCAGAATGCAAAGCCAAAATGAGGAGTGCCTTCATCCAAGAAACTGTGATTTTAAAGGTATTTTTTTATGATGATAGAGACCCATTCAACATCAGCATTAGTGAATATATTCCAATATTTCTTAGCAATGAGGGCTAAATTCATCTTCTCAATCCTTTTGAAACCAAGACCTCTCTGAGGTTTGGGGATGCAAACTTTATCCCATGCTACTATATAAAACTTTTTCTTGTTATCAAGGCTAGACCAAAGGAAACTCTTCTAAATTTGCTCTATTTTGGTACATGTTGAAGCAAAGGATTTGAAAATGGATAAAAAGTAGATAGGTATGCTTTGGAGGTAAGCGTCAACTAGGGTAGCTTTGGCAGCTTGGCTTAGGAGGGCTCCTTTTCATCTGTTCATATTCTTGAGGAGTCTATCAATAATATTATTCCACATGCTTTCAGAAGGGATGCCAGTGAACAGGAGAAGAGCCATGTATGAATATAGGAGTTTATCAATGGTGCAATGGAGAATTCTAGCTATATTTAGTTTTTGGGCAATGGGAGTGTTGATAAAGAAGATTTTTCTTTTGGTGTAGTTGACAGATTGACCATCGGCCTACTCGTAGAGGTTGAGGATTGTCTTGATAGATTGGGCTTTAGCTAGAGAGGTAAGATAGGTAAGGATAGTGTTATCAATAAATTTTTTGTGAGTGATGGATCGTAACAAGGAGTTGAGTTTGATACCTGAAATAGCCTCAAGAGAGCAAGCTAATTTAAGGGTTCTCCCTAGGAACTCATCCAAGATGATGAACAAGTAGGGTAATAGGGGGTCCCCTTGCCTAATACCTTTAGCACTTCTAAAGTAATTAACAGTTTAACCATTGATAATGATAGAAAACCATGTATAATAAATGTAAGCTTTTATGAGGGTAACTCACTAGGGGTGGAAGCCAAATTTAAGGAGGACAGTGAAAATAAAATCCCATAAAACCTTGTCAAAGGCTTTGTTTATATAAAGCTTAAGGAGAAATCCAGGTTTTTGACTATAAGATATAGAGTGCATGAGCTTGTGAATAGTGATGACTCCATTAGTGATGGATATGACCTAGATAGTGTTGCCCCACAAAGGGTCAATGATGAGCGAGAGGGTCTCTTTCATTCTGGTGGTTAAAATTTTGGTTAGGAATTTGTAGAGGATATTGCAAAGGCTAATGGGGTGGTGGTCAGTGATCAATCTAAATCAACACGTTTGAGGATGAAGGATAGAAATGTAGAATTGACACCCCTAGGGATAAAATGAGATCTTTGGACATCTTGGAGAGTTGAGCAGACATCCCTTCCCATAGTATCCCAAAAGCATTGGAAGAATTAGGGGGAAAGTTGTCAGGACCAAGAGCCTTGTTGGGCTACATGGAAAATAGGGCATCCTTGTTTTCTTCAAGAGAAAAGGGCTAGAGGATATGGTGGTTTAGCTCAGGGGGATGAGGTTAGGTATGTTGTGGAGGAGGGGGTTCTAGGAGTGGCTGAGACTCGGGCTATCCTCCTTGAATTTGAATTCTTTTGCATGAGCCTGTATTTGAGGAGTTCCATCCATAATTTTATATTGCAACCTAATAGTAAACGAGAAGAGAAGAAATTAATTGTGATTAAGAGCCTTTTGTGATACCAAGAACATAGAAATCATATAAACCATTAGGTTTAAAACTTGAGAGGAAGGATATTAGCAAGGATAATATTAATGCATTTTGTATCTTCTTTTATTTTACCTCTAGAAGATGCAATATCTTTCCTTAAAGCCTTGAATATTTTATAGTCCTTAAGATTATCAAAATTAGCTAGCTTAAGAGAATAAAGCTCTATTTCCATGTGACTTCAATAATATTAACCTTTCTAAAATGTTCTTGTATCTTTAGACATACCTCAATAGGTTCACCTCTTCTATGACATGGAAAAGCAATTATGGTTCAATTAGCAAGGAAAAACAAACCTATATCCTCTTATATATTTTGGTGTAAAGCTTCATCATCAATAATTATAGTTTTATCCTCCTAAAAAATATATCATAGGTTCTTACTTTGTAGTAGATCAATTATTTGAATTGATCATATATTGTAGTTTTATCCACTAAGGTAATTAACTAAGGATTTGTAATCAATATTACATAGTCAATCCCCCATTTATACTTTAGTAGATCCATAAATTGATACCTAGTATAGAGAGATGAATAAATCATATAATTTGAAAAAAATAGTCTCAAAATAGTTCATATTCAAAATTTATCAACTCTAAAATATTTTCTCTGATGGACCCCAAAAAAATTAAATTAAAGGATCTAAATTTAGGGATGTAAGCGTCAATCATGACCTACCACTTGGAAATGTTTGGTTCACTTGAGTGATCCAATCACTTTTCACCACCTCAACTCCTTTGATCTACATAGTGATTGATACTTGCTTCATATTGATTAGTTGAACATCTATATATATGAAAAAATATTTGATGTGGTTATATAAAGGCCTACATTAATTGCCATGTTGGCCAAGGGTCTAGACTACCCTAAGTACTAAAAATATTATCTCATAGTGCTTAAACTTTATCTCTCTTTTCACTAATCACCTTGGTATAACAAAGGTGGCTACCTTTCTATTCAAGAGGGAATTCAAAGACCTCACTTTAATCCTTCTATTTTGCACAAACCTCAACAAAAAAGAGCTACACTAAGACTTGATATTGTGACTTTTAGGAACTAATTATTCTACAAGGGGCTACCTTGCCAACAAGATATGGGTAGCTGCTATGATTGAACCACCAAGAAAATTATAGAAAGCATTGACTAGATGTTATATTAAAGGGAAAATTATGACAATAGAGGTTCAAACTTAGAGCCGCTAACTTCTATCCCTATTACAAATATTTGGAGAAAATATATTGGTGATAATAATATCTTCCTCCAATTTGGATTCTCTAGTGGGCCTTTGCACTTGAGAGAGACTCATCTAGATCCCTTTAATGTTTTGAAATCCATTGATGTAGAAATATATCTATATAATAATATCCATAGGCTCGAATATAGTTATCATTTCTATTGTTAGATACTCCTAAACGTATCCAAAAATTACTTTTTCTAAGACTCCAAATGAGGAACATAAGTTAAGAGCACCAGCTCTAAATAAAAATTACTTCAATCTTCTACTTGGAAGTATAGTTTTATCTTTTACAACATATAGCATCTTATTTGGAAATAACAACTTTCCATTAGACCACCTAGTTTCTATCACCAAAGGAGGATTTGCATGGACGTTTTTAATAAAAGAGATATTCAAAATTCCAAGAGTACAAAACAAATAAAAAACAAATAGATCATGAAGGATTAGATATTCATGAATAGAATGAATCAATGATCTAAAGGAGAAAGAGGAATTGACTAAATTATATTCTAAATCCTTTTATTTTATATCTTCAAAAGACTCAAAATCTACTATAACTATCACAAATCCAATTGGTTTTCCCATAAATATAGACCAAATATTATAATTGCATAATATATGGTAAATTTACATTTCAAAATATGAAAATATGCTTTTACGATTATCCTCCATAATTTAGTCCTTAATAGTATAATAGGACCTTGAACTAATATCACCAATGCATAGATCTCAAATAGTCACACAATTTGAAAAAAAAAAACTCAAAATGCTTCCGTATGAAAAAGTTGTGAAATTTGAAGAATTCACACAAGTAGCATTCAAAATAGAAAAATTAACCTCACAAACATTGGAGAAGCAACAACCAATCTCAGGCTACAATTTTATGCTTATTCATTTGCTAGTGATTGTCACTCAATTTGTATCACCTAGTTGCCACTAGTTTATTGGAATATTATCATTTGTAATTTTTTGACTAGTTAGAGGTATATTATGTTAGCAAATCAATGCAATTCTCACAAGATTAATTCACATGATCTCTCAATAACTCAATTATAAATCTCACATAATAATGCACACAAAATTCAAAATATTTTATTGAAAATTTTACTATAGCAATGCATAAAAGCAAAGCTACTTCGATAATTTGTTACATGGTTGTCTTCAATATATACATACATGAGACTTTGTGCATGACTCTTGACCCTTTCTCTCCTCAAATTCATGGGAGAAACAACTCTTCATATTTCCCTCATATATATTAAATATCACATATTTACATAAAGACAAAACTCTCATATTACTAATAACTCCCTACTTCTAAGCAAGACACCTTGCTCATATAACTCAAGCTTACAAGCTTGACACATAACTTACATAAAAACTTGATACCTACTAAATACTTAAATATTAAACAAAAACTCTAAAATATTTTAATAACTAAATATTTACATAGATAAAATTATATTACATAATGTAATACTTCCAACACCCTTTTATTACATTATTTCATTATTTGGTATGAGGTTCTCCTTCTAAGCACTATAATTGCTACCATGTTTTGGACATTGCTTTTAGGAGTATAATTTGATGAAGCTTCAAGGAAATTGACTATTTTATAATTGCCATTGATTATTGTAGCGACCCGATCTAGTCGTAAACTGTTGTTTCATATTTCATCCCACAATTTCAAAACGTTAGACAAGTCACCGGTTTTGTAGTATGCATCAATAAAAGAAGTCTAAGTAATAGAATCTGACGACAAACCATTAATTTCACCTTGTGTCTATTTGAGAAATTTAATAGTTTCTCCTATTTTATCTGCTTCATTCTCCTATGTGATGATCACATTCTCCTTGCTTTCAAAAGAATTTATCTCCTTGAATTCTTCCAAAATTAGAAGAATGTCTTCTCTTGCGTTAGAGCATTTCTCGACTATCGTGAAAATCTCAGCTGAAAGACAAAAATTTCCCCGATGTAAATGACCTGCTTAATAAATGCCCTCCAATAAGCCACATTCTTGACCAAAGACCGCACTCATTTTGCATTCAGGCATCTTATGAGGACAAGAGAAATTAATTCCTACTCCAGTTTCTAGTTCAAATACCTTAGTTAACGTGATACGTAGAAAAGCGTTGTCAGTAACTCGAATCTCGTCGTGTGTTTCTTTCACTTTATCGAGGTTTGAATATTCTCCAAAGACATGCTTTTATTTTATTTTTTTAATGCGTACGTTACACTCTTCATTTTAGCCTTAAACGGTGCTCAATCTGACGTATAAACTAACCATTATCAATGTTGAAATGTTTACCCTATGCGTTTTAAATAATACTTACGCTGCAATAACATACATTTACTTTCGTGTCTTTCCAAATGCGGCTCGTCTGTTCTAGTATCTGCTTCTATCATTGAACAAGTTGTGATGATCTTAGCAAGGAATGAACCGAATACAATCTTCTTTTCAATAAAATCATTTTCTACAAATAAATAACTCTTCCTTACCTTTGTTTTCCTTCTTCAATGGTTTGCCATTCCCCACTCTCTTTTCAATTGACTACCTTAAAATTTGGGTGATCTCAATCAAGCTTCTTTCAATATTCTTAGCTTCTCTCAATTTGAACACTTTTTCTTTCTTTTTTTTTTAATTATTCATTTTCTTCTTTTTTATTATTCATTTTCTTTTTCTTTCTTCTCTTACGTTTCATTGTGGCTCTCATATTACTTTTAATAAATCAATACAACTCTCACAAGATCTTTCAATAAGTTAAATATAAATCTTTCACAATAATGCACACAAAAATCATAATATGTTATTGAAAAATCTACTATAACAATGCATAAACACAAATCTTTATTGATGATTTATTACATAGACATTTCTTCAATTTATACATACATGAGACTCTTCATATATACATGACTTTAAACCTTTGCTCTCCTTAAACTCATGGGAGAACCAGCTCTTCATATTTCCCTCTTACATAATAAATCTTATATATTTTCATAAATACAAAGTATCTCATAATTGCTCATAATTACGGACTTCTAAACATGACACCTCACTCATATATCACACTTACTTGCTTGACACAACCTACATAACAAACACAATAACTTGACATCTACTAAATACTTAAGTGTTAAACATACACTTTAGAATATTTACTTGGATCAAATAATATTCCATTGTACCAAATAATATAATACCTATAACATATTTGTGGTGCTAAAAACATCCAAGTTGACCTCGACAATGGTCATAAATCTACCTTGATTTGGTAAATGTCAATGAGCATTGGAGAAACTCAAACTAGAGTGTCTTCTACACTAACAACTAGGTACTAGCTAGCTTTTTAAAGCAATTTTCAGAGGGGAACTCAACACACGTCTACAAACACCATTCTTCAACAGTAAAAAACCACCAATGCATGGTTTAAATATGCTATCTCCACTTCCAAATAGATCCCTATAAACCATCCTTTCATTGTGCATAGTGATGATGTAAGCACCAACACCTCCATTGAATATCAGTCACTTGTCTATTCACAAAATGTAAATAACATGATTTAAACTTGCATATCTTTTTCATTACAAATATCTCAAACTATCATGTTGTAGTATCACTCAAGGTGAAATTAGAGGAAACAAAATATGGTCATTCCTCTGAAGTGTCAAGAAAACTTCTAAATCCTTTGATCAAAATTAGCCCTAATAGCAACTAAAACTCAAGTTTCTCTAGAGTCCATGTCTTAGTGATAATTTCTTTAGCCATAATAGTTGTCATTCCACTTGAGAGAAAGCAAATCGTTTCTCATTAAATAAGGGAATTGCATGCTCTTGTTAAAAAGTGTGAAAACCAAAGATAAAAGTGCATTCCAAAATACCTCCTTTTAAATTCAAAAAGGATATACAACTAGTTTTAAAATTATACTCTTTAGATACCTATATTTTCTAAGAATTTTTAGCATTATGAAATAGAGATCCCTCCATATTGAATTCTAAATCTATTTTTGGAATAGGTAAGGTATATTTTCTCTAGTTATTTTAGCAAGATGGATGATAAGTGTTATCACCTCAAAGTGGCGCAGTCATCTATGGTAGTAGCCTTATGGGCTAGGGCACCCACTCTCCCAATTGAGTGACAAAATAGGAAGCTTCATGGGATGATAAAAATTCCTATAGGGTAACCTATGAGAATTTTGTAGAGGTTATCCCCTCTATGGATATTATCCTTATGCACCTTTCATATATATTTTGATTTTGATAATGCTATACCAAGGAAAAAGAAATTGAAAAACAGAATTAAATTTACAAGAAATAAAATCCTAAGCTATGGAGGTGATGCACCAAGATCTAAAGCCACCTCTCTCCCTCATTCACATTTGCATATAGCAAAATTAAATGAACACATTTACCACATGCTAACAAATAGAAATTTAATATGGTTTTCATTTATATCCAAGCATACAAAATATATAATAGAAGTAGGACAAAATACAAGTAGTCTAGCTTCCATATATATCAAAGAATTACAAAGACATGATGTTGGAAGAGGTTAAATGCTCCTTAGCCAGTGAATTAAGATTTGAGTCTCACTTATATAAAAAAGGAAGGGGTGAAAGGAATAACATAAAAGCATAGGTATTATACATGAGTAAGCAACTCCCAATGCTTTAAAATGAAAATTATATGTCTATTTATAGAAAAAACTAAGGAGTTTCCATACAAAACTTTTTCCAAGAAACCTAAATTATTGTCTTACATTAATGGCTAAGATTCATGTACATTTAACAGTTGGCCACTTTCAACCCTCTAAAATTTGGAACATTAAAGTTGAAAGCTTTCAATCCCTTGGATGGGTAGGTGTTGCCACTATTTTTCATCATTGATTCTAAGGATTATCTTTGGGTAATGTGTAAGGATTTTATTGTAATTGACTTTTTCCTTGTTTGATACTTTAGGAAATAGAACTATTCCAAGCCATAGGTCACATTTTTTAGATTTACAAATCTATAGCAACTTCACTAGCTTGACCTACAATATTTTATGTGATAGAAGCTAGTGGAATATGTTAAGCCTATTTGGGTGTTGTTATAGCTGGTATGGCCTTATTTGATCAAATGACCAATGGGCTTTTTTGTTTAACTAGTACCAATTGGTAGGGTAGGCTCACCCATGTGGGGGGTGGCTGGCTCAACATGTGAGCAATGGTAGGTTGATCCCCCTTAGCTAACTTTAGTAGCTCTTTTCAAACAATACTAGGCATCCATTAATTACTTTTCTATGTCATATTTTCTACCCATGATTGATTTCCATGTGTCTAAATCTTGATTTTAGTAATGTTTCTTCACCTTTTTGACTCCCATTAAGGGGAGAAGCATGGATCATTCAATGATATATTAAGGGCATACATAGCTTTGGTAACCCTAGGTTGCTTGTTTTAAATGTAAAAGAGTGCCAACCATAAGTGTGATGATTGGGACCACCCTAATGCTCTTATACCTTTCTTCTCATTGGTTCCTTTTCTATATAAGTGCCTCATTGAGTGGATTAGAATGTAGGAAAAATCCCTATAATCTATCTCCTAGGGGATATTCAACCTACTAAAGATGAGGAATACCAAAAGATTCATTCCTTATCCATGGGTTTGAAGTAAAAAATAGGAGAGTGAAGAAATGCATAAAATAAAATGGCTAGGAATGCATAAGAACAAAGAAATAGAAAAGGAAGGTAAACTAAATGGGAAAGGGAAAAAGGAAATAATGCTAAGAAGAGGAAATATGAGAAAACTATTATAAGGAAAGCTTGTTCATCAAGGCCCTAGATTCATACCATTCCTCTTTGAAGGGTAGTTTTACCTTCAATAATTGATGATAATATCTATGGAGATTAACCTAATAAATATATAAGAAGCTTATTATGCCACATGTGATCTCATGTGCTTGTAGCTCAAGTTCTTTTTAAGGCCCAATGGCCTTTATTACATCTTCTATAGTGAGCATCTATGACCACTTCTTAAATTCTAACTTATTTTCCCTTTTTAGATCCATCTGTAGACACCAAAACAGCACCAATCCGATTATGTGACTGCAAACACTGATCGCTTTGACACACACAGCCCCCAGGGCAGCCCTCAGAGGTTAAACAGTGGTCCTAACCACTTTCATAGCAATTTTGTAAGGTCAAAAGGCAATTTGGCACATTCAGGCACTTTGCTCAGTATTCGTCTCACCCAGGGACGAATTCTAACTGGGATTCGTCTCACCCAGGGACGAATTCTAAATTCGTCTTTGGTCAGGACGAATTCCAGGTTTAACGGGCAAAAAGAAGAATGCCGCCAAGTGGCAGCCGAGGACAGTCAATTATTGCCTCCTGCCGTGCATGCGCGTGTAGGTGGGTAGGTTGGCAGTTAGAGGACTGTCACAAGGGCAGTCATGGAAGCCCAAGTCAGGGAGGAGTCTCCTCCCTCTTGGGAAGGCATGGCCGCCACATGGCATCCCTGCATGCCCCTCCAAAGAGACCCCTTGGGTCTATAAAATGGTGGACTTTCCCACCCAAAAGAGAACAAGTTGGAGGCATTTTCAAGCAACGAAGTGCTGCCAAATTGAACACCCTATTGCACCCTTTTTCGATTCACCTTTTCACATCCATTAATCTCTTTCGCAAGAGAGGTTATTGGGTGGCTTTTGGAAGCGTGGATCCGAACCCAAACCCAACATTTGACCACCTTAATCCACCAATTTGTCGACAACCCATCCCAAGAGATTTTGGGCCCATCCCTAGTGGATTGGCGTCAAAATCAAGTTCTAACGGGGGCGGCCCACTTGGGCACCCCACACTTTTTGTTAGTTTCATTTTAGTCTATTCTATTATTACTTGTTTATCTTACATTACATTCTATGCTATTTAGATAGCTCACAATCTTGATTTCAGAAGACATTTATCAAATATTATCATGCTTTGTCGATTTTGTGGCCCTCACTAACTTGCAGGTAGCGACATCGAATTCCCATGGATAGAGGCCAAATTGGGAGAATCCGACCATCTGGGTCATCCCAAAATGGCCCCAATTACTTAACCCCTCTGTTTGCAGGTGTTTTGGAGGTCCCGAGGTTCGACATTTAGATGGCATCACTTCGACTTTTCATCACAAGCGAATTCGTCCTACCCGGGGACGAATTATAGCAGAATTCGTCTTGCCCAGGGACGAATTCTAGTTGAATGCAAATTGGCCGACTGTTTCAATGGCGGTGGCCCTCTGGTAATGTCTTTTGGTCTCTGTCAGATTTGCAGGTCATTTAGATTCATTTTACTCATCATTTTGATAATCTTTTACATGCATCTTTTGTTAATTTCAAAGAACAAACTTTTCCTATTTGCAGCAGGTGCTACTAACGCCTTTGTTGTTTCTTTGAACGTAGGAGGAGCAGCAAGAAGCGAGGATTCATCAGCATAAGCGACGGCAACACTTTGGCCCACCCATTTCAAATGTGGGCATGCGGAAGAAGGATTATTGATCACGATTGTAACCAAATCTATTTAACGCTCCTAACCCCTAAAAAGGGAGGAGGCAATTTTGTAACCGAGGTTAAAGAGTTAAATAAAAGGGTTGTGACTTCTCTAAATTCTTGTATCTCATTTCAATCAATTTGCCTCTTTCGTTTAATGCACTTCACATTTTAGGACTTAAGCGTTAGTTTGATTTTGAATGCATCGAAATAGTTTTCCTTTCAAAACTTTCGGAATCTCATGCTTTCAGTGGCGATCACGGTGGGACTCTGTCCCCTGGTTTTTAAGATCAAGTAACTGATCCATTTTTGTGTTTGGTGCTTGACAGGTACCATTTTTTAAAAGCAGACTGTTATTCGTCTTTGACTGCGATGAATACTTTACTGTAATTCGTCTGACCCTGAGACGAATTCAAATTCGTCTCAGACAGGGACGAATTCTGTTCTGTAATTCGTCTCACAGAGGGACAAATTTTTGTCTGTAAATTTTCAGAGCCGAGGATCAGAAACAACAAGTCTAGGCAGAAAAGAGGTAAGGTTCCAAAACTGTCCCTGTCATTTTTTGATTTTTTGTTTCTATTTTTCTGTCAACTTTTGCTTGCTTAGGGAAAGTTGGTTGCTTGCATGTTTCAATTTTAATTAAAATAAACCACACACACATCACGTGGTATCTTTAAACCAAGGAGCTGGTCGTAAGACCCCAGCCCTTGATCAAGACCAACGGTGGGTTCATCACCACCTTGGCTTGATTTTGCATCCATTTCCCCGATTGTCACTGTTGTTAGGCGTAAATCCTGATGAAAGCTGACCGAGTGTCATTGGGGTGATTCCCATGCACGCGAGGATAAGTCTTCTATGGTAGGTGTCATTAACAGGACAATCCCCCTTCCGTACCGCCTATGTTCCACGTACCATCTGCTCTCACGTACCTATAGTTTCCCTCTCGTAAGGGCGGGTATATAGAGAGGTTGGTATATCGGTCCGGCAATGGTATATTGAAGGGGCGACCATTTATGGGAGTCATATGAGCCAACATTCTGCATTTAAACGTTCTTCAAAACTTTCAAAAACAAAACAAAATCATCAAAATGCACTAAACCAGTTTAGGACACACCATTAATCTTTAAAAGAGATAATCACCGTTTGTGTATGTGTGTGTTCATTTCTGCTTAGTGTAACAAAAAAAAATCAGAAAAATCATAAACAAAAGATAAAAATCTATGCATTTTGTCACTCGCTCCAAAAAGCTCCAAGGATTCCCGCAATCGCTTGGTCATCCCCAAAATGCCCCAAAGGTGTCCATGAACCCTTTGGTCAACCCAAGAGCACCCCAAAGGTGCCCATAAGTGATGCAGGAGCATCCAAAAAAATATGGGAAATCTTATATTTTTCCCTAAATTTTAGTGCATCTTGCCGGGGCCATAACTTCTCAACCGTAGCTCCGATTGACTTGAAATTTTACAGGGAGTTAGTTGGGATAATTTTCCCAAAAAAGTTTTCGAGGCCAAATTCCATCATCTAGTGCCCCGAAATTAGGTTTTAAAATTGATAACCTAATTTTTTATGCTTTTTGAGCTGTTCGAAGGTCAATATCTCCTAATGTATTTAGAGTTAGGACTTGAAACTTCATTTTTATCTTATCTATTGTAAGAGGGATGCGCACCCCAATTTTGGGCCCCATCTGACTCATTTCAATTTTTAGGGTTTTTAGAGAGACATCATCATGGTGCTCACCCGCAACCAAGCCCAATCACGGGCGGATGCTATGGGGAATATCCAAGGAGGCACAAGTCACCTCCGGTATAGCCCCAAGGATTTGGTCATACCACCTTGGCGGCCTGACACACAAGGCAGACCCCTCCACACCTTAACGGATAGGGACTATAGGGGCACCCCTTCTAGGAGCACTCCTGTTCAGCATAGCACCCAGCACACACCCTTCCATGAGGGGTACATCCATAGGAGAGCTCCCTTAGATGCTCGCTATGAGTGGTCACCACGCGATGAAGTGCTAGGTCAACATAGGGTTCGACGGGAGGAACCACATGATTACACTATCCCTCCTTCACCCCCTCTAGTTGTCAGGACTACAAGGACAAATCCAGAGCACAAGGCTCCTCAGGCGGGGCGAGCCAACTCCGTCCGTCCCTTTTTCACTTATGAAAGAGAGCATGAGGAAGACCCTTACCTTCCTCAAGAGCAATATACATCACGGGAGCAATACGCCTCCGCAAATGCTATCTATCAGGATCACCTCACTGAGGCCAGAGCCTCGGATGAATGCCACTACCCCCAACAGAGGGAGGCGGCCTATAGAGATCTTGGATCACTATGACCGAGATAGATATCTAGGAGAGGCATCTAACCCTTCTAGACATGAGGCGGTAAGACCAACTATCTTAGAATCTATCAAGCATTTCGCACACCGGATGCAACTCATGCAACTTGAGCTAGAACGACAACAGTTAGAGCAATGGTATCTTCTAAATAAAGAGCACCTTCTATGCCAGAAGGATGAGTTGTTCCAACACACTATGCAGGAGAGGACTCCAACCCCTCACACGCATAAGACAAAACATTATGAGAGGCACAACCCCTGGGTGCGAGACAAGTCTCTGTGACCTCATCAAGCATCACCCTCGATGCCTCCTAGACATGAGCGGGAGGCTACTCCTATAACCAATGATGGGCGCCTTCCTCAGGAACCCACTCAAGTTTATGGGCCACCCTTAGAAATTCATCAAGAAGCCTCTAAGGAATCAGAGCGAGAAGAAGAGCGGGATGAAATGCCCTACCAAGGCATGGGGGTGCTATCTGGCCACCCCTCCATAGGCCCCAAGTTCCTCAACAAGAACCAACCAAAGAGGAGGAGCTCAAATCTCCCGATACATGCAAAGCGCTAGAGCACTTAGAGTCGGTAGAGACCAAGATTTTGGAGCTCCCAAGGCCCAACTTACATGAGGCTCCTTTCGAAGAGGATCAACCTTTAACCGTAGGGCTACCTGATGATGCAGTCCTCCATGTCTCAGAATCTCTAGATTTTGATGAGCTATACTCACTGGTCGAAGGTGAGGATAAAATAGAGATAGCCCACAACAATCACATGCGACAACATCGACATCCCATAAATATCGATGAAGCAATTCAACAGATAAACATAATACTAGGGCATGAGTGGCACGTTAACCCACCACAGTGGGACCAAGCGTTACATCCACCACTTTGGGCATACAAAGATCAACTTCCACCCAGAGACCCCATAGCAATATCAGTGTCGAGGGTAGACCCTGTCCTCCTATCCGTGCATAGGGCCGATCCATTCGTGCCAATCCCTCCAGAGCCAGATCCGGAGCGCAAAGACCATCAAGCTGGGGGTACCTCTATCCCCTGAAGAGCAAGCCAAAAGCTCCAAGGATTATCGTAATCGCTTGGTCAACCCAAAAGCTCCAAGGATTATCGTAATCGCTTGGTCATCCCAAAAGCTCCAAGGATTATCGTAATCGCTTGGTCATCCCAAAAGCTCCAAGGATTATCGCAATCACTTGGTCACCCAAAAGCTCCAAGGATTATCGCAATCGCTTGGTCAACCCAAAAAGCTCCAAGGATTATCGCAATCGCTTGGTCATCCCAAAAGCTCCAAGGATTATTGCAATCACTTGGTCACCCCAAAAGCTCCAAGGATTATCGCAATCACTTGGTCATCCCAAAATGCTCCAAGGATTATCGCAATCGCTTGGTCAACCCAAAAGCTCCAAGGATTATCGCAATCACTTGGTCACCCCAAAAGCTCCAAGGATTATTGCAATCGCTTGGTCAACCCAAAAGCTCCAAGGATTCTCGCAATCGCTTGGTCAATCCCAAAATGCTCCAAGGATTCTCGCAATCGCTTGGTCAATCCCAAAATGCTCCAAGGATTCTTGCAATCGCTTGGTCAATCCCAAAATGCTCCAAGGATCTCTAAAATCGCTTGGTCAACCCCAAAATGCTCCAAGGATTTCCACAATCGCTTGGTCAAAAATAAGAAAAGTCAAAATTCAAAAATCATCAAAAACAACAAAAATTTGCATCTCATTTCTAGGCATGCTCAAATTCATCAATAGAGAACTCTTCTCGCATCTCATCTTCATATTCACAAAAATCAATCCATCAAAAATACAAAAATATATAGTTGCATTAAGCATCGCATCCATACATTGCATATTTGTGGTCGTACAGGTCAAAGGCACCATAGGCTGTAATTACTCTGCTAGTCCATCTTGTTCCACACTTTTCCATTTTACAAAACAACAAACAAATGCCATTTACTGTTGTTTACCACAATAGAGTCAGTGGTCTTATAATGTATCAAGAGTTTTCGTAATTTAGTCATCATTTTGCTCTTTAGCCACGTAATGTACCGAGTCAGACAGATTTTACGAAGGTAGAGTTACACTTGAAATACACCTTGTTACGTAGCATCCCAACACAAATTAAAACACATAAAAATTCCCAAGTTGTGTGAACGAAAGATGAAACCTGCATAGTAATCCAGGTCACCATAAGCGAAACGGTTATCTTGCTCATCCCCCTGTGCGAATGGTTCTAGAATGCTGAGAATTGATAAAAGGACGAGCTCTTCCCTATCCATTCACCTTAATATACAGTGGTTTTTACCACTACCAAATCCCAATCATAGTTGGTTCCCAAAGTTGTAAGGATTCGTACTACACGTCCCTACCAAGGATGGGTAGTCATCCCCAAGACCTAAAAGGATCAACGCCATTCACAAACAAAATTCCAATAAATCATCATCCTAACACTTTCCATTCACCTTTGGTCTCCAAGTTGTAAGGATTCGTACTATCCGCCCCTAACCAGGATGGGTAGTCGTCCCCAAGGCCTAAAATATCAATGCCCTTACTTCATAATCTCCATCATCCCCTTGGTCCCCAACGTCGTAAGGATTCGTACTATCCGCCCCTAACCAGGATGGGTAGTCATCCCCAAGGCCACGAGGATCAAGGCCATTCACAAGCTCAAAC
Source organism: Wollemia nobilis (assembly GCA_028583015.1). NCBI lineage: Eukaryota > Viridiplantae > Streptophyta > Pinopsida > Araucariales > Araucariaceae > Wollemia > Wollemia nobilis. The sequence continues at coordinate 3,412,499 of JAQPPZ010017010.1, read as the reverse complement.
TCACACCGCTCAAAATACAAAATCAAGTAATAGTGGTTATCACCACTATTCAAAATCCTTGCTCAAAAAGAAAAATAAACAGTGATTTGCATCACTATATAGACGAGCAAGTCTCCCAAATCATTCAGCCAATAAATAACCTGAACTTGAATCTTTGGAATTCTCAGCATTCGAAAACCATCTAGGTGATCCTCATTACAGGTTTTGGTTGACAGCCTATCTGGCAATGGTGGTATCCTACCCGCATGACGATATGTCTGTCACATTCGCTTTGCGTATATGCAAACCAATGTTTGCATAAGGATGAGCTAGCTTATGGTATCCTGGATAACACCGCAGATTAATCTAACTAAATACAACAAAGGAGTTAGTGGAGCTAGTTAGGTGATCCTCAGTACAGGTTCGGTTGAAAGCCCATCTGGCACTTGGCGGTATCTCGACAAATACCACATAAATGAACTCAATTGCACACACAGGGATGTGAAATAGCTTGGTCAAAAACGAGTTCGATTCATACCTTGGTCAAAAGTCTTGTAAGATAAAGTACAATCGTGGCTAGTGAGTTAAAACCGTCTGAGTCTCAGAAAACCTTAGCTACATTTCTAAACCAACTGCGCTACTTTTCATCTTTACAATACCATCAGAAAATACAAAAAAAGAAAAACCACATGTATACATACAAAGTCATCCACTACAGCAATCGCCTAAAAACAAAATCACAAAGTCCTAAACAGTCTATGGTGCCCTAACCAAACAACACAAATTCATTTCATCCATTACATTTTGCATATCACATATATATCAAAAACATTTGCATTTATCATACCATATACATCCATTACCATAAACATGCATCCATCAACATCAATCATTGTGCATAACATAAAATAATGACATATACACAAAGCAAGAAAATCAAAACAACAAAAACAGCAAATATCCACAAACAATAAGCAATAAAATTGTTGAGACAAAGGCCCTCTGCACTGATAACCTATTAATGGCATAGAAAAGGTGGGGGTGGGGTTTACATGTGTCACTATCCTACTCCCTAAGAAGGCTACCATAGCCGGACACGCTCCACGGAGACGGAATTTGTTTTCCATAAACAAAAAATGAATTAAGAAAATGTTTTACCAAGTTGTATCCTCTCCAAAAGGCTCGACCACCGGAAACCAAAAAAAAAACAACAAATAAATGCAACACAAAAACAAACAACAATAAGCATTTTCGGACACAAGTGCTCTTGCACTTAACCTCTTGGCATAGAAAATCGATGTCGGGGCTCAAATTGTCACTCTCCTACTTCCCCAAGAAGGCTACCATAGCCGGACCGCTCCATGGGAAGACGGACTTTCGACACTTTCACCCCATTATGGCATCACCAAAAGGGTTAACACCCACCAAAAATAGGTCTAAATGTCGGAAAAATTGCACATGCTTAACGATAAACCATCTAAAGGCACCCTTGCACAAGTCATCTTGGGTCAAGCGACTCGTCGCTTTTCTCACGAAGGTCATTCCCTCATCGATTCGTCGCTTGAGGGGGTAGTCACACTTAGTCACCAATCAACAAACACACACCCAATCAAGGCAATGACATGCATTCAAAGAATCATTGACAAAGACAATTACGCTCCTGCTTGGGGCAATAAACAAGCAATAATCACAAATTGATCAAACACTTGGCATTCCCGAAGCATGAACACAAGGTTCCCCTGTGGACAAAAGGTTGCGCCCTTTGCCTAATCATGACTGATCAATGTCCAAGCTCAAGTCACACCTCACCAAAATAGGTTAATACTTGAAATCAAATTCCTTAGCTCGTCAGAAGCAAGGATTCAAGAATGCATGCCCTTTCCATGCTTGGGGCATCAAAATTTGGTTAGGTTACCAAGAAACCCTAATCATTAGTGCTTTGGTTATCTATTTTTGCTCGACGCTGCGCCATGCACAGCGCATCCCAAAAAGGGGCATCTATAGACACCAAAACAGCACCAATCCGATTATGTGACTGCAAACACTGATCGCTTTGACACACACAGCCCCCAGGGCAGCCCTCAGAGGTTAAACAGTGGTCCTAACCACTTTCATAGCAATTTTGTAAGGTCAAAAGGCAATTTGGCACATTCAGGCACTTTGCTCGGTATTCGTCTCACCCAGGGACGAATACTAAGCTGGGATTCGTCTCACCCAGGGACGAATTCTAAATTCGTCTTTGGTCAGGATGAATTCCAGGTTTAACGGGCAAAAAGAAGAATGCCGCCAAGTGGCAGCCGAGGACAGTCAATTATTGCCTCCTGCCGTGCATGCGCGTGTAGGTGGGTAGATTGGCAGTTAGAGGACTGTCACAAAGGCGATCATGGAAGCCCAAGTCAGGGAGGAGTCTCCTCCCTCTTGGGAAGGCATGGCCGCCACATGGCATCCCTGCATGCCCCTCCAAAGAGACCCCTTGGGTCTATAAAATGGTGGACTTTCCCACCCAAAAGAGGACAAGTTGGAGGCATTTTCAAGCAACGAAGTGCTGCCAAATTGAACACCCTATTGCACCCTTTTTCGATTCACCTTTTCACATCCATTAATCTCTTTCGCAAGAGAGGTTATTGGGTGGCTTTTGGAAGCGTGGATCCGAACCCAAACCCAACATTTGACCACCTTAATCCACCAATTTTCCGACAACCCAATCCCAAGAGATTTTGGGCCCATCCCTAGTGGATTGGCGCCAAAATCAAGTTCTAACGGGGGGCGGCCCACTTGGGCACCCCACACTTTTTGTTAGTTTCATTTTAGTCTATTCTGTTATTACTTGTTTATCCTACATTACACTCTATGCTGTTTAGATAGCTCACAATCTTGATTTCAGAAGACATTTATCAAATATTATCATGCTTTGTCGATTTTGTGGCCCTCACTAACTTGCAGGTAGCGACATCGAATTCCCATGGATAGAGGCCAAATTGGGAGAATCCGACCATCTGGGTCATCCCAAAATGGCCCCAATTACTTAACCCCTCTGTTTGCAGGTGTTTTGGAGGTCCCGAGGTTCGACATTTAGACGGCATCACTTCGACTTTTCATCACAGGAGAATTCGTCCCACCCGGGGACGAATAACAGTAGAATTCGTCCTGCCCAGGGACGAATTCCAGTTGAATGCAAATTGGCCAACTGTTTCAATGGCGGTGGCCCTCTGGTAAGGTCTTTTGGTCTCTGTCAGATTTGCAGGTGATTTAGATTCATTTTACTCACTGATTTCGATAATCTTTTACATGCATCTTTTATTAATTTCAAGGAACAAACTTTTCCTATTTGCAGCAGGTGCTACTAACGCCTTTGTTGTTTCTTTGAATGCAGGAGGAGCAGCAAGAAGCGAGGATTCATCAGCATAAGCGGCGGCAACACTTTGGCCCGCCCATTTCAAATGTGGGCATGCGGAAGAAGGATTATTGATCACGATTGTAACCAAATCTATTTAACGCTCCTAACCCCTAAAAAGGGAGGAGGCGATTTTGTAACCGAGGTTAAAGAGTTAAATAAAAGGGCTGTGACTTCTCTAAATTCTTGTATCTCATTTCAATCAATTTGCCTCTTTCGTTTAATGCACTTCACATTTTAGGACTTAAGCGTTAGTTTGATTTTGAATGCATCGAAATAGTTTTCCTTTCAAAAACTTCCGGAATCTCATGCTTTCACCATCAACCATTTGTATTCTTTCTCTAAAAGGAGTCTATCATTAGTTGTAGAAGGGGAGAGTAGACCCTTGTAGATTATGGATTCTATTGGACTCCTTAGGTTAGTAATAACTATGACCAGGTGTGTGTCTAGGCTTTATATTCTTGTACAACTTCCTCCCTATTGAGTATATTCCATTCCTTCCTCAATATTATTCCTCAACTGGGGACTTCTACTACTAATAGCTCTTGGTCATTTGATGTAGTGATCCATGTTTTGTACATCTCTACTTTACCTTCTCATTCAAAACAATTATTAGGGCTTGCTCAATCTCCTGGCCTATTTGCATACTTTTTTGGGAAGGTGGGTTGATGCATTCAAGCAACTAGGATAAAGAATACATGGCCTTGGAAATGCTATCCTAATATGCATCATAGATTTCCATTATTAATTTTTATGCTCTTTTTTGTGTTTCAAGCAACTTCTAGAAGTCATCTCTATCCAAAATAATTTTTAATTCCATTGTAGCAAGTCAATCGATCAAGTCTTGAATTTTATCTCTTTCCTCCCCAAGAAATCAAGACAACACATAAGCACCCATAAGCTACTCCATTTGATTTTGTAGCCCTTTGAATTTGAGCTAGGCATTTCTAAGGGCACTATTTACCTCCTTGAGCTCCCTTTCTATTTTGGGTAATATCCTTTCAAGGGTATGGTAATTATGACTAATAGCATTGTTAATCTATTTTTATATCTCTGCCCTAACTATGGCCTTAGTGCCTCAAATATTAATTGTTGTTTGAGTCACTTGGTAATATTGTTCTTGCATTTTCTCTTCTAGCATGGAAACCATCTAGGTGAAGTGGGCAAAATGGAGGAAGTCATCTTGGAGGTTGATTGCTCTTGAACCCTCATTTTAGTGGTCTTGTCACCCTCTTGGCTTATTTTATTTGGGTGTACTATGTGGTTGTTTCCTAGATATCTCCAAAATGTGGTATTACACCTAGTGTGATGGTGGAAGCATATGTACTTGCCAATTATATTTTTGGGGTGAGGGATATGAACATTGATTGGAATAATAGACAAGTTAAAAGGAATTGGAAGGTGAAAGGGATGCGTAAATGTTATTTAGTTAGAACATATTGATGGACAACATATAGTGTGATGGAATCAAAGGTTAATAGGATGTGGACTTTAGGAGTTGAAAGTGAAGGTCCCATGTAAAAAGGTAATATGGACAAGGTCATAAGGGATGTTCCAACCAATGAGAATGGGATGATGTGTACTTGGAAAGATGAGATCAATAGCATAAGATATGGGTGAATGATAACTAGAATGAAAAATGAGGAGGTGCTAGTTATCTCACCAGTTTTTATGAATATAGTGGTCTGAGATCATACCTTTAAGGTATCCATATACCATTACTGTGTGGTGTGGTTCCTTTTCTCTATGATATCTAGTACTCCTATATATGTGTTGGATTTACATTAAGTTTTGCTCAAGAAAGGTAGATTAATGAAAATATACCATTACTAGCCCTTGGATTACCCTAGGTGTGGTATAAGGTGGGAATACCACATTTTAACTACACAAGCAATTTTATGATCCCTTCTCTTGTCTAATAAGATGGTCTATATGATCCCTAGGAACCCACATGCAATCATCTATTTATTAGAAATGCATACTTACTGCCAAGTCCCTCTTTGATAATTTTAATTTAGATGTATGCTTTACAAGCATGATTCTTTATTGTCTCAGGAGTGGCTTTTTGAAAGTGGGATTCATGGAACTCCTCCCAATAGGTGGATCTAGAATATTTTTATCCTATTATAGCTTGATATTGGGTTGTGTGTCTTCATTATACCTATTAGTAAGATACATTTTTGTGGAGGAAGGGCTACAAATTGAGATGTTATCTATAGATTGTCTTTGATTGGATGATACACATTTCTTTGACCTCAAACCTTTCATTTTTGTCTAAGGTTTAGAACTTATTCATCAAGTGCCTATATTTTTTTATGGTCATGGTTCCATGGAGCTACAATATCCTAATATTCAATAGTGATTAACCCTTCATTAATCCTTAATCAAATGACTAGTGTGATTATGATGTTGACCTATACTCTGAATGGTTTGATTTTACATGATTGTTTATATGTCTCTATGCAAAAAAGTGCTCTATTTCTCACACAAATGGTTGAGCTTAGAAATTTACCACTTTATCTTGTAGACTTTGTGCAAGGCACCTTTATATGGACCTGATTGTCTCGATCATGTTGAAAAATACTTTGTGCAATTTTGATATTCTTTTGAAGTCTTCTCTTCTACCATTTTATGTACAAAGTGTATAAAAACATGTGATATTTTATCTCGTTATAATTTGATCAATCATTGTCTCAAGGTATAATCCCCATGTATTGGTTTCCCATTATTCAAGGTGAACATAAAAATATATGAATTAACCTCATCCATAGATAGGTCCAACTTTATTTGCTCCTCCTCAGTTACGTAATCCTATTGCTCACTCATTTTGACATAATAAATTTGCTCCATGTGATGTACATGGATTTGTTTCAAGAGGAATTTTAGCTTAGTGTCATATTTGGTTTTGAATAACATATGGGTCCAATCTAAGGATATATATCCTCCAATTTTAGAATTGAAATTATTTTGATAGGCATGTGCCAAATGTGACTTAAATCTCAATTACCATAATATATTGGTCGACCATAATGTAACGAACCTCAAATTCCCAACCAACTTGAGTGAGTTAAAAAAATAATTTATTATATATATACACACACATATATACATCATAACTTTATAATAGGTAGAAATCATAATCAAGGATCATTGGATATTGTATTCAACATAAGTTGTAGCTCAACAAGGCAACACACTAAAATATGATGTGGTCAGCATCTCTCATGTGTACATAAGTGGCCAACTCATGTTAATACTTGTGGGTTTAACTTCATACCTACATGGTATAAAGACACCTAAATGGTCACCCTACCTTTCTTATTCTATATAAATATAGAAATTCTTGACCATAGCATTTTGGATTTTTCTATTCTTAGTCCAGCCAAGAATGGAAATACCAATTCCCTTACTAACCCATGTTCATCTAGTTTAGTCCCATCCTAAGTCCTTTCAGGATGATTTTTGGGTGTATGCCTTGGATATTAGACATTACACTTCCATAGTGATGGCGGACCGAAAAATCACACGCTCACAGTCTCCAAATCCCAAAAAATTTCATTCTATTAGCTGGAAAATACATACAGCATAAGCATCCCACAGGCTTTACATTAACCAGCGCTTGGCTTGGTTTTCCCCTATCACACTCTACATGCGATCTTCCTAAATCCACCACCCCTCAGCTATTACAAAAACTGGGTTTTTATAGAGGCCCCGACCCTCTGAAACATCCGTCACAAAAATTGGGGCACCAACCCGATTTATTACAAAGACTGGGTTTTTATAGAGGCCCCGACCCTCTGAAACATCAACACAAAAATCGAAGCACCAACCCAATTCAAGTCCCCACTCCGCACGGCCCCTGTCATCATCGCTCCCTGTTAGATTACCCTACGCGACCCATCCTTTTCGTTTCATGTGCTTCTAGGTAATCGCCCACTTTTACTGCACCTTGTGCCACGTGTCATCTGTAACAATCCTTGAAAATACTGCCTGCTACGGTTTCGTGCCATTTCTTTCTTCTTCTTCATCTTCTTCTCTTCCCGTCACGATATCGCAACATGTCGCGATATCGCGACATTTTAGCTTCCCTGCGCTCCTTTCCTCTTTTGGTCGTGATATCGCGACATGTCGTGATATCATGACCATTTCGCCTTCAAGCCCTTTGGTTTGTTTTCTGTTGCAATATCATGACGTCGCGATATCACGACCATTCTGCCCTTGTGCCATGGTTTCGAATGTTTGTCGTGATATCGTGACCACCTTCTGCCTTGCCCTAATCTTTTTTTTGATGTCGCGATATCGTGACGTCAGGAAATCGCGACATCACGATTTCGCTACTACTGCCAACTTCTACCCTGGCCTCACTTCGACGTCGTGATTTCGCTATCGCTACCAACTTTCACCCTGGCCTCACTTTGATGTCACGATTTTGCGACATCACAAAATCGTGACGTCGTGATCTTGCTACTACTTTCATCCTCCGTTGAGTCTTCACTCCGACATCACAATTTCATGACATCACAAAATTGTGATGTCGTGATTTCACTATCACTTTCATCCTCCATTGAGGCTTCACGCCGACATCACGATTTCACGACGTCGCAAAATTGCGACATCACAATTTTGCTACCACTTTCAACTTTTGCCTTAGAAAAATTTTCCTTGCCTTCTTTTTCTTCTTCCTGAGCCGACTCTTCAGAAGTGGCCCTCCTGCCACTGGATGCTTTTGCATCAGGTGCTACTGGATGCTCCTACATCAAACACCCGGGGTTGGTGGAGAAGTGATATTCACTTCTGAGCTGTCTGGTTGCTGCCTCTTGCAACACCTCCAAAAATTTCTCTGCCTCAACAGCCTGCTCCAACCCAGTCTCCTGGCTAGAATAACTTCTGCCTTCTCCCAGACAGATTCTACCACTGCTGCACACTTCCTCATCTGCAGCCTGCTTACACTTCTCTTCTTGGCCAGTTAGATTTTTGCTTTCTTCTAGGTAGATCCTGGCACTGCTACACTCTTCTACAGCCTGCACTCCTCTTCTTGGCCAGTTAGATTTATGCCTTCTTCTAGGCAGATCCTGGCACTGTTGCACTCTTCTTTGCATGCAGCCTTCTTCAGCTTCAGCTTTTGATGCACTCCAACATCTCTCTTTTTTTGTCTTTCTTCACGCCTTCTATGTCGCTCCTCTTGCTCCTACAATTTTATTCTGAGCCACTCCTCTTGCAGGGCTTGCACTTGCCTCTGCAATGCCAAGAACTCTTCCTCTGGCACCATATCATTCTTACTGCCATGGCTTCTTCATGGATGCATTTTTCTACGAGGTCCTGGCGTAAACTGCCTCATGTTCGGTGAATCTGCTTACGCACTCAAAGACCCTAACTCACTCTCTCTCTCAGAACCCTACCACAGATCCTAGCGCAACTGCCTCACGTTCGACGAATCTGTTGCACACTCAGAATCACTAGCTCTGATACCATTTGATGGCGGACCAAAAAATCACACGCTCATAGTCTCCAAATCCTATAAAATTTCATTCTATTAGCTGGAAAATACATACAGTATAAGCAGCCCACAAGCTTTACATTAACCAGCGCTCGGCTTGGTTTTCCCCTATCACACTCTACGTGCGATCTTCCTAAATCCACCCCCCCTCAGCTATTACAAAAACTAGGTTTTTATAGAGGCCCCGACCCTCTAAAACATTCGTCATGAAAACCACGGCACCAACCTGATTTATTACAAAGACTGGGTTTTTTATAGAGGCCTCGACCCTCTAGAACATCAACACAAAAATTAGAGCACCAACCCAATTCAAGTCCCCACTCTGCATGGCCCCTATCATCGTTGCTCCCTGTCAGATTACCCTACGTGACCCATCCTTTTCATTTCCCATGCTTCTGGGTAATCGCCCGCTTTTACTGCACCTTGTGCCACGTGTCATCCATAACAATCCTTGAAAATACCGCCTGCCACGGTTTCGCACCATTTCTTTCTTCTTCTTTGTCTTCTCTTTCCGTCGTGATATCGCGACATGTCACGATATCGCGACTTTTTAGCTTCCCTGTGCTCCTTTCCTCTTTTGGTCGCGACATCGTGACATGTCACGATATCTTGACCAGTTCACCTCTGAGCCCTTTGGTTTATTTTTTGTTGTGATATCGCGACGTCGTGATATCGTGACCATTCCGCCCTTGTGCCATGGTTTCAAATGTTTATCGCAATATCGCGACATCGCAATATCGTGACCACCTTTTGCCTTGCCCTGATCTTTTCTTCGACGTCATGGTATCATGACGTCGCGAAATCGTGATGTCACAATTTCGCTACCACTGCCAACTTCTGCCCTGGAGTCACTTCGACGTCACGATTTTACATCACAAAATTGTGACGTCACGATTTCGCTACCATTGCCAAATTTCACCTTGGCCTCACTTTGACGTCATGATTTTGTGATGTCGTGAAATCGCGACGTCATGATTTTGTGATGTCGTGAAATCGCGACGTCACGATTTCGCTACCGCTTTCATCCTCCATCGAGTCTTCACTCCGACGTCGCGATTTCGCTACCACTTTCAACTTTTGCCTTAGAAAAATTTTCCTTGCCTTCTTCTTCTTCTTCCTGAGCCGACTCTTCAGAAGTGGCCCTCCCGCCACTGGATGCTTCTACATCAAGTGTTGCTGGATGCTCTTGCATCACATAGTGAAATATCTAACTAATAAATTTTATTTATCCTTATCTCCATGATGGGGTAACTAAGGTATTTACTACTCTGCATAATAAACTCACATAGACACATCAATACTTATCACCCAACTAATGTGCATAATACTTTCCTATCTTTTATGATAGGAAATAAGATCTAAACCATACTGCTAAATATCTTCTTCAAAAAGTCCCTTCTTTGGGTCTCATTAGAGTTTTGCGTTCAAGTATACATTATACATAGGTCCTACATGTTTCCTTCCTGCAACTACCTTAGGACTTAGAATTATTAATCTAGCCTTGATTAATTCTCTATCTTTTAATTAGGGAATTATTAAGTCTAAAAACTTATTAATCAATTGAAGTCTCATACATGAAATTTAATTCTTGATTAAACACTTCATCATTACCAATTGATAATTAACATAATCATAGCATTATAATTCGTTCTTCATTAAACAATGTAATAAGTTACACATTTCATTCATAATTAAGTGTAATCAAAGACTTCCTTTTTATACATTCCATGTGAGATAATGTCATAGAACATTAAATCAATATTCAAATGAAACTCATAGCAATTTGCATATCCATGATTTATTCTAAGCAATAAACTTTCCATTTCATTGAAGTGCAACCATATCCTCAACAACTAGATCTAGAAAGTAGTAAATTCAAGATCAAAGATAAAGATAATTATACAACACATCATATATCCTTGGAAACCCTTACGGGAAAAACCTAGTTTCAAAACATCACTTTATTATATAACTTTAATTGTTTTATCAATGATTTAAAGGAATCTCATAATTCCTTGCTCTAAATTATCAATAAAAATATAAATACATAAGAACCCCATAATTCTTATATTCCCAAAATCATGGATTGTTCATTTAACTCATATTACAATTTTATAAGAGAATACAATATTTTTCTCAAATGAATTGCACATCCACTATTCTAGAGATTATTTCTTATAAATACATTATTATATAAAAATATTCTCAAATCAATCACACTTTCAAAAAATATATAATAAATAACAAATTTTTAAGAAGGAACCCCATAAATTCCTTCAAGAATGGATTCCCCATCCATTCTTTCCAAAAAAATCACTTTTCCTCAAAATGAAATTCTAATGTAATCATGCATTAATCTTCTTAATTTACATAAGAGATATAAATATGAGACTCCATAATTTCCTCAAGAATGGATTCCCCATCCATTCTTCCCAAAACAATCATTTTTCCATGAAATGATTATGTCTTGCATTTAGACTTTCCACAAAACTAAATCCATATTGCAATCATTTTTTCCCATTAAACTAAATTCATAATTCTTTATATTTTTCTAAAAAATTAAACCTAAATTTAAATCAATTTATCCACACAATTAGTCTAAGGTTTCATCCAAATTTTCCATAAAATTGATTCCTAATTTTATTCAATTTCTCCATGAAATTAATTCAATATTTATTTAATTTCTCCACAAAATTGATCTCCATAACACAATCAATTTTGACCACCAAATTGATACCTATAGTTCCCTCAATTTCTCAAAATTATTGCTTTAAACCAATTCCTCTAACAATTTCCATAATTGTTTTATAATCCCCTTTAAGGCATAAATATTTGGTTTAGCAATTAGGTTTGATTAGTAAAAATAGAGTTTGTTTAAAATAAGGTTTTGAGTTAATTGAACATCATCCAGTCAACTTAATCAACAAAAAGTCAAGCATTCAATCAGTTGGTCCAACAACAGCAACTACTCTGACTCGAACAACCAAACAAACCATAGTATCCAACCACTAGTGCTGACTAGCCTTCATGTCTATCTTGACCACTATCTGGTGGTTAGACTAATAGGTACAATTTTCTCTTATATCAAAACTTCACATGCTTCCACACGGTGTATGTGTGATAAATCATAAACTCCATAAATAAATTAAAATGCTTATTTTATTTAACAACAAGCGACCAACGCTAATCACATAACATACCATTCATAATAATTCATACAACAAGGGAGTTAATGTAACCTCAAGGTCACAAGCAGATAAAACGTAAGGGCAAAGAATGCCTGGCCATATGTCTAAACCAATATGCCTACAATTGGCATAGGGTGACCCCCGCTTGATGGCCACCTTGACTAGACCACCAAGTGGTGTTCGTTCATTAAGGGAAGCTTCTTCCCCTTTAAACACCACTCAACCTCACACACTATTGATGTGGGATAAATCATTCCATGAACAAATAAAAAAATGGTTTCAAACTAAGCATAATAGACCCAACCAATCCTTACCAACCACATGGTATAATTAGAGTAAGATTTAATCCACGGTTAATAGTGGTCAAGAAAGGATGATAACATACCATGTGTACCTCCAATTGGTGCTATATGACCACCAGGTGGCTTGGTCCTTGACCACCACCTGTGGTCAAAAGGCTTAGGGAGACATTCTCCCTTTAAAATCTTCTACCACCCGAGCTTATCCCATGTGGGATAATGCTCACGGAAGGCTATGAAAGTCTTTCTCTTGAGCATGGTTGAGTGTAGATCAAGGTATCTCGCCTACTTAGGAGAGCAGTACATTTGAGTTCAAAAACCTCCAAAACAATGATAAAACATCAATTACCCTTTTTTATTCCATCTAAGATATGTTTTAAAAAATAAAACCTGACAATCCATTCATTGTAATACAGCTGAGAACAATATTTATACATGCTAACATTAATTAGACAATGATAGCTCAAGAACTTATTATTAGGCATCTAATGCGTAACAGATTCTGCAAATACAGGCATTGCAATAAGCATGAATTTCAATGATAAATATTAAGCATTTTCTTAGAACAAATGATGATCAAAGGAAAAGGATTTAAAATAGATTAGAGGACTATCATATATAGGCCAAAGACATCAATATCCAAGGCATCATTATTCAATAAGAGGGGAGAAATTATAAAATAATAGATCCTCATCACCTCAAGATTTGTAAGCAAATAAAGTCCTAAAATAAGCATAATCACAATGTCTTAACTAGATTTGAAAGAGGTTTCTTTAAAATATAATGCAATTTATTTTTCGTTCCTTCAAAAAACATTTAAAGGAAAACAATAGCATGGAAACTCCCAGCTTGATCCTCTTGATAGTTTGGTCTCCTTACTCTTTGCAGCCTCCTAATTGGCCTCCAAAACTAACCTTCAATATTACCTCCAAATTTTCCTCTCAAGTGGCCTCCTCGGTTGCCTTCCAAGCCTTGGCTTGAATCTTCCTTCCCCCCTTTTCAACCTAAGCCTTTCTAGGCTTATTAACAAGTCTTTTTTTCTCTAATGCCAATGGTACCTCTAATAAATAATTTATTTCTTCCCTCTAGTAAGAAATAAGATGAGGGACAAATAAGTCAAAATGGAATAAAGGTGGAGACTAAAATGACCACCTTTTTTTTTGTTTCTTGCCCCCTCCTTAGGAACCTTTTCCAATTTAAAACTATAAATACATAACAAAGAGGAATATCCTTAAATAAAATAATCATTTTTTCTTTTCAATCAATTAAAACTAGACAAAACTCACCTAACTACATTCCAAAACCTACCTACTCATGCAATTAGATTAATTAAGCCATTATTAATATCAAATATTAATATTTACCATTAACATTAACCTTCAACCTTGTTGATGAATCCTTTGCAAGGTTTATTTCTCTTAGGCATATCGATCTTAGTGGTCGACTTTCTCATTACCTTCGAGAGTACGTGTTCCTATAATTCAAAAATGTATTAGTAGTACCATATTCAAAACATTAAATATTTTAACTACTCATCATATTTGCAACTATAAAATAAGATTAAGCATACATAATCTATATCAACGATGATACCTACCAAGGAGGGCTATGACACATAAGGTTGGGGTAATCTTGGAGTGGAAGGGGAAGATTCCACACTAGTCTAAATATTTTCATTAGGGTGCCATCTATCTAGACTACCCTATTGTTACTAGATTTATACACTAGTCCAAGTGCATCCACTACTTTCTTGGGTATGAATAAAGTGTTAGACCTAGAATCTACTAGACAATTGTGTATCAACTTATCCCCATATATCAGGATGAGATATAAGTGAATAAGATGGGATTAAATTGCATTAGACATCTATAAGATTCTAGGAAACTTCTACCTACCTAGTTCTTTCTATTTTTATAAATTTTTTATTTTTTTTAGCATTGTCAAGACATCCTAGAGAGGTATGGCCATGGTAGACCTTTCTAGATGGTCTACAATATTGAATGACCTATTGGAGTAAGTATTTTGGATGATGCTTGATGATAGAAAAGCTATGGAATTTTAAACTAATTGATAAACTCCTAAAGATCCTATTATATGCTACTTTAGAGATTTTGAACCACCCTTTATAGTCATCAAAATGGCTTGAACGTTGTGACTTGAAAAGGTTAGAGTGGAAATGACCTTCTAAGAATCAATCAACTTACTTTAGGATGCCGGGTCTACTTTATCGGTTCCCCTTACTCTTCAATTTCATCATTTTAGCTCTCATCATGTAGTACAATTAGACTTATAGCTTTCTAAGAGATGCAAGTACCACCTCATATGTTACTGCATATACTTTTGTCTCGTATCATGTCTTAAAAATTTACTCTAGTGAAGAGGCATTAATCTATGATAGGTCCAATAGTTGGATGAGAGGGTTCTAGTTTAGAGCTGGAGTATCTATATTTAGGTATGAGGTAGAGAGTTGGGTTTACAGATTCACAAATTGGTTGACTCATTTCCACTATGAGAGTTAACAAGGTATATCTTAAGGATGGAGTTGTACCATGCATTGGGACCCTCCACATAATTGTTTTTTTGGTGACCACATATTTATTAGATTATGGAGAATTTTCTACAATGGGGTGGGCACCAATACTATTTTCTAAGCCAAGGCTTGGGATTGACTAGCATATTTATTAGGCAAAGTTAGAGGTCTCTAATACCCATTTGAGGAAGTTCAAAAGCTCTAATTTCCTTATTGGATAGGAGGCTTTGGGTAATTTTGGTAGGGTAAATTTTAGGTATTATATTACCTCTTAAGGACTATGATCTCATTAGAGAATATCCATAAAATATTCCTCATCTCATATAGATTTGAAGCAGAAGGATTGTGATAATAATACAATCAAATTGGGATTTGTAGTCTAACAAGCGGTGGACTAAACAACTAGAGTGAGTTGATAGAGAGTTTGGATGGAGAGAAAAAGGGGAAAATTTTCCCTAGGAGATATCCTTCCTATCTAAATTAGGTCATTCTTGGCTTGAATGGCTATTTTGTAGGCTTTCAACAAATAGCTACCTCCATCATGGCTATTTCATAATTAATTTTTTTATGTAATAGATAAAATGCATACCCAAGGGTGGTATGATTTTATCAAGGATCCTTTGCTAATTTTTATGAAATTTAACATTAAAATCATCCTTTATTTCTATTAGCACTCTCTTGGTGGTTGTTAGTTGCTCAAGGGGAGATGTACCATCCATATTCTCTCCAAATTTATCTAATAGGAGGATCGTGAGTTGATCCTAACTTTTGACTAAGTGTGTGGTGAGACTAATGTACCACTCCTAAGCTTATCCTCTAAAGGATGTGGCCAATATCCTTAAGGCTAAATTCCAGTATTTTATGAAATGTATTACATTTAATCTCACCATGTGATACAATCATTTCATCTAAGTAATGGTATCTTCTTCTATTAAATATAGCAAGGATTTGAGGATTGAGGTAGATATTGAGTCCCATGTGATAGGTCAAGTGGGTAGAATCATAGGGCCTCTATTGTTCTGTGTAAGAAATCTCCTAGAAGGTTGGTTCTAGTGAGCTTTCATGTGATGTCAATGGATCCTTCTCCTTACCCTTCAATTCAAAGATAGATTGGCTCTATAAAAGGACCTAATGGCAAGTTGATGATGCTATCAAATTATCTTATTTTTAAAATAGTCTAGCATTTTTTTGTCCATTTTTATTAAAAAACATAGTATGTGCCAAGTATTAATCATTATTTATGTTAATATTAATGTTGAATGAAGTAAATAAGAGAATATGTTTCCTATAGTTGTTTTCAATTTATTGTTGTGTTTCAAGGACTAATTTCATGGTTTATTCTTATTGAAGGATAGAATAAATTAGTAATAATTTTACAAAGTCTTGTGAAGAAATCCATAAACCTAAAGTATTTGTTGAACTATTTCTCTAGAGTTCTTTTTGAATGTTTCCATGCCTAAGAAATCCAATTGGAGTGATTTGGTACCATTTGTGTGTCATTTGGGTGCCATAATAGCCCAGATGCTAGAATAATAAGGAATTGGTATCATACCAAAATAACAGGACATGGAGCAATCTAGAATTTCCATGTATGGAAATAAAATATAAACCATGTGGTCAACCCACCTTAGAAGCATTCATTCAAGGTTATGAGTCACATGATTGAAATTAATGTTCACCAATAGAATAGATGTGAATCTATGATTAGACACATGAATATGGGTGTTGACCTATTCACTATTCTAGAGTTGTTATTTCATGATAGAATAGAATTCAATTATATGATGACAAGGAACCTAATGCATGTATATTGGAGTTGGGAGAACATGGTGGAGGATTTAGATTTATTTTAAACTAATCAAAAACCCATGATATTGCATAAATATGGAGAAATTATCCAACTCAATCTATTATTATAATATGATTGGTCAGATTAACACATAGGCTTATGTATTAAAGTAGAAGATAGGTCACTACCTAAAATAAACCTTGTTAATAGGTTGAATAGTTAGACACTTAACTATAAATAATACTACATGCCTAGCAGGAAAATTTTAATAGAGTAATGAATGAATTGAAGAAGTTTGAATAATAGATGTAATAATTTGTCTCTCAACCCACTATATTAATTCTAAATTATTCTATGAGACATTGAACGTTTTTTAGACTAGTTTTTTTTTTTAATTCTTCTTCCTCTGATTGAACCTCAAAGCAAGGGTTGACTCTCTAGAACTGTAGAACGATCATCAATGTAATTGTAGGTTTTTATGATAAATTTTCTTTTTTTCATTTCTTTTAGTAATCGGAATATTATAGTCAAAGTTGATGAGCTTACTTTCTTTTTTAGTTTACCTTAGTTAATTTATATTTTCAACATAGTGTAAATTGTTTTATTTTCCTGCAAGTGTGTGTTGTTTTATTTTTTAATTTACATGGTGGAATCTACAACTGCCATGAATTTGGGTAGGTTGTCGAGCTTTTATGGCCGCCACAGTATTCTGCATTGTCTACCCTAGAAGCTACCACACAGATCTTTGTGCAGTCCGTAACTATAACCACCATGCCACAATCATTTTAAATCTCTTACACCACTAAAAGCACCAGGAAAGTGATAAGCATTCAATCCGACGAGGCCTAAGATTTAAACCTTGGACCTCCACCCCCTTACGGGGTTTGATCGAACCAATTGGTCTACATCTCGGACCTACAAGTGTGTGTTGTTATTTCTATTTAATTTTTTCAATTTAATTTCTATTGATTCATATTTTCTTTTAGCAATGAGTTGTGTTTTATTTCAATTTGGATTAGCTTAGTTCTTTTCAATTAAGTATGATTTATTGCTTGATTTATTTTTGCATTTAGATTATAATTAAAACTAGAATTTCTTTTAGTAACAAAGTGTAAAATTTAGTATAGTTTTATTTATGAATGCTACAAAAATATTGTGATTCCTTGTTTTCATAGATTAGTTTAGAACCTTGATATCTAGGGCATAGTTCTAAGAACTCTAACACATTAAACCTTAGGAAACAACCTTTGGTCTAACAAAATATTAAAGTGAGAGCATTAACGTCACTCATCACTTTTTGGTGTCGTTGCTAGAGAATGCATTGGCATTGTTAGAGAATAAATAACTCATTCAATGTTAATTATTTTCTTGTGAATTTGTGAAGATTAAAATTCCTAGGATAGTTTTTAATACATAAGAAAAAAACAAATTTGCATAAATATAGTTGCATTACCAAGAATTGAGTTGAATACATTAGGACATTAGAATAGGAGTTTTCAAAAATAGGATGTATGAATAGACTTAGAGGTAAAAGAGGTAGATGCATTAGAGAAAATTTCCCATGAGCCATAGGAAGGAGACATCCATTATGATAAGTTAAACATATACCAACTCATGAGTTGCTTGTAGTAGTGATTATCAAAGACATTATAATTTTATAATATTCACAATTATCAACTATAGGAAGTATAGGATTCCCTAAGTTAGAATCACAATGAGAAAAAATAGGTAGTTCAACACCACTTACTCTTAAAAAATCTATAGCATTAGGACAATTTAAAAGAATTTTTAATTTTTGGGGGGAAAATATAATGGTGCAAATACAAGATAATGTAGAAAGAGCAAGTAATGTGCTCCATCCTAGAGAAACTAGAACCCTTACCAAGACTTTCCAATACCTCATTTGATTAAATATTGACCAAAATTATCTTATGAAAGTTATTCATTTTTGGTATTACCAAATTTTAGGGGAGTTGTATTTGAGGATCCTAATCAATATTTTTTTGAGTTTAAATTTGTATGTCAACCTTATTATTATGCAAATAATAATTAAAAACTCAAAATGTTTTCCTCCACTCTAAAATATTTGACACTATATCTAAAAATATCTACACTATGATGGTTTATGAGTTTAGCACCTGATTCAATCTAAACTTGGTATGAAATGGAAAGAGTATTTTTTGCAAAATATCAAGATTAGTGTAAAAAATTAGGATAAACTATTTAGGATGAAACAAGAAGATTACTTGGATCAATTTGACTTTGTTCACAAATTATGTGGAGGTGTAGATGTTGAACTAAGTAAAACCATATTCTTGAGAGGATTGTAGAAAAAATCAAAAGAAGTATTGGATCTTATAGGAAAATGAGACATTAATAAACTTGAATTTCAAGAAATTATTGATGTAAGAATTATTCCTATACAAAACAAAAAATATGTAAACTTGAAAACAATAGAAATGATCTGAAAGAATTTATGGAAGAGTTTGCCAATCTCAAAAATAATATTTTAGTGTATCTTAATATAACATTAGATGAAATGAATGCAAAGAATAGGTGTATTGAACCTTGTTTGAGAATATTACATTATTTGGTATATGTTGATATACTCCCATGGTACCTTTATGGTAAAATTATAAATATTTCTCTTTAGGGTATGATTCCATAGTTTAAGAGTGATTTATATTTCTCCTTCATGTAAGTCTCTATGTGCAATATATGCACAAGTATGATGTAAGTAAGAGTGTAAGTTTTTAATTAGAGAAAGTGCACAAGCATCATGTAATTAAGTGTGTAAATATATAATATGATGATGCATACAAATTTCATGTATTATGTGTGCATGTAGAGGTATATGTATCATGTAAAAGAGTGCAAGTGTCATAGAGTTAAGTGTGAATATAATTAGAGATTCAAGAGTCATGTATACATGTGGCAAGATGAGAAGCCAAAGGAGAGGAGAGAGTTCTCATATGGAGAGTAATAGTCAAGTACTTGAAGAGTCATATTGTATGGCTATATTATGGAGGTAAAGCTCCATGTTGTATATCAAATGATATAGAGATTGTAGGAGACATTCTAGCTTTAAATAAATTGTAGTTTGTATGTATATTTTGAGCAATTATACTGTAAATGCTTTTCTTATTATTGCATGAATAATTTTAGTTATTTTACATTCATAATTGATATTATTTTGAATGTTATTATTATTTATATTGGTCAACTTATATTTTGATTGCTATTATATTTGAGTCTACTCAAAGATCCATAATATTGGGATTTAGATAATTTGGCTTAAAATCCAATAGTGGTATTAGAGCTACTTCGAGTAGTCTCTATTGCTAGCATCGGAGGAAGTCTTTGGTGTGTGTGTATCTACATATATATATATATATATATATATATATATATATATATATATATATATATATATATATATACATATATATATATATACATATATATATGTATATATATGTATATATATATATATATATATATATATATATATATATATATATATATATATGTAGATATATTGTTACGTGAAGAAAATATAGACTCAAATTACTACAAATTTTAAATTTGTAAATTGATTAATATATTTAATAAAAATCCCAATTATTATATGTTGAAGTCTTTCCACTCAAAAAATAAGTGAAGACTAGGACTTGGATTGAATATTAAAGAGATAATCAAAAGCCACCCTAATTTTATAATTCTCTTTAGAGAGAGAATCATATATTATAAAATTTAGCGCTTTGAATTTTGGGCTTATTTGACCTTGACAAGATAGCACACATTGAAGGAAGTAGTCTCAAAATACTGTGATAATATTAAATAATAGGGAAGCATCAAATATTCTAGATAAAATAAGAATTAAGAAGCATCAAAGTTTCTAGAAAAGGAAAATAGAGAAGCATCAAAGCTTCCAAAGAAAAGTAGAATAGAGAAGCATCAAAACTTTCAAAAAAGAAGAATAGAGAAGCATAAAACCTTCTAGAGAAGAAGAATAGAGAAGAAACATAAGCTTCCAAATAAAGGAGAAGAAGGGAAGCATTGTAAGCTTCCAAGATATTAAAAAAATTAAATATTTAAATAGGCACAAGTTTCATTAGTGCTAATTTTTTTGTTATTCAAATATATAGAACTAGACTAGAAGGATAAGGTTGACTGAAGAGATGTAGTCTACATAGACTAGCCAAGAACCATAATCCAAGTATTTTAGTCTAGGTCATGGCATCATTTTAGCCCTATATAAGCATTATTTTTCTAAAGGTTTTATAAATCTTCAAAGGTACCATTCTATAGCAATAAAAAAAGTTCCATCACATAGCCATTTTATAGCTAGTAGAGTGCCATCTTGACACTAGAGATAATGAAAATCCAAGTGCCATATCAAAGCTAAATAAGTTCATTATTTGGAGGAAATTTGAGTTCTATATCAAAGTCGAAGAGATCATTTTTTGGAGGAAATCCAAGTGCCATATCAGAGCCAAAGAAGCTCATATTTTTTATGAAATTTGAGTGTTATATCATAGTTGAAGATGCTTATTTTTTAGAGGAAATATGAGTGCCATATCAAAGCCAAAGAGCTCATTTTCTATAGGAAATTAGAGCACCATATCAAAGCTAGAAAGCTCACTTTCTAGAATAAATTTGAGTGCCATCTTCTAGAAAAATTTGAGTGTCATAACAAAAACAAAGATCTAAGAACTATTCTCTGGCCTGAAGATGTTGAGATAAAGAAAGCAGAAAGCTAGCTAATAAAATTAGAAATTTATTTATATTACATTTTACTATAATGTTTCATTTGAAGAAACATTGATTAAGGGCATTGAATACTGCTATGTTAGTTAACATATGAGAACTAACGTACCGTGGTCAACATCAAAAGAAGAAAAAGGTAAGATGAATTAGCTTTATATATCTTGATAATTATGTTTTGGTGCTAAAGTTTGAAAGTCCAAAGTGAACTAAAAAATATAGAAATATTATTTTAAATGTTGGAGATAAAAGGAATTCAACTATATAGAGAATAATATATAGGTGGGAGTTATAAGGACTTCAACCTCATTAATGAATAATTTAAAAACATATTGAAATTGATACTTTTTTATTTGCAATTAATTTTACAACTTATTTCAAAAATTCAATTTTTGAAAATTTGATATTTATTATATTTTGGAGAGAGAAGGTTTTCTACTCCAAAAAGAAAATTGAAAATTTTTAGAAATTTGAATAATTTAGAGAATTTGATATTTGAATATTTTTAGAATTTCAAATTTTAATAAAGTAGGGAGATAAAAGGTTTGCTACTTCAAATATTAGAAAAATTTCAAAGTTTAAATTTGCAAAAATATTTAAAATTAAACCTTGACTATAGAAGTTCCTTGAAAACGTTGTTGAAATTGCAAGTGATTAGATTTGGAGTAAAAAGGATTTCAACTTCAAAGGAATTAAAATATTTGAAAATGGATAAATGGAAAAGAAAAATAGGAGCATTACATCATAGGAGAAATCCTCAAAGTACATATAAAGAACCATACTTCATGAGAGGAAGATTTCAAAATCAAAAGTTTTATCAAAAACAATCTTTTGAGTTCAAAGGGTCAAATCATAAAAGAGTTTTTCAAAATTCTTATCAAAGATGTGAAATAACATCACTTGAATCTCATCAAAAAATACAAAGAGAAAAATATGCTTGGTATATAGATTCAGGTGCTAGTCATCATATGACTAGAAATTTACATTGGTTTGAATATTTGGAAATCAAAAATAATATTCCACTAAAAATTGCAGATGATAAGATTTATCATGTTCAAGGAGATAGAAAAGTAATACCTAGCATGTCATATTCACATTTTGTACTAATGGTGTTTAATATATTCCTAGATTATCAAATAGTCTTATCTTAGTTGTTCAATTGATAGAGAAAGGTAGAAAAGTATAATTCAAATATATAAATGGAAATAGAAAATATTAAAGAAACAAGATAAAATTGAAGTTATGGGATCAGTCAAGAATGAAATATTTGCTTTATATACAATGGGATTCCCTCAAGAAATCATTAAATATTTATTACCTTAATATTAAGTTAGTGATGAATTGCTTGAGTTATTAAAAAGATAGGAAATAGGAAGATGGATCAGGTACAGTCCAAGATTACCTTGTAGAGACATCAGATAGAGGTAATGGATGAACATAAAATCTAATATGAAGATAAATATTGAAGACTAAAGTCTTTAATAACCATATAATGTAATACATGGGGTGTTGGAGAATATTGTATTATTTGGTAAATGTTAATGTACCCCCATGGTACCTTTATGGTACAAATGTAAATATGTATAGATTAGGGTTTGAGTCTATAATTTAGAAGAGTGATTTATATTTCCTCTTTATGTAAGTGTCTATGTGCAAGATATGCACAAGTGTCATGTAAGTAAGAGTGCAAGTGTGTAATGAGATAAAGTGCACAAGTGTCATGTATTAGGTGTACATGTAGAAGTATAAGTATCATGTAAAAGAGTGCAAGTGTCATAGAGTTAAGTGTTCATGTAAGGAAATATTCAAGATTTATGTATACAAGTGGCAAGATGAGAAGTCCAAAATATGAGATAGATATCATATGAAGAGAAATAGTTAGGTACTTGAAGAGTCATCTTGTATGGCTATATTATGGAGGCAAAGCTCCATGTTGTATATATAAGGATCTAGAGATTGTAAGAGACATTCAAGCTTTAATAATATTGCATCTTGTATGCATATTTTTGGTAATTATATTGTAAGTGTTCTTCATGTTATTGCATAAATGATTTTGGTATTTTTACATTCATTTGATATTCATTGGAATTTTATCATTATTTATATTGGTTATATTATATTTTGATTGCTCTTATATTTGATTTTACTTGAAGATCCATAATATTGGGACTAATATAATCTAGATTAAAAGCCAAAAAACCTTTATCTATCTATTATCCAAGATGTAGGAAGAAGCATGTTTTTTATGAATTTCATTTGAACAATACGTCTATATATTATGTGTAGTATTTATGAAAAGGGACATCCTATGGATCAATGTCATTTGTTACCTGGATTAAAAATATCATGGAAAATCAAACTCAATCCATAGAAGAGCTTAAATTTGTAGGATTGAGACAAGGGAATAATTTTCTTCAATATCCATATCAAAATGCTTCTTGAGTTCCTATGAATTGGGGAAATAATCCTTGGTCCATGCCATGGTCCACTTCAAAACCACCTCAACAACCTTGGGATCAACAACCATGGGCATCATCTCAAGAATGGTCCCAACTTGGATGGATAAATAAACATTGGAATTAACAAAATCCACCATGGTTACCTCCATAAATGCAAGGTCACTAATTAGTACAACAACACCAACTATACCAAGGGTAATGTTGGTATCAAAACCAACAACAAGGTTTGTTACTTGGTCTTACCCATAATTTCTCTCAGTGATGACAACAACAGGTAAAACAACCTCCACTTTTGGCTTAATCTATGGCCAATTCCAATAATACTAAATATGTAGCCCCTATCTATATGGTTAAAATAGAAGATACAACCATGCTTAATGTTATTGACTATGAAAACATCCAATAAAATTTAGAAAAAATACTTCATGAGCATACCCCACTTATTATTAGAAAAATGAGAGTTGATGAGAATAATCAAGAACAACCTACACCTATGAAACAAAAATAGAAAAGAAAAAAATTCTCATCAAAATAATTCTCCCTCTTCATCAGAGAAATTACTTTATCCTGAATGATACAAAATAATAAAAGTAACTTTTTTAGAGTCTGACTTGGTAAAGGAGTTAAACTATTTAAATATTACAATCCATTTACTACAAGCTATTAAATACATACCTATGATTAATAAAAATGTTCAAAAAATGTGTATCAAGAAACAAGGAAAAAAATGGACTCCAAAACCATATATGTGGATGAAAAATTAGCATATTTCATTGCTAGAAAACTTATTCTACAAAAGTGTGGAGATCTAGGAATCCTAATAGTCACAGTAAACATATGATCACTTTAGATATCTATCAAATTCTAATTGACCTAGAGGTGGATATTAATGTTATGAAAAAGGGTACAATCCAAAAGTTACAATTAAAAAATCTAAATCCTACATCTACAATATTAAAAATGGTTGATCGGTTGATTGCCAAAGTAGAAGGAATCATAGAAAATATTCCTCTAACAGTTTTGTTATGGGAATATTTAGTTTATTTTCTAGTATTACAACCTCAAACTACTATGAATGATTACCCAATAATTTTTGGAAGACCTTGGCTTGCTACACAATCACTTTATTTATTGTAGGTCATGAGATATGACCATTTCTAATGGAATTGATTCAAAAAAAATTCCTTATATCCTCCTACCAAACCTTCAATCAAATTTTTTGGTAACTTATGGTTTCCTGAATTAGATGAGAAAAATGAAGAGAACATTTCAACCTTGGCCACCATAGTTGTAAAATATCATGTAGAGGAATTGGACCCATTAGAAAGAGTTATCTTGGAGGATGAGACTATTTTACTCAATAGGGTAAATGACTAGAGACTTGAATATAAACATATTACTAATCAATTAATATGGAAGGATGAAGAACAAGAGTCTGAGTATTCATCACTCATCCCAATATAAGACAACTCTTTGAACATACCACATGGATGGAATTGTCATCTCCTTTCATCTTTTCATTACCCTATATCAAATTTAATCCCTTTAGGGATTACTTTTGATAAATAAACTAGAATCTTCCATTATATTTTGCCACACCATTGCCCTCTCAAATCTGTAGTAGTAACTTTGAAGAAATCAATTTAGTGCATCCTGGTACAAAATAAATTGAAATACGACCAAGATTTTATTTTTAATATCAATAGTTGGTTGTTTAATGATCAAGAAAAAATTTTGTTTAATGTGCTAAGATGATATTCCATTGATTTTGCATGGTAATACAAATATATTAAAGGAATTCATGTGGACATATGTATCATCATATTTATACTAAGGATGGTAAACCTATAAGACAACCAAAAAGGAGATTGAATCTTGCTCTACGATACATTGTTAAAGATAAAGTTGAAAACTTATTAGAGGTAGGTTTCCCCATTGGTTATCATTCCAAAGAAAATGGGAATATTTGAGAGTGTGTTTATTATCAATAATTAAATAAAGCCACATGCAAGGACCACTTTCCATTGCAATTTATAAATCAAGTGTTAGATACACTTGTTAGAAAAAGTATTTTTGTTTTCTTGATGGATTTAGTGGATACAATCAAATTTAGGTTTCTCTTGAATATTAAGAGAAAACAACTTCTACTTGACCATGGGAGATTTTTCTTATTAAGTTTCACATTTTGGAATCTATAATGACCCAAAAAATTGTCCCTTCTATCTTCTTTGACTTGACCAATGATTGCATTGAAATATATATGGATGATTTCATAGTATGTGGCAAATGTTTTGATGAAACCCTATACAATATTGATAAAGTATTAACTCATTGTGAAACCTATAATTTAGCTATAAATCCTAAGAAATATTTCATGATGATGTATGAAGGAATTATCCTTGGACACCATGTCTCATATAAAGGAATACAGGTAGATCCTAAGAAGATAGAGATTATCAAAAACTTACCTCCACATAAAATTCAAATAGATGTTAGAGGCTTTTTGGGTCATATTGGTTTTTATTATTATTTTATCAAGAAATTTAGTACAATCATAGGTCCCATGTATTTCTTATTGACTAAATATTATAAATTTAAATGGATGAAAAAGTGTCAAATTGCATTTGACACATTAAAGGAGAAAGTGACAACTCCACCTATGTTATGAGGTTAAAATTGGAAACTTTCATTTCACATTCAACCTAATGCATAAAATACTACAATTAAGGCAATTTTTGACTAAGTAAAAAATGGAGAATATTGTGCCATTTATTACATTAGTAAAAACTAACAGGATCAGAGAAAATTTACACCACTACTGAAAAAGAATTCTTAGAAATAGTGTATGTCATTAATAAATTTCTTCACTAAATTATTGGATACCAAGTGTTTTTTGTCCATATCAATCATGTTGCGATTAAACACCTCATGAAAAACCATTGGTTAGTGGATAAATAATATGATGGTTATTACTAATAGGATTTTGACATAAATATAGTCGATAAACTTGGCAAAGCTAATATAGTAGCCTATTTCTTATCAAGACTAAACATCACAATTGAAGATGATCTAGTAGAGAATTCCTTTCTCGATGAAAAATTATTGTAATATTAGTACAATAGCCATGGTTTGTTAATATTTCCAACTATTTGGCAATAGAAAAGGTTCTTCCTTATTTTACTCAAAGGAAGAAACAATGGTTAATTAAAAAAAGTTCATCATTCAAGTAGATTAATAGTCTACTATTTAAATGTGGGCTTGACTATATTTTGTGTTGATGTATTCAACAATATGAGTTGTATGATATTCTCTATGCATGTCACAATGAACAAACATGAGGATATTGTTTAGTAAAGCAAACCATTCCAAAAGTTTTGGGTGTAATATATTATTGGCCATCACTTCATCAAGATGTAAAGAAATATATATGACATTATGATCAATGCAAATGAATGGATACGTTGACTACAACAACAAAAAATTCTTTACAACCTCGAGTGGTTTTAAAACCATTCAAAAGATGAAGGCTAGATTTTATTGGACCTATTGGCCCACCTTCTCAAGGAAAGTAATACATTCTAGTGTAAACTAATTATGTGACAAAGTGGGCTGGAGTGTGTGCTTTTAAACATTCTCATGAATAAAATGTAGCTTATTTTCTATATACCCAAATTCTTTAAATATTTGTGCTCCATTTTTTATCATTTTAGATTTACATCCAAGTTCATAAAAGAATTTACTAAATTTTATGAAATCAAACATAAGAAAATATTTCCGTATCACCCTCAAGCAAATGGTCAAGTAGAAGTCACCAATAGAGAATTAGAAAACATACTAATATAAATAGTGGCTTCTCATAGGAAAGATTGGATGAACAGGTTTCTAGAGGTCATGTGGGTGTATAATACTATATGGAAATCCACCATGGGTTTCACATCTTATGAATTGGTCTATGGTGAGAAATCTCTTTTTTCCAAATGAATTTGAATTACTAACACTTCATACATCTTTGAAAGTAGACATTGAGTTGTCACAGGTACAAAAAGAGAGAATTCTACAATTGAATGCATTGTAAGAATTTCAATTGGAGGCACTTTACCAAAAATATATCATTCAAAAATAGTGGAAATATGGCATGATAGTCACATTAGGAACAACAAGTACAAACTAGGTGATTCAACATTGTTGTTTGATTACTTTTATGTTGATTTTCCTGGCAAGCTATAAACTTAGTTTTTAGGACCATACCAAATTGAATAAATGTTTGATAATGGAGCCATTTGACTTTATTCTATTGATGATTTAGGGAGAAAATTGGTGGTAAATGGACATCATTTACAATTGTAGCATAAGCCTTTGACAAAAGTAGAATTTGCTCAATACTTTCTTTCATAGTTAGACTTATATGTTGTAGAAGAGGTTTCTTCTTTTGACACAAAGTCAGAATGATCATGTATACCGTTGAGTGGTATTTTCACCCGATTGTGAAAACACACTCTCCGATAGGATTTGGGTTCTAAATCCTCTCTTGCAAAGAAATTTAATAAACAATTTCTCCAAGGTTTCGCTATGTTAGCATTTTACATCTGTGTATTAATGATCTCAAATGAAGATATTCGATTAAAATGCTTGGAACACCTTAGTGGTTGCAAGTAACTGAAAACAAGGGGCAATGTTGGTTTATTTTACTGTGAAACTTTAATGATTGTTCTTTGAACCCTAATAAAGCAAATATGATTTGATCTCTATATGACCAAGTTATAATTTCAAAATGGAAACTGATGAAATGCCTTGAACATAACCCCTTCAATGAAATTGGAATTTTATGAAGGTAATATCATCATCTGCTCATGAATGAAAAACAAAACTGTAAAATGAAATTCTGGCCTAGAAATGGAAATTTTCTATTTTCTCGACTTTGAGATTTTTTAGTTTTTTATTTTTTTATTTTAATGCCTGTAAATAAAATAAAGTGCAAAAAAAAAATGAAAATAAAATGCAAAAGTAAAATGAAATGCATTCAGGGTGATGCAATCCTATTCTGACAAAACCGAAGCTAATGAGGTTTCCATGCATGCAACCTAACTTATTGAACCTGCAAAACACGCACAATCCAGATAAGTTAAGTGTTGGTCTCTAGGGTTTTAACTATGATTTCAGATTTAGACATTTGCATAAAGCAACCAAGAGAACTTGCATTAAACTTCACCTATAAGCCTAGAAATTTGAAAAGGGGAAAGATAAACATTTAATCCTGCATGCAGAAAACAACTCCTTCTTTCTTGCCAATGAGGTGCAACTCTCTAAATTTTTTGTATTAAAAATTGGTCATTTTACAATAACAGAATCTCTAGTTTTCTCAAAACCAAAAAAAGAGGAAGAAAAACACTTCAAAGCAGGCCCAGAATGGCTTCTCGCCTTTGACACTGCAACTCTGCTCGCAGCGATTTTTGAACCCTGTATCAATCTGTGCCTCTGCTTTTATACTTTCTAGTGCGGTTCTCTATTTCACTCTGTGGAACTTTGTTTCACCTCCCAGATTGCATCGTTTCGTATTCCTTGCATTTTTGTTGCTTTTGACTTTATGTTCAATGTCAAAACGTTTGATATTCTCTATGAATTATAATGCTTCTGTAACCCTGACACCTGTACGCCACGTGTTCCATGCTTCTCTGCATGTTTTTTAACTGCCCCCTTGTAAATCATGACAAAAAATAGCATGTCACGATATCGCGATGTTTTTCTACATGCAACTCTGTTCCTCTGCCTGCACAGCGAAAATGAGACATGTCGTGAAATCGCGACGTTTTTCGGCCAACAGCCTTGTCCGCCATCATGCATAGCGAAAACGCGACATGTCACGAAATTGTGACACTTTTCTCCTTTGCACCATCTTCTGCTTTCTGTCGTGAAATCGTGACGCTTTTCTATTTCAGGCTGCTCTCGTTGTATTTGGCCATGAAAACGAAACATGTCGCGAAATCATGACATATTTTCTTTTCGTACCATTTCGCTGCTTGGAGCCATGAAAACATGACCTGTCGCGATATCGTGACATATTTTCTTTTTGTACCATTTTGCTGCTTGGAGCCGCAAAAATGCGACCTGTCACGATATCGCAACATTTTTCTGCTTCGTACCCCTTTGCTGCTTCCTATCGCGAAATCGCGACGCTTTTCATCTTTGGCATGCCTTGCTGCTTCAGATCACGAAAACGTGACATGTCATGATATTGTGACAACTTTAGTGCCTTGCCCCGTTTGATCGGTTTGACCGCGATTTTGTGACATGTCACGATTTCGTGACAATTTTCCATTCTATCTTTCTCTCTCTTCTATGACCCGCGATTTCACAACACGTCGCGATATCGCAACATTTTCTCTTCATGATGCATTCTGCTGCTCTTGGCCATGCGACATGTCATGAAATCATGACAATTTTCCATTTCTAGCCGCAACGGAGCGACATGTCGTGAAATCGCGACAATTTTCCATTTTCGGCCGCGACAGAGCAACATGTCGCGAAATCGCGACAACTTTTCATTTTCGGCCGCGACGGAGCAACATGTCGCGATATCGCGACAACTTTTCATTTTTGGCCGCGACGGAGCAACATGTCGCGATATCGAGACAACTTTTCATTTTCGGCCGCGACGGAGCAACATGTCGCGATATCGCAAAAACTTTTCATTTTCGGCCGCGACGGAGCAACATGTCGTGATATCGCGACAACTTTTCATTTTCGGCCGTGATGGAGCAACATGTCGCGATATCGCGACAACTTTTCATTTTTGGTCGCGACGGAGCAACATGTCGCGATATCGCGACAACTTTTCATTTCTGGTCGCGACGGAGCAACATGTCGCGATATCGCGACACTTTCTTTTTCTTGCTATATTTTGCTCTTCCTTTGATTTTTTAGCATCTGGGCCATCGCGGTCTTCTTTGAAAGCATGCCAAAAATGTGGGTCCCCAATTTTGGGGTGTGTTGTGGATCAGCCACAACAATACCTTAAAAAAATGATCATGTATACCTTATTTAATAGTATTCTAAATAAGATTCTAAATGACAATTTGGAACACACTTAGTTATGTTGGACTCAATCATGATTTACTCTGGAATGTGGAATTGAATGCAGTAAAATTAAAAATTTACTCCAAAAAAACAACCCTAATTCTCAAGAATAATATTATTTGTTTGCACTATACAAAGCACATACTCCTAATGTGTAAAAAAATGAAATAAAATATATAAGACAAAAAGAGATGCACAAGCTACAAGCTTACTATAGTGGTAAGGGCTTTGGCTTCTCTTTAAGAGTTCCAAGGTTCAAAACCCACTCGATATGAGGGGACTATTACCCCTCATAAAAACATGTACAAAATCATTGATAAGATCTGAGGTGTAGACCAATTGGTTCCCCCAAATCCCATAAGGGGAGCAAAGGTCCAAGGCTCAAATATCAAGCCTTGATGGACTGAATGCTTGTCCCTTTCTTGGTTATTTTAGTGTTGTAATAGGTATAAAATTATCATGGCATGGTGTTTATAGGGGTAGACTGCACAGAGATCTATGTGGTGGCTTTTAGGACATACATCGCAGACTACTATGGCGACCAATAAAGTCGAATAGCCTACCCGAATTTGTGGTAGCTATCGATTCCACTATGTAAAAGAAAAGGACACGCACAAAGATAGAGGGTATAAACTAGATATACACACCATAAAATATAGGTTGAAACCATCTGTCAAGTGTGAGACCCTATCAAATATGTGATGACTAGAAATGCCTACCCTAATCTTCATTCATTACTATTGGATAGTGCATAATTTACCATCATTACAACACCATGTGACCACATGGTTGCAAGGCATATGTGGCACCTAATTAATAGTTTATGGGAAGAGTGACCAAGTAGATATTACCAAGGATACATGTTAAGAGATGAGGTGGCATAATCAGGGCTATGAAAGTAAATCAAGAGTTGAAATTAGACCACATGGGAAATGACACATTAACCTTAGATGAAAAAAGTGGTTTATCATGGATTACAAGCAATTTTGTTATCCTATCATGTTTAAAAGGCATAACCTATCATTATGCTACGTTTGTCCTAGAATTGCCACATGTCTTGCCATATGCATTGGAGTTGCCCAAAATATTCATCGTGCATTGGAAGGTGATTACATCATTTCATGCACCTGATGATCTTACTTTTAGATCATATGGCACTTTCCAATACATTATGTCATAATAATTGAAAACCTATTTGCATGCATCAAGATCATGAAAAATTAGTTTCCATATTTCATTTTGTTGGCAAAAAATAAAGCCATGGGAGTTGTAGATAAAAATTGTAGTGTTCTCATAAAATCAATGTAATTTTAACTATATAGATAGAAAAAATATCATGGGAGAACCAATATGGAAATTCAAACCAAAAAATACTACTATATTACAAAAGCATCCTGAGGTTGTTGTAGTGTTTCAACAGGCTAGATGGATGAATTTTTTGTAAAAATTAAATGTCATATAGAGGTGTTGGTGATAAAATTTGTACAAATACTTTAAAATAACCATGCAAGGGTTTTTGGAACTATCATTAAGATAACCCTTAAAATCCTTAGTCAAATTTGTAAAGTTCCTTGTGAGGGAGAAAAAATAACAAAAATATTTAGTCACTCTCCTTGACATTATTAATGCTTTCAAAGTAGAGGGTGATATTGAGATCAAATTTAAGATTAAAAATAAGCTCTATAAAGGCTTTAAAAAATACGACCTAAAGAAACCATAACATGAAGTTTCCATATGGGTTATAAAGTATGTGACCTATGAAGGTCAATTTGTTATCCTATCAGGGCATCATATGAATATTTGGACCCATATTAGGTATGATATTCGTAACCTTGAATGGAGGATCAACTTTCCCTTGTACTACATCATGCTTTGCATGATATGGTTAGAATAGTTCAATAGGGATAGGGTTCTATGAAAAACCATATCCTAATCAAATTATTGTGTAAAAATCACTTTAGGGGAAGTGAGTGTTCATTAGCAGTTCCTAGATCCATAGATGGAGGTTTATACTCCTAAATTTTATAAAAAATAAATGGAAGAAATATCTAGGAGTACAAATAAATCAAGTTCTATAGAGACCCAAGAAATAAAACACAATTTGCATGAAAAAATGTATGGATGGTATTAAAAAGGAACCCAGGGTTGTTGACATGTATCCTAGGGAAGAAACATTTCCATATGATAAACCTATATCTAGTGAGAAGAGGCCTTGAACCAATAGGAAAAGAAAATTTGAAGAAACAT
Organism: Wollemia nobilis; assembly: GCA_028583015.1. Classification (NCBI taxonomy): domain Eukaryota; kingdom Viridiplantae; phylum Streptophyta; class Pinopsida; order Araucariales; family Araucariaceae; genus Wollemia; species Wollemia nobilis. Next base: position 3,379,276 of record JAQPPZ010017010.1, on the reverse strand, counting down.
ATTTAGAAAAGTAGTCCACACTAGTGCAATGAAAGAAGTGGTGTAGGGTTGTCATTTATTATTACACCATTAAAATATTTTGCCAAGTAGAAAGTTTTGTGTTGAGGGAAACCCCTTCATCAAAAGAAATAAGTGCCCAAGAAAAAATACTTGCACAATAGGGAACCCTTGTATCACAATAAATACCTATAGTAGAGGAGTCTATATGGATTCTAAAAGAAATGGCTATGTAGGAGGAGGTTCACCCTCAGTCTCATAAATTAACCTTATATTGGAGTATTCTATACAAGTTGAAAGAAGTGCTACTAGAATCCAAAGGAAGAAACCCAAGGCTATCATAAAAATAATAAAATCAATAAATAAAGGAATAATAAGGTCTTCTACTCATCTAAGAAAATAACTTTTGAAGCATTGGAATAGTCTAATGCACAAGAACAAACATAGAAACAATCTAATGTACAAAAGGATGTAGCAAAATTGATCTAGATTATCTCTAATGGGGAGGAAGAAGATGCATTGGAAGAATATTAAGAAGAATAGATAATTACAAAACAACCTCCCCTTAAGTAAATTCAAATATAGAGATAGAGTTCAACCACTCTAGATCAAGCACTAGCATCATTTGGTGCTCAAAAATGAAGAAGACAAAAGTTGACTATTGATGATGATGAGGATGTAAAAATCCCAAAAATTACCATAAAAACATAGGAATCATAATAGATTGATTCCCATTTTGTATAACTAGCTAATGAATCAATGCTGACTCTAATGTTCTACCTTTAATTAAAAGGGATCCCCCAAAAAATAATACCTCTAAATTTTGAGTGCATGGATGGCAACTGCCAATTCTAAATCATGGGTAGAATAATTTATTTCATGCTTTTTGATCTTTCAAGACTCATAAGCTATGATTACCCCATTCTAAGTCAAAATTTCCCCCAACTCTTTATTATAAGCATCAATGCAAACTATCAACTTTTTTGAAGGATTAGGTATCTTGAGTAGTGGGGTAGTTGTTAGTATTTCTTTTAATATATTGAAAGCTTCCTCACACAATTTTATCCATTTGAATACTTTTTCCTTTATTTCAAATTTGGCAATTGGATAGGTAATTTTTGAGAAAATCTTCATGAAACATCTATAGTATCCTGTCATTCCCATGAAACTATGTACTTTAAAAACATTGGTGGGAGCAGGCTAACTGATTATGGTTTCAACATTTTTAGGGTCAATGACAATTCCATCCATGGATATAACATGACACAAGGAGTGTAAAATTCATATTTAGATAGATTTCTAAGTATTTATAGCATAATTCTTATGTGTTGATCATGCTCCTACTTGGTTCATGAATATATCAAAATTTCATCTATGTTTATAAGCATGAAGTGATCTGGTTATTATTGGAAGACACTATTCATAAGATTCATAAAAGCAACTGGAGCATTAATTAACCTGAAAGGTAAGATTGGGAATTCAGAATATCCATACCTTGTTCTAAAGGTAGTCTTATAAGTATCATATTTTTTTATCCTTAACTGATAGTATCCATATCTAAGATCAATTTTTGAGAAAATGGTATCTCCTTTCAACTAATCAAATAGATAATCAATTCTTGGTAAGGAGTATATACTTCTAATATTTGCTTTATTAAGCATTCTATAGTCACATATCCTTAAGCTTCCATCCTTATTTTTCACAAAAAATATAGGGAATCCCCAAGGTGACATAATTAGCTTGATCAATCCTTTTTTGAGAAAATCTTAGAGCTATATTTTTAGTTCTTGTAGCTCGATTAGATTCATCTGATAATGTGGTCTAGCAATAGGTTTAGTTCTGGGTAATATTTCGATATAAAAATCAAACTCCCATTGTGGTGGAGGACCTGGTAAGTCCTTAGAAAATACATCCTCAAATTCTTTTAGCATAGAAAACTTCTTAAAAAGTTCCAAGTCTGGTTCATTCTCTTTATATCTATTTATTTTGACTATATATACTACCCCATGCCTTTTAATTACCTTTTTAAGTTGTAATGCATACAATAGTTGTTGTTGAAAGGAACCCCGATCATAGTGGATTATTATTTGCTATTTAGATTATTCAATAAATTCCATCTACCTTTCTTGAAAATCAATAAGGGCTTTATGGGATTTTAGCCAATCCATTCTAGGGACAATATCAAATAATGCAAGAGGGCTACATACAAATACTAGTTAGTTTTACCATTAGGTAGATATATGCAGGCATCAAACACATACTAGTTAATTGAATAGAATTATCCTAACCCATATTCTATCTTCCATCCATTTGCCAAAAATCTAAGTCATTCCAGTATATCCCTGATTATACTAGAAGAAATGAAACTATCTATTGCACTATCTACATTTTTACCAAGCAATTTTACCTTTTAAAAATGTAGAGATAGCTTGTCCGTCTAGATTTGAATTTCCAACCATGGCTTGTTCATCTAGATTTGAATTTTCAATTGTCACATGAAGCTGGTTTTCTAATGCTTTTTTTTGGCCTATTATTAGAGGACACTTATTAGCACAATGTGGCCCTCCACATATGAAACAACCTATATTTGTTGTTTGAGGTTTTCCTTCCTTATTTCCACCAATACCCACTTCATGATTTGACCCATTTATTTTTTTAAGGAATATTTTTAGATTATTGTTCTTAATTTCTTTGTTCATAGATCTTTTCATATATCCCTTAGTCTTTTTTCCTTTGGGTTTTTGATCAACAAGTGCTTACATTATATTTTGTTGCTACCTCATTTTCTCTACTAGTAATTTAATTATAGATATAAGTTGTTCTATTTATCCTTGAAATAAATTTAACTATCGTTACGAGGTTTTCCATTTCCTCCTAATCATGACAAAATCTTATATCAAGTTTCATTTTTTGAAAAGTGATCATTCCTCTAGGATTTTACCCCTTAAATTATTATCCAAAATAATGTGCAATACATGTTTGATCAACTTAAGGTTCGTAGATAATTAAATTTCTTTACAAAAGAGTTATCTTAGTTTTTAAAGTTCTTGGTCTATTAGGGGTATCTAGGATAAAAGTTCAATTATGGAAGTCTTCGAGCCCTATGACCTAGGAATCTTACAACCTAGGCTCTAATACTGACTGTGACAACTTAGTCTAACACACTGATTGTAACAACCTAGTCCAACTTACAAGTTTAAAATTTAACAAAAATTAACAAAGGATGAGGTTTGACTAGGGTAAAAAATTTCATTTTTGCACCCATTAAGTAACTAGTACATAGCATTGGATACTACTTTTGGGTTATGACCGTTATAGATGGCCACCAAGTGGATGTGTTTGGCCAAATATCATAAGAGGTGCCTTTAGTGGTTCTATACCTCTCACCCTTTGTCCCAACATGAGAACCTAGAACCATGGATAGGGGTTATCCTCTAAGGCCCATAACACTTAGAGGATGGACACATAACTCCCCTCCCTTAACATGCTGTTAAAAATTATAATCTAAAGTTTAATTTTACTCATCTATTACAAAAATAACATGTAATGGTATTTAGTGTAGATATTGTAGTGCTTAATTGATGACTGCATACCTAGATTAATATCTAGCACCATGGGAATTTAAGGTCATCATTCATCTGGCACTGATCATGGTCTCTCTTGATATAATTGCAAATAATATGGATGTTTGTCCCATACCAACCCACCATGGAATCTACCATAGAATCTCATAATTCTCCTACCAATATTTCCTATTCAACAATTGCATACAAGGGTCATCACTATATTGCTCGTACAATGACCTAGATGGATGTCCCATACCACCCATCCTTAGCGACCATTCTTGAAACATAGTTGAGTGCATACACAAATCAACGGTATTAGATGACTTGGTTTCTATGGTCATTCATCCTCACTAAATATTTTATCAATAGGTAAGTTTGGAGTTATGGTATCCTCCTCCTCGATGATTTAACCAATAGATAAGTTCAAGGTTATGGTATGGTGTCCGAAAATTTCTAAAATTATGAATCTCTTTTAATTTAAGTTACAGGATTCTAAGGATTTTCCTTCCAAGAGAAACCTTAACTTTAATAAAAGGAATTATTTATTTATTTATTCAAAAAGATATTAAAACTTTTAAAGAATAAATCTATTAACAACTCTGAAATAAATGCTAATGTAATTTATTATTATTAAAAAAATTATTAAGCACTCCTTTCAAGAGCAAATATTAACATATTGAAAACTAACAAATCATTTAAAAACTAATATTAATTTAATATTTATTAATATTAATTAATATCTATTCAAATTTTTAAATAGAATTCAACTAATATGATTTAACAACTTCACAATAAAATAAGAGTGTTTTTACACAAATCTATAATAATAATATTATTACTTTTTTAAAGTAAAATTAACGTAAACTAATTAAAATAACAACTAAATAATTCAACACTGAACCAACTAATATTCCATTTACTTGTAAAAATTAAATTTGGCATCTATATTTTCAATCATTCAAAGAAGAGTCAAATAAAAGGTGATTTTCTATCATGGAATTACTCTCTGCATTTGCTCATTCCTTGATACATTTGAACATAACATGGAGGTTTTTCTTGGATAAAGGTACATTATTCATATGCACCACTATAATAATCACTTGTCTTTTATAGATGAATATACATAGCCGCAACAATACTAATTTTTCCTTGAAATAATATTTATAACTTCCTCAAAAGAGTTGTGTTATGCACACATACTCAATGCTATAATTTTGATTGTTTTTCCCAACACCTTGTACAACTTGAGGACTTTCTTTTGGAAGGATAAAAAAAAAAAAAATTAATAAAATGATGAATGCATCTATATATTTTGAAAAGTATTAGTCATGCTATAGTTCTTGAAAAATAATTTTAGAAAATGAATGCAATTTAGATATCTCTAAAACTACATGGACGTAGCTACGTTGAGTATGTAAATTGAGGATTCTCGCGTGCATTAAATACTTAGGAGGAATTTAGGTATCTTAATTTTAGAAATATTTATACAAAATTAGGTCTATTTTTTAAAGAAAATATGGATTTTAAACAACTTTATTGCTCAGACAACTATGGGAAACTCGACAACAGGTAGCCCTAAAGGAGAATTAAAACAAAACATTAACAATTCTATCAACAATAGGGAAAATACTAGGTATTATCTACCTTCAATCTAGATGAATCTCCTCAGTAACTTCCCTATCAAACAACAGGCTATGAGTTCACATAGATAACTTAAATAACTATGATTTCCACTACATACATGTACTTAAACATCTATGAACACAGGTAACTTATCATCCAAATATCAATAGCCATGAATTTAACTACACAAGTAAATTACATAGATAACTTACCTTTATAATATCAAACAATTGTGAATTCAATTACATAGGTAACTTAGCTATGAACACAGGTAACTTACATAGTTATATAGCTATGAACATAAGTAACTTATCATCCAAATGTCAACAACCATAAATACAATTACATGGGTAACTTATATAGCTATGAACACAGATAACTTACCTTCCAAATATAAAACAACTATGAATTCATTTAAATAGGTAACTTAGCTATGAACACATATAACTTATACAATTATGAACATAGTATATTACACAACTATTATGTCTTCAATAAGGTGATTGAGCAATGGATGGACACATCTATAAACTTTCTTGGCTGGTAGAATTGAAATTATTAATTAGAATTGAAATTACTATGTTTAAGTTATTTTAAAGAATAACTTTAAAATTTAGATGATTAATTAAAAGAATATCAACCCTTGAACACATGAAGTTTCTCACTCCCTTTCTACTATAACATACTATTTTAAACAAGTAGTCTAAGAAAATATAGAAATATCTTTTTATCACACGATTGGAACACAAGCAAACACAACAATTTTCATGTAACTAAAGCATAGCTATGAACAGATCAGCTTGACTAACATAAATTAGTGGAGAATGAATGGACCTACAAGCGTAATATCCAACATTATTTTCTCTTTTTCTCCACCCATTTCTCCTCTTTGTTTTCCTTCTTTATTTCTTATCTTATTGTCTTACCTTTAAAGAATGGATATCATGGAGGGTGGCTAGACAAGTGTAAGACCATGCAATTGGCTAGTTCAAATTTCCATTCACTAGCCAAATGATTCTCCATAATATATTTTAAGGCTTTCTAAACACTCAAAGGAATATATGAAAGCAAGGCTCATTTAAATTAAAATAAAATTCACTGAATATAATTCTTTTTAATTTAAAATCCTTTTCTAATTCATTTTCTTAATTAATTAATTAATTAACAAATCAGTTAAATTATCATATGCATTTATACCTCCAATAATTCTTCTTATACCAATAATATGGTGATAAAAATTTTAACATTTACCATCAAAGAATAGCTCACACTCTTTTTGGCACTTTCCTTATCATTAGAGGACCATAAAAACAAACACTCGTTCATTTTAATGATAGGAAACATGCATCCACAATGCACCTAAATGAATGCATCTACTTTGACTTCCATGTACCCTAAGGCCATTGGTGAATATTTCATTTCCAAGGCTATTTTGCCCTTTATCTAATAGTGAATGTTCCACCATGATGAAAATCTCCACTTCCATCATTTCCCATTTTGTCTTTCAAGGACCTATACTTGCAACATAGAATTCATCAGTAATTTTGATAGGGATTAGGTGTGATTTAATAAATGATGGTTGTTTATTTTTAAATGTTAGTTGTTAGTTGGGATAAGGTGCACCGTAATCATTGAATGTAACCTTATCTATTACATCAGTTTGTAATGCCTATTTATAGGCTTTTGTTGTTAATGGAAAATCAGTTTTGGATTGTCATTCGTTTCCTTTATCAGTTGTAACTGATCCCACATCATTGGTATCAAAACAAGTTATGGGTTACAAGATAGGATCCTCTTCCCCTAGGCCAAAATTGGTTCAAACATGGAATGAGAACACCTCTGTAGATCTATCTGTAGAATAGTTACTTTTATTTAAAATATTTTTTATTGTAGGTTTTTACGAAATTGTTGATTCTATTTGTAGTTTTGTCCTGCTTTTATCTTGCAATTCATGATAATCATAAAACATTTATTCATCTCTGTCTTTGTTTTTGTACGAGTTCGAGATTTATAGCTACTCATTTACGGTATGCTTAGTGGACACTGATCTAATTTTTTTGGGTATACATCTACCCTATGGAGTTTGTTTGGCTAGATCTATATTTTTTGGCTCTCTGCTACTATTTAGATCACCACTGCGATCTATTTTTTAGGAGAAATAACATCATTTTCTATTGATAATCTATGATTTAGCAACCTTCTATTCATCGGATCCATGCGTCCTTAGTATTTTTGCTCCAATTTCACTGCATGCTCTACTACACTGCTACAATTTCTAGGAGACATGTTGTATCTTCAGACCCATTTTTTTGTGTTGCATCACTTCTGAACTCTGTTGCAAGTGAAGGCAATGACTCTTTCATATGTTTTGGGTTGTTTTATTTTTCGTATGCTAAAATATCCTACTCCTTTACTTTTTGTGAGCATTTGAGGCCATCTCCTATCAATTTTGATAGTTGATTCACATTCCCAGTGTAAGATTTCATAATTTTTGGTGCACACATCTACACGATCCGCAGCTTCTCAACGGTGATCCATGATGCAAATCCAATTTCCATATATGAATCATTACCACAAAATCGTCTAGGTGTTGCTTGTACACAATCACAAATGTTGATCCTATTCTAGTTCTGTCACTTTACATCTATATCTACATGTCCCATTCTTGGTGATCAATTTTAGTTTATGCGCATGATGTTTCGATGTTTCTCAATGTCCACCACGTTGCCCTTCTTGAATTAGTCATCGTCTGATAACTGGTGATAAACAATATTTTTAGGCATGCTCTACATTCTATAAGCTACGATCCATAAGTATTTAGTAGTCTTACTCCTTTCCCGGTGGTGATCCAACATATTTTGATAGCTAAATCGAGTTTTCGATGGCTCCAAACTAACCAATCTAGCATGAATCCAAACCAACCCAATCTGGTATGAAACATTAAAATAAAATTCACAAGGTTTTTTTTCCATGAATTTTAGGCGATAGAGGAATTTTTGACAAGATACATTCCATATACTTCTAAGTTTTTTTGTCTTTTTCCTTCTTTATGTCCTATGCCTTCTTTTCTGACTGGGTGAGTTTTTATTTTCTTTTTGGGTTCATGGGTATAATACCACATAGCTTGTGTTGTGTGTTTTCATAAATTTATCTTTTTGGTGATGCACATTAGAAAATAGCCAGCTTGTGCTAGCTATTTTTGACCTTACCACTCAGTTTCCCATTGCACCTCCCTCTCATCGTGTCTGGTCTACCTTATCATATTTTCCTACCACATTGATCCACCTTATCATTAGTCCCAATGTGCGACCTCCTCTTCCAGTCCATTCGCTAGTCCTTTTTGCTCGATCTACTAACATCATTGACTGCCAACCCCTTTCCTCTACCAGTCTTGCTTGTCACATCATCCAGCTTACCATTGACCACCCATATTCCCCACCCTATTTTGAGTTTTACATCATCTATCTCTCACAATCATCGATTCTACATATGTATTCACTAGGTCTATCATCACTATCATTGTCCCCTTGTATCGGTTTATCCACGATTTATCTACTTGTCATCCAATCATGTTAGTGCTCTATCATGTGTTTGTCATTCTCATCCACTTTGACCTTCATTTTGCATCCCTGGTCATCCTTGTTGCATCCACATGTGGCATATCCTACATTAGCATTATGGCCTATGCTACCTTCTCCATTGTATGCCTGGTGTTCCCACGTTACTAGTCTCATTTGCTGATGTCACCCATGTTGGATTTCATTACTGACCCCATCCTACATCAACTACTATTGGATATGGTTCATGAATTTCTATGTAGTTGTTGGCCAACTATCCTTAATTCCATCACCATTGGCACATTGAATTGCTCATTTTCCATTGAGATATTGCTAGGTCATTGCATATTCAAACTTGAAAGTTGGAGTAGTTGTAAACAATTAATGCTAGGCATTGCAACTCATTATTGTTGTTGACTTACCTTTAGCATTTGCACATTAAACACAATTAATGCAAGAGATATGTCATTGGACATTCAAATATTTTGACAATAATTCAATTCTATTAACCATTGTGTGTTGAGTCTGTTGTTAATTGTCCATTGAAGTTGCACATCAAAGTTTTGCCATCTTATCATTCCAGGAGACCTATAATTTTTGCTTTTACAGGGCCATCATTTTTCTGAGTATCTCCTTGCATAAACTTTTTGGAAAGCTCATTTTGATATCTACCCATTCATCATGGTAATTTTTTTATTTACCCTTATTTTATCTCCCAAATTGTGTCCTAAATATTCCTTTCTCTTCTAGGCCTGCATTTTTGCCTCATGACCGTCTTTCGTAATTTTTTGGTTTTTCTTCCTGGCTTGCACCAGACATATGACTGCCAACATAACCTTAGCTAAAAAATTAGCCAAAGTTACCATCAACATGAATTCTTTTGTTGACACCATTAGGGAAATCAAATTTTAATCATCAACATCCTCTCATTCCCATGCAAAATGTGAAGTTCACATTTATGAAGGCTCCTAAGATCCTAATATTCTCAATACTTGGATACTCGACATGGAGATCTGGTTTGACTATAGTTAAATAGTAGAGGATGACAAGGTTCCATTTGCCAAGCTAAAACTTTCTAGCATGGCTAAAGTCCTGGTAATTGAATGCCACATTGTCACATGGGATGACTTGGTCAAAACTTTGAAGGCCACATTTTATCCATCCCATTATGATACTGATTTGTGGATTTATTGGCTTCATCTTTGCCAAGGATAAAATTAATCAGTCCAAGATTATGTGTATCAGTTCTGCCAGTTACGTGTTTTGTTGCACATTATTGACCCTACATATTTCATTATTTTAAAGTTCAAAAGTGGGCTTCTTTCACACTTATTTCATGAGGTGAAATATACTCAATGCACCACATTTGATGATGTGTTCAATCATGCTCAACTCATAGAGGAGAGGTTCCTTGCATAGTTCTAAGGTCCTCATTACTCTTCTGGTGGATCCACAAATGAGTGTCATCAACAACAAGAAGCAACAAGGCACTCTTATTTTTTTCCCATATTCTTATAATCCTACTTCTAATAACTCCCATGCTTCTAAGAAAATATTTTATTCTTCTTCTACTTCTCAACAATTTTGTCAATATTGTAAAAGACCAGGGTATGACAAATTTGCATGTCCCAAATTACAAAATTCTAACAAGAAGAATTTATTTGTAAAGTCTGATGAGGGAACATTTGATAACCCCATCAAGGCTACTGGTGAGGGAGATATTTATGAAGAATTGAGGGGAAAATTGAATTATGTAACCTTGATGCATCACCATTCCACAACCCATGACCATGAAAATCTATTCATCGCACGTACACATTTACTACATAATTTTGTTGTAGACTGTATCATTGATAATGGCTCGTAGAAGAATTTGATTGCGTAGTCCATTGTTGATAGGCTTAAACTTCCCATAAAACCTCATCCTTATCCATACACTCTTGTATGGAAGGATGATAACAACACTTTACAGATCACACACGTGCTCAATTACATTTGTTTTTATCCCTAAGTTCAAATATTGGGTCACTTGTGATGTGACACCCATATATTATTGTGGGTTATTGTTGATCAAGCCATATCAGTGTGATAAATGTACCATTTATGATGCCTATCACAAAACCTATACTTTATAGTATAAGAAAAAATTATTTCTTGTTTGTAGTGTTCCACCCACTACACATCGGGCTTGAACTAATTTGCATTAGACATGATCCATTTCTTTGATTTTTAGCATACCATAACAATAGCATGTTTAGACAAGAGCACTTTTGTCCACTCCACAACATGTACATCGGGCTTCTGTTGCACCTGCAGTTCCTATTGCAGCAATAGTTGTTCTTATTGTACTAGTAGTTATTTCTATTGTACCAACAGTTGTTCCTTTGGCACCAACATCTCTTCGTGTTGCTCTTACTCATACTCTAGTTACATCTCCTTCTTCAATTCATCATTTGGTTCCCACCATTCCGCATCCTACCTCTTTCACATTGTAGGACTTTCAACATTCGGTGGTATATTGAAAACTGCCATTCATACACATTCATCCTATTCATATTGGCAATCCACATTGCATCTACATGGAGCCTCACTATGGAGCATCCCCACAACCTCCGGGATTCACACCACCTTCCTTCCCTTTTGTACACATTGGAGGCCAATGCTTCTATGATGGGGAGGAATTATAGGGATTAGGTGTGATTTAATAAATAATGGTTGTTTATTTTTAAATAGTAGTTGTTAGTTGTAATAAGGTCCACCATAATAATTGAATGTAATCTTATCTATTACATTAGTTTGTAGTACCTATTTATAGGTTTTTGTTGTCAATGGAAAATCAATTTTGGATTGTCATTCGTTTTATTTATCTGTTGTAACTGATCCCACATGAATTTTCTTTCCCAAAATATTAAAAACAATATTTTATAAGAAATTAACATTATGTACACAAAGCAATAGCAATATCATAAATCACGCTTTTGGAGGGTCATGAAAAAATATTTATAAATTGACTTTTTTAGGCCAAGGCCAATAGTAATGAAGTGTCTATGGATGTTCTTAATGTATCCTATAGATAATTATTATGTAAACCTTTGGGTTTTCTCTATGTAATCCTATAAATATTCTATATGTAGCCTGTGTCTATTTTTCTATGTAATATTATGGATATTCTTTTATGTAAGCCTAAAAGAATATTTTTGTCTATGGGTAGTTTTGATGTATTTACCCTTAGTGATATTGTTTAAACTACATCTATGTATAACCTTGATGAAAGAGTTTCAAGAATTTATTGTATTGTATGATCCATTACATTATATCAACTTGAGATTAGTATTTAATTTTCCCTAATGAATGATCCATTACATTAGTTTGTGGCGTGAGATCATGGAGGTTCCTATAGGTACCCACCTCTTATTTCTTATATTTATTACATATATTCATTTATTTATCTCTCTTTATTTTTATCTACATGCTCTTTTATTTTGCTTTTGTTTCTTTTTTACATATTACTGTTGTAAATGTATGTTTTATTTCTAAAATAAATAATAAATTCTATCACAACAATCACACTGTTAAAACTTACAATACCTTTATGAATATACTCCATTCCAATAATACAAACAAATGATAACCAAAAGAGATATTTTAAGGTTTTATTATAGGAACTCCACTTCCAAATGACCTATACATCATTGATCTAACCAATTTACTACCTGCCAATACATATATGATATGGGATAACTTATCACTTATCTCCTAGTCCATGTTGATTTTTGTAAGCAAAAGTCTAATTAGAGAGATATTCAAAATAATGGCAAGAAATAAATATTTCATGCTCATAAAGCTAATATGTTGATATCATTGCTTTTATAGAAAATTATTCCATGTTTGTGAAGAAGGGTATAACAACACATAATAACAAATGGTTCCAACCATTCAAATAATCATGACTTGCAAGATTTAAACCAAGTAAAATGAGCATTACTCCTATTACTTCTTCTAACTAAGGAACTGAAGCTCCCACTAGTTTTAAGAATTCATAATCCTCCCTCTTTTACAAAGGCACCAAGTTCCTTTTTGTGAGAAAATAATTTTTGACTCTCTATTAAGAAGGAAATTCTTCTAAATTCAAGATGTTAATTCTTCTTCTACTACAAGTGGTTTGAATTTATATGCAAATGACCATAAGTATTCTAATAATAATACAATAGAACTTGCAGAAGGCGTAAATTCTTTACAAAAATTAGAATAATTGAAAAATAGAAAAAATTAGAGCTTCCCTTTACCTCTTTTGTCGAAGGTGCTTAAGAAGCTCCAAGAATTTTACTTTAGTTATTAGACTTTTTTTTTTGAGGTTCCAAATAATCCTTTTACATGACCAAGTAAGCATGTGTCAAATTTATTCTCATACCATGTTGGAATTCTCATTAATTTTTAGCAATGAACAAAAAGCAACCCATTTACTTACAATTTCTACATAAAAGAAAAGATAAAAAAGAATGAGTAATGAACACAATGAAAGAGTAAATAAAGATGTCTAGTATAAATATTTATTGTATTATCTATAAACAAGAAGTATAATACTCTAATATGATGCATGGAGTTGATGAGATATTTATAGCAATATTTATAAACCAAAAATATATTCATATTAACCTAAACCAACATAATAAATAAGCTTTATGTTATTTATAAATTAAGGTTTTAATCATTACAAGGTTAGCCAAGGACCCATAGGCTATACATAAAAAATAAATAATTACATTCCATAATTATTACCTGTAGGATTACACAATAATACATCATACAATATCAGCCCTGGTTAGTAAGCTAGATTATAACTTCTAATACTAGTAGTCTCTCACTATTATGGATAATGTAATAATCATGCATGCAAATTTTTATTTTGATCTTATCCTTAAAATTATTTTTTAATATTTAGATTGTTATTGTTAGATACATATTCTATGTAAGCTAAAAATACTCATGAACTAATTATAGCATTCTTCAATAAATTATTTTTGTTTGATCCCAAATAGTCATAATATATAGAATATAACCAACACTTATCAAAGTTCTCTATAATATAACCAACACTTATCAAAGTTCTCTATAATATAACCAACACTAATTTTCCTAAACTCTTATGGTAAGCAATATTTAAGATTATAGCATTCTTCAATAAATTATTTTTTTTTGATCCCAAATAGTCATAATATATAGAATATAACCAACACTTATCAAAGTTCTCTATAATATAACCAACACTTATCAAAGTTCTCTATAATATAACCAACACTAATTTTCCTAAACTCTTATGGTAAGCCCTGGTTAGTAAGCTAGATTATAACTTCTAATACTAGTAGTCTCTCACTATTATGGATAATGTAATAATCATGCATGCAAATTTTTATTTTGATCTTATCCTTAAAATTATTTTTTAATATTGAGATTGTTATTGTTAGATACATATTCTATGTAAGCTAAAAATACTCATGAACTAATTATAGCATTCTTCAATAAATTATTTGTGTTTGATCCCAAATAGTCATAATATATAGAATATAACCAACACTTATCAAAGTTCTCTATAATATAACCAACACTTATCAAAGTTCTCTATAATATAACCAACACTAATTTTCCTAAACTCTTATGGTAAGCAATATTTAAGGTTCCTATTCATTTGACTTACAGCTCCTAAGTCATGAATTCAATTATGTTGGAGGTTTATTGGAGATAAATCCTATTTTAACTGTCTCAACAAGGCAGACAAAATGGGATAGGTCTCCTAAAGGGATCAACATGTTCAATACTTTCTTTTAAGGTTTTACTACTACAACTTTGTTTAAACTAGAATACTATGTAAAATTTACATTGAAAGTGGATGATAAATCATATATGTTTTACTATAAATTGTTGGATATAGATTTTTTATTATTTTCCTTTATTTTCTTTTTTTCCTTTCTTAAGTAGTCAAAATTATCATTTTGATACCACTAGTAAAAAACAACTTATAAAATTAATTTTAATAAATGTAAAATATTTTATAATTTATAAGATAAACAATGAGAAAATAATGCTAAAGCTAATATATGATGAAGAATAATATCTAGATCTATATAGCAAACACAAATCTAGTTAATTAGAGAGAGTAACATCTCATATAATTTATAAAGAGGATAAAGCATCATTATACACATAGATGGATATTTAAATAGAATACATAAATTAATGGTGAACTATATCATATTTTATACGATTTAAAAATTTCTAAACTATTAAATATAACCCTAATGTTCATGGATTGACTCAATCCTAACCTATAGTAGATATCCTACTTGGTTACATTATGGGAGTGCCAATATCATACCACACCATTTATCTATGGTGATTCCTTGTAATAAATAATTTGATTTTCTAAGGGAGTAGCATGAGATTTAACATAAATTATAAATGTAAAGGAAACTCTCCACTAGTATGCATTGATAAATTTTTCATAGATCTATCATTTGCTTTTTCAACAAGATTATTGGAATCTATGGAAGTTTATGGAGGTAAGACCAGATTCTATAAATATGATAACTTGATATTAAATACACTAAATTAAAATATTGTATTAATAACTAGGACTATGAAATAATACCATCCAAACAAGAGAATAGGAAGAACGTAAGTGATCTAGATGATAACATTAGATTTATATGGTCCATTAAATATGTTGATACCTAAAATAAAATGAAAAGTGTATTAAAATAGTGGCTCAAGAAAGAATACTTACTTTAAAAAATTAGGGAAATAAATGTAGTTCTAGTCACATTTTAAATATTTTAACTTTCACTCTTTAAACAACTAATATAAAAGATAAGTTTAAAATAATAACATATTTTTAAAAGTTAAATAAATAACATCAAATAATTAAAAAATTAATAATAATATTAGACAATAAAAAATTATAAATTATAATATAATAAAAATATATTAAAAACAAAATTATTAAAAGATTCTAAATAGACTCTTTCTTAATAATATTATAACCTATTCTTGAATATCACTTCTACAAAGTCAAGTCATTATCCATGTACATACAAAGGTCATTAAAATAGTTCCAATCTTAAAGCTATGCAAGAACTAACTATATCTTACTTCATAAATCTCTCATAATTACAATTATATATGAATATTGTAAACAAATATCTTAATATATGATCATGGTCTTTATAATCGAATTGCAAACGAATCTATATTTAAATGCCATACATAGAAATAAAAAAGTTAGGTAAATGATTATTAATATGAGATCAATGGTATTCATTTTATTTTATTTTTTTTAATTTATTTTAGAGAACGTTTACAAATTACATCAACAACCACCTTCAAGGAGTTTGAACACAAAATCACTTTAGAACAACCACCATCTTTAACCACTAAAATTTAATTAAAAAAAATTAATTTAATAAAAAATTATATTTAAATTTGTTTAATTAAATTATTATATGTAATATAAATAATTTTATTTTAAATTGAAAAACAACATAAAAATTATAACATTACAAACTTCCACACCTTCATAATAATATAAACGTTCAAGTATAAGATTTGTTATTTAAAAAACAATACATATATATGTTTGAATACAACATTGTATCAGAGGAGTTGGAGAGTAAGTGGGTAGTTAAAACTCTTTAGTTAAAATCGAAATGCCCAGGTTCAAATCTCTCCTCTCACATGTTAGCGGATATGATATGTGATGGTTATATCGTGACCAGATAATAATATTTACCCCTAAATACAACATTGTTGATAGGATTCTAAGAGAATACTATACATTAAATACAACAATGGCTAATTATATCGTGACCACATAATAATATTTACCCTTAAATACAACATTGTTGATAGGATTCTAAGAGAATACTATACATTAAATACAACATTGCCTAATTGGAAGGTGTCCAACGGAGTGGTGAATGGGAACGTTCCTTATAAAAGGTCAAAGATTCTACTCTCTCGAGTGTCATGTTTTAAAATTACCATATACATACATTATTTAATTTAAATAAAAATTAATAACAAATATGCAAATTGCAGTGTAACATGTAACCTGAAATCAAGTTGAGCCGACACAGCAAAATGATTTTTGAACTGTTTACTGCAATCCTCATAAATCTTATTTATCCAGCATGTTAAACAGAACAAAATTTAAACAAGACAATGTATTTTTCCTTAAGCAAAGTAAAACTCTGATTCTTACTCTCATCCCCTTCTCTTCAAACTTCTCTGGTCTTTCTTACCACTATCGCCGATGTCGATACTCCTAAAATTCTTTGAACTCTTGAATATGATTTTGCCCATGAACTGTTTTAAGGGGAAGCCTAGGAAAAACAAGGATTCCAATATCAATCTTCCTCTCTTCCACAATATTATAGAAGACCCTTTGAAAGCAATGCGACATGATGGTAACAGAGAACCTGAATTCCACAGCGAACCAAATCTGATTTTTAACATGGAAGAAGAAGATCAGTATTCTGATTTCCAAGAAAACCAGAATCTCAAGGAAGAAAATCAGGACTTCACCACCGAACAAACCCTGATAAAGGTATTTCTTTTGTTTTTATTTTTATTTTTCCTTTCCTTCTATAAAAAAAAATTGTTAAATTTTAACATCCATAAGATCATACATCATACAAATGATATACCCTATTTTCTTTTAGATTCGAATTTTGAACAAACTCGACGTTAATTAGGTAATAGCTGGATGGGATACAAGTACAAGATTGTATCCCATAAACACATGTAATTTACTCAAAATCAATTTAAAATGTTGTGAATTGTTTCTTAGGCTATCTTCTCCATGGATTGTCAAGAGCGGGAACTTTATCAGGCAGTGATGAAGACAGTATCCAGATTAAATGAAACGGACATTGAATTGTGGGGCCATTGCAGAGGTTGCAATGGGACTTGCATACGTCGCCTCCTAGTGAAGGATTTAAGAATTGCAGGACATAATGCAGGCCTCTGCAAATCCAAATGGCAGAGGACTGGCAGATTATTAAAGGGCATGTACGAGTACGTAGACATCATATTGCAGATATCAGAGAATGGGGAGCAGCAGCGGTATATAATTGACATAGATTTTCAGTCACAATTTGTTGTAGCAAGGCCTGTGGCTGAGTACCAGGCGATTTTGAGCGTAGTTCCGGTGCTCTGTGTGAGCAATGAGAGTAAATTAGAAAGGGTTTTGAAATTCATGGCGAAAGCGGGAATAGCTTCGTTAAAGCGATCCTTTCTGCATGTACCGCCGTTCAGAAGTTCTGAATACATTCACGCGAAATGGTGTTCAGTATACACTAGAATTACGTGCTTCGATAGAACGTCGATTTCAGAGGAAAAAGAAAATTTAAACAGGAGTAGTTGTGGCGGTGACCAATATTGCAGAGAGCACTTGAAGAATCTCAAGGCATTGTTTTGGGCACAATAGGTTTCCAGTTTTTTCCTTGGCGGTAAAGCCCATTTTGTTTTGAATGACTTCAGTTTTCTCCTTCACCAATATGATTTAAATATTTGAATTCATTGTTTCCATCATTGTAATACCTTCCATCTTCCATGCCATAATCCCAGTGGTGTAATTGGAATTGATAATAAAGGAACTAAGCACACACATATAACATAACTTTCATATTGTATTTGGTTGAAGTGATTTCACCATAAATCAATTTAAATGAGTTCTCTTAGAAAAAGTTAGATTACTTATAAGTTTTTCTTGTGCTCCTTTATCTGGCCTAGAATATAATAAAATATTTTGAAAATAATTAATTGTTTCTTTATGTTTTCTTCGTTTTTAATGTTTTTTTATTTGGAGTTATAATATTTTTGATATGATGAACAAAAAAAATTGTTTTTATTGTAACATGAAAAAAATTGTATTTCTATCTCTTTTCGTGAGCTATTTCTCTATATTTTTAGAACCAATATGACTCCTTTTTCAATGCATTATGAAGTCAAAAAGTAATTTTTTTCACATAAAAATTGTGATCCATTCCATTAATTTCTACTATCTCTTTAAAATTATTTAGCTTGGATTCAATTTCTTTTTTTCTTTCCTTTAAAAGTGCTACCCAAATATTTGGCATTCCTTATTTTCATTTGCTCCTTTAAATATTATAACTTTTAAACAAACCTCCATATGTGATCCTTCAAATTTTGATTCATCCCATCATAACATAACCATGTAAAAAAAGGGTCTTGGAGTCACATAGACAGGAAGCAAAATGGCTTTGGATGACCATTATTAGGTGACTTACAAGTCAAAAACATGATTTGTGATCTAACCCTACTTGCAATAAAATATTTGACGAGATTGTATATTTTATTTAAACCATTTTTTGGATAACAGGAATCTATCCAATATTTCTGCTATATGACTTTTCCCAATACGTCTATGATCCCATGTATGTTGAAATCTTGAGGGACTAACATTCCAAAGGTCATTTGAGTTGACAAATGAAGCAAAATATTGCATTGATTTAGACCATCTTGGAATGCCACCCTTCTTTTCCAAAGGAGATAGAACAGTATAATATTACCCCCAAGAATCCATACATCATAATGAATCATCATTGTATTTGATAAAATTATACTAAGGTCCTTCCAACATCTTTCATGAGGAGAAACTATAGTTGGAGCTTATACATTTATAAACCTGTTAGTCAAAAAATGCCTAACTACAGAAAAACAGTTGATGCACCTTTTTTGCATATTTCCCAAGAAGACCGAAGTGGCCCATATGCTAAATATCAAAGAAAATGCAAAACACCGCAAGGAGGAAAAAGTGTCGCGATATCGCGACATGTTGCATTTTCACGGTTCAAAGCAAAAAGAAAAGCAAAAGGGCAAAAGTGTCGCGATATCGCGACATGTTGCTTTGTCGCGGCCCAATGGGAAAAAGTGTCACGATATCGCGACATATTGCTTTGTCGCGGCCCAATGGGAAAAAGTGTCGCGATATCGCGACATATTGCTTTGTCGCGGCCAAATGAGAAAAAGTGTCGCGATATCGCGACATGTTGCATTTTCGTGGCTAAAGAGCAAGAGAAAGAGCCAAGAGGGAAAAGTGTCGCGATATCGCGACATGTCTCCTTTTCACGACTGAAAGCGGCAGAAGAGCAAAGCAAGAAAGAATGTCGCGATTTCGTGACATGTCTTATTTTTGCGGCTGGAAGCGGCAGAAGAGCAAAGCAAGAAAGAATGTCACGATTTCGTGACATGTCTCATTTTCGCGGCTGGAAGCGACAGAAGAGCAAAGCAAGAAAGAATGTCACGATTTCGTGACATGTCTCATTTTCGCGGCGGGAGGCAGCAAAAGAGCAAAGGAAGAGACGAATGTCGCGATTTCGCGACATGTCTCATTTTCACGGTGGGAGGCAGCAAAAGAGCAAAGGAAGAGATGAATGTCACGATTTCGCGACATGTCTCATTTTCGCGACGGGAGGCAGCAAAAGAGCAAAGGAAGAGACGAATGTCGCGATTTCGTGACATGTCTCATTTTCACGATGGGAAGCAACAAAAGAGCAAAGGAAGAGACAAATGTCGCGATTTCATGACATGTCTCATTTTCGCGACAGGAGGCAACAAAGGAGCAAAGGAAGAGACGAATGTCGCGATTTCGCGACATGTCTCATTTTCGCGGCTGGAAGCGACAGAGGAGCAAAGCAGGAGACGAATGTCGCGATTTCGCGACATGCCAGCTGTAAAGGAATAAAGTATATTTTTGGCAACTGGAGACGAGCACTGACATCAGGTGCTGATTTCTGAAGAATGGTCTGTTGATTATAACTTGGCAAGTCCGCTGGATGATTGCCAATCTATCCAATCTATGGGAAATCCGTTGTGTATTGTTAGAAACTGCAGATTATTGCTTGTAAAATAAGTAAGATGTACTTAGGAAAAGATACTCTTTTAGGGTATATATAGGGGTGAGCGACTCCAGAAAATGGGTCGGCTCTTGGACGTTTACAAGCTTGATGCGCATGTACTGGATTACAAGCAATAAAAGATTTCTTCCTCTGGCTTTCGAAACTTCTGTGTGCTTGTATGTATCTGGTGTTTTAACTTTTATTCACTCTGAGTTTTATAAATGTATCTGTTCTGAAATCTGGACCAGTGCACGTATGAATCTTGTTTCTAGAGTTGAACATTAACAGATATTTACATGCTTTTTAGACGAACATCTAAAAGTCACATTCAAAAATTCATGTTTTCTATAAAGAAGAGTTCTAGCTTTGCTATTGTCTAAACTGCATCATCAATGTTTGCTGTTGTCTAATCTGTACCGTGAGAAAAGTTCTAGCTTAGGCTATATTTCCCTTATCTCTTGTTCCCCTTTTCTCTAAAAAACTCAAAGGAACCAGCCTTCTCTGGAGACTAGACAGATGATCTCAAGCAAGATCTGTCTATTCAATGTTGGCAAAGTCTAAGGCGCAACACTATCAACCGAAGGCAGATTTTGTTCCAACAATTTTTGGCACGCCCGGTGGGACCAGCAATCCCACAGTATTGTATAAGTTTTGGTGTTTTACTTTCAAAACCTTTTGTTTGCAAAATCTCAAGAAAAAAAAATCACCTGGCGACTCCGTTGCATTTAGACCATAAAAGAAAGACCTTGTCTAGAAGCCTTCTGGTTATATAGCCATATGATAACCAGATCCCGAGCTAGAAACTCTGAAGAACCTATCGAGTTTTTTGAACTACATCTCGGAAGCCTAAAAGCACACCCTGTGCTAGCCGCACGATCAAATCCTCCCGACACCATTAGCACCTCTTTACAACCCACTGTAGGAGCATCTGCAAGCAATCCCATAGCAGTTGTAACTCCTTTAGCAATCATGGCAGCCGCCCCTACCCCAAAACATCTTGTATGGAATCAAACTGGCCCTTTGAACTTGGGAACACACCACCAAATTCCACAAGCTGCATTAAAAGCCTTACCGACCTTTGATGGAACAGGCAAAACAGCAGATGAGCACTGTTTAGATGTTTCAGCGCTAGCATCTGTTTACAACATCACTAAGGAAGATGTAATGGTCGGATTGTTGATCATATCTTTGAAAGGAAAGATGCTCTATTGGTACAGTAGTTCCCGTTGGATCCATTACTTCTTGGGCAAGATCGCCGGCCGTCTGGTCGATGAATTCAATATACATGCGGATCCTTTCACATTGCTGAATCAATTCACTGTCATTGAGAGGCATCCACAAGAAGAAATCCAAGATTTCAATATTAGGTTTACCATAACTCGTGATAGAGTACCGCAAGGCCTAAAGCCCACGGAAGAACAAGCTATATGCTATTATCTAAGGGCTTTTGATTCAGAACTCAATATGATAATAAGGCAATCCCGTGTAACCACTTTTCTTGGGATCTATGTAGAGGTAGCAAAGGGCGAAGCTGATCTCATAGCTACAAAAAGATATCCGTCAAAGACTCTATCGCCAATTTTACCAAAGTTTTCCCAAGCATCAATCTCTAAACTGCCTGCACTCCCATCAATGCAGACTCTCCCAGCTATAGCTGCACCTCCTGCATTCCGTGCATTACCAGCCACACCCCTTGCATCAGCTCCCCCCAATGATCAATACACGACCATAATTGATACCATGAAGACGTTGTCAAATGAAATGGCGTCCATGAAAAAGAGAGAGGCGGAAAGGAATATTCAAGCAAGAAGATTTCCACAGATACAAAAGGAAGTTGCTTCGACAAGTGGAAGGGTACAAGAAAGAAAAAATGTAGTGTATGCAAATGAGACAGGAGATAATGGAGAACCCGCTAATTCTGATTACTGGTGTACCACTTGCAATGATCCTCATGGAGAAGATTCATGCATGATTCATCAACACCATGTGCAAGCAGTTATTAACGAAAGAGCCAAGGATACCGGCAAGGGACAAGTGAATATAATCAGAGAAGTTCACCATAATTTGGCAATGCCATCCGTGGAACAAGTCTCGACTCCGACGAGGTCGAGAAAAAGTCGTTGCAAACCGACCCTAAGGAATTCCAACCACAAGGTTTTCCTCCTGCCCCCAGGGCAACTCCACAAAAAACAGTCCGATGAGAAAGGACGTTCTGATCCTCCTCAGACTTCTACAACTACACCAAGAAAATAATTTCCTCCTAGAAAAGGGAGCGAAGCTCAAGAGCAAGCGAAGGAAAGACTCAGATTTCCTTCATTGACAAAAAGGCAAAGAACAGAAGCTACGCAGGTCTACAGAGACAGATATGACGCATCGACTAGTGGAAGGGAGAGAAGTGCTGAAGTATCCCCAGATGCAACTCTTTCGTTCAATATTGCGGAAGAAATGAAGAGGACCCCCTCCAAAATAAGCATGTATGATGCACTGCAAATTCCCGGTCGATTGACCTCCTCCAAGAATCTTTAACTTTAAAGAATAATACCTCTTCCTCAAATGTTATACAAGCAAATGTTGTGTCAACCTCTGGAAAAAATAGACCGCCCCCATTCTATTTATCTTTGCAAATGGAGGGGTGGATAGTTCACAATTGCATGATTGATTCGAGGGTCGCAACTACGGTAATGCCAAAAGCCGTATGTGACATAATGGGGATGGAATATACTCGAAGTCATCCTGGTGTGTTGCAATTGGATGGTACTCCAGTAAAAACTATTGGGGTGATCAAAGATATACCTATTCAACTCCACAAAATGCTAGAAGCAGTCGTAATACAAGAAGTAGTCGTTGTAGACTTGGAACCATATTTCGGTATGTGTTTATCCAGAGAATTCATAGCCAAACTGGGAGGTTATCTGTCACTAGATTATTCGCATTTGGAGGTACCTTTCAAAGGTAAAAGAGTCAAGATCTACAATGAGAAACCATCTACTTTTCATGTGGAAAGACTAGAAGAAACAGACTACTATCAACATGATGTCCGAGGAATTTGAGAATATTGATTTAATGGAAGAAACCCCGGAGGAACTCCAATCGAAGACCGATTTTCAATGAAAGACTTCAATGCTATGATAGAGACAAAAATGGGAAGCTATTCCATTGATAAACCAAAAAAGCTCCCTATTGTTGTCCCTAAAATAGATGATTCGATCAACCGAGTTATGGAAGTTGTACTTTGATGGGTCAAGGTGCAAAAATGGAGCAGAGAGCTGGGATCGTCCCGATTTCACCCACTGGAAAAGAAAAAGTCTTTTCGTATAGGTTGACATGGAGTTGCACCAATAACGCAGTGAGTATGAAGCCTTGTGTTTGGGACTCAAGAAAGCTGAGAAACTGGGTGTAAAACAGCTGCTGATCTATGGAGATTCAGAGTTGATCGTTAAACAGGTTACTGGCAAGTGCATTTGTAAACAACATTACCTAAGAGCTTACAAAAACAAAGTGTTAGATCTTTTGGAAAATTTTGAAGCACTAAACATGAAATCCATTTCGAGAGAGAAGAACACACATGCAGACTTGTTAGCATCAGTAGGATCAAATTTTTGCCTAGTTAGCAATGTTATTCAGAAGTCTAAAATAGTTAGACTTATATACAAGCCTTCAATGCCCGACAAAGACATTTTCTGGCAAGTATTCAAAAACGATGAGCAGATCCTGGATTTTCTGATTCACGAGATGAATTGCTCTACAGATAGAGCATTACAAGAAGAGGACGAAGAGAGCCTTATTCAACTGAAAAACAACCATATCCCCAAGGGACTGATCACCCTGGAGAGCCTTTTCGACAATAGCGACAGAGTTGTAGGTCGAAGGATCAAGGTAGATGAACGCCGGTATAAAGAAGTAGAACTAGAACCGAGCAAAATGATCAAAGTAGGGACCGATTGTACAGTAGTAGAACTAGAGGAAATAAAATAGTTATGTAAAGAGTATCCAGGATATAATAGCCTGGACTTATAGTGATCTGAAAGTGTACAAGAAAGAGGTCATTCAGCATACCATTGAACTGGAGGAAGGAGCTAGACCTTTCAAACAGAGGCAGAGGCCTGTGAATCCCAAGATTGAAGCCTTAATGAAACAAGAGTTGTTAAAACTCTTGCAGGCGAAGATAATATACCCAATCAAGCACTCTACCTGGGTGGCAAATTTAGTTCCAATCCGCAAGAAAAATGGAGAAATACGACTATGCGTCGATTTCAGAAATTTGAATAGAGCCTCTTTAAAGGATCACTATCCTTTACCCCATATTGACCCAATCCTTCATACTGTGGTGGGAGCAAAAAGGTTTTCTCTGTTAGACGGCTTTTCTGGTTACAATCGAGGTTTGGGTGAGAAATGAGGATCAATACAAGATTGCGTTCACCACTAAGTGGGGAACATTTGCATACCAAAGGATGCCCTTTGGATTATCTAACGCAGGAGCAACTTTCCAGAGAGCCATGGACGTAGCTTTTGGGGAGCTTGCGAACAAAATTATTGTCGTCTATTTAGATGACATGACAGTTTTTTTCTCACAACAAAAAGGACCATGCCACTCATCTGAAGCAAGTATTTGAGAAATGTAGGGAATTTGGGATATCACTAAACCCTACAAAATCTATTTTTGTTGTAGAAGAAGGAATACTTCTTGGGCATGTTATTTCTAAAGTTGGGCTGTCAATTGATCCTGATAGAGTAAAGGCGCTTCTTGAGTTGTCTCTCCCAGTTAACAAGAAAGGTTTGCAGTCTTTCTTTGGGCAAATAAATTTCGTCAAAAAATTCATTGCGGATTTTGCCCAAATAGTTAAACCAATGACTGAGTTATTGAAAAAGGACGCTCCTTTTAAATGGACAGAGCCAAGGAAAGAAGCTTTCCAAAAAATTCTAGAAGCCATCGCTCAAGCTCCTATGCTAGTCAACCCTGACTATTCTCGGGATTTCATACTATATGCTGTCGGAGAGCAAAATAGTTATGCTGCAGTTCTCACTCAGAAGGGAGCAGATGACGAAGAAAGACCCATAGCCTTTATGAGTTCCACCATGCACAAACATGAGGAAAGGTACAACTTCATAGAAAAACAAGTATACGCCATTATGAAGTCCTTGAATAAGCTAAAACACTTCTTATCTCAGAGTCGGACGATGGTGTATGTTATTCATCCCGATGTAAGGAACTTCATAATTCAAGGAGAATTGGGTGAAAAAAGAGCTGGATGGGTGACTCGCATCCAAGAGTATGATGTAGAAATACATCCTACTAAAATAGTCAGAGGGAGAGCTTTGTGCCAGGAATTGGCCAAGCAAGCTGCAAGTGGATATGGGGAGAACTACCCCGTCATGGCAAACACAGAGCAACACCAAGATAGAGTGAGTTCGGGTTGGATCAATGACTTTGTGAGGTATTTTCAGACCGGGTCATGCCCCGAAGATATGAACGCTTCCTAGAGAAGGAGATTCAGGACCCAAGCATTGAAATATACCCTTCGAACGGAGGGGTTGTACAGGATTAACATTGATGGTGTGTTGTTAAAATGCGTTCCCGATAATGAAAAGTAAAAAGTGTTAGATGAATTTCATGGGGGTTTTTCAGGGGGACATTATGCAGGTCGAACTACGACTTTGAAGATCCTTAGAGCTGGATGTTATTGGCCTTCCATCTTCCTAGATGCGTACGAGTGACCCGAAGTGTGAACGAGTGTCGAGGTATGTGGGAAGAAACAAAAATGCACCCATGCCCTTAAAGCCTATTCAAGTCGAGGAACCATTCCAGCAGTGGGGGTTGGATTTCGTAGGGATAATAGAGCCAAACTCATCATCAAGCCACAAATACATTCTCACTGCCACGGACTATTTCACCAAGTGGGCAGAAGCAATGCCTACGAAGAAAGCTGATTCAGAGGTGGTGATAGAATTAGTCGAAAGTCTAATCACAAGGTTTGGCATACCAGATTCTTTGATTACAGACAATGGATCCCCTTTCACTAGTGCAAAGATGATCGAATTCGTCAGTAGATATGGAATTTACCCGAAGACTTCCTCTAATTATTACCCACAAGGTAATGGATTAGCTGAGTCTACTAATAAGAATCTTTCGAGAATTTTGAAAAGAAAATTAGAGGACAATAAGAGGAACTGGCACTCACTCCTGAATCAAGCCTTGTGGGCCGACAGAATCTCAATAAAAAAATCAATCAATACTTCACCATATGCTTTGGTTTATGGTAAAGAAGTTGTTCTGCCGATTCATATGGAAATACCCGCGTTGAGAATGCTAAACCAAGTCAACGAAGATGAAGGCCATCCAATGGACGCCCGACTGATGCAACTTCTACAGCTTGAAGAATCTAGGGAACAAGCCTACGATCATCATCAAAGGCATATGGTAAAAACAATCGGGTGGTTCGATAAGAAAACCACTTTCAGGAAATTTAAAACAGGTGACCTGGTATTAAAATGGAATGTCAAGAAAGCAAAGCCAGGACATCATGACAAGTTTGATGCATTCTGGGAGGGGCCATTCGAAATTGTTTCAGAGAAGCAATTCAACGCTTTCCAGTTTAAAAGATCAAGATGGACAGGTTCTACCCATCATGGTGAACGCTTTTCACCTAAAGTTGTATTTCCAGTAAAATCTACGGATCACCATTATATGTACAGTATGTTATAAGTTTTGAAGTTTTGTAAATATTTCCCTTTTTTATGGCCTAATATTTCTAGAAAACAATAAGAAGGATTGACGCTCACTCCTGGGAGGAAGTTTCCCTGTTGGAATCCTTTCAAGCAAGGGAAATGGTCATTCTTCTGCTCCCGAAGTGTTCCAGCCACCTAAGAAATCCCAGCTCCCGAATTGAATTTTTGTGTTCTTCAGACAAAGGTTAAATACCTAAGCGGTAAAAGAAAGGTTCTGATAAGGTGAAGATCACTTGTTCTCCAAAGTGCATGATTTTTCTTGTGTTTTTCTGCTCGAAAATTTACTTTTTGCAACTATGCTGGTGACTCCATTTCCCAATGGATAAAGGCCTGGTCTCTATTTTTGCAAGCAAAAATTCCCCCGGAAGGCGCCAAGAATGTTAGTCAAAAAATGCCTAACTACAAAAAAATAGTTGATGCACCTTTTTTGCATATTTCCCAAGAAGACCGAAGTGGCCCATATGCTAAATATCAAAGAAAATGCAAAACACCGCAAGGAGGAAAAAGTGTCGCGATATCGCGACATGTTGCATTTTCGCGGTTCAAAGAAAAAAGAAAAGCAAAAGGGCAAAAGTGTCGCGATATCGTGACATGTTGCTTTGTCGCGGCCCAATGGGAAAAAGTGTCGCGATATCGTGACATATTGCTTTGTCGCGGCCCAATGGGAAAAAGTGTCGCGATATCGCGACATATTGCTTTGTCGCGGCCAAAAGAGAAAAAGTGTCGCGATATCGCGACATGTTGCATTTTCGTGGCTAAAGAGCAAGAGAAAGAGCCAAGAGGGAAAAGTGTCGCGATATCGCGACATGTCTCCTTTTCGCAGCTGGAAGCGGCAAAAGAGCAAAGCAAGAAAGAATGTCACGATTTCGCGACATGTCTTATTTTCGCGACTGGAAGCGGCAGAAGAGCAAAGCAAGAAAGAATGTCACGATTTCGCGACATGTCTCATTTTCACGGCTGGAAGCGACAGAAGAGCAAAGCAAGAAAGAATGTCGCGATTTCGTGACATGTCTCATTTTCGTAGCTGGAAGCAGCAAAAGAGCAAAGGAAGAGACGAATGTCGCGATTTCGCGACATGTCTCATTTTCACGACGGGAGGCAGCAAAAGAGCAAAGGAAGAGACGAATGTCGCGATTTCGCGACATGTCTCATTTTCGCGATGGGAGGCAGCAAAAGAGCAAAGGAAGAGACAAATGTCACGATTTCGCGACATGTCTCATTTTCACGACGGGAGGCAACAAAAGAGCAAAGGAAGAGACGAATGTCGCGATTTCGCGACATGTCTCATTTTCGTGGTGGGAAGCGACAGAAGAGCAAAGGAAGAGACGAATGTCACGATTTTGCGACATGTCTCATTTTCGTGGCAGGAGGCAACAAAGGAGCAAAGGAAGAGACGAATGTCGCGATTTCGTGACATGTCTCATTTTCGCGGCTGGAAGCGGCAGAGGAACAAAGCAGGAGACGAATGTCACGATTTCGCGACATGCCAACTGGAAAGGAATAAAGTATATTTTTGGCAACTGGAGACGAGCACTGACATCAGTGCTGATTTCTAAAGAATGGTCTGTTGATTATAACTTGGCAGGTCTGCTGGATGATTGCCAATCTATCCAATCTATGGGAAATCCGTTGTGTATTGTTAGAAACTGTAGATTATTGCTTGTAAAATAAGTAAGATGTACTTAGGAAAAGATACTCTTTTAGGGTATATATAGGGGTGAGCGACTCCAAAAAATGGGTCGGCTCTTGGACGTTTACAAGCTTGATGCGCATGTATTGGATTACAAGCAATAAAAGATTTCTTCCTCTGGCTTTCGAAACTTTGTGTGCTTGTATGTATCTGGTGTTTTAACTTTTATTCACTCTGAGTTTTATAAATGTATCTGTTCTAAAATCTGGACTGTGCACGTATGAATCTTGTTTCTAGAGTTGAACATTAACAGATATTTACATGCTTTTTAGACGAACATCTAAAAGTCACATTTAGAAATTCGTGTTTTCTATAAAGAAGAGTTCTAGCTTTGTTGTTGTCTAAACTGCATCATCAATGTTTGTTGTTGTCTAATATGTACCGTGAGAAAAGTTCTAGCTTAGGCTATATTTCCCTTATCTCTTGTTCCCCTTTTCTCTAAAAAACTCAAAGGAACCAGCCTTCTCTGGAGACTAGACAGATGATCTCAAGCAAGATCTGTCTATTCAATGTTGGCAAAGTCTAAGGCGCAACACTATCAACCGAAGGCAGATTTTGTTCCAACAAAACCCAACGTTGATATTTTCCTCTTTTGTACAAAATAATCCAACAACTCAATTACTTTTTGCTTCTAATAGTTGTCCATCCTATTTGCATTTGTCCCATATTATTGTAATACTGCCTGAAGCTCCTATAGAAGAAACTACTAAACAATCATCTGTCTTCCAAATTTTCTTCAAAGCATTCATATATTCCTCACTACTTAATTTTGTTTCTTGTATTTAAACAAACTCGGGGTTATAAAAACCTATTAATTCCTTAATAATTTTTTCGTAGGTGTTTTATTCATACCTTGAATATTCCATGATATGATTTTCAACATCAACACTATATTTTATTAGTGATATTAGCCCCACTTCTTGTTAACACCTATGATATTTTTATTTGGCTTCCTAAATCAATATCTTTTTGAGTTTCTTTTTCTCTTAGTTCTTGCTTTGATGGACTTCCTCTTGTTCTTCCATTCCCACCAACATTCTCATCTTCATCAATCTCTTCCATTTTTTCATATTGTTCAAAATGAGACTTATTTTTAAAGATTTATGTTGCCCTAAAGAGTCAAAAATGCAAAGAATAACCTCATTGTCATTTTCTCCTTTATGATTCCCTACAAAATCTAAACAATATAGCTAGATGATCCTCCATAGTCATCACTTTCTTATGTTGGCCTGAAAACCTTAAATTTCCTTTGACCCTAAATTTCCTTTAATATCCTCCATAATATTTTCTTTACTATACTGCTCTTGACATCCTAAAGTGCAAGGAATACACACTGTACTAAATTTATTTTTACTTTGAGGAAAGTATTTTAAGCTACTTATAAGTAATAAAAATGATTTACCTAAATTCACTTCATTTACTTTAAAATTAGTTTCTCCATCTTCCTTGTTTTAAAATTTGCCTTCCCTTATTCTTCACACCTTTAGCCCTCATTACATGAGAATTAGCATTTTCCTTGAATGATACGAGTTATCAAGACATTCATTTCCTCTACCCTTTCACGTTTTCAGTATGTTCCATGTAATAAGTTGGAAAATATGAATAAGACATAATGAAATAATAGTGTTTGTTGGATAGATTCAATCTCAACGAAAATGATTAAGATCAAAATTTAAACTTCACTGAAGTTCTTTCGATTTGTCCTAAGTTTAAAGAAAAATAAATTAAACCTAAAAGAGCCCACTTTTTTATCTTTTCATTGTTTCTGGCACCAATCAAAATGATATACATGTATGACACATCATACTTCTCACTGCACACTGCCAATGCAGAGAAACCTGTCAGAATCATTAAACTGATTACTGTAGGAAGCGAGCACTTCATGAAAGACATTGGTAATTCCTTCTGAGCAACATGAGTTAGCCAAGGTTGTAGTGCTCACTGTTGAGAATACAGACCCTGGAATATCAAGTTGGCTCAGCTTCCACTTAAATCACATATATTAAAAAAAATTTGGGAAGTTTTTAATTGATTGACTTGATTGGTGCATTGGGTACATCAGGATTAGCATTTTTCTTGAACCATGCAAGTTATCTCTATAATGAATTTTTGTTTGTAATCTTCCGTTATCAAGATCTCTGAACACAACTTTATACCTTGAGCTTAAACACAAGGTCAAATGTAGAAGCCTTTCATATTGTTTGGTTATGGACTGGAAATATCGTTCATTAAGTTCAGACTATCGGTCTTTACCATGTTTTGATTTTTTTTGGTGTGTACTTTCTTTTATTATGTGTAGAGAAGGAAAAAGTCCCAGCGCATCAAAGAACTAAACTGAGTGAATCAAAAAGAATGGTATAAACATTGCTTGAAATCATATGGAGTCAAAAAAAATTGAAACTATGTATATTGTTCAATGTATTCTTGGCTGAATATGACACAACAAAATTAACAAGTTTAATTATCTAAATAAAATGATATAACACAATTTTTCAAGGTTACAAAAGTATCGAGATGGGGTAAGGGGATGAGGAAACGGATTTCGAGGACGACGACGGATGGCAAGCCAATTTTGGAAAACTATTTGAGGATAGCTAGGGGACAACAAGTATAATAGTATTAAAAATTTTAGAAATTTTCATGTGATAGTGTGCCTTATACTGGGCTATCAACATCTATATCCGATAATCTGCCCTCATCATCCAAGTGAAGAGCATCCAATGGAACTCCAACCAACCCCTCTTGATACTCATCCTCATCAATTTTTCTCTCATCCTCTGGATCAACATCTCATCATGTAGCTAGAGATTTCTTGTACTTTGGCTTAACTCTTTTACAAAGGTGAAGAGAGCTATGCACCAAAACTAGCTTCTCCACTCTGCAAGAGGTAAGTTTGTTCCTCCTCACACTGTGGATAAAGTTGTATGTGGACCAATTTCTCTTAGCAATAGAAGAGCTAGCAAACTGGTAAAGAAGCTTAATTGCAAAATCTTGCAAGTTATGTGTATCATCCCCATATAGCTTCCACCATCCATGGGGTTTTGATTGTGCAATGGTAGCCCTATCCTCTCTACACTTTGGTTGGCTAAAGTAAGGACCCTTAAGACTCACAAATTTGAGTTGCTCATCTCTAATTTTGAGCCCTCCTCCCTCACATACATCTTTTTAAGTGCATTTAAAAACCCTTGTCTCACCTCTTTATCATCATAGGGAGGCACTCTCCCAGTCCTAGGCTCATACCACTTTGGATTTACCACATATGTTGCCATATGAAGAAGGGTGTTCGTCCTATCCCACCTACTTTATATAATAGATCTAATGTGGGTCTCATATAATGTTGGATCTCTAACATAAATGATTATTTTCATCTCCCCTAGCATGCTATCAAAAATCTCATAGAGATCTCCTAGACTAGGAGCATTTGTATCAGCATTTTGGATGATTACAAAAATTGGGGAATGAAAGACACAATGTACCTATAATAAATTTAAAAAATTAAAATAAAAAAACTTAGACTATATGAGCAATCCAATTTGAAACTACAAAAGTAAAACTAAAACAGTTAAAATTAAAATGAAAAATCATAAAATCATAAAAAAACATAGATGAGTGGACGTTGATGAATGTTAGTCCACCCATCCATGATGATAGAACATCCCTTGTTCAACCATGTGTACCTCATATGCTTCATAACCAAACTGCATCTGGAATATTGTTTCTCCAAGAGAGAGGTACGAAGCTTATGCTCTCCAGGCCATGTCTTGGATACTTTGTTGATTGCTTCCTTGAAATAGGGAGAACGTGCATTATGGAAAGGAAGCCCATGTGTAAAAAATAATTGTGTGATAACATCATATGCTTCCTCTCTTGCTTGCATGTAATTTATAGTTCCTCTTTTTTTTTCTTGCACATCAAGCATATCATTTATAGTTCCTCTTTTCCTTGAAGGCAACAGTGGCATACTAGAGGTTTGGGTTTCTTGTCTTGAGGAGGCTCCATGATCATGTCTAGATGTTTGGCCAGGTTTAGAAAAATATATACCTAAACTGCTAGATAGTAAAATTGAATTTTATTATATTTGCAATACTTAGAGCAAGTGTAATCTACACATAATCTGCACTCCTTAGTATACAGAAATCAATCATCCATTCAATTCTTTTTACATTCACTTTTTTCTGAAGCTAAGAGATCCTAAAGATCAATGGTTCCATTCTTTGAAGCTGGAAGAAGACTCAAGATTGTACTGCACATCTGAAAGAATCAAACCACTCATAGGCTTCCTAAAAAACACAAAGAAGAAAAATCTTAGGAGATAATCTACAATCATGTTAAAGGACCAGTTGTTCATAACATAAGAACGAAAGAAAATCTTATATTACAAGATACACTTAGGAATGTGTTTGAACCCACACATCTAGTTGCTCGCTTTCATGTGTATTGTATTGTCTTGTATGTTGAGTGTAATTAATTAGAATAATTTAATCAAAAATACTAAAAACATTATAATTTTACTTTTCCAAAATATTACTATATTTTCTATTCAAATATTATTATGGCCTGTCAAAAAAAAAGATAAAAAATATTGTCTATTTTAGATAACAATGATAATGATGTAAAAACCAGCAATCTTATTCGCAAATCAACCTTCAATTCCTTTATGGTTGTCTTCAAAAACTCTCAAATATAGTGGCTTCTTCTAGCTTATTTCTCCTCAGCTCTTTTCGAATTCTAACTTCAAATTTGACCTATTTGTTGGCCTCTTCCTCAAGTATATGAATGTCTTGAGTCTCCAAAAATCCTTCCAAAGTTTGGTAAACTTCTTGCCAATTCCTTTTTCCTTTTGGGCTTATTTTCTGATGGCAACAATTATCCCAAATTCTTCTTTTCAAGAGCTACTCCCTCTTGCAATATTTTTCCTTGAAATTCAAATCTTCTCCGATGGCCACTTCTTCAATAGGGCTTTTCTAGCCTTATTTATCCTTTCAAATTTGTTTGAGATATCTTTTCTTGGGTCTTCAAATTATGCAACTCTTCTATTGGATCTTTTCCTTAGTCGTTCTCTATCTTCTTTATCTAAACTTCTATCTTCCAATTCTGGAAGTTCTTCAATGAGATCTCTTCTTTCTCCAATCTTCAATAGAGTTGCTTTCTTCTTTTTTCAATATGCAAATTGTAGTCTTCAATATTTTATGGAATCCTTTTTTTAAGTCTCCTCAATCTTCAATCTTAAATAAGGCTTCTTTGGCCTTTTTCTCTCTTCTCAATTTGAAATCTGAAATCTTCAATTTTCAAGCTTCTATGGAGATTTCCTTCTTAGTTATCCTAAATATTCAATGTCTACTTTTTTTGCAACAAATAAATAATCCCTACACAAGGAAAGCACATAGGCTTTCAGGAAATAAAAGATGAATTTCTTCTTTATCCATTATAATAAGATTCTTAACTTTTGAGAACTAATTTTTTGCAACAAAAAACTTAGACAGCAGCAAGTAAATACATGTAAATCTCTAGATCTCTTAAAATAAATAAACTTCACTGGTTATCCTTTAATCTAGTGGAATGAGATCTATGATGAGTCCTAGTCTTCACAAGTTTTTTGGCAACCCTGTGGAAAGACTAGCCAAAAAATAACTTTAAAAATTTTGAAAATGAAATCTCCCTATCTCCTCTCAATCTCTCTTGTGGCTCTCCATATATCATATCAATCTCCCTTGTGCTTTGATACCACTATTAGCTTTTGATGCTATATACTTAATGAGAAATCAACCACAAGATATAAAATGAGCATGCAATATTAAATATATGATAATGGCAATATATTAAGCATGTAAAACTCATAAGAAACTTTTGTAACTACTCATAAAACTACCATTAATGAAGGCTCATGAAAATAGTACAATGATATAAAATGGAGGTCTTATACACTCCATATTTCTTACATGCTCTACATTGTATCTAGCATATCTACCTTCACTATGCTCTCTCTCTCTCATACAACATCAAATGCCTATATATAATGATATGTAACTCTTAGCCTTTCACCTACCTATGACTCTTCATATTCCTATTCTATGGACTCATGTACACATGGACAACATGCACATTCTAATAATACTTGTGCATTTATTACATTGTATAAAGTAAATACTCAAACCCTAATCTAAGAAACTCTCCTAATCTAAATATGTACCCAAGATGGTACATTAGCATGTACCAAATAATGTAATATATTCCAACAAGTATCTTGTAAATACTTTGTAAATATTATTTGGCATTTAGTAATCATTATAATTTACTATTATTGAAAGGTTAATAAAATATTTTTCTTATGATATATATGAAGAGTCATATCTCCCGTATTTGAAAATATTGAGAGATAGTTGAAGATGAAATATCAAAATATTTCATGTAAAGGCTTTATGTAGGGATTGCAAGAGAGATTGATGTAATGATAACATAGTGCATTAATTTGTATTGTAATGCATTGTAAACTTGTCATCCATATGAATGTAGAGTGTTTTTTTATATTGATTCATGGGTTGAAAATATGTTATAGTTCCTTTATGGTATGTTTTCTATAACTTTATTGAGCATTGTAATATCCTTGCTTGAGATATATTAAGATTGATATTATTGAATATAGCTCATTTGTCAAATATAGTATTAGAGCTATAGTTTCAAAGAGTAGGATATAAAGAAGTCTCCACTAGATGTGAAATAGATAAGTCTACTCAAGGTATTTATATCTAAAGTGAAACGTAGTTTGTATTGTGTGAGTGTCCAAGAGGTCATAGATAAGTTTGCTCAAAGTATTTTTGTCAAAAGTGAAATATTATCTATATTGTGTGAGCACCGAAGTATTTAGAAGATATCCTTGGAAGAAGTCTCTAAGTAATAGATATCTTGAGCAGAATTCATATACTGGTGATTTTTTCATTAGCACCCAAGGTTGGTGAAAGCCAACATAGTTAAACTATAGCTATATCAAGAGGATAATCCCTAGAAAATAACACTAGGAGGAAATATACATAAAGGCCTTGATATGAGAAATCCACATGAAGTCGTGGAAGAGAGACATGAGAAGAAAGTTGTGGGAAGAGAGCCACAAGAAAAGAGCCATGGGAAGAGAACCATGAAAAGAAAGTTTTAGGAAGAAAGCAAGGTGGAATGGTCCCTACTAATAGTGCATATGAGTTATAACTCCTAAGTGTCCCAAAGACCAAATTAAAAAGAACTTGATATTGTGTCAAAATATTTATTGCTAATAATATTAGAAGAGGAGAAATTTTTTGTTGCATTGGACAAAGGATAGTTGGATACAAGGTTATGCATAAGGGTTCAGTGCTGAAATCTATATATAATAATGAGGTAAATCAATTTCAAAGCTGATGTGAATAATGTCCAAAGTCATGTAGAATACATGGTGAATTGCACTTTTTCATTAAAAAATATAACAATGTGGTGAATTTATCTTAATATTTGACAAAAATTGTAAATATTTGAAATCAACAATAAAAGTCTATCAACAATGTCATATTGGGCCATTGAAAAATGCTACAATGCAAAACTACCAATAGTTGCATACTACCTGTAGTTGCTATAGTACAAAATTATTGATAGCAAAAAACTACCAATAATTGTAAACTATCAATAGCAGAATACTACCAACTATAAAGTACCAATTGTAAACTACTAGTAGTTGCAAACCACATACAACTACAAACAACCGATAGTTACAAAAAACCGATAGCTAAAAATTAATGGTAATAACAAACTACCAATAATCATAAACTACTAGCACCTAAAAACTACCGACAACTCCAAACTATCGACAACTACAAACTACCAATAGCTCCAAACTATTGATAGCTCCAAACTATCGATAGCTTAAAACTATCGATAGCTACAAATTATCGATAGCTACATACTACAGGCAGTTGCATATGATCAGTAACTACTTACTATTGGTACCATCGCACCTGCATACTATTAGCTCTAGCCACTATTCATTTAACGCCCGCCTTTCGACAGTATCACCATGTGTCAACACTAAATTTATTTAGGGACATGTGTCAACATTTCTTGCAAGAAAAAGTCTATTAAAGAGCAATAACCCTCAACATTTCAACTTTACAAAAACCCTTCCAAAGCCTTAGAAAGCCTTCCATAGCCTTACAAAGCCTCCTAGAGCCTTCAAAACTTACATAAACCGTTTGAAACCATTACATCTATTGCAGCAATGGCGACCTCGCCTACCATTTCTACATCAAAACTTACATTCAATCTTTTTTTCCCATCAATATTTGAGGTTCTCACAATACCAGGTTACGATGCTACATGGGTAAAAAATTTGGGCCTTTTGGGTTAGTATCAATGCCCCAATTCAACATCGACAACAATTTGTTGTTGAAAATTATTAGATATTACAACCATGATGGCTCATTTTTCAATATTGACATCAACAACAGGACTCTCTTCTTCACTATCAACCCTACAAACATGCAAATATTGATAGATATCCTCCACAAGGATTGTCCATCCATCATATCAAATTATTTTTTAACCGATGAAGACAAAATCTACTTGGATATCAGTTTCAATCTCTATCAAACATGTCAGGTAAGTTTCCTTTTCCAAATATTCTGATTCTCATCTTCATTACTTTTATGTAATTTAGTAATCTTATATTATATTTTTTTGTTCACTTATATTATATTTTTTAGTTCACTTATATTATATTTTTTAGTTCACTTAAATCCTTCCAAGAGCAGCCTCAAGTTTTCACATGTCATCAACCAGTTTCTTCATGTGGTGATCAATGTAATGACCCTCTCTCAAACTGAGTTTTGATGATTTGCACTATTTTTGGGTTTTTTGCATTTTTTTGATTTTTTGTATTTTCTAAGTTTTAACAGTTTCAAAACACCTAACTTTGCACTTGAATAACTTTTATACAAATAGAATAAAAATTATATAAACTTGGAAATAACAAGATAACACCTTTATCTAAACTTCTACCAAAGGAAATGTCAAATTACGATCATACCCGGAAGATACAATTTTTTGAAGTTGATAGAAAATAACACTGGTTATCAACAACCCATAAATTTGAGTTTCATTGATATCTTCTATTACATCACTTTCTCCACCATGAAATTGATACAAAATGATATAATGGAGCTGGGCACCCCTACTACACACAACAAACTAACCAAAATGCAAGAGACTGAATTATCTAAACCCATGCTAGGAAAGCACATGTATGGCCTAGTGCTGGAGTTGTACGACCAGCCTGAAAAACCACAATTTGAACACTAAATCTCGGGAAACTATCCTCAATATGGTCGCTATGCATAGAAAGTGATTGTGCAAACCCTGGAATATCAAACCCTAACTAAAGATGCCACAAACTCTTAAATATAGAGGCCCAGAATGGTACGACCTATGCTAGAGAGTGAATATAATATAATATCAACAAATAATACCACAATCACCTCCAAAAACCCACTGATTTTTGAAAACAATGAAGCTCTATGCACC
Source organism: Wollemia nobilis (assembly GCA_028583015.1). Taxonomy (NCBI): domain Eukaryota; kingdom Viridiplantae; phylum Streptophyta; class Pinopsida; order Araucariales; family Araucariaceae; genus Wollemia; species Wollemia nobilis. The sequence goes on along the minus strand of JAQPPZ010017010.1, from coordinate 3,340,662 downwards.
CTCTGTGTTGAAGATGCTCAAAATCACCCTGAGAGTATGTTTCAACTCCGAAGATGATGTTCCTACCAGAGGATTTTGTCTCCAAACAAGCTCAAACCCTTGCAAAATGCCCTACAAGTTTTCTCTCTAAGAGAAGCCAAATAAAATATATCCAAGCATATCAATATGAGAACAAGCAATAAAATAAATAGAATTCTCATTGAGAAGTTTTCTCTTGTGGGCTCAATGTGGGATAAAACATAAAGTCACCTTATAAAGTCACTTTATAATTAAAACTCCTTTTTGCTCCAAAAAACCTCTTTTTAATTAAAAATATAGATATATGATGTGCAAGGCTCCAAAATAAAGCGTCTATGATTTAAAACTTTTAATTCCCTTTCCAATGAGCTATAACACTTAGGCACCCATTAAATTATTTAATTAAAATGGCAACCTTAGAAGAAAATAATTAAATATAGCTCGTATTAACACCCAAATTACAAAAACGGTTGAAAAGCATCGAAATCGAAAACCGACTACACAAGAGTGATATCGATGATGAATAATGATGAACGAACCTGATTGGGTGACTTACTATAAATAGATGCTCTCTCCAATAATCTTGAATAACAACTAGAAGTTGGATACAACCTCGAAAAGTGTCATCGAGGTCCTCTAGACCACCTGAGCTCAATTCCTCTAACATGTTTGACAAAATCTAAGAGAGCCAGGGTCAACCACAGTGCTAAAGTGACCAAGAATGGGGACATTACAGTCCTCTCTTCCCAAATATTGTTTGTCCTCAAGCAATACCAGCACAACATTAAAATCAACAATCTGAACCAGTTTGCAACCAACTGTTATCCCAGGGTCCCATGTCCTCCTTAGAAAGAAACCACCATGCTGACGCTGCACCACTCTGATCACAACAGGAAAACCACTGTGCTCAATTAGCTCAATACTAAACTACAGCTCCATAATATGATCACCCTCCAATCTGAAATTGACATGTCTATCTACGCTAGAATGAAATATCTCTTGCCAAGTCATATTAGTAAGAATATCATCAGGTATCTCACTGCTAGTCTCCACCATGGGCCAAAAGAAAGATAATCTACTCAATAGGAGAATGAAGTTCTCCACATATCTCATCATGAAGTCCCCATAGTAATGAAGAAAAGACTCGGTCAAGAGGTAATCATGAGAAGAAACAATAGTACCTATCCTGAAAGTGACTTTGCAATTGGGAGCTAGTATCCTCTAATTGACACTAAACCTTCTAGTGTCTACTAAGAAATCCCAAGCACACCAATCCATTATCATCATCAAAGCATCACCTGAAAGTATTATTGCCAACAATATGGAAAATCTATAGCAATCATCAATCACCCAAGTAGAGAAATAGACTATCTGCTCAATACCCCAAAGATTTCCCACAAACTACTGGTAAGAAATTTGCAATTGACCATCATCTAATGTCACCATACTCAGAACAAAAATTTTGGGGTAGAAACTAACACCCAAATCTTTAACCCCTGGCACAAGTTCCCTACCATGAGTGCTAGTAACGTCTCCATAGTTAAGTGCATGAATACCCAACCAAAAATAAAATTGATAAACCAACCCAAACATTCTCTCAATCCATTGGGTATAACTCAGTTGATTCCAGGTACTACTTCCATCTACAATCATCAAGGTATCCTTTAGCATAATAACTACCAGCATCAATAATATTCCGCAATTATCACCAAACAACCATGTTGAGCATAAAATTAACTGCATGATTCCTGAAGAATCACTCACAACCAGCTGCCCACCAGCCAAGTATGGATAAAAACTATTTCCTTAGAGACATATTTCAATAAACCTAAAACTAGAAAGTGAGGGCAGCAACAAAAAAAAAGATAATTTATAGTAGACCAACCATCCAACATGATCTTGAACCCCTGAAAAAGTATATTGCTCAACAAATAAGCATTATACTCAATATAACTCGCCATGGTGACTCCATAATAATGTTGGTTAGCCCTTGAAAAGTGGCTGATATAGAAGAGGGCGGCAATGTCAACTCTAAAAATGACCATCCTGGGAATGCTTATGTTGCCCAAAGCTGGAAACACCCTAGTGACACTTAAACTCCAAGTGTCCAAAAAATCATCACATGGATTTAAACACTCCCACTCAGCAAAAATTATGAGTCTCATCAGGAAATATATCAATCTTCAATATGAAATGACAACTAACACATACTCGGAATGCCCATAAATCCATCCAATAATGGATCATGTAAGCTGCAAATCTTGTTGACCTCATATTAGACTCAAAATTAACCCCTTCATCAAGCTGAATGGTCTGAAAATAAAGCAACATACCGTTGTCCAAGACTGAAATCATCATCACATAATCTGATTTTTGATAAATCAACATACCACAAGGTGTACATTTACCAAAAATCTGAAACATGACAGCCAAGGTACCAAAACTAAACTCATCCCAAGCTGAAATTACCTCCCAATAAGTCAACAAATCCATAAATCTCCAGTCTTGGCTTAGGATCTCTCTCCAATCCACTTGTATGAACACAAATGGAGTTGTAACATGGCTGCTCAAGGAGTATACAGCAGTAAACCTCCCACTCCATTGATCAAAAATCCTCCAAGGTATCCTTCTCCCATCGTCCTTCATGTCTAGAAGCACATGCATATGATTCAAGGTATTTCCAAGAGTAACATCACACATCATAAAAATTTGATCCAAAACATCATCAATGTCATGACAAAATGAGAGGACAACTACTGCTTTGTTATGCAAATAAAGACTCATGCAAGGAAGACAACTCTTATTCCATGTTGCCCAAAAACTAAATGGAACACCTGGATCCCAAATTCTTATGTGATGATATGCATGTATTCCTTCATCCTTCTTATGATGCCTCATTTGATTTAAACAATCTTGTATGGATGAATAACAAAGCATCATACCTCTATGCAAGGGATTATAGACCAACAAATCATCAAATTATCTACCTTTAGTTGTTGGTCTAAAAATTGTAGCAAGCTCCATCCCAACATTATGCTCAAATGCATACTCCATATCATGTCTTCTCTGCATGTCATCCCTGTATGTTTCATGAAATGAAACACTCCGCTCATCAACTAAAAAATTATCATCAAAATGATCCACAAGTTCATCACAAGTGTCAAGTGAAGAATCCCTCTCATGTGTATCATGAAATTCTACCTCATAAAGTGGTTTATCAAATGTCACAACTTCACCCATATCAAAGAGTGGGTTATAAAAAAAATTGTAATCACCCCACCCAAGGTCTTCATCAAATTTAGGTGCCAACACACTCGGATCCCAAGGACTAAAGAGTTGATTACTTAATTCTGCCCCAACAAGTTCTTTTTTCCTACCATGCATGTTTGTCTCTGTATGTAGTTCACTCTGTAAATCACCAAAGAAAATGAAGCTATTTAGAACATTTATTACATTAGGTTCATATGGGATACCAAACCCAAATCCACATGCATCTTCATTACTAGAATGTGATGATGAAATAGTATCATATACTAATTGAAAATCAGTTTTATGTTCAACATGTTTAGCATCTAAAAAATTATTTGTGAACTCATAAACAAGGGTTGCCTTGAAATTTGAAACAATCCCATCATGCTCTTTTCCTGCAATACTATTAGCGCCTTCAACACTTTTTTCATCAAAACAATTACTAACAATGGAGTCTTCAATAATTTGTTCCACAACCACATCCAATGTTGTTGGTATAATATTTTCATTAGGTGCATGCAATTCAAATGAACCAATATGAGACTCATTCATACATACCACATAAAAATGGCCTCAACTTCTTCTCACATCTTCTCACAACACTATCAACACCCAAATCATTTTGAGTCTCTATCCTGCTTTCCTCCTAAGATGAAGCATCTGTTATAAATTCAATTGTTTCGTTGTCCTGAACTATGTGTGGCTGCAATAAATTACTAACATTACTGGTTCCACAAACATGACCAAATGTCCAAGTCTGGTGACATATGAGAAACTTGTTCTCTCTCCTCAACTGGTTCCTGCTTATACAAGGAGGTCCTCTATCCTGTGAAACTTTAGAAGCCACTGTTTTACCTACCAACTTTTGTTTTACATTGTCATTTCTTGCTAGGATAGCAAGCTCATCTCTGTTAATTCCAACTTGTATTGGCAACTTAGTGTATAAAGGTTCAATATTGACTGGAGGAGCACCTGTTGGTAGAGAAATTTTCATCATTGCATCTAAGTTTTTGAGGGACTGTTCTATCTCATGTTGGGTCTTACCCCACTCATGTTGTCTCTTAGTCCAGTCATTAATAGACACCATGAATCTAAAATTAATTTGAGGCTTCCATAGGCTAGCAGGAATGACCGGCTCTGATACCACTGTAATGACCTTCCCCCAAACTGGGTTTTTATGATTTGCACTATTTTTGGGTTTTTCGTATTTTTTTGTATTTTTTGAGTTTTAACAGTTTCAAAACCCCTAACTTTGCACTTGAACAACTTTTAAACAAATAAAATAAAAATTCTATAAACTTGGAAATAACAAGATAACACCTTTATCTAAACTTCTACCAAAGGAAATGTCAAATTACAATCATACCTGAAATATACGATTTTTTGAAGTTGATAGAAAATAACATTGGTTATCAACAACCCATAAATTTTATTTTCATTGATATCTTCTATTACATCGCATTCTCCACCATGAAATTGATACAAAATGATATAATGGTGTTGGTCACCCCTGCTACACACAACAAACTAACCAAAATGCAAGAGACTGAATTATCTAAACCCATGCCAAGCAAGCATAGGTACGGCCAAGTGTTGGAGTTGTACGACCAGACTGAAAAACCACAATCTGAACACTAAATCCTAGGAAACTCTCCTCAAAATGGTTGTTATGCATAGAAAGTTACTATGCAAACCCTAGAATGTCAAACCCTAACTGAAGATGCCACAAACTCTGAAATATAGAGGCCCATAATGGTACGGCCTATGTTGGAGAGTGAATATAATATAATATCAACAAATAATACCACAATCACCTTCAAAAACCCACTGATTTCTTAAAACAATGAAGCTCTATGCACTCTTTGTTCTGAAGATGCTCAAAATCACCCTAAGAGTATCTTTCAACTCTGAATATGATGTTCCTACCAGAGGATTTCGTCTCCAAACAAGCTCAAACCCTTGCAAAATGCCTTGCAAGTTTTCTGTCCAAGAGAAGCCAAATAAAATATATCCAAACATATATTTTTTTTTTTTTATTTGTGGAAAAACATCCCAAAAGGGATGCCACTTTCGGGTAAGACCCAAGGAGGCAGGGGTATCCATTCCGCCAAAAATGCCCGGGACTCGGACCTGGCCTACCACCTTTGACATACTCAAGGAGCAAACAAACACACAAAACCAATTTAAAAATAAGTAAATAACAACAAAAATAATAAAATAAAATAAAAAACATGCTCCTTGAGTGTGTCAAAAACAAAAGCACAACCAAACATGCACAATAAGATAAAAGAAACCACAACACAAACCACATAGAAAAACACAAGAACCACATAACAAAACACAAACAAGACAAAAACAACAGAACACTACAAAGACATAACCCAAAAAAAACATGAAAAATAAACACAACCAAAACCTAAAAAATAAAAAATAAATAAAATAAAAATAAAAATAAAAAACAACCAACAACAGACAATAAACAAAAACAAAAAACATAGAAAACACTCACACATAAAAACACGAAATAACACAAACAAAGAGAAACCCAAGAACAAGAACGAAAAAAACACAAGAACAATAACAAAAAACATAAAAAAAAAAACAAAAAAAAAACACATGAACAACAAAAAACAACACAAAGAACACAAAAACAAAACAAAACAAAAGAACCCACCCACCTTAAAAAACTAAACAAAAAAAAATTGAACATAACAATGACCTATCTAGACCAGAAGACTATTAAGGCAAGAATCAACGGAGGAAACAAAATAAAGAATAGAATGAGCTAGGGAACTAAAAAAAACTGAATGAACCAAAGAAAAAGAAAAAAAAAACAAGAAGAAACTAGGTACCTTCGAAACTGGAGCCATCCAAAGAAATGATAGAAAGAAGAGCTTCCCTAATTTGAGAAGCCCACCATATAGGAGGGTGGCCATAACAAGTAAGATCACCTTTGTCCAAAGCCCAATTAGCTAAAGCATCAGCACTCTTGTTTTGATCTCTGACCACATGATTGTAATCAACTTTCAAAAATCCCATCTGGATTAATTGAATCTTCTCAATAATTCTTTTTATTCTCCAATCCACCTTATGATTCTTAGAAGGAGTCTTCAAGAGATTAATCATAAGTTGAGAGTCAAACTCAACTAACACCTTTTCCCATCCAACCTTAGTAGCCTCCTGAAGGCCTCTGAGGATACCATACCCCTCAGCAAGGTTATTGGAAAGAATACCCAAATTCTCAGCAAAAGTAAAAACCAGGGAGCCATCTGAAAGTCTACCAATTCCTCCCACACTGTCCCACATTGGCTTTTCCAGGGTTCCCTCTAGAGGCTCCATCAGTATTGACTTTTCCAAAATCCTTAGGAGGAGGTTGCCAATTTCTAGTCCTATCCATCTTACTAATACTCACATTCCCTTTAAGTTGGTTGCCCTTAGAAGATTTAATCTTCAATCTTTGCATCACTTGATCCCATATTTGGTGGGAGTTTTGGGGGTGATTAAGGAGTTGATGGACTGATTCAACTAAGTTGGCTATGGTCTTTTGCCAAATATAGTGAATATCCTTCCTATCTTGATTAAAAATTTGGTTGTTCCTTTCATTCCAAATATTCCAAAGAAGAATGGTAGAACCCATCCAAACTAACTGCCTAATAAAATGATCAACACCCTCTTGATTAGGCCAATCCCTCCAAAGTTGTTCAAAAGTAAAAAAATTGGACCACTGTAAGCCAAGTAAAGTGGCCATTCTCCTCCATAGCTCAGAGGCTAAAGTACACTCAATAAAAATATGGTTGAGATTTTCTACATTCTCTTCACACATTTCACATCTAAAAGGGCCATGAAAACCACGCTTCATAAGTTGCTCACCAGTAAGCACCCTACGATGCAATAAAATCCAATTAAAGAACCTCACCTTAGGCCAGAGCTTTTGAGCCCACAATCAAGAAAATATGTCAGAAGAATGGTTGGGATTATTATGGCATAAGGTCAAATAACCTTGAGCAACTGAATACTCACCCTTAGTAGTGTTGTTCCATCCAAAACAATCTTTTTCATGGGACCAAGAGAGGGATCTCATATGAAGGATGCCTTGGATATCTTGTCTTTGCCTTTCTAGGATTTGAATAGGCCAGTCCTCAATAGGGATCCAATATCTACCAACCTTTGAATTACCAGTATGGTACCAACAGTAATTAGCCACCTTTATCCAATTAGCTCGGTGAAGCTCCTCCATCCAAGGCCTCCAATCGGGAAACTGAGTTATCAAAGGCTTGTGACCATCCCAAGAATCTGTCCAAAAATTTGCACTGTTGACCATTATGAATGATCCAAAATAATTTTTTCTTTATCAAATCCTCACCAGTCTTAAGAACTACTAAAATGGGAGAACCTTTGGTAGGAAGTTGATAGCGAACAAGGTCTTCAGGACTTTTGTTCTCAGCATATTTAGCACGGAGATTATTGGCCCAAAGAGCATTGGGGTTATGCAACATCCTCCAATATAATTTAGCAGCTAAAGCTTTGTTGTTATTAATAGAAGACCGGAATCCTAACCCCCCTTCACTCTTAGGAAGACATAAAGTATCCCATTTCACCAAGGCCCATTTTCTTTTCTCCTTAGTACCACTCCAAAGGAAACGATGACTGATTTGATCCAATTCTCGAAGAACAACCTTTGGGATATTCAAAATGGAAGAAACATAAATAGGAATAGCTTGAAGGACTGATTTTACCAAGGTGATTCTACCCCCAGAAGAAAGCCACTTGTTGGTCCACTTTCCAATTTTCTTCTTGACTTTGTCCAACAACCAATTCCAATCTTTATTTTTCTGCCTTTGAATATTTATGGGAATACCTAAATAAGTGATTGGAAGAGAGGTCTTCTTATATCTTAATTTATCCAAGACCATGGATTCCTGTCTAGCAGAGCAGTGAAAGAAAATAACTTTAGATTTGTCTTCATTGATCAAGCTGCCCAGTAGCCTTAGAAAAATAGCTAATGATTTGCTTAATATTAGAAGCTTCCTTAAACTGTAGCTTTACCTAAAAGAGTAGAGTCATCCACAAATTGAAGATGAGAGATAGGTCTAGCTCCATGAGCAATGGTAACTCCCTCAAGGGTTTTTTTTTTCCCTCTTTTTGGTTATAGTCCTACCCAAGCATTCAACAAGAATGATGAATAAATAAGGGGATAGCGGGTCACCTTGCCTAATACCTCTGGAAGTTGGGAATGACTGAGAAGGCCTGCCATTGATAAGAACTAAGTAGGAAACTGAAGAGATACATCCCATAATCCAATCCATCCAATCCTTAGAGAAACCAAATTGCCTCAAAACTTTGATAAGGAAGTGCCAATCCACTCTGTCATAAGCTTTGGATAAGTCTAACCGAATGAACATGGAAGGAGAATTTTGCATATCCATGGAATGGATGGCTTCTGAGCAAGAACTATCTCATCTACTATTTGACGTCCTTCCACATAACCCCCTTGCTCTGGGGAAATAATCTTATGCAAAAGAGGCTTCAACCTTTTTGCCATGATTTTAGTAATGATTTTGAGAAGAACATTACATAAAGCAATAGGTCTAAAAGCTGAGATATGATCAACCTCTTGAGCTTTTGGAACAAGAGTAATATAAGTTTTATTGATAACCTTCAAAATTTCTTTGGCTTTCCTGGCTTCTTCCACCACCTCTAATAAATCAACATGAAGGATATCCCAGAACTCTTGGTAGAACTCAATGGGAAAACCATCAGGACCCAGGGTTTTTCCTTTTTGCATTTTAAAAACTACTTGTTGAAGCTCATTGATAGTAACAGGAGCGAGTCAAAATAGAGTTCTCCTCGAAGTGATAAGAGAAGGGATTGCTTGAAGAACATTTTGTTGTGAAGCTGAGTCAAGAGGAGTAGCAACAAAAATATTGGAAAAGTAATCAACAACAATAGAGTTCATGCCATCCCAAGTATAAACAACATCTCCAGAATCTGATTTTAAGGAAGAAATAAAGTTGTGAGATCTTCGAGCTAGAAGATATTTGTGGAAGAAATTTGTGTTTCGATCTCCTTCTTTGAGCCATTGAATTCTAGATTTTTGCTTCCATAAGATTTCTTCTCTTTTTTCCCATTCCTCTAACTGAGTTGTGAGTTTAATTTCATCTGCACTTCTCTTCTCTGTGAGGCCATCTAAACGGATTTTCTTATTCAAATTTTCAAGATGAGCAATAACTTCATGTTTTTTTTTATGAACATCCCCAAACTCTTTCCGGTTCCAAGTCTTGATTTTGGATTTAATGTATTGCAGTATTTTGGCAAAACAGAACATCTTAGTCCCATGCCTAGGTTTACCTTCCTTCCACCATTGTTGCACACGAGGTCTGAAGGAAATGTCTCTAAGCCACATTAATTGAAAACGAAAAGGAGAGAAACTCACATTGGTTTTCCACATTTCCACCATGATTGGCCAATGATCCGAACCAACATTATTAAGAGTCTTCACTTTAGGAATGTGACCATGGATTAAGAAATTTTTAGAGAGCAAAAACCTATCCAATCTCTCCATTATACAAGCTAAGCCTTGCCTTCTGTTAGACCAAGTCATAAGGCCATTATCTGGTTGGATATCCACAAGATGGAGGTTTGCAATATATTCGCTCATGAGGTCGGTGCTTTTGTCCAAATTTCTATTTCCCCCCTTTTCTCATCCAGAGAGAGGATGGTATTGAAATCTCCTCCGATCAAGATCCAAGCTTTAGGAAAATGAGAGATAATATGAGTAATATCCTTCCACTGTCTTCTTTTTTCCTCCAAAGAAGTCGGAGCATAAACAGTAATGCAGAGCATAATCTGGTTGGAATGTCTACTTTGAATAGCTATAGCCAACAAACCCCAACTTCCAACCATATGGTGAATAACTACCTCTTTTGGGTCCCAAAGACAAGCAATGCCACCCGAAGTCCCTTGGGAACTGAGGGAAACCACTTTTCCAGTTGGCCAAATTTCATTGGCAATTGAGTCCATATCCTCCATTGACATCTTTGTTTCTTGAAGGAAAACAAGATGTGGATGATTTATCTGAATCATTCTTCTAATTTCATTTTGTTTTGAAAGACTCCCTTTGAGTCCTCTAATATTCCAAGTGATGATCTTCATTAATACCAGGGCTAAAAAAGTTGGGAAGGGCATTAATCTTACCTTCCTCTACAAGCTTTTCACCTTCTTTTACCATATGATATTGATTGGTCTTGCGACCTGCTTTTTGATTAGAATCCATCTTCAATTTTTTTTCCCTATTTCTTGACTTATTCCAATTGAATCTGAGATGGCTTCTAACCTTGAAGAATGCTCGTACATAGCCAAAATTTTACTAGATGGTTCAACGGAGTCTATATTGGGACTTGCATTATTTGAAGTTTTGACATTTGAAAGATTGTTTTTCTTGTGTAAATTTTCTCCTTTTTTTTCTATTGAAAACCTTTGATTTGTTGGTTTGTCTCTGAGTTCTTCCCTTCATATTTAAATTGTGTTTCTAAGATTTCAGTTTCCATTATTTCCTCTTCCTCACTTGGGACATCATTTGTGGAAAGGATTTCAAACATATTAGCAGATGACTTTGATTGATCCTTCATAACTGGTTTTTCTTAGTGTTCTTCTTCTTAGGTATTTGGAAACCTGTTGAGTTTATATCTTCTTTCTTTTGATCAGGAATTTTATTTGGGCAAGCACCGGCCAAATGACCATATTCATGGCAAATTCTACAACGAAAAGGAATGTTCTCATAGTCCACTACTTGCTCCCAAGTGTCTTCCCCAAATTGTAATGTGATCTTTTTAGGTAGGGGTTTGTCAAAATCCATTAAAACACAAATCCGAGCATAAATAATATGTTCAAAATTTTGAGTACAATCAGCAGTCATCATAAAAGTTCCTAAAGAGTTTCCAATTGAAGAAAAAATAGTAGGATTCCAAAATTCAATAGGGAGGCCAAAGAGTCTAACCCACACGGGAGCTATAGAAGGCATCTCTTCTTTGGCTTTAAATTTAGTATGCCAGGGCTTCATGAAAAGCCCTGCCCTTCCAAAAAACCAAGGACCCCCTTGAAAATTTTTCTCTCTATCTTCATTATTAGCAAATAAAACAAGAAAATAACCATTTGGATAAATAGAGATTTGTAACTCACCTTTAGTTTTCTAGCTTTTTGCAGCCCAAACTTTGAAAGCAGATAGACTCGGACGAAAACCCACGAACCGACAAATTAGTCCTCTTTTTTCCAAATCTTCAATGCCAGTCTGAATGTTACCCATATCAAGCTTAACAATAGGAGTTCCATCAGCTGCTTTAAGACATCCTGACTCCGTTTTCCTAGGATCAATCTTAGGCATTCTTAGAGGTTTATGGGAAGCCCTAAGATTGATATTAGCATTGGGCTGAGGTTGTCCACCACGAAGGGCATCCCTAAAATTCATTTTTGGGACTGAGTCTTCGAAATTCTTACCCTTGACAGGGGTTTTCACAGTAGAATTATTTTGTGGGTGCACCTTAGCACCAGATTCACTTGAGATATGAGCCATTTTTTGATCAACTGCTTGAAACTTGTTTTGTGATCTCTTTAATCCTTGCCCTAGACATCGTGGAAAGGTATGGTTTTCACTTTTCTTTTGTGCAGCAAATTGGAAGTCGTTGTCACTCAAGTTCACAGTATGATCTGTTGAAAGACAAATTTCTAACCCATCTTGGATCCCCTGCAACATTTCCTGCTAAAATATTGAGCATAAACCACAAAAATATTGGTCGCTAGGGCCCGAAGGCCCTAAAAACCAACCTCTGGAGCTGCTTGCACTCAACCCAGATGAAACCCTCGCATAGCCGCTTGCCAAATATCTTGTTCACACATAGCCAAATCCAAGCATATCAATATGAGAGCAAGCAATCAAATAAATAGACTCCTCATTGAGAAGTTTCCTCCTGTGGGCTCAATGTGGGATAAAACATAAAGTCACTTTATAATTAAAACTCCTTTTTGCTCCAAAAACCCCTTTTTAATTAAAAATATAGATATCTGATGTGCAAGGCTCCAAAATAAAGCATCTATGATTTAAAACTTTTAATCCCTTTCCAAAAAGCTATAACACTTAGGTGCCCATTAAATTATTTAATTAAAATGGCAACCTTAGAAGAAAATAATTAAATATAGCTCGTATGAACACCCAAATTACAAAAACGGTCGAAAAGCATCGAAATCGAAAATCGACTGCATAGGAGTGATACCGATCATGAATAATGATGAACGAACCTGACTGGGTGTCTTACTATAAATAGATGCTCTATCCAAGAATATTGGAGAACAAACTAGAAGTTGGGTACAACCTCGAAAAGTGTCATCGGGGTCCTCTAGACCACCTGAGCTCAATGTCATCATCATAAATCCCCTCTGACATGTTTGAGGGACTCCAAGAGAGCCAGGGTCAACCACAGTGCTAAAGTGACCAAGAATTGGGACATTACAATCGAGTTCTTCCAAGTGTATATTATTTTGTAGGGGAGGTCAATTGATATTCCAATGTGGGGGTTGGCGTATTTGGTGCATTATTTGGTGCACAAAAATTTTGATTGGTCAACACATATTTCCAACAAATTTAAATATGATCTCAACAACACCCACTCAAACAGTGGGGCAGTTGTTCCCACATCCAATTTTCTTATTGATTATTTTATTAACACTTATAGATGTTTCAGTCTATTTTATTTCATTAGGTTAATTTTATTGATAGCTTCATTTAATATTTTTTTTTTATGTTTTCAGGGCAACATGATGCACATCCTTCAAAATATTTATCTGGTATAATCAATTAAACTACATTGGTTGCAACATAGAAAATTGATTTTAGTTCTTCATTTTTAACAAAATTTTGTAATATTTTTTATTTTTTGTAGGAGCACCAGTTCGATTAGCTTCTCACACATAGTGAATGATGTTTCCACCACCTCCATCGCGGCCACAACTGATGAGGTATTAGTAGTGTATGCATGGGAAGCAACTATTTTCTGCTAGGAGTTGGGAAATAGAGTGTACATAGATATTTTTAAATCTTCCAAATTTTTTTATTGGAATGTTTAGTCTGTGTGGTTTATCATAATTGGATAATCTTCATCTTGAACAAGATTATCTTTTTCAAGGCAACAAGCCTAAGGTTTTTCAAGCAATCAATGTGCTTCATCATACATAATAGCAAAAAGAAGCACAGGATCTTTAATAAGAAGTGGCGTCTATTTGGAGCCCTTCCCCTCCACAAAACATCATTGACACTAATCCTCTTTCTGATGACCAAAATTCAAAATTTCCACCAAATGTTCTATTGGCTAATAATCGTGAAGCCAACGTAAAAAAAAATTCTATTGGTTGACATCTCTGGGTTGAGAGATTGAGAATATAGGGCAAAAAAATTAATTCAAGAGTTAAACGCCCAATACAAAAAAAAAAATCTCAAAGAGATCGTATATTTCATTGGTTGAACAAGAAAAAAAAAGTTTGGTGCTTGGTTAGATCAAGCTCAATCTGGAAATGTAATGACCACTAGTGTATAAAAATATGAAATTTTAAATATTCTTTTATATAGGTTGGAGAATCTAAATGTCGAAGCCCAGGCATATTATAATCAATGGGCTATTGATAAGAAGGTTAAAGTTGCAAAGGTAGGTAAAGTAGTTGCTTATGTAAGTTCTTCTAATTTTGTGTTTATTAATTTATTTGTTTTTATAACAATTTGTAACTAATATACTACAATTTATCTATTTTACAGTCCAATTTTGAAAATCTGAAGAAACAAGTTGAGAGCCTCAATGTTTATTTGAACACTACCAAGGAAAATCTATATAAAGTGATACAATTGAAGGAATGTTTAGCTTACACCATTAGAGAGAACAATGCATTCAATAATATTATCATTTTGCATAATTTAGATCCTGATATATTGTTGAAGGAAAGGGAAAAAGAAATATCTTTATTATCTTGTCAAAGAGTAAAGCGCATTGATCTCAAGTTTTCAAATAGTGCATGAGATTCTTATTAGAGTTGGTATTAGAATTGGTGCACTACAACCAGATGTTGCTGATCAAAATAATGTGCAAAGTGAACCTGATCCAGCAATAGTCACAACATCTAATACTTCTTTAGATATAAGATTTGCTTTTGGCCATGTAGTGTAATATTATGAAAATAAGTGAAAAGTTCACTATTTTTGTAAAATGCAGTGTAATAAAATATTATTCAAATTAATGAAAAAATTTGTAAATATTTGTTATACAATTTTAGATAATTGTTTTGTTTTATATCTTTTTGTAAGAGCTATGAATCCATTCACCAAGAGCACATATGATTTTGGTAAAAAGTACACTATTTTGGAAAATGAGATGTAATGAAATATTAATCAAATTAATGAAAAAGCATTTTGCAAATATGTCATATAATTTTCGGTAATTATTTTGTTTTATATCTTTTTTCAGATTCAAACTTTAGCCAATATAGTTACCATATTTCAAAATCAATTTTTTATAAAAAAATAAAATTTATCAAATATAACATAAAAATTTCTTAAAAAGTCTATGATATCATTTATAGAATTTGACAAATAAAGAATAATATGAACAAAAATTTATATTTTTCATAGTTGATCCTTGAAAAAATTATAGTAGAGAAAGAAAAAACAAAAACATATCAGTTTATCCAAAATGAGTTGTTTGCATAGTTGTCCCTTGTGTTTCTAAAAGTTGATCAATGCAAGTATCTTTATCTTCATTGTCATGAATATTTGTGATACCTCTTCTATCTGGATAGGGATTTCCAATATGTCAAATATGTCATACGAATACTTGTCCAATTCATAATATGGGACATATTTCAGACAGTTATCCAATATGTTACAAACTTTAGATTTCACAAAATATAAAGCATTAGAAATGAAGAACACAAGCTTATACTGAGAGGGGGGTGAACAATATAAGACCACTTTTTACTTTTCTTTTCAATTCAATATTATGCAGTGTATAGATAGCAATATCAATAGCAGTAATCAAAGCAATGCACAAAACACCATACACAATAGAGACACAAATTTTAACGTGGTTCACCCAATGTGGGCTACCTCCACAGAGAAAATATTTCTTCTAAATATTTCTCAAATATTCTTGGGAATCCTTCCCAATTACAATGTTTATGGACCTCTGTCCAAAGGAGATGTTGATCCCCTAAATCTCAAGTTCGTGGATCTCTTCCATAGGAGAACTCTTTCCCCTTCAACTCTAGCTAGTGATCTTCTAGAAGACTCTGTCTCTCTACTGCACTGACTGGTGGATCTCTCTCCACTTGAAGACTCCTCACTCAGAATATCTATCTTCAATTGTCCTGGCTACTGGATCTCTATCCACTGAGACTCTATCCTCTATACTCTGTCACCTCCAAAGCTCTATCCAATAGGTTCACTCAGAACCTTCTCAAATCTGCTCAATAGGTCCACTCAGAACCTGCTCAAATAGGTCCACTAAACTCTCAAATTCTCAATAGGTCCACTCAGAACCTGCTCAAATCTTCTCAATAGGTCCACTTAAAACCTGCTCAAATATTCTCAATAGGTCCACTCAAAACCTGCTCAAATATGCTCAATAATCTCACTCAGAACTTGTCCAAATCTGCTCAATAAGCTCACTCAAAACTTGTCCAAATCTGCTCAACAAGCTCACTCAAAACTTGTCCAAATATTCTCAATAAGTCCTCTCTAGGACTTGCTCAAATCTGCATTGCAAGCTTCCACAAAAGCTTACACAAAATCAGTCCACAAGCCTTCTCAAAGACTTGCCTCAAATCTGCTTAACAAGTCCACACAGAACTTGTCCAATCTCATAGAATCATAAAGAGAATTGTTAGAGACTCAATATGTTCTATACTCAATGCTCAATCACTTTCTCAACTCAATCTCATAGAAGCATAAAGAGAATTGTTAGAGACTCAATATGTTCTATACTCAAATCTCAATCTCAACTCAAATCAATCTCATAGAAGCATAAAGAGAATTGTTAGAGACTCAATATGTTCTATACTCAAATCTCAATCTCAACTCAAATCAATCTCATAGAAGCATAAAGAGAATTGTTAGAGACTCAATATGTTCTATTCTCAAATCTCAATCTCAACTCAAATCAGAATATAGAATAGTTTGTTTCATGGAACTTGAACAACCACTTCCATCCACTTGACTAGGCTTAATCAACTCTACTCAACCAATCACCTCAAGGAACAACCCTTTCTCACAAACCCTAGTCCAAGCATGTATCAACCAACTCAAAATGTTTCCAACAATGCTCAACAACAAATCTCACATAACAATGATACTCATGTTCTTTTCTAACTCAAGTTCAAGTTCTTTGCATAACCAATTGGCTTCAACAACAATGCTTATAAAACAAGGTTTAATCACAACTCTCAATCTAGAAAACCTTGAAGCATTAAACCAACCACTTTCAAAAAGGAAACCACAATCAATCCTTTTCTCTCCAATGATATTTTCAGAAATCAATCACCCAATCAAGTCAATGGAGAATATTGCCCATACCTTTTTGATGCCAAGGAGTTGTCCACAAAATCTGTCAAACTCAACACACTTTCAAATATTTCCTTTTCAATCACAAAGAGGTTAGAGGACTTGAGTAATATCACAACAATAAAAATAATATCCCAATAACACCTTATTACTCCTACTCAATAAAATTCACCATGTCCTCTCATGAAAGAAATAATCCCCTTTGAAAAAGAATAAATCAAACTCACTTTTGAACCCCTTTTACAAAAATAGAAATATCTCTTTACACACACCTTATTTCTCCTTCTAAGCAAGTTAATCAAATAGCCCTTGAAAAATTCTTTCCAACGATATATAATATGCTACCCTTCCAAAAATAAAACCTTCAAAAATTTCTCAATTTTCTAGGGCATAGCATAACCCTTATTTCTCCTTAAGGCTATTTAATAAAAATTAAAATATAAAAATTAACTTGCCTTTGCCTCTCGGAGGGATTTGATCCCCCAACGTCCTCCTTCCCAATGCCTTAGCCACGACCAAGCCATCATTGGGCCACGCGCCCTCACGTGCCTAAAAAGGCATGAACATCATCAAATACCTCACGAAATTGCGCCTTTCAAAATAATCAAAATGTGCTTCGAGCGTAAGCAACCTTGCAAGCAAACCTCCAAGTGAATCGAATGTGGGACCTCCTCTGTCTCGCCAAGCCAATATACCACTAGGCCATGCTGGCCTATGTGCTCCACAACTTCAAACGTTCCCTACTTCAACCTTTTTGTAATTCGTAAAGCCTTTTAAAACACGAGCCTTTTCGCATGCGCTCCAAACGAATTAGCAAGGGATACTTTGATTAATGTTTTTTATGGCATTTATATAATGCCCTTGTCTTCTTATGCAATCACGTCGGTGCTTCGAATAATTTCGACGTCGACGTGGTTTTTAATTTATAATAAATTTAAATTTAAATATTATAAATTAAAATAGACCAACCTTAGGGTTTAATTTAATTAAACCTTAGAACCTTGTCTTAATGCACAACCTTGGTATAATCCAATATTATTTATAAAATTTAAATTCCTTGTGAATTTAAATAATTTATAAATAATTATTAAACCTCCTTTTTAACCTTTGCAATAACCCATCTTGGGTTTTTATGAACCAATCGCTTAACTTGTGCTCCCAATAATATTAAAATATTATGGAGCCTTTTTCCTTTCACTTTTGCATCGATGAAGCTTTTTCTTGGATGATAGTGACAACCTTGGATGACTTTATTTCTTGTCGAATTCCTTGATATGAGTGATAACTCTATCAGGTGACATCAATGACAACTTTGACTTAGAGGACTCAAAATGTCCAACAATCTCCCCTTTGTCATTGATGGCAACCCATATCCTTTTACTGAAACCTGACCTTCTTTTCTGCTCCCCCTGGGACTTTGCTCCCCCTGCTCAATGCTCTCTCAAATATCAAATCTCTCCCCATATCAAATCTCTCCCCAATATACACAAATCTCTCCCCCTTTGACATCAATGGCAAAGGGTCACCTTTGGGGCTCGGGGCTAAGAATGAGCCTCTTAGCTTAGCCCCTCCCCCACCTCCACATGAGGTGGTTAATTCTGGGGTGGGAGTATTTCTACTCCCCGAAAGCACTATTCTCTACCTTTATCTTTCTCTCTTCTTTTCTGAGTTTTCTGAATCCTCTCACTATTTCTTTCCAAGTCATCATCCCTGTTCCTGTCATCACTTCTGTTCCTATTTCTTGTTCTTGTTCTCATCCATGTTCCTGTTCCTATTCTTGTTCTCATCCTTGTTCCTGTTCATGTTCATGTTCTGTTCTTGTTTCTCATCCATGTTCCTGTTCCTATTCATTTTGTTCCTATTCATATTCCTATTCCTGTTCATATTCCTATTCTTGTTCATGCCTATTTCTGGAATATTTTCTCTACACCATCTTGCTATGTGACCATCATTATTGCACTTATAACACTTAATGTTATTATTCCTTGGATGTGCAACTATCTTAGGATTTCTCCTAGTGAAGCCATATCCTCTTCTGTCATGAATCTTGCAATTCATTGCCTTGTGACCAAACTCATTACATGAGTAGCAATATCCTTGGAAAAGTTATCCTTTTCCATATTCCTATCTTTCATGTGTCCTGCACTATGAAGCCATGTGCCCAAACCTGTGACATGAAAAACATCTTCCATTGAAGCTTCCTTGTCTTGACCTCATTGGTCTCCTGTTCTGATTGTTGTTCCATCTGTATCTTCTTTGTCCATTGTCCCTATCTTTTTTGAACTCTCTGCTGTCCAACTCATCCTCTCGAAGTCTCACTCCCACTTACCTATCTTCTGAAGTATCTTCTTCTGAAGTTCCTTCTTCTTCAAGACTTGAAGTAGACTTTTCTTCCCATTTCTTTTGAACCTGTTTAGAACCAAGACCTGTCTTGTTTGTTGCTCCTCTTTGTATCTTGACTATTTTATCCACATTCTTTGCACTGGTTACATACTTGTATAGCTTATTCTTGGAATCCTCTAAATATTCCTTTAGTAGTGCCACTTCTTGTGTTAACTTTTCACATTCCAAAATCTTTGCTTCTAACTTATCTTTGAACTTGCTTGCCTTAGCCTTTGACTTTTCTAAATCCTCTATGAGCAATAATATTTCTTCATCACATTCTTGAAACTGACTTTCAAGCTTAGAGTGTTGCTTTCTTACCTTCTTTACTGTGTCAAGGGCATAGATAAGTTCTCCCTTGAGATCATAACCATTCTCTACTGAATAATCCTCTATTTTTTTACCTTTGTCCATATCATTACTTCCTTTTGGCTTGTCTTCTATAGGATCACTCACTTCTTCTTCTAATGCCATTAGAAGATTTTCATCTTGTCTATCAAGTGCATCTTCAAAATCATCATCACTGAAACTATAACCATCCCTTGTGCAATCATCTTCAAGATGTCCAAATTTACCACATCTAAAACACTTGAGAATAACTGGAGTCTTTTTCTTAACTGGATTCTTTCTCTTCAACCATAAATAGGACTTCATCTCTATCATTGTCTGAAAAACTAGCATCACTATCAATTGAGTACTTACTTGCATTATCCGCATAGTAGCTTCTCTTTTGCCTTTGGAAGAACTTCTTCCCTTGTCTATTTTGTCCATCCTTGCTTTTCTTCTGGTACCTGTATCTTTCTGATTCCCTGTACCTGTGATCCTGTTTTTCTTCATCATTGTTGCTCTTTGGCTCTTTGCACTCTGTTGCATAATGTCCATACTTTCCACAATTGAAACACTTAATAGATCTTAGATCTATGGGTCTTCTGGAACCTTTATCTCTTCTACCATAGTTTGCTTCTTCATCACTAGATGACTCACTGCTTGATTCTGTCTTCTTACCCTTTTTCTTTTTGTCCACTTTGAATGCAACTTCTTTCGGAGGAATAGGATCTTTTGTTCTTATCTCAAAATTAGTAAGCATGCCAAGCAAAGAATTCCTTGTCAGACTATCACTATCAATTGATGTTTCTATAGCAGAAACCTTTTCACTGTACCTTTTTGGAAGAGTTCTCAAGATCTTATCACAAGCATCAGATTCATCAACCTTCATTCCAAGACCTTTCATCTCATGTATAAGTTCATCAACCTTGTTGAGATAGTCATGAATATTTTCATCATCCCTCATTCTTAGGTTCTCAAATTCTCCTTTGAGATTTTTGATCTTAGCTTTCCTGACACTTTTATCTCCTTCATATATGGTATGCAATAGTTCCCACATATCTTTTGTTGTTTTACATTCCATAACCTTCATAGATTCTGATCTATGCAACCCTTTTATAATTGCATTCATAGCTCTTGAATTTGCATGCATTAGAAGCTTACCTTCCTTATCTATAGGAGGATTGACTCTTGAATCATATCCAAGTTCCACTGCATCCCAAACTTCATTGCCAAGTGCCATCAGGTGAAATCTCATCAGCACACACCAATACAAGAAGTCACTTCCATCAAATATTGGTACTACATTATTGAAGGACCCATCCTTTTGATCCTTTTGATCCATTGTGTTCTTAGACCACTTTTCCTTCAAGCTATCAAACTCTTCTGAAGGAACCCGCTCTGATACCAATTGAAGAACACAAGCTTATACTGAGAGGGGGTGAATAGTATAAGACCACTTTTTACTTTTCTTTTCAATTCAATATTATGCAGTGTATAGATAGCAGTATCAATAGTAGTAATCAAATCAATGCACAAAACACCATACATAATAGAGACACAAATTTTAACGTGGTTCACCCAATGTGGGCTACCTCCACAGAGAAAATATTTCTTCTAAATATTTCTCAAATAATATTTTGGGAATCCTTCCCAATTACAATGTTTATGGACCTCTCTCCAAAGGAGATGTTGATCCCCTAATCTCAAGTTCATGGATCTCTTCCATAGGAGAACTCTTTCCCCTTCAGCTCGAGCTAGTGATCTTCTAGAAGACTCTGTCTCTCTATTGCACTGATTGGTGGATCTCTCTCCACTTGAAGACTCCTCACTTAGAAGATCTATCTTCAATTGTCTTAGTTATTGGATCTCTATCCATTGAGACTCTATCCTCTATACTCTATCACCTCCAAAGCTCTATCAATAGGTTCACTCAGAACCTTCTCAAATTTGCTCAATAGGTCCACTTAGAACCTGCTCAAATCTGCTCAATAGGTCCACTCAGAACCTTCAAATCTCTCAATAGGTCCAAACCTACTCAAATCTGCTCAATAGGTCCACTTAGAACCTGCTCAAATCTGCTCAATAGGTCCACTCAAAACCTGCTCAAATATGCTCAACAAGCTCACTCAGAACTTGTCCAAATCTGCTCAACAAGCTCACTCAAAACTTGTCCAAATCTGCTCAACAAGCTCACTCAAAACTTGTCCAAATCTGCTCAATAAGTCCTCTCTAGGACTTTCTCAAATCTGCATTGCAAGCTTCCACAAAAGCTTACACAAAATCAGTCCACAAGCCTTCTCAAAGACTTACCTCAAATCAGCTTAACAAGTCCACATATAACTTGTTCAATCTCATAGAATCATAAAGAGAATTTTTAGAGACTCAATATGTTCTATACTCAATGCTCAATCACTTTCTCAACTCAATCTCATATAAGCATAAAGAGAATTGTAGAGACTCAATATTTTTTATAATAACAAAAGAAGCATAAAGAGAATTGTTAGGAGACTCAATATTTTCTATACTCAAAGCTCCAATCTCAACTCAAATCAATCTCATAGAAGCATAAAGAGAATTGTTAGAGACTCAATATGTTCTATTCTCAAATCTCAATCTCAACTCAAATCAAAATATAGAATAGTTTGTTTCATGGAACTTGAACAACCACTTCACATCCACTTGACTAGGCTTAATCAACTCTACTCAACCAATCACCTCAAGGAACAACCCTTTCTCACAAACCCTAGTCCAAGCATGTATCAACCAACTCAAAATATTTCCAATAATTCTCAACAACAAATCTCACATAACAATGATACTCATGTTCTTTTCTAACTCAAGTTCAAGTTCTTTGCATAACCAATTGGCTTCAACAACAATGCTTATAAAACAAGGTTTAATCACAACTCTCAATCCAGAAAACCTTGAAGCATTAAACCAACCACTTTCAAAAAGGAAACCACAATCAATCCTTTTCTCTCCAATGATATTTTCAGAAATCAATCACCCAAACAAGTCAATGGAGAATATTGCCCATACCTTTTTGATGCCAAGGAGTTGTCCACAAAATCTGTCAAACTCAACACACTTTCAAATATTTCCTTTTCAATCACAAAGAGGTTAGAGGACTTGAGTAATATCACAACAATAAAAATAATATCCCAATAACACCTTATTACTCCTACTCAATAAAATTCACCATGTCCTCTCATGAAAGAAATAATCCCCTTTGAAAAAGAATAAATCAAACTCACTTTTGAACCCCTTTTACAAAACCAGAAATATCTCTTTACACACACCTTATTTCTCCTTCTAAGCAAGTTAATCAAATAGCCCTTGAAAAATGCTTTCCAACGATATATAATATGCTACCCTTCCAAAAATAAAACCATCAAAAATCTCCCAATTTTCTAGGGCATAGCATAACCCTTATTTCTCCTTAAGGCTATTTAACAAAAAATTAAAATATAAAAAATTAACTTGCCTTTGCCTCTCGGAGGGATTCGATCCCCCGACGTCCTCCTTCCCAACGCCTTAGCCACGTCCAAGCCATCGTTGGGCCACGCGCCCTCACGTGCCTAAAAGGGCACGAACTACATCAAAAACCTCACGAAAACGTGCCTTTCGAAATAATCAAAATGCGCTTCGAGTGCTTGACCTTGCAAGCAAACCTCCAAGCGAATCGAACGTGGGACCTCCTCTATCTTGCCAAGCCAACACACCGCTAGGCCAAGCTGGCCTATGTGCTCCAAAACCCCGAACGTTCCCTACTTCAACCTTTTCGTAAATCGTCAAGTCTTTTAAAACACGAGCCTTTTTGCATGCGCTCCAAAACGAATTAGCAAGGGTAAAACACTGCTTGGATACTGTTTTTTCCACAAACTTGTTATAGAACCTGGTTCATTTATAATAGTCAAGTGTAAAAATTGATCCACCATTGTTGATCCAAAATAGGATGACTGAATTTTTAAAAGGTCTTTATTGAGAATATCTTTGATCTTGGTACCATTGACCTCCACACATTTAGTAAAAATGTTAACAATTGTACCCATATAGTTTATGAATAGTTTACTTGTAATCTTGTAATGAGTACCAAGATCCTGCAACATGGGGTTAACCACAGCCATGGCCTCAAGCAAATCGTCTCTTTGAAAACAGTCTCTTATTTCTCTTGTCAAGGTTTTTGCTATTTTCTTTAATTTAATTCTTGTATTTTGTAGAACTACATCAAATTTGTTACATGTTATTGGCATTTGTTCAACATCATCTGTAACTATTCTCAATTGTCTTTCAAAACAATATAATTTTATCTACCTTCCATTAACATAAATGCAAAGATTGTTATTGATATTAAACTTCAAAAAATTGTTTGGATTATCGATGTTTGTTAAATTTCTCCAATCTTCAAACAACGGATCCATAAAATTTTCACCAGACAAGTATAAATTATCAATACGCATACATATTTGTTTTCTAATCCTGATGAAATCAACAATATAAATGTATATTTCTTGCGAAAGTTTTGTCAAAGTATTCATTTCATGCAACATTGAAATAATACCACATAAAGTGAGCAGAGTTTCCAAGTCTATCATTTGGTATAACAAGTCCTTTGCCTTATCAACTACCCTGCTAAGGATTGATATTCTTTGAAAATTCTAGGTGCATGTTGAAATAGTGAAATCCACCTTATATCCACATCTTTTAACAATTTTTAGCCTTCAATAACTCCTAGTGCAATGAATTGAAAATTTGCAAACCTTTTTGGACTGCACAAAAAATAAGCATGTACTTTACGGATGAGTTCTTCCACTAGTAACATTTTTAAATGTGCTCACAATTTTTTAATGCAAGATTCATTCTATGAACCAAACAATGAATGGGGATCGAATATGGAGCAATTGATATATGAAGTCAAACATAAAGCCCATTTATGTGACCTTGCATTATAACAGCATCATCAACTCTAATATATATTAACTTATTGGCTACTATTGTATCATCCATTCCCACAATATCCTTTAAGCTTCTTACAACATTATAAAGGTTTACTGCATTACAATTATTGACCATCTTATATAATGCTAGCAAATGAGGTTGCCTTAAATGATCATCCAATGTGTAAACATAATGCATATCCAAGATGTGTTGTCAACATAGTTACTTCATCAATTGAAAGTGAAGTGAATTTAGCATTTTTAACCTTCTCTCTCAAGTCATCAATTAAAGATAGATATTTTACCATTTTCCAACCACAATGATCTGACTAATGGGCACTAGAAATATTTTGCACACCAATTAGTTGAAAGAGATGGTTAAAATCAATAAAACCAAACATTGGTCTACCCTTGTTAAGAATAATATATACGACTAATAAACTACAAACTTTTTGAAACTAAAGTGATTTTATGAATTTTTTTAAATTTTGTTGTAATTGTTCCACCATTATGAACAATTGTTTTTTGGTGTTTCATCTCTTTGTCATAGTCTTGTGCATATTTGACATGTACACATTTAGAAGCATCCTTCCACCTTATTTTTTTCTTAGTTGTTCCATCACTTTCTTTTACTATCACAAACTTTCCCACAATGTTTTTCTATTGTATCCAACTTAAGTTGCATCTTATGATCCTTCCCTAGTTTCCAACTACAATAATGCATCTACATTTTGTTGGAGTATCAGTATTGTTCTTAAGCTGCATTGGTTCAATAAATAGATATTTTGATGACCATTCTAGCTTAAATGTCCTTCCAATAGTCCACATGGTTAACTTTCTATGTTTAGGTTTTTAAGTAGAAGATTCCCTAGAAGTTAGTATTTGGTCAAAATGGTCATTTTGTTTTTTAGTTGATGTGTCAATTTTTGGATTCTCTTCAAGTTCTTACATGTCATTGTTAAGAAAATTTTCATGTTGAGGTATCTCATGCTCGAAAATGTCTTCAAGTGGAGGCATGTCAGGGTCAATTATGTATTCACGATAAAAAGTGTTCTATATCATTGATTGATATTACTTACAAAAGTTACTATTGAGTAGCTCAAATAGGTATGTACCTTAAATTTATGTAGATGTCGATAGCTCCTTAGATTTTGAAATTTGGCTAAAATATTTTTGGATACTCTTATTTTTTAAAAATTTGCCTCCCTTGCTTCCATTGGGAGTAGATGTTATTGAAGTTGTATAGTAAAATGTATTCCATGTCAAAAAATAAACATGATATTGAATAAAATTGTCACAATTCTAGAATTATTATAAGGAAGAGGGATATTAAGAACATATCGTTGTTGTTTTGTGTAGCCAGTCTTATTCACCTTGGTACTAGTCATTTTTTACAACCGATATTTTTCCTTCTACTATCGGTCATTTTCTATTGTCGATTATCTTCACCCTAGTACCAGTCATTTTTTGTAGCCAATCTTCTTAACCCTAGTACCGATTATTTTTGTTGTTGGTCTTCTACCTCTGGTTTTGGTCATATTCTACGACCGATCTTCTTTCTTCTACTATTGATCATTTTTTGTTGAAATTTTTCTTCACCTTGGTACCGATCGTTTTTTGTAGTCGATCTTCTTCACCTTGGTATTAATTTTTTTTTCTGTTGTCGATCTTCTTCCCCTAGTGTTGGTCATTTTTTGCTATCAGTATTCTTCCCCTTGTGTTGATCAAAAATTTTAGTCGATCTTCTTCCCTTGGTATCAGTCATTTTCTATTGTCGATCTTCTTCCCTTGGTGTTGGTTGAAATTTATTATCAGTCTTCTTCCCCTAGTGCCAGTCAAAATATACTATCAATATTATTTTCTTTGTGTTGATTTGTTCTCGATGGTACTAATAATTTTCTTCTACTAGTCTTCTTCCCTCTAGTACCGATCACATTCTGCTTGCGATCAGGTTCACTTTTTTACTGATCATTTTTTGCTACTAAAGGATTTTCTATGCTATGGGTCATTTTTTGAGAACTTTGAATTAGTATGAGTATCGTTATCACGTCAGGTATATATAATGGTGGTATAAGAGGCGAATTTGACAGGTTAAATAAAATTATTTATAATTTGAATGTGGAAACGTGCATGATTTAGGCAGGAGTGGTTGACGATTTAAAATAATAACGATGAAATTATTATCAAAGTGGGGTGAACCAACCCTAAAAAAAATTTTCTCTCAAAAATTTCAAGCAAATGGGTTGACATCAAGGGGCCCATTTTCGCCAATTTGAGATTTTTAAAATCTTAATATTCATGAATTAACGATGATTCACCGTTATGCATAACCCTAGTTGGAGAGACATTTAATGCATATTAAAATTATACAAGTGTAATGCCTAAGATAGACCACACTTGGAAGGAGAATGAAGCTAGAACAAACCCAACATGACCAAACCTAGAACAAGTTGAAATAGACCTAGCTTGGACAAACCAAAGCTAGAAGAAGGAATCTAAATACATGCCAAAACACTCGATGACATGTTAGCATGAGCTTCAAATATAGATGCGGTACTTGTGAAGTTTAAATGGAAACACAAAATGAAAGTTTGAAATGCACATTTGAGCGTACACTAAGGTACACTTGTATACTTGCTTCAGATTTATTTTAAAAGGCGTATAGTGGAAAATTTAAAGGTGAATATTTAAAGGCAATTCAATTTTTAAAGGAACAAGTCAAAAGGTATTTAAGTGAGATTTAATTCATTTCTGAAGGACTATTTTTAACAAAATAATTTAAGAGACAAAAAGAATTTATAGGGAATATTTTCTTAAAAGGATAAATTTATCTTTAAAAGAAGAGGCAGGAAAAATTTGAAGAATCAAAAAGGAAAAATTAGAATACTCATTTTATTTATGAGATTTAAAAAGAAATATTTGATTGATCTTTGAAAAGGAAAATTGCATTCAAGGAAATATTTTAAGCAAGACTTGTCAAATTTATTGAAATCCATTTAGCCTTATAAATTGCATTTGATTTGCCAAGGATATTTTTAAAGGAATTTCGTAGAAGGTACATTGTTGAAGGAATATTTTCGAAACAAAGACATATAAGGAAAGTTCAAAGAAAAAATCAAATTATTGAAGCACTCCCCAAAAGGGATGAGACATATTTTCATCTGTGTATTTTCTCTAAATTTGATTTGTATAAGAAAAGATAAAATATTGAAAAAACAATGAAGATTCATGGGATTTAATATTTTATGAAATGGATTTTTTTAAAAAGGAAGAAAAGAGGAAAAAGAAACATTGAAAAGAAATTTACATTTGAAGAATCGAAAACGTTTTTTACAAAATCTATAGAGTTAATTAGAGAGTCAAAAGGTTTTCTACTTGGTGATTAAAAAATTTCTTGAGTTACCATCATCTAAGCAAATTGCAAAGTGGAAAATTTGATCATATTTTTGAAGAAATTCAGGAAGACATTATTAGTGATCTTGCTTTGAGAAACATTTTTCCTAAAACACCATGGAAAATACAAAAATATATCTCACAAAATCTCAGTTACTAAAAGGACCAAATTTCACTTGGAAAAATAAGATGAAGTCAATTCAATTTACTAAAAAACTTTGGGATATAGTCACTAGAGATAAAAACTATCTAGAGGATACCACAAGTAGACATAAATATAATTAAGAAGATGCAAAAGATTTGATGTTAATAACATTTAGGATATCAGATGATATATAAGCACATATAAGTGAGGCCAAAACTTTACAATAAGCTTGGGATAAACTATGCACCATATTTGAGGGAAGGAATGAAACCACTATTCAACACTTACAATCACAATTATATTCACTAAAAGTCCAAGATGGTAAAAATGTAGAACACTTTCTTAGAAGGACAGCAAGTTTAAAATCAAAAATATAAACTATGGGAGAGAAAGTATAATAAAAGTTTCTTGCCTCAGTTACACTTAGAGCACTTCTAGATTCATTTAAAACATTGGTCACATTTCTCAAGTGTCGAATAGGAAAGTGTCATTTGAAGAGTTAGTTAATATCCTTCAAAAAAATGAAATAGAAAATCAAGAAAGAAATGAATTGTCAATCAATGCTTTCATTTCAGAAAAAATACCACTAAGTAATAGAAGAATTCCTTTTACCTTATCATCTCACCAGAATGGAAAATAAGATATTGTCATATATGTAACAAAGCACACATCACCAAATTTTGCAAATTTAATTTACTCGATCAATGGAATCAAGTGTGTGCATCTTATCAAAGAAATCAATAAATATATTTCCAACCAAGACAATATCAAAAGGGACAAAACCAAAAAGGACATATAGCCCAATAAGTACAAGAATCAAAACCTAACTATGAGGAAGACTATGAATCAGATCACAAAGAACTTATGGTAAAAGAAGTGTTTAAAAAAAGTATGACATCAACATCTTGCGAAGAACATTATAAACAAGAACAAAATAAATTATTGAGTAATAAGCTCAATGTGATGAAAGGAAAACATGACACATGTAACCTACTTGAGAGTAACACTAGGGACATTGCTCATAAAAAGAAAGTGGTTGTGTTAAACAGACAAAAAATGTTTATGTCGATCATGCAAAAAAATGTTTATGAGGCAATTAATGTTTGTGATGATCATAATGACAGAAATATTGGTAGTAAGAAGGATACCACCAGATGGGCTTCTCCAAAGAATTGTGATTTAACACATTCTAAGTTTTATAGTGATAGTTTTAGATGTATTTTAGATGTATTAAAACAAAGAGTGTTCATGAAAAGGCTTGTGTAGAATTTTTTTTGCTTTGATTGTACAGAGTGTGGCCAAATTGTTAGAGCTGATGGATAATGTGTTGTTAATGGTTTGAAGTCTTCAATATTAATAAGAGTAAAATTCATTGAGATATTGACATCGCTAATTTATTTTTTAATCATAATTCAAATATTGTCAATGATAGTGATAAAGATCATTAAGGTCTATGTTTTTTCAGAATTCATCAATAATGATAAATACTTTTGTGATGACTTGTTGCATTCAAATTAGGATAATGCTGATTTTGAAATACATATAAACAATTAAACAGGAATATAATGAAACAATGCGAGGAATGAAAAAACCTAGTGTATTTGATTAAAAAAAGAAACATGGCGAAGCAGTACTCTAAAAACGTAAACTAGTTTCTGATTCGCCAAATCACAGATGCGCAAGTGAAGAGCATACTCCTAGTGTTGCAAGATTTCTGATTCACCAGATCGTATTACACGGCAAGTGAAGAGCATAATACCAGCAACAAATACATTTTAGAAAACTGAAATATATATATATATATATATATATATATATATATATATATATATATATTAACACGAGTTAGGAAAGGAACAAAAGACACGAAATTGAATTTTATTCCGAAAAGAAGAAGTAATACAACATCAAAACTTTGAACGCGTTTTGACCTATGGGTCTCATCAGCGGAGTGTGAGTTTAGAAGAAGTACAACACTTCTTTATAAAATCCTAACTCTAGTGGGGGAGCCATAATGTATTACATGTGGGATAAAAAAATTCTTTTTTAAACCCATAAAAATAGTAAAGACCGCAGGTTTATAGACCAAATGGTAAACCCAGGCTCATACCCCAAGAAAAATCAAATACAAAAACTTGCATTAAAAAATGCATTAAAAATTACATTAAAAATGCATTAAAAATGCAAGATACATAGCAGATAAAACATGTTTTAAGAAATTTTGTTTTTACAAAGATAAGCTCTCAAGGGTTTTTTGTTCCTCCAACAAATGATGCCTCGAGCAATGTGTTTGAGCTCTCTATATTTTCTTCATTTTTCAAACATTGGAGAAATAATATCTATGTTGATTCGAAGATCTCTAACAAAATTGCAGTTGTCCAACTTCAAAATAAGAGGAATTGTTTTTATTTTGGTTCCATGTCTGTGTGCTGCTCGCTCCACAACTCTGGCCAAAAGTGAAGGCCTACCATCAAATTTAAATTTCTCAAACAAAGGCAAGAGAAAATTAATTTGATATCCACTAGCTCTGAGTCTGTTAAAAAAATTATTTTAACAGAAATAAATCCATCCCTAGAGCTTTCTCTAACCAAAAAAAATTTGAGTTCACTCATGATAAAGGTCTTTTTCTGATGAACTGGATGATGGGAGGAAGCAGGGATGTATGGGTAGGCATTCATTGTCTTTTGAAACAATTTGGTGCAAAGAATTCTAGTCTGAGCAAAATCGGGTCCCTTAAAAAATGTAGTATCCAGAAGTGTTACTTCAAAATCAGATATAAATGAAGTCATTTTAATATTGGCATAGAAGGAACCGTAGGCAGCAAGAAAACCATCAATATCCTCCTTAGGGCCATGCCAAACTCCAATGGCATCATCAATGTATCTTTTATAAAATAAAATATTTTCTACAACATTATTAAATACCTGTTCCTCTATATGACAAAGAAATAAACAAGCATAAACCACAACAAAATTACTTCTCATGGTTGTTCCTCTTATCTGCCTGTATGTTTTCCCTTTGAATTCCAAGTAGTGTTGTGTTAACACTATCTCTGCAAGCCTTACCACAAAAATTGTCTTGGCCAAATCAAATTCATTCCTAAAAAAATGATAGATGGTTGTCAATCCTTTAGAGGTGGGGATGTTGGGATAGAGGCTCTCAACATCAAAAGAGAAAAGAATTATGTCCTAAGGAAAAGTAGGACCATGCAAATCTTTAATTAGAGATATGGAATCCAAGAGATGATTTTTTTGCTTCAATAAAATTGGCAAGAGCAGATGATGAAGCCATTTGGAGGCAGGTTGGAGCATGAAACCACAGTAGGAACAGATGGATCGACCAGAGAGCCTGGGCTTGTGAATTTTGGGGAGCAGGTAAAAGACACACTCTGGTAGAGGATGGTGTTACCTGGAGCTTAAATTTCCTATGGTTATCTGAAAGCAGATTCCTCCTAAAAGCCCAATCAAGCAAGTCTTAGATCTGATAAAAAATATCCTACCAGGGGCCTTTGTTCACTTCAGAGTAAACATTTTGATCTAAAAGCTGGGAAAAACCTTCTAAAATGTACCAATCCATAGATAAAACACAAACACCCAAGTTTTTATCTACATGCCTAATGACAATGGATTTGTCATTGGCAAGGGAACAAATGGCAGACCAGATGTGGGATGGAAAGGCACGTTGGTGGGTGGGATTAGCAGAAGATAATTTGTTATTGAGGAATCTTTCACCCATGCCAATAATTTCTTCCAAAGGCTTATAAAACTGTGAGGGATTAAAACTTGGGTTGGAAACACGGAAAGGATCAATGGGCTTAAGCTGTTTTGGAGGGCCACCTCTCGGTCCAAAGAACCATTCAAGATGAAAATGTCTACCAAATACTAAAAACTCCTATTTTAGAATTTGAGGGTAATGTTGTGATAGAGAATACTAATACCAAATTTGTAACAAGGAATGTTGTGACAGGTAATATCGAATGTATAACAAGAAATAATGAAGACAAATTTGTGACAGGTACCAATTATAGTCATCATGACAGATATGCATATATGAAAGATAAATATTTTGAAAGAAGCAAAACCAAAAATCAAGAGCTAGAGTCAATGCCAAATCTAGAGCTTGAAATCCAAAACCAAAGTCAAAGATTGACATTATACCAAATACTTTAATATGGGGGGTGTTGGAGAATATTACACTATTTTGTACCTTGTAAGTATCTTGTAAATACTTTGTGAGTGTTTTGTGTCTAGGTGTCTTGTAAATATTTGGCATTTAGCAGTCATTAGGGTTTGTCATTATAAGAAGGTTAATAAAATGTTTCTCTTATGAGAAATATGAAGAGTAGTACCTCCCATAAGTTTGAGGAGATGAAAAGATAGTTGAAGATGAAATGTCAAAAGACTTCATGTAAAGGTTTTATGTAAGGGTTGTAAGAGAGATTGATGTAATGGAAATACAGTGCATTAATTTATATTGTAATGCATTTTGAACTTGTCATCCATATGAATGTAGAGTATTTAATTATCTTGATTCATAGGTTAAATATATGTTATAGTCCCTTTATGATATATTTATTGTCTTTAACTTTGTTGAGAGTTGTAATATCCTTGCTTGATATATATTAAGATTGATATTACAAAATATAGTTCATTTGCCAACACTAATTTCTTTCAAATGTTTTATGTTATGGTGGGATGAACCAAGCTTTGAAGGATCATGCATGTACATGTTTTCAAAAGTTAAAATATCTAAAGGGGCAAATGAAAATTTGGAATGTTAGATATTTTGGTAAAACATTTAAAATAAAAGAAAAACTCAAATTCAAGATCAACAATTTACAAGAGATAGAGGAAATTCATGGAATAAAACAAGAAACTTATGTGCAATGAAATAAGTTACTTTTTTATTGTCCTATTGTATTGCAAAAGGAAGAATCATACTAGTCTCAAAAATCGAAGGAGGGATGGATTAAGGATGTTAGGAAATTATTATCATCATAGTAGTTTATCGTGCCATAATAAGTTGAGTGGTTGCAACCACTCAATATAGGGTCTGTGTCTTCAATGTTAGTTATGGGTGTTGTAGTTGTCCTATTACATGTTGTTATGCCATATTGAGCATACCTTATGTATTTAAATAACCTCTTATTAATGAAGGATATCATCAAAGCATTACCCATTAGAGGTATTAGAGCAGGATGTAGAAGGTAGAGCCAACTCTCCTTCTAATCCATTGGGTCTCAATATCTTTATGAGGAAAAGCACCAGGTCTTCCTATGGCTTCAACATGGAGGAGCTCCAAAGCACTTCGTTAATAACTCATTGTTGCATTCCTAGTGTTTTTATTGAGTCAATTGAGAATTTTTTGGTGAGGGAATAAGAGTGGCAAAGAGGAAAAGCATAGATATATATATATATATATATATATATATATATATATATATATATATATATATACACAAGCATTCCAAAATATGCATAAGAAGAAAAAGACATGGGATTAGGGCCAAGAATTTCAATTTTGTATAGGATTAGATAACCAATTTAATCGTTATCGCACTTTCCCAAGGTGTAAAGCTAGAATGGTTATCCAATCACTCTTGATCACCAAAAATCCAACCTAACCCTAACAACAATATGAAACTGTAGCATAATGTAGTTCCCACTAGGGTCATACTTAAACGCTTATGGCACACCGTTGGATTGAGACGGTGAATTAAGGCCTCCCACCCAAAGACCCTAGTCCACAACACCACCTGGTTGTCAATGCAAGACGAGCCATGCATACCCCTCACAAACAATGTGATGCTAATGGCAGTGGTTTAGCAAGAAAACCGGTAACAATGGGAGTTGGGTTGAACATGGCAATGCAATGACAATGATGAAGTCACCTTGACTCTATAGGGGCTATTCTCTTAGCATTAAAATTTTCTTACTAAAAGGGTTCTTCACCTACACGTATGAAATTGACTAATTCGGTCTATAATTTTTTGGTGTAAGTATTTAAAAAATTCTTATGCTTGATTTTTGATAACCTACCATGAATTTACATGATCCATTTTTCGATTTGGCCAAAATCCTTGTCTTAGACAAGGATTTTTCAATGAGAATTGGTACTGCCCTCACCTTGATGAGAGATTCCCTATTCTTTTATGCTTATATGGTATATTTGAGCAGAAGGCTAAGTGTCGGCTTGTTGGTTCCCATGAGCCCATAGTGGTTGCATAGGTAGAAGCTAAACTCCTACGAGTGCACAATCATGGTGTCCACCACTGTTCTCAACAGCATGAACCCATGACCACAATTTTTGTTACCTAATATTTTAAAGTATTATAATATTGAAGGAATATTCCATAGAGACTTTGGAAAAGGCTCAATCCCCTACACCTATTTTATGCCTAACGAGACACTACTGATTTCTCACTATTCAAGGATTTGATCAATTTGTGCGATAGGTTTATATATACTCGTTGGAAAGATCATTTCAAGGCCAATCCAATGGAACTAAAAAATTTCAATTTTGTGAAGATTGAGCATGGCTAGAGTGCACCAAGTTTCTATTACCCAATTCTCAGCTATTGTGAGGGAATAATTATTTATCTTGGAAAACTAAACTCAAAACTTAACTTGAGTTTGAGGAAGTACGAGAAGTTGTAAATGGGTCCACCACCTATCCTAACATAAATAATGATGAATAAATAATGTTTGACAAGGTAGATAGGAAGGCTAGGTTTATCATCATGTTTGTGTCTTTGATGAATATCAACCATTCATTTATAAGTCAACCACATCTAAAGACAGATGGAACAAGCTCAGACAATACTTGATGCAAAGAATAAAAACCAAATCTTGTTCCTTCAAAGCCAACTTCATTTTCTAAAAATGAAGCAAGCCGAAAAACTCAAGTTATTTCTGAGATGAGTTGTAGAGTTGCATGCATTACTACAAGCCTTGGAAGAAATGGTATCTAATGACACACTTGTTTCTATTATTTTGAGATCTCTTTCCTCATAGTATAATGTGTTTGTGTAAACCCTAAATGTCACTGAGAAAATGCCAACATTTGAAAATTTGGTAAAGCTACTTCAAAAAATGGAATCCTTTCATACATCGCAAGATGAGGATCATATTCTTCTTTCAAAATGAAAGGGGAATTAGCAAGTCAAAATAGGTATAGAACCTTGACGACACCTCGAGCATCAAGGAAAGAATTCTTGCATGCAAAAGACATGCACTTTGTGGAAAAATTTGTCACACATTGAAGGAATATTGGCACCATTCTTTCACAAATGGATCCTCTCCTCAAGAAAAGCATTAGCGACAGAAGTCATCAACTAACAAGGGCAATTCAAATTGGAAAAGGAAGGCGATACATCAACAAAAATGGTAATGTTGACATAGACGACCACACAAGAGCAAAAGAGTATGACCACTTAGGAGAAGAAGTCCATGTATATGTTCCTAATGATCAACCATTTCATCCCAAATATCTTTGGTATGATGATTTTGGAGCAACCAAACATATGAGTAGTCAAAAATACAAGTTCCAAACTCTAGATTGTTCCAATTATACATGATAGGTTTGCCTAGGTGATGACACATCCTATAATATCAAAGGCATAGGTGATGTTAATTTACAAATTCAATCACACGCATACAAGATAACACAAGTCTTGTATGTTCTAGGTCTCATTGAGAATCTGCTCTCTATCAACCAATTACTCGACCATAATTTGAAAGTTGAATTTTAAAAATGACAAGACTCCAAGGTGTGTCTCATTCATGATAAGGATAGACAATCTATGATTATTGCACATGGTAAATTAAGACGAAAAATGTTTGAGCTTCATACAGAACATCATGACAATAAGGCATTAATTGTCAAATCTAATATTTTTGCATCACTCTAGCATTGATGATATGGTCATTTAAGTTTTGACCATCTTATTGCACTTCAAAATAAGCACATGGTCCAAGGTCTTCCTTCCTTGAAGAAATCTACTCAAATTTACCCTTGTTGCTTAGCTAGAAAGCAACATCGAGCTCCATTTGATTCTTCAAAATCTCAATCCAAAGGGCCTCTTGATCTAGTTAATACCAATCTTTATGGACCTATGACTCAAAGCTATAATTTCTCTCGATAATTTCAACTCTTTGTTGATGATCATAGTCGCAAAATATAGGTATTTTTCTTGCATAACAAGAATGAATCCTTTTTCTACTTCAAACAATTAAAGGCTCAAGTTGAGAAATTCACAAGTTGTCAAATCCATGTACTCTAGTCAAATAAAGGGGGGATTTTACTAGCAATGAGTTTTTTTCTTTCTTAATGTGGCATCTGTTGACAACCAATAGATGCTTACACACCACAACAAAACGGGGTTGCTAAAAATACAAATAGAACCATCATGGAAATGATTCATTGCATGTTGAAAGATTCTCAATTTGAACCTTATTTTTGGGTAGAAGCAGTACATACTTTAGTTTACTTCCTCAATTGTACCCTCAATGCACACTTGATCACATCACTCCAATAGAAGCATGGTTTGGATTTAAGCCATCAATCTCTCATCTTCATATTATTGGTTGTACAACATATATGCACATCCTTAAGGAGAATAAACAAAAATTGGACGAAAAGTATCATCAATGCATTCTATTAGGCTAAAATGATGAATCGAATTTTCAAAATCCTATAAAATTTTTGATTTGGCCACCAAGAAATTGTATATTAGTTGTGATGTCATTTTTTATGAGAAAAATGAGTCACTCTCACCTTTTCCAAAGGAATATTCATCCAGTTTTATTCCAAAAGTACTTGACTATTATACAAACTTTTGAAGCATGCATAGCTCAAGAAGGCTCTTTAGTCTAAGTCTTGGAAGGATGCTATGGACACTAAATATCAAGCATTAATGAAGAACAAGACTTGGCAACTAGTTGATATTCCACCAGGGAAGAAGGCCATTGGATGCAAATGGATCCTCAAGACCAAATATTAAGTCAAATGGTAGTATTGATAAATACAAGGCATGACTTGTAGACAAGGGCTATGCATAAAAGGAGGGCATTGACTATAAAGAAACATTTGCACCTACAACCAAAATAAAGACCATTAGAATGATCTTTGCTCTAGTTACATAGTTTGTATGGAGGATTGATCATATGGATATCAAAATTGTCTTCCTCAATGGAGACATAAAGGAAGAAGTCTACATGAATCAACCAAATGGATTTATTACACCAGGACAAGAAACAAAGGTGTGTGAACTGATCAAATCTCTTTGTGGTCTTAAACAAGTTCCTCAAGCCTAGTATATAAAAATAGATGAACATTTTAAAAAACATGGTTTCCAGAGAAGTCCATATGATCCAAATTTGTACCACAAAGAGCAAGGGTGAATTTGTGATCATCATTTTATAAAAATATGATTTGGTCATCATAAGTAGTTTTGAGAAAATAAGTTTTGCACCAAAGGAGGACATGAAAAACTCATTTGGCATGATCAATATTGCACTATTGTTTAGGATTAGAGGTGTGGCAAACACATCATCGCATATTTATCTCATAAATAAAAATACCAAGACACTTCTTGAGAAATATCACATAAATGATTGTAAGACCATGAGGACTTTTATGGAGCCAAGGCTACAACTCCCATAACTTGACTCCTCTCCACCAGTGAATGAAACTCTCAATATTTGGTTGGAAGTCTATTTACCTAACATACACTAGGTCAGATATTAGCTTTGTAGTAAGTCACCTCTCACAATTCATGCAAGAACCGAAAGTATCTCACTGGAAGGTAGCAAAGCAAGCATTAAGGTATGTACATGGTGCCATTAAGTATGGTCTGGAATATAAGAGCAACCAGTTCTTAACTGGCTACGCACATGTATATTATGCAAGATCTATTTATGATCGAAAATCCACTTTTGGTTATATATTCTCTCTAGGATTTAGACCTATATCATGGGAAAGTAACAAACAACAAACAGTTGCTCAATCTTCCACAAAAACATAATATTGTGTTACAAGAGGAGTTGTCTACAAGGCAATATGGTTGAAAGGTATCTAAACAAGTGCAGGAGTACCACAAACTAAACCAATAGTCATGTATTGTGATAATCGAGGTATTTTGAAATTTGTTCATAATCTAGTATATGAGCACACCAAACACATTGAAGTTTAATATCACTTCATATTTGAGCATGTTCAACAACATAATATTCAACTTAAATGTTGCCCTACTTAGAAACGTGCAAACATCTTTAACAAGTCACTTGCACATGTTAAGTTTGAGGCATTTCGAGATTTCCTCTTTGAGAAACTCTAAACTAATGTTAGGAAATTATTATCATCATAGTTTGTTAGTATCATAATAAGTTGAGTGGTTGCAACCACTCAATGTAGGGTTCATGTGTTCACTATTAATTTTGGGTCATTGCAAGTAGTTGTTGTCCTATTACAAGTTGTTATGCCATATTGGGCATACCTTATGTATTTAAATAACCTCTGATCAATAAAGGATATTGTCAAAGCATTACCCATCAAAGGAAGGGGATAGAATACCAAATTTTTCATGCTACAACTAAAACAAAATTTTCATGCTACAACTAAAACAAATTTTTCTTTTCATTGAATCAAAAATATTTAACTCCAAATGGAAGAAATGTTCAGGAAGAAGATATTTGAAAAAAAAAAAAAAACAATTGATTATTTCAAAGATGTTCCATCAAAATTTGGGCAAGATAAGGAGGCTTAGGGTTGAGAGATCGTACTATGAGATGGTTTCTTGAAATTTGGTTAATACTATAAGATCAAGATATTTTTCATTAACAATGCCCCATATTTATGGACATTTAAGGGTTTAAAATTGGAAAATTATCAACTTCTCGAGGTATCCTTCATTTGATAAAGGGAAGCAACAATGGGACTCATTTTTTAATAGATTGAAATGTTATTTGGCAAGTTGTAAAAGTATGTTCTTAACCATGTTTTTAAGGCTACAACTCAAAAAGACTACATTTTAATCTATCTCCATTAATACAGTTTCAAATTACCAAATGGTATAGCATCCAAAATTGACCAAATTTAATAAGATTTTCTTTGGAAACGGTATGACAAAAAATAGGTTTCCTCTTTATAAGTGGAATAGGGTTTGGAAAGGAAATAATATTGAAGGGGCAAACTTGCAAAATTGCAAACTTATGAGTTTGACATTAAGGAAAAATTTGTTGGATTTTACATCACTTCTTGTGAACATTTTGAAGCATAATATTCATTACAATCATATGCAAAAAATATAACGAAATAAGAGAACATATAGATGAAATAAATAGAAGAGACAATTGAAATAAGAGTAAGGGGAGGGCATCCATAGGCACCCCCATGATATGTCATCACATAAATTGAAACACTAGATCAGTCATTGGGGGTATCTATAGAAATAACTAATCCACGATTTATTACAAACCTCAAGATGACATAATTTGGCTTAAAAGTTATATTAGAATATATTAAATATATTAAAATCTTAATTGAGACTAACCATACATGTGGGTTAACAAATATTGCTAAGGTTGAATACATCTCTATTGCTTGTAAGCTTACATAGAGAACGCCCATATATGGGGTAACATTGCACATTTTTAGGCTTACATAAACATTGTCGTCCTTGACCAATAAAGTGAGATTATTGATATTGTTAAGTTTCCCATGAGTTTAACAAACAATATGGTGATCATAATCTATCCCCCAATCTCAAAAGAAAACAATTGAATCATCACGTAACAGAGGAAGGTTTTTAAATTATCATCCCCATTGCTTGGAAGGGACATGTAGGAACAAGGCATACCTTGCACTAACCATCCAAAACTTGCTCCTCTTATAACCAAAAAATCTTCTACAAAATTGTAACAAGTCCTTGGGCCGATGTCACCAATGTGTAGAGTTCAAAAAACCATGCAATCTAAAACAAAAATAAAAAGGCCCAATACACATTGGGTGTATTATCACTCAAAATCATGGATATTAAATTTCAAACCATAAAAGTTAAATGAGCCAATTATGACCTGCCACATATCACATGATGATAGGCGCCACTTGTCAAACATGTCATCACTACTTTTATTAATGAATAAACGACACTTGGCATTGTTTGATTGGTTTCTAATTGTCATATATACAAATTATTTTTTATTTGCCATGTGGTATCACATAGGTCGACTTGAGAGAAAAGAGAGCAAGTGATTTGAACTAGCAACCTTGTGAAGACAACATTCTAAGTTGGTTCGTAGCCCCCACATGCACTTTGATAGTAGAGTGTCTACCCCTTGGAGTGCACGAAGGCACATTTGGATGCTCCCCTTAACATTCAAAGCATAAGGATGGTGATTTGAACCTTTGATCTCCAAACTTCTAAGACCTTTAGGCTGTCCAAGATACCACACATGAGATTTAGCACCTTGATAAAAAAATATATTGGTGATTGCAGAAGTTGCATGTAGCCCCCAAGTACTTTTACATGCAAGTAAATGTTAAAAATGGTTCAAACCTACGATTACCTTACTATAAAGGAACCCAAAAAGAGTGTGCTAGCCAAAGGGATGTTAAACCAAGTGAGAATAAGAAGCAAGGTCTTGAACCAAGAGCTCAACCAAAAACATGCCACAAGACTGTTTAAATCAAAGCCTTTGGAAAAATGTGTCTAAGATATCAAGCAATTTGTTTGTTTTAAAGATTGCCTATCACTAAAAAATTGGCAAAGATATCATGCAAAAAAACAAAAGGTGTCATCAAGATTTATCCTAAAACCGTTGCTTTGAAGGTTTAAATGATCAAATGTGCTAACCAACAGGGCAAAAATGTTGATTGAGAGAAAAAGACACCATGTCATTGTTTAAGGGCTAAAATCAATGATGGATGACAAAAAGGTCAACAATTCCTAAGCACGTTAGGAATCGAACCCTAATCCCTAGGGATATAAAACATATGGTAAACCATCACCCCATGCAACACTAAATGGAGAGATCTCCTTGAGGTCCTTGAAGATAAATAATCTCTTTAGAGCTCTATAAAAAAAAGGAGTGAGATACAACCCTATGACCACTTGGGAGGCTTTTAAAAAAAATTATACCATCAAAGTTCGTCTACAACGTTGTTAGATCCCACTTTAAGATCCTCCCTTTTTTAACTATGCATAAGGATCCGAAAAAAAAGGAAAAACTTCATATGGTTTGAACTCACAACATGTGCATGATGAAATTTATCCTCTACTAGCCAAGATGCCCAAGGCACCAATTACAAAAATTTGTGCTTGCAATACATAGAAGACAACCCCCCTCCAACCAAAAAATTGGAAGTTTTGGCAAAGGGGAGATTGCCACACGATATTTTGCATCAGAGTTCAAAATTTTAAAAATTCCCTCCAAAAACTAGAAATGCATTTTCCTTTAAATTTGTTCCTCAATTTGTTGGACATGAAATTTCCTTCTACATAATCGGATGACATTGCTTCATTTTTATTTTGATACCATGTTGGATTTTAGATCACTTTCCATAAACATTCCAAAGCGTATAACATTCACCACAATCATATGCAAAAAAATAGAAGAACAAAATACAAGAGAATATTAAAAAAATAAATAGGAGAGGTAATAAAAATAAGATTAAGGGGTAGGTGACAATAGGCACTCCCACATAATCAGATCACATAAACTCCCCAATTTATTACAAACCTCAAGTCGACATAAGAGGGCTTAAAAGTTAAATTACAATATATTAAACTCTTAAGGTTTTGACCATAAAAATGGTTTAACCAATATCACTAAGGATGCATACATCACTCTTGCCCATAGGCTTCCATAGAGAATTGTAGTAGGCTTAACATCAATGGCGTCCATAGACTTACATAAACATTGTCAACATTGAGAAGGGCGGGCAAATTACTTATATTCCAACAAAAAAATATTATTCAAAGATCAAGCAAAAATTCTAATATATATATATATATATATATATATATATATATATATATATATATATATTCAAGAAAAAAACCCTACTTACGAACTCAAAAATATGAACTTCATATCAAAGACTTTGCAATTGATCAGTAAACATATTAAATGGTTAGTCAATAAGGAGGGTTTGGCAAATTTTCTGCCTAATGCTTGATTGAAGCCTTATATTCTTATTTTTTATCCAAAAAGGCAATCGTTGGCTCAAGCATGTTTAGCTTGTAGAGGGTCAATGGTCAAAAGTTACATTATTGTGAGCAACAATTTTAGATCATGGATTTCTATTAAGAACTTAGTTGAAGAAGATGGCCTCAAACAAATAACAGATGAGCTTCAAACTATCCTTCAAAAGATTTATTTGTCCATTTATATGCGGAAGGATGAGTTGGTTTGAAATTTATCACCAAAGAGTGGATACTCAATCAAGTTGGGATATAAAGCTTAAGAGCAATCAAAATTTCCTACTCTCAAAATTTTCCTCGAGAAGAGTTTCACCACTCAAGACCCTTTTGAAGGCCTCAACTCTCGTTTGAGTAGTTATCCAAGGAAAAATTCTTACAAGCAAGAGTCCACTAAAAAGAAAAGATATCGTAGACGCTTTACGTGTGCCTTGTATAAAAAGGATATAGAAACATCAAATAATTTACTTGTTGATTTGCCCCTTTGCTTACACCATTTGGCGTATTTTTTCAAAATAATAAAAATATATAGAATAACTCCATTAACATTTAAAGAGTTTATAAATGATGGATTAATTGTTATAAAGCTAAAGCACAATGCATTTTGTAGAGGTTTAGTCCTACCATTATTTATTGAAACCTACAGCTTGGAAGGAATAATAGAAAAGCTAGCAAAGGAGGTATTTTTCCAAATAATGAAAGTAAAATTCTCCTCACTCAAAATAATAAAGAACTTCCTTAACAACTATGAAGAAGGTAAGGCACTTTATGCAAGAATCAAGATTTCCATTGAAAAAGGATGAAAATATATTTCAAATGAGAGGGAATCACATATTATTATTAATAGTATAAGAAAAATGAATTTTTTTTTTAAATAACATTATTTCTTATGTCTATCAACTATTGTTGGAGGCAACATCTCGAGAATATAAGCACATTTATAGAGAAGGAAATGCAATAGTAGATAATTTAACCAATTATTGAGTTACCTTCATCTTAGCAAAATTGAAATTTTAGAGGTAATTCACCAATGAGATTTTATCTCTTAATGAAATGATATCAAGTAGGTGATCAAGGAGACATGGCAATTTGAAGAAGAATATTTTGACAATAAAAGGCAAATGAAGATATCTTTATAAAAAGACAAGTTGAATATGATTTAGTTGACCTAATACCTAATGCAATGTTTTGTTATTTTGATAAGGGGCTTCAATAGAAGTCGCATGGCTTATTTTTAAAGAAAAGGGTAAATTATAATGAAGATGGTATCTTGGAATATTGAAGGTGTGAATAAGACTTTTATTTATATATAGAAAGAGAGATAAACAAGGAATAAATAGTTTTTATAGTCTTCAATTATTTTAATACCAGAATCAAAGATAGATAGTGAAAAATATAAGGAAGCATTCAAAAAGACTTGGCTAAATTGCAATGTTGATCTTTGTTATTGGTAAAATTCAAATTGTAAAATGTTACTATAGGAGACAGCCTATATTTTAAAGATATCATATCATGGAATTAATATATGATATGCAGTTAAAAGTATCCTTGATAAAAAAGCAAG
Organism: Wollemia nobilis; assembly: GCA_028583015.1. Classification (NCBI taxonomy): domain Eukaryota; kingdom Viridiplantae; phylum Streptophyta; class Pinopsida; order Araucariales; family Araucariaceae; genus Wollemia; species Wollemia nobilis. The sequence goes on along the minus strand of JAQPPZ010017010.1, from coordinate 3,296,856 downwards.
TTGGATATGGTCTAATTGACCTAAATGACAAATGTAATGTTTTGATATGATCCCTGAATTAAAGAAAAAAAAAAAAAACTAAACTGGAAAACAGAAACAGGTTACATTTAATGTTGTTGATATCAGTTGTGTAGGTCACAAAAAAAAATTAAATTAAGAACTTGGGTGTATGTCTGTCTGTCTAACAATATTTTGTCAATCTATGTATCCATAAAGAGAGGGGAGGAGGGGCGAATGCTGCAAAGAGATTGGCATCCTGAGGATTCCCCCTGACCCTCTTTGTGTAGGGCTTGGATTGCTTTTCAAGCCCCATCAAAGTGATCTGTTCAATTCTGCCTCACAGATCTGATCGCCAAAGCTAGTCTTCGGCCTACACCCCTATGCTGGGAGCCAAACCGACTCAAATGCTGGCTGATTTTTCCTTCCAACTGTATAAAAGACAACAGACTTGGCAGACAATGTCGTGTTTGGTCAGAAAATCAACCCTATAAGATGAAAAATGATGTAAAGTTTATCACGCAAAATAAACCTGTTTTGCATGCATGAAAAGCCCACACACTTCCAGTTGACATTTTTCTTTCTTGTCTTGCATGTAATTAGTTGGAGATATGGAATTAGATTTGTCGGACAGATGGGATTGCCTCCAAAGGAATTTGATTGAATTTTTAACTTCAATTTTATGTTTCTCTTTCTATACTGACTATGGTCCGTCAATAATGACTCCAATTCTTTTTAAATTTAAAAAATAAAGAAAAAATGAAAAAACTGCAAACTTCCACTTTACACTATTTTGATAAAACTTCCAAAAGGAACTCCATATGAGCCATCATGCTTCTCACTGCACACTTCCAGTGAAGAGAAACCTCAGTCATTCTATATACTACTGTAGCAAGCCAGTTAGTCCTGAAGGGCGTTGGTCCTCCATAAAGAGCCACATGTGCTACACAAGGTTGTTTTGCTCGGTTTGAACATAAGCTCCCTGCAAACCAAGTTGCATTAATGAAGCACTGATCCAACACTATTGTTTAAAAAGCATACCAACTGTTAATCTTTAATATGCTTTCTTAAATACCCACGTGTTGTAGGTGAGTTGGAGAGGGTAGGGCAATTCTCTAAGGGAGGTCCTTGGTTCGAATCTCCACCCTATCAAACACACATGGGTACCCAAAATCCAGTTGATAATGCTGGTGCGGTCAAGGCCGGGCGCGACTCTCGGGTGATTTTGACGGTGTAGAACCCCCTGGTCGTGGTTTCTCAGACCAAGGAGGCCCCGCGAGGGGTTTTTCACTAAATTTTAAAAAATATATATGCTTTCCTAAATTATGTGTACTCAATTATGAAAGAAAAGGATGAATCATAGGAGTGAGGTTGGTATGTACACAATTTGCATTAATATAATTTAGATAAATTTCCATAATCAGGTCAAATATTAGAAAAAATAATTTTGAAAGTGTGAGCATGTTGTTCAAAACACTTACATCTGAATATGCAACAAATGATATCTTGTTTTTATTCAGCCAAAGCATACATTTTATTATTCTTTTGCACAATTTATCACAGGTATGATATGCAGACTTCTAGTGCAGAGAAACATGTTAGACTCATTTTACTCATATTTTTCTGAAGTCAAGAGGTCCTAGGGATCAATAATCATACAGGTATATTTCTGAAATCAAGAGGTCCTACATATCAATAATCATTCTTTAAACGCCAGAATAGTGACACAAGGATGCTCTGCACATTCTGGGCATGCAAGTCTTGCATAAGCATTCCTTGATAATGCATGAAGGATGAAAGATTTATAAAGCAATATAAGGTTGGGTCAGAAAAATTTAATGAGAAGTTAGGCAAACAATATATACCTAGGTTTAACATGTGTGCAATCCCACACACATACCTTTCAGTTTTTCAGTACGTTGCATGTAATAAGTTGGAAAATATGAACTAGATATAATGAGATAATCGTGTTTGATGGACAGAGTGGATTTCAACAAAAAGGATTTTAGATAAAATTTTGAACCTTGCTAAAATTCTATGCACACTACCAGGCTGCAGAAAAACCTATCAGAGTCATTATATTGAAAAATGTAGGAAGCCAGCATTTTGTGAAGGGCATTGCCAGTCTTTCCTGAGCAACACTAGTTAGCTAAGGTTGCAGTGTTCAATATTCAGCTTACGACCCTGGAACATCAATTAGGCTCAGCTTCCACTTCAATTACATAGTATTCAAAGTCTTAGGTAGTTTTTATTTGATTGATTTGATTGGTACATTGGCTACATCAAGATTGGAGTTTTTTTTGTACCATAGAAGTTATCTATATAAGAAGCTTTTGTGTGTAATCCACCATCATCAGTTTTTTCTTCAAAGAGAAAAAGAGTTTTTTTCTTATGATCTGCAGACTTCCAGTGCAGACCAGTACTGAGGAGAACTTTAAAAAATGCCGATTGTCACATATATTACAAAGCTTTCCTGTCCCCCCAATTTATTTGCAAGTAGCCATTTTTTTCCAAAAAAAATGCCAATTAATTGCCTATTTTTTTCCTGATTAATTGCTGATCCAGTCTTTTCCTATCCTTGCCGATCACAATTTTTTCAACTTTGGTGCAAATACTCATGCTAGACTCACTTTACTGATATTTTTATGAAGTTAAGATGTCCTAGAGATCAATAATTATTCTTTGAAAGCCAGAATAGTGACTAAAAATGCTCTGCAAATTCTGGACATGCAAATCCTGCATAAGTATTCCTTCCTCATGCATTAGTGATGACAGATTTAGAAGGCAATGTAAGGTTGGGTCAGAAAACTTAGTGAAAAGTTAAGCAATCAATATATACCTAAGTTTAGCATATTTGCAATCCCCCACACATCAAGCCATTCATTTCCTCTACACCTTTCAAGTTTTCAGTATGTTGCATGTAATAAGTTGCAAAATATGAATAAGATATAATGAGATAATAGTGTTTGTTGGATAGATTCAACTTCAACATAAAGGATTAAGATTCAATTTTAAACTTAGCTGAAGTTCTTCTCTAGATTTGTCCTAAGTTTACAAAAAAAGAAATTAAACCTAAAAGAGTCCACTTTGTTATCTTTTCATTGATTCTTGCAACAATCAAAATGATATACCTGTATAACGCATCTTACTTCTCACTGCACACTGCCAGTGCAAAGAAACCTGTCAGAGACAATATACTTATTACTGTAATAAGCCAACACTTCATGAGGAAGATTATTGGTCCTTTCCAACCAACATGAGTTAGCCAAGGTTGCACTGCTAAATGTTGAGCATACAGACTGACCCTGGAACATCAAGTAGGCTCAGCTTCCACTCCAATTAAAAGTATTTAAAAGTGTGGCTAGTGTTTTATTTGATTGATTTGACTCGTGCATTGGATACAGCAGGATTAGCATTTTACTTGTACCATGCAAGTTATCTCTATAAAGAGTTTTTGTTTGTAATCCTCCATTATCAGTCCAAGAGTAGAACATTACTTTATAATTTAAGGTTAAACAAAATTAAAATGATGTATGACCCATAATACTTCCCACTGCACACTGCCAGTGCATTGGAACCTGTCAGAGTCATTAGACTGATTACTGTCGAGCGCTTCATGAAGGACATTGGTCATCCTTTCCAAGAAACATGAATTAGCCAAGGTTGCAGTGCTCAATGTTGAGCGTACAGGACCCTGGAATATCAGGTTGGCTCAGCTTCCACTCCAATTACATAAATTTAAAGAGGGTTGGGAAGTTTCTTATTTGATTGATTTGATTGGTGCACTGGCTACATCAGGATTAGCATTTTTCTTGAATCATACGAGTTATCAAGCCATTCATTTCCTCTACCCCTTTCACGTTTTCAGTATGTTGCATGTAATAAGTTGGAAAATATGAATAAGATATAATGAAAGAATAGTGTTTGTTGGATAGATTCAATTTCAACAAAAATGATTAAGATCAAAATTTAAATTTCACTGAAGTTCTTTAGATTTGTCCTAAGTTTAAAGAAAAAGAAATTAAACCTAAAAGAGTCCACTTTTTTATCTTTTCATTGTTTCTTGCACCAATCAAAATGATATACATGTATGACACATCATACTTCTCACTGCACACTGCCAGTGCAGAGAAACCTGTCAGAGTCCTTATACTAATTACTGTGGGAAGCAAGCACTTCATGAAGGACATTGGTGGTCCTTTCCAAGCAACATGAGTTAGACAAGGCTGCAATGCTCAATGTTAAACATACAGACCCTGGAAAATCAAGTTGGCTCAGCTTCCACTCCAATTACAGAGTATTTAAAAAATGTTGGGCAGTGTTTTATTTGATTGATTTGCCTGGCATATTGGCAATATCAGGATTTAGCATTTTTCTTGTGCCATACAAGTTATCTCCATAAGGGATTTTTGTTAGTAATCCTCCACTTTCAGTTCGGAAGTAGGTTTTGGAACATTGATTTTACAATTTGAGGTTAAACACAAATAAAATGATATACTTGTATGACCCATCATACTTCTCACTGCACACTGCCAGTGCAGAGAAACCTGTCAGAATCATTTAACTGATTACTGTAGGAAGCGAGCACTTCATGAAAGACATTGGTAATTCTTTCTGAGCAACATGAGTTAGCCAAGGTTGCAGTGCTCAATGTTGAGCATACAGACCCTGGAATATCAAGTTGGCTTAGCTTCCACTCAAATCACATATATAAAAATGTTGGGAAGTTTTTTAATTGATTGACTTGATTGGTGCATTGGCTACATCAGGATTAGCATTTTTCTTGAACCATGCAAGTTATCTCTATAATGAATTTTTGTTTGTAATCTTCCATTATCAAATTTTTCTCTTCAAAAAAACCAGGAGTAGATCTCTGAACACAACTTTATAACTTGAGCTTAAACACAAGGTCAAATCTAGAAGCCTTTCAAGTTGTTTAGTTATGGACTGGAAATATCGTTCATTAAGTTCAGACTATCAGTCTTTACCATGTTTTGATTTTTTTTGGGTGTGTGTATTTTCTTTTATTATGTGTAGAGAAGGAAACAGTACCAGCGCATCAAAGAACTAAACTGAGTGAATCAAAAAGAATGGTATAAACATTGCTTGAAATCATATGGAGTCAACAAATTTTTGAAACTACGTATATTGTTCAACACATTCTTGGCAGAATATGACACAACAAAATTAACAAAATAAATTATCTAAAGAAAATGATAGAAATTTTAGAAATTTTCATGCGGTAGTGTGCCTTCTACTGGGCTATCAGTATCTGTATCTGATGAGCTGCCCTCATCATCCAAGTGAAGAGCCTCCAATGGAACTCCAACCAACCCCTCTTGATCCTCATCCTCATCAATTTGTCTCACATCCTCTGGATCAACATCCCATCGTGTAGCTGGAGATTGCCTGTACTTTGGCTTAACTCTCTCACGAAGGCGAAGAGAGCTATGCACTGCAACTAGCTTCTCCACTCTGGGAGAGGTAAGTTTGTTCCTCCTCACACTATGAATAAAGTTGTATGTGGACCAATTTCTCTCAACAACAGAGGAGCTAGCAACCTGGGAAAGAAGCTTAATTGCAAAATATCGCAATTTAGGTGTATCATTCCCATATAGTTGCCACCATCCATGGGGTGTTGATTGTGCAATGGTAGCCCTATCCTCTCTACACTCTTGTTGGCTGAAGCAAGGGCCCCTAAGATTCACAAATATGAGCCACTCATCTCTAAGTATTAAGCCCTCCTCCCTTGCATACATTTTTTTAAGGGCATTCAAAAACCCTTGTCTCACCTTTGTATCATCATAGGGAGGCACTCTCCCAAGCCTAGGCTCATACCACTTTGGGTTTACCGCATATGCTGCCATATGAAGAAGGGTGTTCATCCTATCCCACCTCCTTTGTATAATAGGTCTAATGTGGGTCTCATATAATGTTGGATCTCTAGCACAAATGATTCTTTTCATCTCCCCTAGCATGCTGTCAAAAATCTCATAGATATCTCCTAGACTAGGAGCATTTGTATCAGCATTTCTGATGACTGCAACAATTGGGGCAATGAAAGACACGATGTACCTACAAGAAATTTAAAAAATAAAAATAAAAAAACTTAGACTATAAAAGCAATCCAATTTGAAACTACAAAAGTAAAACTAAAACAGTTAGATAAAAATGAAAAATCATAAAAAAAAACATAAACCAAATCTTAACTTCAACATTTCTTACCTGGCTTGAGTCCACCAACTCTCATCCAATATTTTGTCTCTAATTTTCTTTCCCTCCTCCGTCTTTGATTCCGGCCACCTCTTCCACTCTGTGCATACTACCATGGTCTGTAAAGCATCCTCCACCTCGATCATCCTCTCTAATAAAATAAAGTACGTGGCGTATCTAGTATCTCCTGGTTTGACAAATTCCTTCTTTGAAAATGACCGAAAGAGGGCTAAGGAAGTGTGATGGTTACAAATGAACATTTGCAAGTCTCTGGCTTCTGCAACCATAGCCCTCACCCAATCTATCCTCCCAATGTCCTTCAATGCATTGTTCAATGCATGAACACAACAAGGGGTCCAAAAAATATGTCTATATGAGTGCTCTATCATTTGCCCCGCCTGCTGGCAAACAAGGGTTGCATCTGTAATTACCTATGTGTACAACAAAAATATTTAGAACAATTTACACAACAAAAATAGTCTCATTCACACAATCATATAGAATTTCATAAAAAAAACTGAAATTGATTACCTGTACAACATTGGAGGGTCCAACCTCCTCAATAGCCTCCTTCAACAAGAGGTATTGGTACTCAGCATCCTTTCTTTTCCCCGAGCAATCAATGGCTCGAAGAAAATAAGGACCTGCTGAACATGTGACAATAATATTGATGAGTGGACGCTGACGAATGTTAGTCCACCCATCCATGATGATAGAACATCCCTTGTTCAACCATGTGTCCCTCATCTGTTTCATAAGCAAGCTGCATCTGGAATATTGTTTCTCCAAGAGAGAGGTACGAAGCTTATGCTCTTCAGGCCCTGCATATGAAGGCCCTGCCTTGGATACTTTGTTGATTGCTTCCTTGAAATAGGGGGAACTTGCAATATGGAAAGGAAGCCCATGTGCAAAAAATAATTGTGCGATAGCATCATCTGTTTCCTCTCTTGCTTGCATGTAATTTATAGTTCCTCTTTTCCTTGCTTGCATGTCAGGCATGTCATTTATAGTTTCTCTTTTCCTTGCTTGCATGTCAGGCATGTCATTTATAGTTTCTCTTTTCCTTGAGGGCAGCAGTGGCATACTAGAGGCTTGGGTTTCTTGTCTTGAGGAGGCTCCATGATCACGTCTAGATGTTTGGCCAGGTTTAGGAAAAACCATACCTAAACTTCTAGATAGTAAAATTGAATTTTATTATATTTGCAATACTTAGAGCAAGTGTAATCTGTAGGTAATCTGCACTCTTTAGTAGATAGAAATCAATCAGCCATTCAATTCTTTTTGCATTCACTTTTGTCTGAAGCTAAGAGATCCTAAAGATCAATGGCTCCATTCTTTGAAGCTGGAAGAAGACTCAAGATTGCACTGCACATCTGCAAGAAGCAAACCACTCATAGGCTTCCTAAAAAACACAGAGAAGAAAAATCTTAGCAGACAATCTACAGTCATGTCAAAGGACCAGTTGTCCGTAACATAAGAACAGAAGAAAAGCTTATATTACAAGATACACTTAGAAATGTGTTCGAACCCACATATCCAGTTGCTCGCTTTCATGTGTACCGTATTGTCTTGTATGTTGAGAGTAATTAATTAGAATAATTGAATCAGAAATACTAAAATCATTATAATTTTACTTGTCTAAAATATTACCATATTTTCTATTCAAAGATTATTATGGCCTGTCAAGAAAAAAAAGATTAAAAAATGTTGTCTATTTTAAAAAACAATGATAATAAATATTAAAATTCACGTTTTTCCTCTATTTTTTATGACAGCAACCAAGAATTGATTACATAATGTGACCAATCATTCGTCTCACTGCTACTACCATACAAAGAAACCTGTCAAAGTAGTCCTGACGATTTATTAAGGAAGCCTGTAGGAACTAACGGCCAGTAGTCCTCTAACATAGGCAGACTGATATAAGCATTTGCACTCTTGTGTGATCTGCCTTAATAATATTCTTCATATTGCTTGCAAAGAAAAAAGAACACCTTGTGCATATGTCATAAATAGGATGCAGAAAGTCGCAATTTAAAAGCATTGAATTAGGGGACATGTGACACGACCTGGCATTCACATGGTTCCAAAAGCCAGTGGCACAATCTAAAATCGTCCCCAGTAGTTACACCATGGAGAGTGCAATCAATAGACAACTAGCCAAAAAAAAAACATTGAGCCTCTCATGCCAATTTTATTATTTCCAAAAAGAGCTATCCTTAGCAAAATTTGATGACCTGAGATCCACATTGTTCTGACAAGAAAGCATTCAGAAAACAATTTGGATGCACTCAGCTTCATTTTAAGTTGTTTACAAGCAGTTTGCGCTGGGTTTCATGTGGACATCTTGCTCACACCTGGAAAAGAACATAAATTCAAACACGATCTCCAAAGGTCTTCTTAATCTTACAAAATTAAAGATTGATATGAAATAAGAAATAATTTAAAAGGACACATAGAACCCAAAAAAATAGGGTTAACCAATGTCGTAACCTCCATTTAGGGAAAACACACTCTAGGGTGATGTTTCAGTCCCATTTTCCCTATTATATGGTCAAGCAGGTTGCCCTCTTTTCCTCCAACCCCAAATTCGGGTTAAACATAACCTCCACTACATCTAAATTGCATGTATTAATAAACCCTCCTTACAACATTTAATAAAATAACAGAACCAAGAAAATGGCTTCTAAAAAAATATACAAGCAATAACATTTTTCAAAACGAGTGTACCTAACAATTCCAATTTCAAATATTATTTGAAGACCTAGAAAACATCTGTCTTTCCATCAAACTAACCAGACCCCGTCCTCTTATTTCTTTTCACATTCGGATAGAAATCCAACCAGATCCTCATCGTTTGACTATGACGTTGAAGCATTAAAACAGGGACTTATCATTTGATTAATGTGCTAGATAAATGGATTTATCTCCACTTCATCAAAAACAGGGTGGACCTTTAAAACCCTAACATTCATCAAAATCAGACTCTTTTTACAAAACCTAGCTGGATCATTTCACCGCGGTTTAAGAAGCCAATACCTTCCAACATCCATCCCTTTAATGCACGTTTATTACCAAACAAAAAAAAATCAAGTTTCTGAAAGAAACTATTGCACACATTATTTTAAAGAGCTGAAAGATGCGTCGACATAAAATCTGTTCAAGTCTATATTCCAAACGAATATGCACATAATAAACGGTCACGGATAGCAGAAAAAATACAATTTATGCGGGGCATTTGTTTAGGAAGAGAAAGGTTCGATTGGATACATACGGAGTTCATTACATGGCACTGTGTCCATGTTCATCGTGAATTTAGGTTAAATGCAACTTTGCCTTCGCATACTCGCCTTCATAGGTGACCAGCTTCGCAAACGAAGACTTCACGAATGCTATCGTCGTTGTCGGCGTCTTGGTCGTCCTCCCATTCTTATAACCCGTTAGACGTGGCGATTAAGGGTCATCTAGGTGAGAGGTGGACCTTTGGTTTGGAGGTTAAGCTTAATATGATTATAATTTTTTTTATTCAAATTTTATGGGAATGTTTGGAGTTTTTGAATTTTTTTTTGTTTTGTTTTATTGATAAGTTTAGCTTTTTGTCTTATTATGGGATGGAGATGCCTAATCATGAGGCCTGATTATAAGGTTTCTCACACTGACCAAATCAAAAAAAAAAAAAAAACTTCATAAACTATAGTTCGTTAAATAAAAACAAAGTCATGGTGGGATGGAATAAAAACAAAGTCATGGTGAAATGGAGATGCCCAGCCCTCTCGGTCATAAAGGTTTCTCACCCTAAACAAATAAAAAAAAAATCCTCTATAAACTTTAGTGTCTTGAATAAAGACGAAATCAACTTCAAACATCTATAAAGAACACTCAGCTACCAACCAACATATTTTTTTCAAATTAGTATAATGTTATTAAATGTTGGTGGCACAAAGGTCATAAAGAACACTTAGCTACTGTATCGCTCCAAATTTTTCGCATCCCTACCTTCAGGCTATAGGATCCGCGCCCGGAAGGAGGATGGGAAAAGGATGGTGCGGTACCTCGGACTGAGAGGACTTTGCGAAGGTTCCGCCTCTCAAGGGAGGTGTATTTTGATGATTTTTCGACGGATGGTGGGTTCACCGAGAAACATTTAACGGCGACTTCCACGCCTAGGTTTTGGAATGTGTTTAGATGTGTTCGTTTTTAACCTTAAGCATTCATATCCTAGGTTTGGCCGAATGAATCTAGATTACTCTATATGAAAATGCAAGTTCAATGAATACAGAAAACAGATTTACAGAATTAAAACAGAGAATTTACAGAATGCAAATGATGAATACCTGATCCGGATGTCTGAAGAAGATTCTGATGTTTGAAGCAGTCCGGATCGTCTGAGATTCGACAAAATCGTCTGCAATCAGACGAGATCGTCTGAGATCTGACGAATTCGTCAGAGACCTGCAAAACCAAAAACAGATGCAAAATACAAAAAATACTACAGTGCTAACAGAGGGAAATGATATAAAATGGCAGCAATGTTATCAAACTGCAACTTAAACACGAAACAGAAATGAATTGTGCTAATTTGATGATAATTAAGATTTAATTATGCACTTAATCTAAATGGGTGAACTCCAAATGCAAGATAATATAAAACACTGAATAGATTATCTAATTTACAGAATAAAATGACAGAAAAAGGGTTGAGGAACGCAAACTTCAAGCACTGATTGCCTTAATACGGACTGCAGTCGAGATCGTCTCGCATCAGTACGCAATCGCCTCGAATTCGACAGGTTCAGTCGACGACGATGGGTGCTGGCTCGGCTGAAAAATAGTGATGTACCCGCAACAAAATTGGTATAGATCTAGTGCAAATGCAAGATTGGGATGCTTTAACGTAGAGGGAATCAATTTGCGAGAGAATTTCAGCCGAGGGGTTGGGAAGGGAAAATCCTAGAGACTAAATAGGCTTAGGGGGAGTAGTTAGGAGGTTGGAGATCATCCCAATTTGGGAGATCTCCAACGGGGGAGGGTCCCAACGGCGCAGACACGCTTCTGCCCGGATTGGAGACCCGTTGGAACAGATTCCAACTTTGCAAATTCAGTTTTGCGACAAGATCGTCTGGACTAGGACTAGTCCAGACGAAATCGTCAAATCTAGGGCGATATCGTCTGATCGGCGACGATATCGTCAAACGGTCAAAACAACCTCTAAAAATGGCGCGAAAAAGGGGGAAACGGATTTCTCGGCGGTTAACGGGCGGTTTGGGAGGTTAAATTTGAATTTTAAATTATTTACTAAGGTGAATGTAATTATTGCAATTTTACTGCGCCAATTTTAGGGTGCTACATTTTGCCCCCTCTTTAGCGAATTTTCTGAAGAAAATGCGTTAAAGATGAGTTCTTCTCGATCTACGAGAAAGCAAAAATTATTCCCATTTTTAGGCGACGATTCTTGGTCGAATCGTACGACAACTTACTATGGTGCCCCCTCCGTGTTTTTACCCAAATCGAACGTTTGAGGTAAAAACGCGAAAAAGCAAAAAAATATTTTTGAATAAAATTAAGAAAAATAGGGTAAAACCCTAATTCATTTTTATTGTTCATTTTCTGGTTTTAGAGCTCTGAAGCAAAAATGGTGGAGACGACGCACAGATCAACAGAGGTCCGACGCGGTCTACGGGTAAGAGTCCAGACTTATCTAGAATGCTTTAATTTTAACTTTACATGCTTTTTAGGTGAATTTTAGATGAATTTTGAGCATCGCGGCCGTTTTTGGGCCGTCGACGTCGTCGGGACGAAATCGTCCCGATTTCGACGAAATCGTCTCAATTTCGGCAATTTCGCCCGAGGGCGAAATCGTCGAAAGGGGGACGATTTCGTCAAATTAGAGACGATTTCGAACTACGAAATCGAGAGACGATTATGCTCAAATTTGGGACGATATCGTCCAATAGTGGGCGATATCATCAATTGCACAAAGTTGAATTTTTAACTTGCATTATTGATTACTTGAATTGTTGATTAATGATTGTTTATTGTTTTGTTGTTTATGTTTGCAGAGAGGATTACTAAAGAGCAGGGAGTGGAAATATGGAGGGTTGAGAGACGACTTGGCCGCTCTGACACAGGCAGAGCGAGATCAGCTGGCACAGGCCGACTTACTACATGTGGCAGAGATGCCACAAGTATCTACAGACATGGGGCTACTGACGGCCCTAGCAGAGAGGTGGTATCCGGGGTCCTCATGTTTCCGACTACCGACAGGGGAGATGACTCCCACTCTGGAGGACGTATGGAGGATTCTGAGAATCCCCATACAAGGACGGCTGATTACTCCTACGGCCAATCAGGGCCGCGCTATGGGACGGTTGTGCGGTGACCCGAGCTTCGCCCCGGAGAAGGGCGGAGTTAACATCGAGGCACTACGCCAGATGCCTGGGGCATCTACACTCACACGGGTACTAGCTGGGGTGGTTGGTGGACTTCTGCCGTGCCACCAGAGCGGGTGCAGGGTGCCATGGATGCTGGCAGATGTGGTCTGTGACATGAGAGACCACGGCTACAGGTTTGCTTGGGGCAGTTTTGTTCTATGCCGATTGTACAGGATCCTGTATGGGGTCGTGTACAAGGGCGGCCGATGTCTGGTTATGACATCGCTACTACAGGTTTGGTGCTGGGATCACATTGCGGTGCGGAGGCCGGTAGGGCTTCCTCTGATAGGGATTGACGGGGAGAGGCCCCGAGTCTTCTACTGGTGGCTCCGGAGAGGGGCACAGCGGCGGATCGACCTATCGATGTCCCGGAGACTACTGGATGACCTAGTCCCGGACCAGATCACCTGGAGGCCATGGAGGGAGCATCCAGGGTGGCCAGAGGACGGACAGGAGTTGGCTCGCATCAGGCGAGTTTGCTGGTTGAGGATGGAGAGGGGAGAGGTGGAGCTCCACAGGTACGACCGAGTTTTGAGGCAGTTCGGTCTACAGTAGGGGATCCCATCCCTCAGAGACTACGAGTTTTCTCGGACTGTCCGGGATAACACTACAGTTAGCGGGGCTCCGGACATGCAGCGGTTTTGGAGCCAGGACACAGATGATGCCCCCATCCAGCCAGTGGATGGGGACGACGCGGGGTAGCCGATGGCTACGATGCCTGGTACGCAGGCATCCGCCCTCCTCGGATGACGAGGGCACAGGGTCCGATCCACGCAGTTGTGCGTCGGATAGGGAGGCGGCGCCAGGCGGCGATGGAGGCAGCCCAGGGTCACGGCGGGAGAGAGGCGAGGAGGCCACAGGCACAGGAGCGGCCATGGCAGAGAGAGAGGGAGAGGAGGGAGGCGAGACCCCCATCTCCACAGAGGCCACCATCGCCCGATAAGGGCAAGGGTGTGGATACAGGAGAGAGTAGCGAGATGGCTACTCTCCGGGCGGAGAGAGATCGTCTGCAGGCTCAGGTGCAGACGCTACAGGATGCGGCTGCACAACACCGGGCTGAGGTGTCACAGCTGCGAGATGAGATTGCACGCCTCAGGGCACGGGGCGGAGGGGCGAGCACACAGGAGCTGGCACGGTCGATTGCTCAGACCGCGTTCTACCAGGGCATCTACTTCCAGATGGTGCCAGAGGGTCAGAGGGTACAGCTGCCAGGCGGCATTGCTGACCCTATCAGGATTGGGTCCTCGAGGACTACGTCTCGATCGAGGACGAGGACTACATAGACGGCGATGGGGCCACCTCCTCCACCTCAGGGCGGGGGAGGAGATGAGGCAGAGAGCTCGAGAGGCTCTCGAGGCTAGAGGGTTGGACTGACATTTGTATTATATGATTATTTTTGATAGAGGATTGAGTATGCCGAGGTACAGATTGTGGCATACCAATCTAGTTTTGATGATGTACATATGTTGTTGATATATATATATGAGATATTTTTGATCATATGACTTGTATTGTGTGTATGCTTATGATGCTTTTATGTTTTGATTGATTGATTTGATAATTGGATGTAATTATGTCGTTGGAGATATTATAATTTGAATGTCATGCTTGTAATATTTTAAATGAAATAATCTGATGTAACAAATTGATTGTTTATGATGAAATGTGATAAAAATAAAAAATAAAAAGAGACTTCTAACAATAATTTCAAAGGACATTGTCGCTATTATAGACCATTTCATGGAGTCGCTGCTCACTCGGTCGTCAAGCTAATCCCAGGATAGAAATATTGTTAAAAGTAAAAGAGTGCTTAAGAGACTTGTCTTAAGACTTTGTTGTGATAGTGCAAATGATAATGATGATGATGGTTTGTTTTCAGATTTTCATAAAAATGTTTGTGCATGAAATGATGTTTTAAAATGATTTTTGCTAGGCATAAATTCCTAAGGGTGATAAATTTTTGGATAATTCTTTAGGAATTATACCATCATTGCAAAATTAAAGGTTGACATAATGACATGAAATAATGAAAATGTGTTTGCTTTGGAAAAGCATAATTTGTGTAACATAATGAATTAAGCCATATGGTTTTCATGATTTTGAATAAATGGGGAATAAAAATTGTTACAATGGTTTGCGCTAGGCATAGAATATGTAGGTATAGACTTATACCATCATCGCGAAAATCAAAGAAAAATAGTTTTATTGCATGATTGATTTTTGATGAACAGAAAATATGAAAATGAGGACTTGCGCTAGGCATAAAATTCCAATTTTGGTTTTGAAACTATACCATCGTCGCGAAAGTCAATCAGATATATATGTATATGTTTTGATTGTATATTTTTGAAAGAAATTTTTGATTTTTCTATTATATAGTTGTCTTTTGGGGTAAACAACTGTACTTGATTTATTTCAAACAAGTTGCAAAAATAATATTTCAAATTATTTTGAAGACAAAAGTTAGATTTATAAGGAATCCCATGTGCATATGTGAATTCATTTCCGATCTTGATTTATCATAATGATACACAAAATCTCTCAAATACAAATGTGTGTGCAATTGCATTGTTCATTTACCAGTTTTGAGCAAGATACTATGATACAAGTGATTTGAAGAAACCAAATAAGTGTTCATTAACCATGATGTAGATGCATATAACCATACTAGGCTACTATGTAGATCGGATTATCAAGAGCTAGCTAATCCATAAGCAGACATAGGTCTAAGTACAAAAGAAGGTCGCTAATGTGACGGACATATCGCCACGCTAGGAGTTACCCAAGGCCAAGCAGGTTGGGCACAAACCACCTGTTATGGGGCTTACCTCACAGTTTTCGAATAATTGAGAATTCCAGGGATTCAAGCTCATCAACCCTTCTTTTCTTTTCAAAGGGTAGGGAAAGGGATTTTATTGCTTTCTTGCTTTCTTTTGAACTTTGCTTATTTTTTTTTTTTTTTTCTTGATTTTTGAGATAGTGCTTGAAATATTGTTGAAATAACATTTTTCTTTTCTTTTTTCTTTCTTGAACTTTTCTTTTTTTTTTCTTTTGCTAGGGATACTTGCTCGGATTAGTCTGTAGAGCAAGGGATTTTTATTCTGGGTAGGGGTGAGCTTGTCCTTTTGCCAATTCTCAAAGATTCTAGACCATGTGCATGATAGGATAGCAGGGGAAACTTTTCGCTCAAGAAATCAGTTCTACTATGTAGCAAAACATGGAAATTACAAATATAATCATTTTATTGTGAAAAGATGTGCTTGGTTTAAGTAAATAACAAGATCAATTCTCTATGCTCAAACTTTATTTAATTGAATTTTGTGGACTTTGATATAAGAGAGATTAGTAATCATGCCGTATAAAATCAAGATATTTATTGTTGTGAGTGTGCAAGTGAGGGATTCAAAATAAATGCTAATTTATCCAAAATAAGTTGAAACATATAACTGCAATAATTGTAAGAAAATATATATAAATGATTTTTGAGAAAGTTTTGAGAATGTTGACTCTCTCTTTCTTCTTTATTTTATTTTGGTTTCGAAAGAGTCAAGCATATAGCTGTTTTTGTATTTTTATCATTATTTTGATTTTTGTTTTGATTTCATTTATGATTTTGAGTAGAAAAATTTAACAAGTGCTTTAAATAAATGCAATAGATAGTTTTGAAGATTTTGGATGATTATGAATATTTTTGATGTTTTTGGATTTTTATAAATTTGAAAGAAATACAAGATAGTAATTTTGAACAAATATATACATGGATGAAATGACCAAATTTATGCATAGTAACGTTTAAGATGCAAAATATTCATGGGTTCTTTAAGTTCTTTACCATCTAAGGTAGATAATTTATATGCTCCTGATTCAAATTTAGCAGTAATAATGTATGGTCCAAGCCAATTGGGCTCGAATTTACCTTTAAGTTCCTTAGTTGCATTAGTATTTTTTTTATTTTCTTTTAAAACAAGGTCACCAATCTCAAAGGATCGATGACGAACTTTCTTAGCATATGATCTTTTAAGCTTGTTTTGGTAAGCACGGAGATGCTCCAAAGCATTGATGCATTTTTCATCTAGGAGTTCCAACTGACTGAGTCTGCCAGCATGATATTCATCTCCTACTTCGGTATCTTGAAGTAGCAGAGCCAAAGAAGGAACTTCCAATTCAAATGGAAAAACTGCTTCAGCACCATACACCAAAACAAATGGTGAAGTTCCAAGTGGGGGTTCGAACACTAGTTCGATAGGCCCACAAGGCCGGATATAATTGAATGTGCCAGTCACGGCCAGCTTTATTGACTAATATTTTGAGAATTTTGATTAGGGTTTTGTTAGATGCTTCTGCTTGACCATTACCCTGAGGATAATAGGGAGTGGACCAACGATGTTGAATCTTATATTTTTGACATAATTTTTTAACATCTTTATTTTTGAAGCAAGTTCCATTGTCAGAGATGAGATTGGCAGGAATTCCAAACCTGCAAATGATTTGATTAAAAATAAATTTAGAAACTTGTGTGCCAGTGCAGGAAGCTAAAGGCATAGCTTCGACCCACTTCGTGAAATACTCAGTGGCGCTTATGATAAACTTGTGTCCATCGGATGACACAGGATTGATTTTGCCAATAATATCCAAGCCCCATTTAGAAAAGGGCCATGGAGATGAAATAGCCTCGCAGCTCTTGTGCAGGCGCATGGACAAGGTCAGCATGTTTTTGACACTTGTCGCAATGGCGCACATACTCATGTGCATCCGTTTCCATGGTAGGCCAAAAGTATCCTATCCGAAGGAGCTTTTTAGCAATAACACTACCACTAAAGTGTCCTCCACAAGATCCATCGTGGGCTTCACTCAAGGCTGATTTAGACTCTTCTAAGTTTAAACATCTTAATAGGATACCTTCAAAAGATCTCCTATATAAAGTATTGCCAATTATTACGAATCGACTTGCTCGTCGACGTAATAACCGACGCTGGTTTCTATTAGAATTGGCAGGGAAAGTCCCATTTTGAAGAAAATCAAATATGTCTGTATACCAAGGTTCAGGAGTAGTTTCATTGATTAGAAACACATCCAAAGGCTCTAAGCATGACTTATTTGAGGCGGGTTCCTGGAGTCGACGAATAATGATAGTGGCATATTCGTCATCTAACTCCAAGGGCAAGAGAGATGCAACGACGGCCATAGCATCAGCTGCACGGTTGCTAGTTCGAGGAATAGCTTCCAAGGTGACTTGATCAAATAAAGACATTAATTGTAAAACATAGGCCTTATATGGGCGCAGTTTATCATCTCTGGTTTGATAAACTTCATTAATTTGGTTTATAACCAATTGGGAATCACCAAAAACTAAAAGATGTTTAATTTTGAGTGCTAGAGCAGCTCGTAATCCAAGGATTAGAGCTTCATACTCAGCAGTATTGTTGGTGCAAGCAAAGGTCAGTTTGAAGGACAGAGGAATAAGATGTTTTTGCGGAGATATTAAAATAATACCCACACCAGCCCCACTCATGCATCGGGCTCCATCAAAGTATAAGGACCATTGTTCAGGATGGTCTGCCTCTAATTGAAGGCATTCATCTGGAAACTCGATGATGAGGGGATGGGTAGACTCTAAGGGTGCAGCAGACTAATTGATCTCGCTATGATTTGACCCTTAACGGACTTCTGTCCTATGAATGTGAGATCAAACTCGCTTAGAGCAAGAACCCACTTGGTCGTGCGACCCGATAAATAAGGTCGACTCATGAGATACCTTAAGGGATCATATTTAGCAATGACATAAGTTTTTTGGCTAAGCATATAATGTCATAATTTTTGCGTAGCAAACACGATCGCTAGACATAGTTTTTCCAATGTCGTATAGCGGGTTTCATAATCGATGAAGGTTCGGCTAATATAATAATTAGCACGTTCTCGCTTTTCATCATCAAGTTGGGCTAACATAGCCCCTAAGGCGTAATCTAAGCTGAAATATATAGGAGAAATGGGCGATCGGATTTAGGTGGTGAAAGCACAAGTGGATTAAGGAGGTATTGTTTGAGAAGTTCAAAAGCTTCTCTACATTCGGTATCCCAATTAAAGGGGACATCCTTCTTAAGGAGTTTAAGAAAGGGACCGGTTTTATCCGCCAGCTTATCGATGAAGCGACGGATGGCTTGAAGCTTACCTTGTAAACTTCGTAACTCAGATATATTAGTCGGTGCGGGCATATCAGTGATGGCCGCAATCTTGAGAGGGTCGATTTCAATACCACGTAAAGAAACTAAAACCCCTAATAGTTTGCCGGATTTAACTCCGAATATGCATTTTGTTGGATTTAATCGAATGAGATATTCTCGTAATCGATTAAAGACTTTTCTTAAATCATCTAAATGATTATCTTCAATAATAGAGCGAGCTATAATATCATCCACATAATCATGTAGGATATCATGCATCATATCATGAAAAATGTAGGTCATAGCTCGTTGATAAGTTGCACCGGCGTTCTTTAAGCCAAATGGCATCACTTTCCAAAGAAAAGGTACCCCAGGGGGTAATAAAGGCTATTTTAGCCTGGTCTTCAGGAGCTATCCTGATCTGATTATAACCGGAGAATCCATCCATTAAGGACATCATCCCACTTTCGACAGTGAAGTCAATGATTTGGTCCATGTTTGGAAGAGGAAAATCATCTTTAGGGCATGCAACATTAATATCTCTAAAATCTATGCAAACCCTAACTTTGGTAGCTTCTTTCTTGGTGACTGGAACTACATTTGAGATCCATTCAGCATAATCAATAGCTTGTATAAAGATAACATTCAAGAGTTTTTCTAACTCCCCTTTGACTAGCAGAGCCACTTTGGGATGCATTTTTCTAAGTTTTTGTTTGACAGGTTTAGCATCCGGATGGACCACTAGATGATGCATGACTACGGAAGGGTCTAGACCTGGCATATCTTCGTATGTCCAAGCGAAGACATCTTCATACTCTTTAAGGAATGCGATGTATTGTTCTTGTTTTTCTTGACTTAATTCTGATCCAATATTGATTATGTGAGGATTGTCCTCAGCTCCAATGTTAATTTTAATGACATTTTCTACCTCCATGTGTAGATCTCTTTCAAAATTAGGTGGGGCGGGTGAAACGCCCAATTCTTGTAATTCTTGTAAGGTTAATTTAGATAATTCATCTTGAGGATTAGTGGCCTCAAGTTGGGCTATAGTTGGTATAGAACCATCAAAATAAAACCCATTGTGCAACATCTCTTCAACAGAGACATCATGGAAGATATCTCCTTCCAACTCTTCATCGGGGTCGGCAATCATTTCAGGGTATGCTATGGATAGCATGTTGCATGAAAACGACTGATTTTTAAGAGGCAAATCAACATGCCTATCCAAATAATCTTGATAGCATATGAGATGATCATCATCCTCAAAAGGAAAGGGTTGACCCTTACTAGGAAATAGGCCCACACCACAACGGGCAGTGCCACGGTTCTACCTCGAAAGGTTCTTTCATGCCATTTTGGAAAGGTCCCAAGCCTTTCCCTTCATATCCCATTTTAAGCATCATGGGTTTAGCTTTAATATAATCATTGGTAAAATAACACCGAGCGTATCCTTCATGGTGAGTTTTGATATTCCGAGGGATTCTTCCCTACTCATATCCTTTATAAATGAAGGCACAACTCCCGACTTGGTAAGTACTTCCCATAGGTTGTGGGAGGCCCAAAGTACGAGGAGATGGCGGCAAGTTATTTAAAAGGTTTGAATCTTGCATGAAAGCATTCATTTTTTCTGATATTAAGGTTGTAGATAAATCTGGTAAAAGTTCATCAAAAAGGGCATAAGATGTAGAAGGCTTATTACCTATGTCTTGAGATGTGGAAGGTATGATAGATGTGTCTATAGGTCTTGAATTTATAAGGATAGAACTTGAAGGATTGGTTGTAGACTTAAGATCTGTTTGAGGTTCTAAAATAATTTGTTTAGAGGGTTGTTGGTCTATATAGGAGGATGAAATTAATGGAGGGGAAATAGGTGAAGTTATGGGTTTATGTTTCACAGTTTTAGATGAAAGATAAGAACTAGGTTGTGTGGATGACAGAGCTGGGCAAAATTGCACTCCAACAGGTTCTGCCAAAGCACACATATCAAAAGGTCTAGGGTCACCATGAATAGTGACCAACTGATTTTTGAATTCAAATTTAACACATTGGTGTAAAGTTGATGGGACCGCTCGCATGGCGTTGATCCAAGGGCGACCCAAAAGTATATTGTACGATGTCTGGGCAATGTACAATAAACACGGTTGTTTCTAGGGTTCTAGGACCAACTTGCAATGGGAGGGTAATAACTCCACACGTTTCTTGTGTTTCGTCATTAAAAGCTTTGATAATCATATCACTTTTCTTCATTTCATCACTTCTAAAGCCAAATCGTTGGTAGAAGTCAAAGGTGCAAATGTTTAGAGATGAGCCATTATCAATCAAAACTCGTTTGACAGCTACATCTCCAATTAAAGCAGTAATGTATAAGGGATTGTCCTTATGTAAACTGTGTTGTGGGATATCTTTATCCCGAAAGTCAATACAATCAATCTCTCGAGTGATGATAGTATTGGCCATAGCTTCAGGTTGAATGTTTTGAGGTACCATCATTTGGCTCAATGTAAGCATCAACTCATCCCTATGGGTGGGAGAGGATCTTAATAAATCTAAGAGGGAAATTCTGGCCGTAGTATTAGACAATTGCTCATTAATGTTGTAAGGGGGTTTAGATTGGATATTAGGAGCATGATTCCCTTTATTAGGGTTTTTCAGAATGAATGGAGCCGATCCATCGTTCTGGTTTGGTTCTTGTTGAGAGTTTTGAGCTTGTTGTCGAGTAACGACTCCAATGGTACCTACGATGTTATAGTGAAGACGTTGAACTGGTCTCGGTTGAGCATTAATGGCTTGTTCATTAGAAAGGAATATATTAGAAGAAGGTCGAGTAGTGACTCTTCTAGGGAATGGTTCTTCCGGAACCTTAGCATCTGTGACTGGGTTGAATAGGATCTGATTCATTTTCAGAACTATTCGATTGGTTTGAAGTAATGTCTAGTTCACTTTCACTATCTGATTCTATATCACTAGAATCAAAAGTTTGAAAATTATGTAAGGGCCTGGTCGTAACTAGGGATAAGGTCGTGTCAAATATTTGAGGATCCCGAATAGGTAATTGTCCGCTAATGGTTCCTACATATCGGGTAGGAGGGGGAACATTATGATGTTCGATTTGATTGGCTACCTCTTTACCATGTCTTGGTAAAGGGTGTTGAAATATGTCTAGAGTTTGATTGGCATTTTGATTTTGATTTTGGGGAATGGTCTTTTGAGTATTATTAGGAGGGTTTTGTTTAGGTTGGAAGGCTTGTACTTCCATTTCATTATTGTCAATCAAATCTTGTATTTTATGTTTCAACCTTTTACAAGCGTTGGTAGAATGTCCAGGTCCTCTATGGAAATCACAGTGCAAGTCGACTCTGTATCCGGGTATAGTTGGGTCAGGTTCCCGGATAGCTGGTAATTGGATCAAACCTCTTTCGAGCAATTGAGGTAAAATAGTTGATAAAGGTTGGTTTAATCTAGTGAATTCTCGAGGAGGCTTGTCAGGAGGTTTCAATATGAATTTTTTTGTTGTCTTCGTTGCATTGATATTAGCAACATTTCTGCTGTCAGTGACTCCGTCACCGACAACTTGTTTGTTTTTATATTGATTTCTAGATGTTTTCTCATCATCCTTCTTCCTAAGTTGGCCTCTCCTAATGAGGGCATCTTCTACTCTTCGAGCTAAATCTATAGCTTGATCGAAGGTAGTTAAAGTAGCGGTTGATAGCTCATAAGATATTTGTTCTTGTAAATTGTTGATGAAAATGTCCAACATTTCCCTATAAGGCAGCACAAAGTGCAGTTTTCCTGTCAATTGCCTCCATCTAGCTAAGAAATCGGCAAAGCATTCATCCTTGTCTTGTTTTAAATTGTATAGGTCTTTAATAGTTACATGCCTCTCGATGTAGGCACTAAATTGATGGACAAATGATTCAGCTGTTTCTTCGAAGTTTCTCAAAGAATGAGTGGGCAACTGATAGTACCACTCTAATGCCATTCCACCTAAACTTTTGGGGAACATTTTTAGTAATAGCAAGTCGTCATGCGATATGTCGTGACATGCTATCCTAAACATGCGAAGATGCTCTATGGGATCTTCGGTTCCTTTATATATAGGCAGGACAGGCATGGGAAAATGCTTAGGGTATGGTTGAGCTACAACTATGGGATCCAAAGGTTGACTACAGATCTCTCGATAATTATACGAGGGACGGTAGGGATCTATCTGGTCCATACGTGAAGCCAATTGTTTCACCATGGCTTCCAGATTACTAGTTTGCCCCCCATATTGGTTTGGTAGGGCATTGACATGGGTTTTATGGGCGTAGGATGGAGGAACATGCAGATTAGATGCCATGTTACTATTGTGTAAAGTATTGGTAGGAAAAGTATTATGGAGGAATTTTGAAGTTGGATTATGTTGTATTCCGGATTGTTGAAAGTTTGTATTTGGCTTTGTTTTAGGTTTTTGTTTATTTGAAGCATATTGCTCAATAGTTTGACGGAATAAAGTAGTGAAGGAAGGTTTCTTTTGTGTGGGAGTGATTTTAGGTTGAATAACAGGTTCCTTAGGAGGTTGGGTAACCTGTTGTTTTGACATGTTTTGAGCCATAGTGACCATATCCGTATTGGATGGCCCAGCCTTGTCACTTTCTTGATCAATGAAAGACAAGGGATTAATGCGCATATTAAACGCCTGTTCTATAGCTGCTTGAGCGTCACTGATTTGCCCTTTATCAAGGCGAATTGCCACATTAAGGTCATCAATGTTATCAATGAGAAATTTCTTGAAATGCTCTGCATTGTCAAAGGCAATAGTTCCATTAGGAGCTACTCTAGGGGATGAGGATCCATCCTCTTTAACACTTCCTTCTTGTTCCTTATCTTCACCTAAGTCTTCATCTGATTGACCTAGAGTTTCTCCTTCCGGATTTGTATCTCCAAGAAGGACATTTGGGTCTTCAGTTGTATCTTGTAACCAATCTTCTCCTTCTCCTAAAGTTTCTTTACCATTCCTAAGTTTAGGCATGGTGCTAAGTTTTGATTTCAGCAAATATATATATATATATATATATATATATATATATATATATATATATATATATATATATATATATATATATATGCAACAAATTAAGAGGTATATATTTACTATATACCTACTACAATATTTTAAAAATGAAATGTTTAAGTTTTTGCTAAGTTTTTGATTTTTTTGGTTTTTCTTTAATTTTTTGAAACAATACAATAAAGACAGCAAATAACACAATAAATGCAAGAAATAATTACTGAAGTAATAATTTAATTTTCTATAAACAACTTATGAATATCATTGATAGGTTCGAGTTGTTCAGGAGTCATGAAGTGTTCTTCTTCAAATTGAAAGTTTTCTTTTAAAAATTTGATGAAAAGAGCTATAGTGATGTTGTCTGTTTCAGATGCTGGTTGATAAAAGTAAAGCTCGTGGCAATACTCTCGATATAACACAGCTCGCGGAACTCTATTCCATATTTCCCTATCTGTAAGAACAACCTCTTGGTCTTCTACACAACCTAGGAACTGGTGCACAATGGCTGCGTTCTCGAGGTATTCCTCGAAGGTGAACAACTCTGAAGATACTAAAGCTCTCCTATAGGCTAACCATCTATGGCAGGCTCTCTGAAGTTCATGATAAAAAACTAATTGATGAGGATCCAGGATTCTATCTAGGACTAGCCTCTTGATTTGCTTAAGTTGTGTGGACCTAGATGAAATGAGACTAAGTCTCCTATCAAGTTCGTTCCACAGGAATTGATTTCTGCTTGTTTCAGGCACACTAAGGACAGAATTAACTTCTATGGCTGCCAATTGATTTTCTACGTTTATAGTAACTGCTAACCTTTTCTTAGGAGCTACCATCTAAACATGTTTTCAAACTTAAATGTTTAAAATGCATCTATGTTTCAGTTGTTCTATATATTTTTTTGTTTTTGTTTTTGTTTTTGTTTTTCAAAAGGTTATGATGCATTCACGTCGGGTTCACCAAAATGTATCGCTCCAAATTTTTCGCATCCCTACCTTCAGGCTATAGGATCCGCGCCCGAAGGAGGATGGGAAAAGGATGGTGCGGTACCTCGGACTGAGAGGACTTTGCGAAGGTCCCGCCTCTCAAGGGAGGTGTATTTTGATGATTTTTCGACGGATGGTGGGTTCACCAGGAAACATTTAACGGCAGCTTCCACGCCTAGGTTTTGGAATGTGTTTAGATGTGTTCGTTTTTAACCTTAAGCATTCATATCCTAGGTTTGGCCGAATGAATCTAGATTACTCTATATGAAAATGCAAGTTCAATGAATACAGAAAACAGATTTACAGAATTAAAACAGAGAATTTACAGAATGCAAATGATGAATACCTGATCCGGATGTCTGAAGAAGATTCTGATGTTTGAAGCAGTCTGGATCGTCTGAGATTCGACAGAATCGTCTGCAATCAGACAAGATCGTCTGAGATCTGACGAATTCATCAGACGAATTCGTCAGAGACCTGCAAAACCAAAAATAGATGCAAAATACAAAAAATACTACAGTGCTAACAGAGGGAAATGATATAAAATGGCAACAATGTTATCAAACTGCAACTTAAACACAGAAACAGAAATGAATTGTGCTAATTTGATGATAATTAAGATTTAATTATGCACTTAATCTAAATGGGTGAACTCCAAATGCAAGATAATATAAAACACTGAATAGATTATCTAATTTGCAGAATAAAATGATAGAAAAAGGGTTGAGGAACGCAAACTTCAGGCACTGATTGCCTTAATACGGACTGCAGTCGAGATCGTCTCGCATCAGTACGAAATCGCCTCGAATTCGACAGGTTCGCCTCCGATCTGAACAGGTTCGTCGACGACGATAGGTGCTGGCTCCGACTGAAAAATAGTGATGTACCTACAACAAAATTGGTATAGATCTAGTGCAAATGCAAGATTGGGATGCTTTAACGTAGAGGAAATCAATTTGCAGAGAATTTCAGCCAGGGGTTGGGAAGGGAAAATCCTAGAGACTAAATAGGCTTAGGGGGAGTAGTTAGGAGGTTGGAGATCATCCCAATTTGGGAGATCTCCAACGGGGGAGGGTCCCAACGGCGCAGACACGCTTCTGCCCGGATTGGAGACCCGTTGGAACAGATTCCAACTTTGCAAATTCAGTTTTGCGACAAGATCGTCTGGACGTCCTAGTCCAGACGAAATCGTCAAATCTGGGGCGATATCGTCTGATCGGCGACGATATCGTCAAACGGTCAAAACAACCTCTAAAAATGGCACGAAAAAGGGGGAAACGGATTTCTCGATGGTTAACGGGCGGTTTGGGAGGTTAAATTTGAATTTTAAATTATTTACTAAGGTGAATGTAATTATTGCAATTTTACTGCGCCAATTTTAGGGTGCTACAGCTACCAACCAACATATTTTTTTCAAATTAGTATAATGTTATTAAATTTTGGTGGCACAAAGGTCATGGATTCAAATTATATGCTATCCTTTTTAGTAGTTGTTGGATTGCTCAAAAGAAGATGTCACAATGTGTGGATGTAGGTAATGAAAGAAGTGATCTTCAAGGAGGGATCCCTTTGACTCCTCGTTGATAATGTGGCTATCTTGTGTATATTGGATAGTTTTAGATAGATTGCAACCAACTAAGAGGATGTGGGATTCACACTAATCAAATAAAAATAAAAAAACCTCTACAAACTTTAGTTTGTTGAATAAAGATGAAATCAACTTCAAATATCTATAGAAACCCCACTAACAAACACTGGCTACCAATCACCTATCTTTTTCAAATTAGTATGATTTTATTAAATGTTGGTGGCACAAAGGCCATGGGTTCAAGATGCTATCCTTTTTAGTAGTTGTTGGATTGCTCAAAAGACAATGTGTGGATGTAGATAAAGAAAGAAGCACTCTTCAAGGAGGGATCCCTTTGACTCCTTGTTGATGATGTGGCTATCTTGTGTATACTGGATAGTTTGGTTTGGATAGATTGTAAATAATTAAGAGGATGGGATCCCTTATTACTTGTTATGTAGTAGACTATATTAGCTAATTTGACAAGTCATAAATAAAAGAAAATTTTTATTTATCTAAGTGATTTTTCTTATTTATTTTGTTAATATTATGTGAGATAAGTGGTAAGATCAAAATGGCTACAATCATTGTTGATAAATTTAGTGAGGATATTAAAAGTAAGATTCAAATTATTAATAGATTTTGTTTTTTTAGGATATAAATCTGTAAACTTTTTGAAGGCTATAATTTTTGCATGTATAAGCATTTTAAATATTTTTTAGATTGTCTTTTTTAGCTCTTTGTATTGGTGGTATTTTCTCAAGGACTTTTTCTAGTAAGGAAAGTAAATTTAGGTGAATGGATCTCTAGACTTATATTAATTGAATGGGCATAATTACAATATATTGTCAACTAAAATGATTGGAATATTAAAAAAAAAAAAGATATATGGTGCATTTTCAAGATGGAGATAGTAGATGCCCTTGATGAAGCAACTTGCAATCTAAAGTAAGGAGGATTAAGTTAGTTTTTATTGTTGATTGAGCTAAAACGTTTTTTTTCAAATTAAAGACATTGGAGATCTAGTCAAAGTGTAGGATATACTTCATGCTATTTTTAGAAAGGTGAATGTTGGTAAAGTCAATGGATTGGAGTTGGAGCTTTCTTCTCTAAATATAAGGAAGGTCATTAATGTCTATTGGAATTTTAAACCTTACTACCACAAAATAGCACAGGTCCCAATATAAAGAAGCCACAATATTAAAGGTCAAAATATAAATAATGAAGAGCAATGTAATATGCATATTTAGGTTTGTATAATACTAAAAATAACATTCACTTATATAATCAAATATGAATGTAAATGGGCTAAGTCATTCATGAACTATGCATGAAAAAAACTTACAATATTAATTGCTCAAAAATCCGTATACAAGCTTTATTACTTTCCTTCCTCTTACAAACAAATAATAGGATAATCTTGTAGATTTACATCTTATGGAGTATTGTATCCATAATATAGCCATAGTAATATGACTCTTCAAGTACTTGACTATTGCTCTCCATATGACAAATCTTATGACCCTTGGCTTATCATCTTGCCACTTGTATGCTAGACTCTTCACTTCTTACACTGACACTTGACTCTAAGACACTTGCACACATCTACATGACTCTTACACTTCTTCATGCACACCTAATTTAAGACACTTGTGCACATCCTCACATTACATATTTGCATACATGACACTTGTGCACATCCTCTCAATCTACACTTGCACTCATGACACTTGTGCATTTCCTCTACATTGTACTCTTACATGACTCTTGTGCATTTCCTCTACATTGCACTCTTACATGACTCTTGTGTATTTCATGCACATTGAAACTCACATAAAAGGGAAATATAAATCACACTCCTAAACTATAGACTCAACCCTAATCTATTACACATTTACAATTGTACCATGAAGGTACCATGGGGGTACATTAGAATATACCAAATAACGTAATTTTCGTCAACACCCCTATGTATTACATTATTTGGTTATTGAAAACTTTAGTCTTCATATTTGTCTTCAATATTTATGTGACCTTGCATTGTTCATGAACCTCTAGTTGAGATTCGTCTTTAGCTTCTTTGAGTTCTGCTCCAAGTTCTTCTTCATCTTCATTTTTTAGGTTCTTAGTCTTTGTATATTCACAAACTGCTTGAGCTTTGGCTTCAGGTTCATGTGTATGAATAACTTGAATTTTCTCTTTGTCCTCTAATATATATAATTCATTCTTGATTAATTTATAAGATAAATTTGGACCATATTTGATCCATTTCTCTTTTTATTGTTTTCTAAACATTTTGTCATAAAACGTTTTACCTTCATTTTTGTTTAGTATTTCAAAAATTGAACACTTTGTGTTAGGACCCTCCTAACATGTCCTAATTACTTATATTATTTATTCATTATATTCTAGGGTCACAACCCTTCACTCTTACAACTATTAGACTAGGTATTTAAATGCAATCCACATATGATAATAAGGCATCATCGAACAAATATATAAATTAAGTCTATTGTGGGTTTTCTACCTTACAATCAAAAAGTGATTCAATATAAAAATGATCCTGCTTCCCGCACCATTTAGTTTCATACCATCTGGATCAAAGCTAGATCAAGGAGCAAATTCACCATTAAAAATTTTTCCCATCACACATTTTAGCCCGTCCACATTCGCGAGGATGCAAACATCATTCACGCTTCACGGATCCATGTCAAAATCCTCGTAGAAAATTAAACCTTCTCCTAAGGTACGAATTAAGTTGTCTTACACCCAAATTGCTCGACCTTTCGCATGGTGACCGATGGCTGTTTTGAAAAAGCTAAAATCTTCAACGCAGCATCAAGGTTTTCGACGTCCAAAACGCAAAGGAAAAAAAATTAAAATTATTTTTTTATTTTTTATTTTTTTTGCTCACCTATACCAAGTCATATTGATCGTTACCTACACCAACCGTAATGGCTGAAGGACGACGATCACTGGATTCCATTCATGAGAAACACGAAAGGCTCGCTGAAGAAGTTCAATAGGAAAGAGAGGAGAATACTCGTACCACAAGAGAACTCTTCGAGAAAATATTTGCAATGGATGTTAAACTTGATACCATCAGTCAAAATCAGGCAACAACACATGCAAATTCACCCAACCACGGGTCATCAAACCGAGCAATGTTAGGAGGTCCACAAACTTCCATTCTACCATAGATGACAAAATTAGACTTCCCAAAATTTTAAGGAGGAGACCCTACAAACTGGATCTACCGAGCAGAGCAATATTTCTCACTAAATCAAATTTTGGAAATGCAAAAAGTGCATATCACCTCCTTCCACTTGGAAAATGATGCCATCCAATGGTACCAATGGTTCAAGAAAACTAATGGCACTCCGACGTGGTCAACCTTTACACAAAATCTATTAGTGCGATTCGGCCCTAGCAAGTTTCAAAGCTTTATAGGGGCCCTCACTAAATTATGCCAAACCACTTCGATAAGCGAATACCAAGCAAAATTTGAAAGGCTAGCTAATCGAACATTCGGATTAGATGCTGCCTTCTTTCAATAATGTTTTGTCAGTGGATTAAAAGAAGAAATTCGAATAGAGGTGCAAATGTATAACCCTACAAACATGTTAGAGACCATCGGCTTGGCAAAATTAGAAGAGGAAAAAATCAAGGCACGGAATTGGTTCACAAAACCAACTTGGGGGAAACCATCAAACACTTATACCAACCCCAAACCAATGCAAAATGGACGAACCCAAAACTCCTACACAGCCCCAAAAATTAACCCCACTCTACCAATTAAGCGTCTAAGTTTCGAGGAAATGAAGGAAAGACAAGCTAAGGGTCTTCGCTACCATTGTAATGAGAAATTTGATAGAAATCATAAATGTGCCTCATGAAAATTATATATTCTAGATGCCACAGAGGAAGGGAATTCTACTGAAGAGGAACCTTAACTCGAAGTAGAGGTATTATCCAACACACTTGAAAGTGACGAAGAAAATGCACCAAAGGTTTCCTTCAACGCCCTTGCCAAAATTTTTTCCCCTCAAATAATGCGAGTTAAAGGGTATTTTAAGAAACAAAACCTTACCGTGCTCCTAGATTCTGGTAGCACGCACAATTTTATCGATCCAAAGGTGGCTAAACAAGCAAATTTTTTTATATACCCTTGCAATAACTTCAAAGTGATGATTGGGAATGGCAAAAAATTGCATGCAAAGGAAAATGCAAAAAATTAAAACTAACTATGGGAGTTTATAACATGAAAGGCGACATGTAAGTCCTACACCTAGGTGGGTGCAACATTGTACTAGGCGTACAATGGTTACGAACCTTGGGCATAGTCCAATGGGAATTTGATGAACTATGGATGAAATTCACAGCAAAGAACCAAACCTATATCATCCAAGGCCCGAAATCGGGACCTTCCCAAATCGTCAACTTGCATAGAATGGAGAAAATTATCCGAAGAGGAAACAAAGGAATGGTCACCCAATTATTTTCAATTCAACCTAGTCACAAAGAAGACGAGACACCAAAGTTACAAAAGATTTTAGACCACCATAAGGCAGTATTCAATGAACCAAAAGGACTACTAGATTCTGGTAGCATGCACAATTTTATCGATCCAAAGGTGGCTAAACAAGCAAATTGTTTTATATACCCTTGCAATAACTTCAAAGTGATGATTGGAAATGGCAAAAAAATTGCATGCAAAGGAAAATGCAGAAATATAAAACTAACTATGGGGGTTTATAACATGAAAGGTGACATGTACGTCCTACCCCTAGGTGGGTGCGACATTGTACTAGGCGTACAATGGTTACGAACCTTGGGCGTAGTCCAATGGGAATTTGATGAACTAATTGAAATTCATAGCAAAGAACCAAACCTATATTATCCAAGGCCTGAAATCAGGACCTTCCCAAATCGTCAGCTCGCATAGAATGGAGAAAATTATTCGAAGAGGAAACAAAGGAATGGTCGCCCAATTATTTTCAATTCAACCTAGTCACAAAGAAGACGAGACACTAGAGTTACAAAATATTTTAGACCACCATAATGTGGTATTCAATGAACCAAAAGGACTACCTCCACAATGAAGTCACGATCATATTATTCCACTATTTCCAGGGCATCACCCTCATAATATTAGACCTTATCGTTATGCATACCTCCAAAATACCAAAATAGAGAAATTAGTACAAGAGCTTCTTAAGGTAGGAGTCATTAGACCTAGCAAAGCCCTTACTCCTCTCCAATTATTTTAGTTAGAAAAAAGGATGGCTCGTGGCGTTTATGTGTCAATTTTTGAGCGCTTAATAAAATGACCATCAAAGATAAATTTCCTATTCCGGTCATAGACGAGCTATTAGATGAACTCCATGGGGCAACTTATTTTTCCAAGTTAGACTTACGATCAAGCTACCACCAAATACGAGTCAATGAAAAGGATATTCCTAAGATGGCCTTTCGCACTCACGAAGGGCACTACAAATGTTTGGTGATGCCATTTGGCCTGACCAATGCTCCTTCTACCTTTCAAAGTCTAATGAATAAGATATTTCACCCTTTTCTTCGTAAATTTATATTAGTTTTCTTTGATGACATTTTGATTTATAGCAAAACATGGGAAGAACATTTGGACCATGTTAGACAAGGGTTCCAAATCTTGGAGGAAAATCAACTTTATGCAAAAAGATCAAAGTGTTCCTTTGGAAAATAAGGAATTGAATACTTAGGGCATATTGTCTCAAAGGAAGGAGTTATGGTAGATCCTTCCAAAATCGAGGTGAAAAATTGGCCTATTCCAAAAACCTTAAAAGCTCTACATGGGTTTCTTGGACTAACGGGATATTATAGAAAATTTGTCCAAAATTATGGTAAAATCGCTGCTCCTCTAACATCATTACTTAAGAAAAACACTTTCAAATGGTCTTCTAAAGTAGATGAGGCCTTTATCACCTTGAAAACTACAATGTGTACCACCCCTGTTCTAGCCATGCCCAACTTTTCTAAACCGTTCGTCATTGAAAGTGATGCTTCAAGAATAGGAATGGGAGCCTTACTCATGTAGGATGAAAGGCCTCTCGCTTTTATAAGTAAAGCATTTTCTCCTATGAATTTTGCTCGTTCTATGTATGAAAAAGAGATGTTGGAGATTGTCCATGCTATTCAACATTGGAGACCTTACTTTATTGGCCAACATTTCATTATACACACTAACCATCATAGCTTGAAGTATTTTTTGGAACAAAGGACTAATACCTCGGAACAACAAAAATGGGTTACTAAACTTCTTGGTTATGATTATGAAATTACATATAAAAAGGGAAAGGATAACATGGCAGTCGATGCACTTTCTAGAAAATTTGAAGATATGCCTCAAGTCCATGCTCTTTCCTCCCTTATTCCTAAATGGGTAGATGAGGTGCATGAAGAATGGATAAATGATCCTACTATCCACACCTTAATTCAACAACTTCAACATAATCCTAGTAGCAAAACTCCATACACTTGGAAGGACAATATATTAAGATACAAAGGGAGGATGGTCCTCACCCCCAATTCAACTTATCATGAAAAAATTCTTCATGAGTTACATACCTCACCCACTGTAGGCCACTCAAGGTTCTTAAAAACCTATAAAAGAGCCACTACCTCCTTCTATTGGGTAGGAATGAAAAATTACATCAAAAAATTTGTAAAAGAATGTGAAGTTTGCCAAAGACAAAAGGGGGAGACCCTCGCTATTCCAGGATTACTTCAACCTCTTCCTATACCCACCAAAACATGGGTAGATATTTCTATGGACTTTATTGAAGGATTACCAAAATCATGAGGAAAAACAACCATTTTCATAGTCGTTGATTGTTTATCTAAATATGCCCATTTTTGTTTCGTGGCTCATCCTTATACCACTAGCACTATAGCCCACCTCTTCCTAGATAACATCTTTAAATTACATGGTATGCCCTCCACAATTGTTAGTGACCGCGACCCAACTTTCACTAGCACATTTTAGAAGGAATTGTTCAAATTACAAGGTACTCAACTTCGTATGAGCTCCGCTTACCATCCTCAAACCGATGGCCAAATAGAAGTTGTAAATAAATGCTTGGAAACATACCTTCGATGTTTTGTTTCTACTCAACCACTCCATTGGGTAAAGTGGATTTCACTAGCGGAATGGTGGTATAACACTTCATACCATACGTCCATCAAAATGACTCCTTATGAAGCACTATATGGTCAAACACCACCATCCCTCACTTCCTATATTCCAGGGACTACAAAAGTCCATGCGATGGAAACAAAACTTGCTAATAGAGATGACATACTATGGATCCTAAAAGAGAACCTACACACTGCCCAACATCGCATGAAGCAGTAAGGTGATCAACATAGAAGCGAATGTAGTTTCCACGAGGGTGATATGGTTTTCTTACGTCTCCAACCTTACCGTCAATCTTCTCTTAAACAAAAAAGTTCTCAGAAGTTAGCACCCAAATTTTACGGGCCGTATAAAGTTCTCCAACGTATTGGGACCGTTGCTTACAAACTAGAGCTTCCTCCCTCTTCCAAACTTCACCTTGTATTTCATGTATCTTGCCTTAAGCTCGTAGTGGGAGCCCATATCACGACACAAACCACTCTCCCTGAATTCTTCGATGATGGAGTACTTCTAGTCGATCCAGAAGCTATCTTGGATTGTCGCTCTCGTCACCTTCGTACTCGAGATATCACGAAAGTTTTAATCCATTGGAAAGGTCTACCTTTAGAAGATGCAACATGGGAAAATTTTCAAGATATCCAGTTTTAATCCACTTTGCTCTATTGTTAGATGTTGCTTCAAAAATAAGTTTTTGAAAAATATTGCCTAATCTGAACAATAGCATCCTTTCAAATATTCCACAATATTTTTCTTTGTACCAACAAAATGCTGGAGAATGAGATTTTCTTCCACAAAATTTACATGAATAGAGATTCCAATAGTTTGCTTCTTCATGTCCAATTCTATTGCAATAATTACACTTTAACTGAATGTAGTGTCCTTTCTTTGATTTATGCTTTCTTGCTAGTACTTCAAGTTCTTTTGTCTTCTTAAGAAAACAACATAACCATTGATGCACTATTAAGGTTATTCTTCCTTTATTTTCCTTATAAATAAGTTTCATGTTTTTGCAATCAATGGCACTCTGAGTAGTTATAGATTCTATTAGAGAATTTGATTTTGTTAAACTACCATATTGTGATCTTGTAGTAATAAGATCTAGTTTTGAATTCTTAAGTATATTTTTGAGCCATTCTAGTATCTTCTTGTTTTCATCAAGATCATCTATCAAGTTTTGAGAATAAAACTAATTTATTCACAATTTCTTCACTATCTTCATTGAATGCATTTCTAATAATTTCTTCCATAATGTGAATCAAAGTAATTCCTTTGAGGTAGTAAACCTTATATCTCCCAAGTTTAATATGCACTAAAAAATGAAATTTGCAAATTCTAAATTTTCTAAACCTTTGATGTAGAAAACCTTTTAACTCCCAAATATTTTAAATTTGCAAAATTTCAAAAACTTCTAATATTTTTAATTTCATTTTTTCTCAAAAATTGAAGAACTTAAGAAAATAAATCTTCTCTCTCAAGAAATTTTAAATATCTTTAAATACTAAAAACAATTAAATCAAATAAACTAATTTTGGTAGAAATCCTTATTACTCCACACTTTTAAAAAATTCAAAAACTTATATCTCTAACTAAACCTTATAACTCTAACTAATTAAATTATAATCTCCTTATAACTCCTTAACTCAAATTAAAGCATTTAAAAACTTTAATTTTAACTAACCTTGGTCAAATTGCACTTCTTTTCTTCCTTTGCTTGCTCACTAGATGCACTAACAACTATGAACTCCAATTTTAAGTAGCCCTCATTTAAACATGCCAATCTTAACACTAAAGCTACATGGAACTCTGCATGCTAATCAAAAATTAGTAACATTACATTGGCTTTATTTCGTGATAATGTCCTTTGTGTATCCACTTCCCGAATACGTTACTTTTATTGGCTACAGATTATGCAAGCAATAATACTTTGAGGTTTTTGCTCACAAGCAATATGTATACATTGATCTGCATTACTCACTTTCATGTTGGTCTCCTCATCTTCTTCACTGGTCTCTTCACTTTCATGTTGGTATCCTCATATTCTTCATTGGTCTCTTTGTCTTCTTCACGTGTCTCTTTATATTTTTCACTTGTCTCTTTATCTTCTTCATTAGACTCTTCACTTGTCGTTGGTCTCCTTTTTGCTTTGATAATTTTCTCACATCGGTGCTTAAATATTCTAGTGGTGCTCAAGTCTTCCATTGGTGCTCAAGTCTTTCTTTGGTGCTCAAGTCTTCTACTGGTGCTTAAGTCTTCCACTAGTGCTCAAGTCTTTCGTTGGTGGCCATGTGATCGTTGAACGTTTTTCTTCTCATATGAGTGAGTGATCCTCTATTCTGATGTCTGCACAATATTCCTCTTATGAGCATTCCTCTTCTCTATTATTTGTTGCTCCTACTATGAGTGATTCTCTTCACTAGAATCTAATTGCTCCTATTGTGAGCATTCATCTTCTCAGTTTCTCTTTTTGTGAGCATTTCTCTTCACTGGTATCTTGTTGCTCCTTCTATGAGCATTTACATGTTACCTAGTTGGTGGTTGTATGTTGCTCAACCTGGTAATCTAAGCACTGCTCAAATCTTAGTGCTTCTATTTTTCTTCTTAGCACTAACTCTTTTTTTAGGTGCTCGATCCTACTTCTACCTTGAAAACAATAACTTTCTTATATTTTTTCTATGCAACATATGTCTTCTAGTTTTTCACTCGAGACTAGCATCAAAACTATATTTGACTTGGAAGCAACAATTCACTGTATATTAGCATATACATCTTTGTAGACTAACACTTACCTTAGATACAATGTTATGCTCTTAGATAGCCTATATAATGGGCTTTGTATTATGGCCTCTTATTCTTTCATTGTTGAATTAAATATCTTCTTTCTTTAAAAACACTTGCAATGCTTTCTTATCGTCTATGCTATGCTTAACCTTTGTTATAGAAGCTTTATATTGTTTCTTTTCTCAGAACTCTATTGTTAGATATTAGCACATGAATATTTGTAGACTAGCGCTTTCCTTATATAGTGCTATGCTCTTAGATAGCCTATATAATGGCCTTTATTTTATGGCCTCCTATTCTTTCACTATTACAATGAATATTTCTTTCTTTAAAAGACATATTTCTCTTTGGAGATTCTCTACACTCCTCCATGGACTATATCTTCATAAATAATACATTTCTTAGGCATTATTTTGTAAAATGGTAGTTGTTCCTTATCTTTAGAAGGTACAACTTCATTCTTCTTTGAGCATTTGTCATCCTTCATACTTTAAGGAAACAAGGTTTGCCCATGGAAGATAAATCATGTCTACTTTTAGCTCAAGCCTTTAGATTCTAATAATTTTTGTAGAATGACTACAAAGGACAAATAATGAACAATTCTTAACTCATCGTAGATAAGGAAAAACCTTCTAAACTTAGATGTTCTACTTAGAGCTTTTAATTAGTTCTATAAGGATATTTTTTAGTTATATTTTTGGAGTTAAATATTTAGTTTTAATGTGGTTTAAATATAATTGTTTTCTTTTATAATTAAAATTATAAATATTCAATTCTTAACTCTATTTTAAGGTCAATAACCTTTATATAGATTTTTATAGGACTTTTAGTTTCATATATATAGGTAATATAATGTTCCACTAAATAGCTAATTGCTACTAACTTTATCCAAGTTGTGAACAAACTACTAAGTTTGGTAGAGGAATAACTCTACTAAAGCTAATAGTAGGTTTATCATACTTACCTCTAGTAAGTATACTTTGATAGCTTTATCTAAGTTTTATAAAGAATTGTTACTTGTTTAGTAGAGATGCTAAAGATGACTTAAGAGGCAAATAGAATCTTAGTATTTTCTAATCAGGCCAACCATAAGCTATCTTAACAAGGTTTAAGTTGATCAAAATACATATTTATAAGAACTCCTTATTTCAAATGTAGTTACATTCTAAGGTGTCTCTTTAATTATCTGAATTATCCTATCATATTAAATAAGTTAACAATCTTACTATCTATAAACTAGCATTATGGTGTGTACCTCCTTTTTCCATTGGGAATTAATCTTTACCCAATAACTACTTTAATCCTTCCTCTTGATTTTTCGAACTTCCCCCCTATAACCTAATTCTAACTTTTTTTTTTAATTGATTATATGGAATTGAATGGACCTCATCCATTTAAATCATGACCATAATAGAGCAACATTAACAAACTAGATCATATTGATATACAACCAATTGTATTATCATGGGTCACCTCATTGGAAGGTGTCCATCAAAATATAGGAGTTTGAACTAGTCATGATAATACGAGTTTGTAACATTTAACGTTGCTTCATAATGACATGAACAAATTATTCTAAGAATTGTTATACATTGAATAGAAGGATTTATCCTTTCATTCTATTTTTGAACTAATATTATTCTAAGGAAAAATTACTCATCCAATAGAATATTGACATTTGTATTTTTAAGATCATCTCTCATTTAAGAATTTCTTTATTATATATTATAGTAATAGTACCACTTTTAACATCATCATAGCACTGGTGTAGCACCAAACTTCATGTTTTTATTTTTAACTTTTCAAAAACCATATTGTGCTAGAGTGATTCTTTTGGCATATCCTTG
Organism: Wollemia nobilis; assembly: GCA_028583015.1. Classification (NCBI taxonomy): domain Eukaryota; kingdom Viridiplantae; phylum Streptophyta; class Pinopsida; order Araucariales; family Araucariaceae; genus Wollemia; species Wollemia nobilis. Next base: position 3,258,658 of record JAQPPZ010017010.1, on the reverse strand, counting down.
GCATTAGATTAACATCAATGTAACATCAACTTTTTGCACTAGCATAATACCAATTTATAGCATCAATTTAGCACCAAGGGCATACATTAGAGTAGTATTATCAAAGACTTACCAACAACATCGATGTAACCATTTTTAAAAACAAGTTAATAAATAAATGAAATTTTAATAAAATTTATTTACTTTATGATTTAATAAAAATTTAAAATTATGTTACCTATTAATTTTAATGTTAGAAATGTTAACTGGTTAGTTATCATATGTGTGTGTGTTGCATTGCACATACATAACAAATTTACATATTGATTATTGGTGATAATGACATTTAGACATTTACATATAACAAAATTACATCATAAGTTTTATATTTGAGACTTGTATTATGTAAATATTTATTACATACAAGTTTAATATTTGAGATTGATTGTATGTATTAAATAATAATTATAAATAAGTATCAAATTTGAGACATAAAGAATGTATTAAATAATAATTGTATATCGTTAAAAATCAAAAGGTTCACATTAAAATTTGTATGTGTAAGTGTTATCAATAAAAATCAATAAACATAATGTGAGAAACAATCAATTGAACATAGAAACACTAATATCATAATATATGGAAGGGACCAATGAGAAAATAATTCTACCAAAGATCTTGGTCATATTATAAGGGATATCGATGATGTGTACAATAATGACTAATCAAGTTACTTACCAAAAATACACCCAAGTTCAAACCTATTCTGGGAGATGAAGATATAAGTCTTCCCTCAAAAGACCGGGGGTCCCACATGCACAAAAAACCCCTGGCTGAGCCAGCTGTCAGGGTAGACAGGGACTCACAATTGTGCCAGGTAGCTTGGGCTACACGCCAGGCAGCAGCGTCATCTATTTTTGTCTCCTAAAGGAGGAAGGATGGGTGGTAATCCCTATGAAGTTGGTCGAGGATCCTTTTCTTGGGGGCCCCATTTAGCCCCCTGATATTCCAGGTGATGAGCTTCATTTGACACCCTTGTGGGGTCACTTGCCCCCCTTCTCGGCCTAAGCGAGGGGTTTGGGTCGGATGGCATCCGTCTTGGAGAAGCTTGCACCAACGTCAAAGAGAGTTGCCTGGGAGCCATTGGCTATGTCATCTTTAGTGAACCTTGTCTGCTGGTTGCCCAGGGTGGGTCGCCCTCTTTTGAGTTTGCTGCCAAAGTCTGTGGCAAAAGTCCTACTCTAGGTCATCTTGGGGCTGACTTCATCGGGCCCGGATGGAGAACTAGCTTCGATCTCTTCATTTGACCTCTCAGATCTGCACTCCAAGGGAGGAAGCCTAGCAGGGATCATTGGGAGGGGTGGGGGGGGGTCAAGGGGGGATAGCGGGAGTGGGGGGGGGAGAAGGGGGTCCCGACAGAGGTGGGAGTCGGCGGGGAAAGGATCCTAAGCAGCTCGCATGCCTGGAGGGGGATGCAAGCAGGGGCCTGTGGGGCGGGCAGGGAGGGAGAACTTGGGATCGGGGCCCCGAAAGATGACCCAGGGGAGGGAGCAGCGAAAGGGGAAACCTGGGGGAAATCATCCTCTAGATTAGGGTCCACATGAGAGTCCTTTAGGGTGGGAGGGGGAGTCTCCTTGCTGGTCTAGGCCTGGGATCTATGGCCGTCGCGAGGGGGCCCTCGAGACGGGGCCCGACCTGATCGAGAAGGGAGTTTGGGTACAGGGCCATCAGCCTTTTTGGAAACATGTTTTCAATAGTTTTGAACGGACAAGACTTACCTTATTTTTTCATATAAGAATTAACTATTGTAATAATAAAGTTAAATAACAATATTTCTACTCCCAAAACTCATTCATTTATTTCCTAATTTCTAAGAAAGTGAGTTTTAAAACAACAATTACTAAATATTTTTCTTGAAAAATTAAAAGTTGCAAGATGATGACACCCATCTAAGGTGCTCGTAGCCCTTTATTTTTGGCAAGTAGATTGAGTTGCCATAAAAACAATAATTTTTTTAAGACCTTCCAATAGTACTTACATACACACATCTCTAAAACAAAATTTAAAATTTAAAAAATAAAAGAATATTATAAGTTACCCGTAGTTTCAAAATTCAAAATTAAGGAAAAGAATTTTGCATTTGAAAGTAAAAACATATGCATTTTAAAGTTGTATTTAATATAAGTACATCAATATGTATGTTGGAAAATATATTACATCATTTGGTTCTTTACTAATGTACCTTCATGGGTACATATTTAGATTAGAATTATATTAGGAGATTAATAGTTTATTAGAGTAATTTAATAAATGCACAAATGTTAGAATGTGCAATGATGTAAATGTGCATGTAGTCCACATGTACATGAGTCTTAGGGTTGAGCAAGAGGCAACAAATCTATCTTCCTATATAAAGGCCTCATTGTGAGTGTTTGAAGTGAGGATTTTGGAGTGCATAGGTTAGAGTAGTAGTAGTCACAATGTAGCTCCATTTTGTTAATATGGAGTGGTTGTAAACTCCATTAGAGGAGCATTGTAATTTTTGTGAGCTTTCTTATATGAGCATTTCTAGAGCATTGTATCAAGTTTTCTATCATATTTTCATGCATATTAAGTTGTCATTATCATAGTTATAACATTGCATGCTTATTTCAATACTTGTGATTGCATTTCCTTTAAGTTTAAGGTTCCAAAAGCTAATAGTGGTATCAGAGCCATGGTGGATCAAAGGAAAACCATAAGTGATCACCATTGCTATTGTTGAGTATTTGCAAACCGGATCAGCCATTGTGTGCCACTACATGCAAATACCATCACAATAGATTTTTGATAGAAGAAGCTCTAGGTAGAATAATAGGAAGTAGAGAAAGCCACATGATTGTTTGATAAGAGTTGGCTAGAGTTTTTCCACAAAGTTGCAAAAACTTGTGAAGACTAGAACTCAACATTGCATCCACTAGATTGGCAATCCAACTAGTGAAGATTATTTTCTATAGATATAAAGAAATTTTTATTATCATTGCTAATATTTTATTGTAGAAGAAAGAAATTCAGAAATATTATTGGATTACTATCATCTAAGTTTTTCTTGTTGTAGAAAATTATTTCTCAGAAGTTGGGAACCTTCCTACAACAGATAGAGAAGAACTTCATCTTCATTGTATGAAAGTCGATGTACTTTCCTTGTGCAGGGATTAATTCTTTGTTGCAGAAAAATAAATATTGAATATTTGGAGGCCTAAGGAAAAAGGTCTCATTGAGATATTTGCAAATTGAAGACTCCTAGTTGAAATATTGAGGAGAGATCTAGTGGCCAAGGAAGCCACATTGAAGATTGCAAATCTAGGAAGGAGGTCCTAGAAAGAAGACCCCATTGAAGGAAGAAGAGACTCAAGGAGAAGAGTCCTAGTGAAGATTGGATATTGGTGATCTCCATTGAAGATTGAAAACTTCACATTGAAGAAGAGATCCATAGAAGGCCCTATTGAAGAACTTCCATAGTGGAATATTGAGCATTGAGAAGAACTAACAAAAATTTCTATTGCATATTTCAGTAGTAGTAGATTTAGGAGATCCTAGAAGAATATCTCACTACAAAACTTCCATAGTTGAATATTGAAGAGGCCAAGGAAGGTCTCATTGAAGGTTTTGAAGTTTCAAGATTAAGGACCTTGGAGAGGTCTCAAGGAGAAAAAATAAAAATGCTTGGTGAGTCTCATTGAAGGAGTTCCTTGAAGAACTAAATGGAGAAATTACTACCAAGGGAGAAGCTCGTGATAGATAGGGAATTGGGACAATTTTTGCCATCCAACAACAACCCTAAAGGATAAGGTTTGGCAAGAAGATTGTAAAATTTCAAGGTAGTTTGGAATAGATCTCAATATTGTCAGATTGTTTGAGGAGGAGATCTAGGTTGAAGTCAAAATTCGGCAAGAGAAATGAGATAGAAAAACCACCAAATCTAAGAGATTTGGGGACCATCATTTAAGGGTTCTTGAGTGAATATCTCAGCTACGATTTGGAGGATTATCCTACAAAAATTTTGGGATTCGAGGACATCATTTAAGTGAAGGTATTGATTGCTTTACAATCTGAAATTTTTCAGATTTGAGGATAGAAAAAGGTAGAAATTTGGGCAGTGTTAGTAGCTGCTAAATATCATATTTCAGAGGTACATTTTGAAGGAGCATTTAAGCCACCAAGTTACAATATTGGGCAACATATTAGTGAAGTATTGAAGCTACAAGAAGGTGAGCAAGAGAGCTATTTTGGACAGCCTAAAAGAGTTGCATTATATTCTACAAAAGGCAGCAAATTTAAGTGACTAAAGTCACTATCATCATCATCAACTACAAGGAATAGGTATGCAAAAAAAGGTGCAAAAGTTTATTAGTTGAGATTTTTATATTTGTATTTTTATTAAAGTTATAAAACATCGGTTTCAAAGTTTCAATGGTTTCATAAAATAGTATTCATTTCAAGTCTTCAAGATAAGTGCAAAATTTATAGTCAACAAGGTTCAAACTTGCACATAGAAAACATAATAGAAGTTAGATATATTTCGAGAGAAAGAAACATATCAACATTCTATTGATATCATTCTAAGTAAAAGAAGACCTTACAAGTTTGCATATACAATAGTGCAAATCTTAGTGGAAAGCTTGGGTTGCTAAGAGTAAGAATAACCAAGCAGAGAAGGTATTACCAAAATATAGAAGGCAACATTGGCTTCAAAGCATATCAATCAATAAAGGAAGTTGAAGCTTACATTTTGACAAGACAAGAGGCTCGGTTTAAAGAGCACAAGGGGGAAAACATCTACATTATTCTACTCTATGTTTGCATAGTAGAAAGAACCATTCAAAGGAGTTAAAATTAAAGCTTTATCAAGGAAAGGAAGATATCGTTGGTATAGTAGCTTCAACAAGCAAGAGAGAGAGTCATCCAAAGGCTCAATATCCAATCATTTGAGGTGTCTAAAGACATCCAACAAAACTCTAGATCCATCGAATTCATCACCTACATAGAGCACAAGGAAGCTATTAGTCATACGAAGGAAAATGAGCATCAAAAAAGCTTTTGTCGATGAAGGCATCATAGGGATCACAACAAGTCTACCTCTAAGTGATGGAAAAACAAAAAACGTAAGAGCAATAATTATATCCACATAATAACATTCAAAGCAATACAATGAGGCACTTAGACCAAGCATCCTTTAGCTCGTGCAGATTGCACCAAAGCAAACTCACCATTTGACATGGAAGCAAGTACAAGGTGGAAGGTAAATTTAGCAATCTGAAGAGAAGATACAACATTAACAATGACATTTTACAGTTTCAAATAAGGCTCTATTTCGAAGAAGCACATTTATCATTTGAAGCCACCTCATAGCCTTGCTCGGTGCTCAATCAAAGTGTTAGAAAAGTAACTACAACTGCCATAGAAATGGTGAAGAATCATGATCATTCCTCTATTATAGAATCGGTGAAGAACACAAGCTTATACTGAGAGGGGGGTGAACAATATAAGACCACTTTTTACTTTTCTTTTCAATTCAATATTATGCAGTGTATAGATAGCAATATCAATAGCAATAATCAAAGCAATGCACAAAACACCATCCACAAAAGTGACACAACAATTTACGTGGTTCACCCAATGCGGGCTACTCCACGGAGAAAATATTTTGCTAAAAATTTCTCAATCAATCTCTTGGGAATCCTTCCCAATTACAATGTTTATGGACCTCTGTCCAAAGGAGATGTTGATCCCCTAAATCTCAAGTTCATGGATCTCTTCCATAGGAGAACTCTTTCCCCTTCTGCTCTGGCTAGTGATCTTCTAGAAGACTCTGTCTCTCTACTACACTGACTTGTGGATCTCTCTCCACTTGAAGACTCCTCACTCGGATCTATCTTCAATTGTCCTGGCTGCTGGATCTCTATCCACTGAGACTCTGTCCTCTATACTCTATCACCTCCAAAGCTCTATCAATAGGTTCACTCAGAACCTCTTCAAATCTGCTCAATAGGCTCACTCAGAACCTGCTCAAATCTGCTCAATAGGCTCACTCAGAACTTGCTCAAATCTACTCAATAGGCTCACTCATAACCTGCTCAAATCTGCTCAATAAGCTCACTCAAACTAACAAGCTCACTAGAACTTGTCCAAATATGCTCAATAAGCTCACTCAGAACTTGTCCAAATCTGCTCAACAAGCTCACTCAAAACTTGTCCAAATCTGCTCAATAAGTCCTCTCTAGGACTTGCTCAAATCTGCATAGCAAGCTTTCATAAAAGCTTACTCAAAATCAGTCCACAAGCCTTCTCAAAGACTTGCCTCAAATCAACTCAACAAAATCTCAACTCAATCTCATAGAAGCATAAAGAGAATTGTTAGAGACTCAATATGTTCTATACTCAAATCCCAATCTCAACTCAAATTAATCTCATAGAAGCATAAAGAGAATTGTTAGAGACTCAATATGTTCTATACTCAAATCCCAATCTCAACTCAAATCAATCTCAACTCAACAATCTCATAGAAGCATAAAGAGAATTGTTAGAGACTCAATATGTTCTATACTCAAATCCAATTTCTTTCTCAACTCAACTCAAATCAGAATATAGAATAGTTTGTTTTATGGAACTTGAACAACCACTTCACACAATCACTTGACTAGGCTCAAACAACTCTACTCAACCAATCACCACAAGGAACAACTCTTTCTCACAAACCCTAGTCCAAGCATGTATCAACCAACTCAAAATGTTTCCAACAATGTTCAACAACAAATCTCACATAACAATGATACTCATGTTCTTCTCTAACTCAAGTTCAAGTTCTTTGCACAACCAATGGGCTTCAACAATAATGCTTATAAAACATTCTTCACATAACAATGATACTCATGTTCTTCTCAAACCCTAACTCAGGTTTTTCACACAACTAATGGCTTCAACAACAATGCTTATAAAACAAGGTTTTAACCATAACTCTCAAACCAGAAATCCTTGAAGCATTCAACCAACAACTCTCAAAAGGAAACCACAATCAATCCTTTTCACTCCAATGATATTTTCAGAAATCAACCACCCAAATAAATTAATGGAGAATATTGCCCATACCTTATTGATGCCAAGAAGTTGTCCACAAAATCTGCCACACTCAACACACTTTCTTTTTCCAATCTCAACAAGGGTTAGTGGACTTCAAATAATAATCACAAGATAAAGTATAACTCAATTTACACCTTTTTACTCCAACTCAATAATCACATCCACCAAAGTCCATCTATAGAAAAACCCTCTAAAAATAATAATCAATAAGCCACTATTCAATTTCCACTTTATTCAAAACCCTTATTTCTCCTAAAATAATGCTCTCAAAAATTCAAATCAATACCATAAGGCTCAAATAATCATCTATGGTTTTCACCAACAAAATAATTATTTAACCTTTTAAACACAACAAAGGTTTTACAAAATAAAATATTTCCTAACCCTTATCACTCCAAACTTTAGAGCATTAATTAAATTTTAATCAAAAATTGCATACCTCCTTAATGGGTTTCGACCCCTTGACGTGCCCTCACCATGAGCGCCTTAGCTATGGCTAAGGTAGCCAAACGAGCTACCCGCTCATTCGTATTGCAAAAGGGACATGACTTCCCTTTATATGCTATAGGCCCATGTGCCTTAAATAAATCGTGCGCCCTTGGTACTTCCACCACAAAGCACAACAAACGAACCTTGCCAAAAATCGAATGCACGACCTTGTGCTACCAAATGCCTTTGTGCTTCCCGAGTTGCCAATAGGCCACACTGCCCAAGGTGACTTGGGTTTCGCACATCATCCGATTTATTCATTGCTTCTACCACTTAAACCTTTTTTGCATGAGCTCTATTCACTTTCCAACAATCGCATTAACCACAAGAGCAAGGATAATTTAAATTAAAGAATTTAATGGCATATATATATGCCTTCCCTCCGCTTGGAAACGTCGGTGCTTCCTCATGACGTCAGAGGATAAACTTTTACTTTTAATTTTAAAATTAAATTTAAATTTTAAATAATTTAAAATTTAAACTAAATATTTAAAATTAAATATCTCCATCACCCGGGCACCTTTGTCGATGAAACGAAAAGCCAACTTGGGTTTTAAGAAAACCCATTTCAAATTTATCCATGGTTTTAAAATATAAAACTTAAATAATTTTCATCACGGGCACCTTTTCGATGAAACGAAAAGCCAACTTGGGTTTTAAGAAAAACCCATTTCAAATCTGCCATCCATGGTTTTAAATAAAAACCTTTTGCTAAGCTTCCCTTGAAGCTCCTTTTTGGAACCAAATGCCATGCATCCCTTTGATCAAAACCTTTGCTTCTCATGAAGCTCTTTGTGGAGAAAATCATAGTGCTTACTTGCATAGGTCCTTTTGACATCAATGACAACTTTTTAGCTTAGGGACTCAAAATGTCCAACAATCTCCCCCTTTGTCATTGATGGCAACCCATATTCATTTACTAAAATCTGACCTTCTTTTTCTCCCCCTGGGACTTTGCTCCCCCTGGCTCAATGCTCTCTCAAATATCAAATCTCTCCCCATATCAAAAACTCTCCCCAATATACACAAATCTCTCCCCCTTTGTCATCAATGGCAAAGGGTCACCTTTGGGGCTCGGGGCTAAGAATGAGCCTCTTAGCTTAGCCCCTCCCCCACCTCCTCATGAGGTGGTTAATTCTAGGGTGGGAGTATTTCTACTCCCCGAAAGCATAGATCTATACTTTTATCTTTCTCTCTTCTTTTGTTAGTTTTTTGAATCCTCTCACTATTTCTTTCCAAGATATCATCCCTATTTCTGTTATCATTTATGTTTTTTTATTCCTGTTCCTGTTCTCATCCATGTTCCTGTTCTTGTTCCTATTCCTGTTCTCATCCATGTTCCTGTTCCTGTTCATACCTGCTTCTGGAATATTTTCTCTACACCATCTTGTTGTGTGTCCATCATTATTGCACTTATAACACTTAATGTTATTATTCCTTGGAGGTGCAAATGTCTTAGGATACCTCCTAGTGAAGCCATATCCTCTTCTACCATGAACCCTGCAATTCATTGCTTTGTGACCATACTCATTGCATGAGTAGCAATACCCATGGAAAGGTTATCCTTTCCCATATTCTTGTCTTTCATATGACCTGCACTGTGAAGCCATGTGCCCAAACCTGTGACATGAGAAGCATCTCCCATTGAAGCTTCCTTGCCTAGACCTCATTGGTCTCCTGTTCTGATTGTTGTTCCATCTGTATCTTCTTCGTGCATTATTCCTATATTTTTTGAACTCTCTGTTGTCCAATTCATCCTCTGATGTCTCATTCCTACTTACACTATCATCTTCTGAAGTATCTTCTTCCAAAGTTCCTTCTTCTTCAAGACTTGAAGTAGACTTTTCTTCCCATTTCTTTTGAACCTGTTTGGAACCAAGACCTGTCTTGTTTGTTGCTCCTCTTTGTATCTTAATTATTTTATCTACACTCTTTGCACTGTTTACATACTTGTACAACTTTTTCTTGGAATCCTCTAAATCTTCCTTTAGTAGTGCCACTTCTTGTGTTAATTTTTCACACTCCAAAATATTTGCTTCTAACTTGTCCTTGAACTTACTTGCCTTAGCCTTTGACTTCTCTAAGTCCTCTATGAGCAATAATCTTTCTTCATCACATTCTTGAAACTGACTTTCAAGCTTAGAGTGTTGCTTTCTTACCTTCTTTACTGTGTCAAGGGCATAGATAAGTTCTCCCTTGAGATCATAACCATTCTCTATTGAGTAATCCTCTATTTGTTTGCCTTTGTCCTTATCATTACTTCCTTTTGGCTTGTCTTCTATAGGATCACTTACTTCATCTTCTAGAGCCATTAGAAGATTCTCATCTGGTCTTTCAAGTGCATCTTCAAAACCATCATCACTGAAACTATAGCCATCCCTAGTGCAATCATCTTCAAGATGTCCAAATTTACCACATCTAAAACATTTGAGAATAACTGGAGTCCTTTTCTCTCTAACCATAAATAGGACTTCATCTCTATCATTGTCTGAAAAACTAGCATCACTATCAATTGAGTACTTACTTGCATTATCTCGCATAGTAGCTTTTCTTTTGCCTTTGGAAGAACTTCTTTCCTTGTCTATTTTGTCCATCCTTGCCTTTCTTTCGGTACTTGTGTCTTTTTTATTCCTTGTACCTATGATCCTATTTTCCTTCATCACTATTGTACTTTGGCTCTTTGCACTCTATTGCATAGTGTCCATACTTTCCACAATTGAAGCACTTAATAGATCTTATATCTATGGATATTTTGGAACCTTTATCTCTTCTACCATAGTTAGCTTCTTCATCACTAGATGACTCACTGCTTGATTCTATATTTTTACCCTTTTTATTTTTGTCCACTTTGAATGCAGCTTCTTTCGGAGGAATAGGATCTTTTGTTCTTATCTCAAAAGTAGTAAGCATGCCAAGCAAAGAATTCCTTGTCAAATAATCACTATCAATTGATGTTTCTATAGCAGAAACCTTTTCACTATACCTTTTTGGAAGAGTTCTCAAGATCTTATCACAAGCATCAAATTCATCAACCTTCATTCCAAGACCTCTCATCTCATGTACAAGCTCATCAATCTTACTGAGATAATCATGAATATTTTCATCATCTCTCATTCTTAAGTTCTCAAATTCTCCTTTGAGATTTTTGATCTTAGCTTTCCCGACACCTTTATCACCCTCATATATGTCATGCAGTAGATCCCACATATCTTTTGTTGTTTTACAATCCATAACCTTCATAGATTCTGATCTACCCAATCCTTTTATAATTGCATTCATAGCTCTTGAATTTGCATGCATTAGAAGCTTACCTTCCTTATCTGTAGGAGGATTGATAGTTGAATCATATCCAAGTTCCATTGCATCCCAAACTTCATTTCCAAGTGCCATCAGGTAAAATCTCATCAAGCATACACCAATACAAGAAGTCACTTCCATCAAATACTGGTACTACATTATTGAATGACCCATCCTTTTGATCCTTGTGATCCATTATGTTCTTAGACCACTTTTCCTTCAAGTTATCAAACTCTTCTGAAGGAACCCACTCTGATACCAATTGAAGAACACAAGCTTATACTGAGAGGGGGGTGAACAGTATAAGACCACTTTTTACTTTTCTTTTCAATTCAATATTATGCAGTGTATAGATAGTAGTATCAATAGCAATAATCAAAGCAATACACAAAACACCATCCACAAAAGTGACACAACAATTTACATGGTTCACCCAATGCGGGCTACTCCATAGAGAAAATATTTTGCTAAAACTTTCTCAATCAATCTCTTGGGAATCCTTCCCAATTACAATGTTTATGGACCTCTATCCAAAGGAGATGTTGATCCCCTAAATCTCAAGTTCATGGATCTCTTCCATAGGAGAACTCTTTCCCCTTCTACTCTAGCTAGTGATCTTCTAGAAGACTCTGTCTCTCTACTGCACTGACTTGTGGATCTCTCTCCACTTGAAGACTCCTCACTCAGATCTATCTTCAATTGTCCTGGCTGTTGGATCTCTATCCACTGAGACTTTATCCTCTATACTCTGTCACCTCCAAAGCTCTATCAATAGGTTCACTCAGAACCTCTTCAAATCTTCTCAATAGGCTCACTCAGAACCTGCTCAAATATGCTCAATAGGCTCACTCAAAACCTGCTCAAATCTGCTCAATAGGCTCACTCAGAACCTGCTCAAATATGCTCAATAAGCTCACTCATAACTTGTCCAAATCTGCTCAATAAGCTCACTCATAACTTGTCCAAATTTTCTCAACAAGCTCACTCAGAACTTGTCCAAATCTGCTCAATAAGTCCTCTCTAGGACTTGCTCAAATCTGCATAGCAAGCTTTCACAAAAGCTTACTCAAAATCAGTCCACAAGCCTTCTCAAAGACTTGCCTCAAATCAACTCAACAAAATCTCAACTCAATCTCATAGAAGCATAAAGAGAATTGTTAGAGACTCAATATGTTCTATACTCAAATCCCAATCTCAACTCAAATCAATCTCAACTCAACAATCTCATAGAAGCATAAAGAGAATTGTTAGAGACTCAATATGTTCTATACTCAAATCCCAATCTCAACTCAAATCAATCTAAACTTAGCAATCTCATAGAAGCATAAAGAGAATTGTTAGAGACTCAATATGTTCTATACTCAAATCCAATTTCTTTCTCAACTCAACTCAAATCATAATATAGAATAGTTTGTTTTATGGAACTTGAACAACCACTTCACACAATCACTTGACTAGGCTCAAACAACTCTACTCAACCAATCACCATAATGAACAACTCTTTCTCACAAACCCTAGTCCAAGCATGTATCAACCAACTCAAAATGTTTCCAACAATGTTCAACAACAAATCTCACATAACAATGATACTCATGTTCTTCTCAAACCCTAACTCAAGTTTTTCACACAACTAATGGCTTCAACAACAATGCTTATAAAACAAGGTTTTAACCATAACTCTCAAACCATAAATCCTTGAAGCATTCAACCAACAACTCTCAAAAGGAAACCACAATCAATCCTTTTCACTCCAATGATATTTTTATAAATCAACCACCCAAATAAATTAATGGAGAATATTGCCCATACCTTATTGATGCCAAGAAGTTGTCCACAAAATCTGCCACACTCAACACACTTTCTTTTTCCAATCTCAACAAGGGTTAGTGGACTTCAAATAATAATCACAAGATAAAGTATAACTCAATTTACACCTTTTTACTCCAACTCAATAATCACATCCATCAAAGTCCATCTATAGAAAAACCCTCTAAAAATAATAATCAATAAGCCACTATTCAATTTCCACTTTATTCAAAACCCTTATTTCTCCTAAAATAATGCTCTCAAAAATTCAAATCAATACCATAAGGCTCAAATAATCATCTATGGTTTTCACCAACAAAATAATTATTTAACCTTTTAAACACAACAAAGGTTTTACAAAATAAAATATTTCCTAACCCTTATCACTCCAAACTTTAGAGCATTAATTAAATTTTAATCAAAAAATCGCATACCTCCTTAATGGGTTTCGACCCCTCGACGTGCCCTCACCGCGAGCGCCTTAGCCATGGCTAAGGTAGCCAAATGAGCTACCCGCTCATTCGTATTGCAAAAGGGACACGACTTCCCTTTATATGCTATAGGCCCACGTGCCTTAAATAAATCGTGCGCCCTTGGCGCTTCCACCACAAAGCACAACAAATGAACCTTGCCAAAAATTGAACGCACGACCTTGTGCTACCAAATGCCTTTGCGCTGCCCGAGTTGCCAATAGGCCACACTACCCAAGGTGACTTGGGTTTCGCATGTCGTCCGATTTATTCGTTGCTTCTACCACTTAAACCTTTTTCGCACGAGCTCTATTCGCTTTCCGACAATCACATTAACCACAAGAGCAAGGATAATTTAAATTGAAGAATTTAATGGCATATATATATGCCTTCCCTCCGCTTGGAAACGTCGACGCTTCCTCATGACGTCGACGGATAAACTTTTACTTTTAATTTTAAAATTTAATTTAAATTTTAAATAATTTAAAATTTAAACTAAATATTTAAAATTAAATATCTCCATCACCGGGGCACCTTTTTCGATGAAACGAAAAGCCAACTTGGGTTTTAAGAAAAACCCATTTCAAATATGTTGTCCATGGTTTTAAATAAAACCTTTAAAATTAAATATCTTCATCACCGGGGCACCTTTTTCGATGAAACGAAAAGCCAACTTGGGTTTTAAGAAAAACCCATTTCAAATCTGCCATCCATGGTTTTAAATAAAAACCCTTTGCTAAGCTTCCCTTGAAGCTCCTTTTTGGAACCAAATGCCATGCATCCTTTTGATCAAAACCTTTGCTTCTCATGAAGCTCTTTGTGGAGAAAATCATAGTGCTTACTTGCATAGGTCCTTTTGAAATCAATGACAACTTTTTAGCTTAGGGACTCAAAATGTCCAACAATTAGTTGAAGCAGAGAAAGAATTACAAAAGACAATCACCAAAAATATTAAGGAGGATAATAGTTGTATAGCCCAAGGGAGTTAGGGCAAAAGAGATATAAATATTGCACCACATAGAAGTCATCCCATACAAGCAAGAAAGAGATCACCACATCATTGAGTGCACAACATAAAGGAATATTTAAGCGCTAATTTAAAACAAAGAGGATCATTTGAATAATGCTTTCATTGAAGCGTTGGTGATAGCACCAAGGAATCAAGTAAGGTTCTTAATGCCACTTGTGGTAGGCATTGGAAGAAGATGCAACAGAGATGTTAAGAACCACCTGAAACCATTTACCTTACATTGCAATGTTAGATTCAAGTAAAGGTGATCACATACGTAGCTCTTGTTTTTAAGTGAAGACACCATTAAGACTAAGGAGAAGAGTCATGTTAGGATCCTATCCTAACGCCATTTTGTAATTCTCATTTACTTATGTAATGACCCACTTCCAACGTGGGGGATCCCATTATGATATTATTTTGTAATACTTTGTAATGTATGTGGCAAGTGGGATTCCTAGCCAAGTGGCACCATCTCATGTAACCATTTTTATCAAGATTGTAACCGATGGTAGGTAGGAGATTCTAGCTCGAGTGGCATTTTGCATGTAAGCCAACTCTTGAGCCTTTAGGTAGGGTTGCATGAAGTTTTTCTTTAAAAGATATGAAGCCATGTACGAATTCATCCTTTTTGCAAGCTAATGAAATATTGAAGGAGGTTGCCCCCTCGAAGAGGCATGCGATTCTGTGTTATTGTGAGATTGTTCCATTTTTGCATTTGATTTCTGCATAGTGTTATTGAGTTATTTGATGTATTTGAGTTATTTTCTAGTATTTTGTGTGAGTGTGCTTATTTTTAATAGTGAGATCCTAACAAGTGGTATCAGAGCGCTTTCCAGGGCCGAGTTCTACTGCAACTGAGATGATTTTTGCCAGCCATTCCGCCTATTAGGTATAAATTTTTGTGTGTTTTTTCGTTTCTGTTTTTCCTTTATTAAAAAAATCCAAAAAAATACAATCTTTTTTTCGACCAAAAATCCAGAAAACACAAAAAAATAGTCTTTGTTTTAGTAGTTGTGTAGGTTAGAAACCCTATGTCGGGGGTTTTAAAATATCGTGAAGGAGCTATCGTTATTGGCTAAGCTAGATAGCCCATAAAGCGTCTAGTGAAGTGAGGGGCGATCAGGCTCCAATACCCAGGCCTTAGACAACACTCGCGCACGGACTTGAGCTCCCACGCATCTTCGGGTGTATCAGGAGACAATCTAGGTTTAAACAAAATTTTATCCATTAGGAAGCTTTTTGGCCTTGTATTATCCATAGTCCATGGGACACAACATCCCGGACGATCACCCTCCCATACTGTCAGAGAGGCAGATAGTGTGCTCAAGGGTATGTGTGGAATCCTCCTTGGGTAGTGGCCTAAAATATTGGTCCGAGCACTATTGTTCGTCACTGCGGTATAACAGAGGGCCTATGGGTATTACATACTCCCTTACTTAGCGTACCCTGGTTCTACAAAACATAACTTCCACCTGCAAATCAACACCATCCCTGTTCTGCTAACCTGCATTCACAACCCCAAAAGTGAGCATACGGAGAAGGCATTCCTTATCACAGAAAACAAACTTGCATGCACCAACAGTCAGGATAGATTTTGCAAGTGTCTGCAATAGCCCGTGGTCAAAAATAGAATAGTCAGGACAGTGATAGAAATAGTCTGGTCAGTAACAGAGATAGTCAGGTCGACAGTAACAACCCTCTGTAACAATCCAAAATTATAGACTTCTAGTGTCAGAAATAGTACTATCAATGTCAGAGAATCCCTAGGGTCAGTGATAGGAACCGTGTCAGTAACCGCAATACAGGTGACAGAGGAAGGAACATGATAGTGATAGGGTGGTCAGGGTGCAGTCTACAGGTCAGAGACAGTTGATCCCAGACCCCAAATTTTGAACTGTAACTCCAAATCAGAAACCGACAACACCAACATAAAAAAAAAAAAAAAAAGGGATATCTCTTCACACAGAGCTCAGATTGACTCCAAAAATTTAGCAGATAATTCTACACTCTATTCCAGACAAAATTGTCCTTGGCAGCCCCTGGTCAAATTTTGCACCAATTTTCCAAAAATAGCAATTTTTTATTTTTCTTGCTAAGGCCATAACTTTTCAACGGTCAATCAAATTGATCCAAATTTTTGGGAATAGAAGCTACTTGTTATTCTGCACCAAAGACCCTCAAGGACTCACTGGTGAAATTTTAAGTCCAAGTGGAAGAAATTACCTTGACATCGACTTGCAACCAATAGGAGATCACAAAAAGTCAAGAAATTCAGTATATCTCCTCATTGAGCGCTCAGATCAAACAACCACCGAAGTGGACCCTATCCTAAAATCAGTGTTGCAACCCATTTCCCAAATTAAATTTTGGACCCTTACTAAAAATAGTAACTCCTAAAATCCCACATCTATTTTTAGTAACTGAGTAAAAGAGGGCCCACAATGGCGAGCGGCACTCGTGGACAAAAGGAGTTAGAAATTACCACAATATTGGTCGATATGCAAAAAGCCCTTGACTACTTGACCACTACAAACCACACCATAAGAGAAGAGATTCGAGAGCTCCGAACGGATCAGGATACCACTAGAATCCGCTTAGAAAAACAACTTACAGAGGTGGAGACACAATTGCAAGGTACTCTCACATCTGAACACCAAGCTGAAAACTCTGAACGAGGTCGAAGAAGGGAAACAGAAGACCGAAGAAGGGGAACCGAAGACACTCACTATGACCATGATCCGACCTTCAAAATGCCTAAATTAGATTTTCCTAAGTTTAGTGGAAAGGATGTCGATGGGTGGTTATGTCGGGTTGATCAATTCTTTAGACTCCACAATGTCCCTATATATCATCGGGTTCAGATGGCTTCCTTCAACTTAGAATCTGAAGCCTTACATTGGTTCCAATGGCTACGAGCCACTACCCCTGATCTATCTTGGGAGGACTTTGAGTCCCAACTACTCACCCGATTTGGCCCTAATGACTATGAAGACTTTACAGGAGCATTGACAAAGCTGAAACAAACTACCACAGTTCGTGATTACCAGACACAATTTGAGAAATTGGCCAATAAAACAAGGGGCTTGAATGAGGGATTTTTTATGAGTTGTTTCGTGAGTGGGTTGAAAGATGATCTCTAGGCTGAAGTCAAGATGTTTAAACCACAAACCATGATGGAGGCTATCAGTTTAGCCCGATTGGCCGAATCTAAACTCTCAGCTCAACGGCGGACACCACGATTTTCTCAAGCTCGACCTCCCTTTCCTCCTCGGTTCCAAAATAATACTGATAATAAACCTCCTGCTCCTAAGCGATTGACTACAACTGAAATGGATGCGCGTCGCGCCCAAGGGCTATGTTATAATTGTGATGAAAAATTTGTGAAGGGGCATAGATGTGCAAATAAGAGATTGTTCTTAATAGATGCAGAGGAACCCGATAGCAGTGACCATAGTGATGAGGAGAGTGACACAACTGAAGCACCAACTCAACAGGAAGAGGAAACCCAAGACCCTCAAGCAAAAATTTCCGTCCATGCTCTTGTCGGGGTTACCACTCCACAAACCATGAGAGTTGTGGGTTTTTCAAAGGCCAACGCCTTACTATTCTTATTGATTCAGGCAGTACACACAACTTTATTGATCCTCGAGTTGCTAAGCAGGCCAATTGCTATATACACACATGCAATTCCTTTGAAGTCATGGTGGCAAATGGAGGCACTTTACCTTGTAAAGGTAAATGTCGCAATGTTAAAATAAATATGGGGGATTATGAACTCAAGCAAGACATGTTTGCCCTCCAATTGGGAGGATGTGACATTGTGTTGGGATCCCAATGGTTGAGCACCTTGGGCACTATCAACTGGAACTTTGCAGAACTATGGATGCAGTTTTCACAACATGGACAAACACACACCCTCCATGGTGCCAAAACAGGCCCTTCCCAAATTGTCAGTTCCAATCGTATGGAGAAATTGTTGAAAAAGTCATCCCGTGGGGTCATTGCACAAATATTTTCAATTCAACCAACCACTTCCATAGTGGATCAAATTCCAGCAGATTTGCAACTTGTTCTGACCAAGCACGATGGCGTTTTTTAGAACCAACTACCCTACCGCCTCGTCGCTCACATGACCATGCTATTCCACTACTACCAGGTAATGCACCACCCAATATCAGACCGTATCGGTATCCTCATGCTCTCAAGTCTGAAATTGAGCAGATGGTACAAGAATTGCTCAAAGTTGGTGTCATTCGACCGAGTACCAACCCTTACTCTTCTCCAGTTTTACTAGTTCGCAAGAAGGATGGCTCATGGCGATTGTGTATAGACTACCATGAGCTCAACAAAATTACCATCAAGGATAAATTCCCCATTCCGGTAGTGGATGAATTACATGGAGCTATGTACTTCTCCAAGTTAGACCTTCATTCTGGCTACCATCAAATCAGGCTCAAGGATGAGGATATCCCCAAAACTGCATTTCGTACTCATGAAGGTCACTATGAGTTCTTGGTAATGCCATTTGGTCTGACAAATGCTCCTTCCACATTTTAGAGCCTGATGAACAACATCTTTCGCCCTCTCCTACGGAAGTTCATCCTGGTTTTCTTTGATGATATCTTGGTTTATAGCCACTCGTGGGAAGAACACCTTATCCATGTGGATCAAACATTACAATTGTTGGCACAACATCAACTTTTTGCTAAGCGGTCCAAGTGTTCCTTTGGTCTAAATGAAGTGGAGTATCTAGGACACATTGTCTCCAAAGATGGCATCAAGGTCGATCCCAAGAAGATTCAGGCAGTTCAGGACTGGCCAAAACCTCGCACTCTCAAGGGACTTCGAGGATTCTTAGGGCTTACAGGTTACTACCACAAATTTATTCGTAATTATGGTAAAATAGCAGCCCCCCTCACATCCATGTTAAAGAAGGACTCTTTTACTTGGACGGGGCCCGTTGACCAAGCCTTCCTCGAATTGAAGCATGCTATGACCACAACACCAGTTTTAGCCATGCCAGATTTTTCCAAGCCTTTCGTCATTGAAAGTGATGCTTCCGGTCGTGGCATCGGGGCAGTGTTGATGCAGGAAGGGAGACCCTTGGCTTTCACTAGTAAGGCACTCTCTGATCGTAACTTGGGAAAATCTACATATGCCAAGGAGATGTTGGCCATCTTACATGTTGTAACCCATTGGCGACCATATCTCATTGGGCGCCATTTCTCCATTAAAACAGACCATCAGAGTCTCAAATACTTCTTGGAACAATGGGTTGCTACCCCAGAACAACAAAAATGGGTTTCTAAACTCATGGGATATGATTATGATATCACCTATAAAAAGGGCAAAGAGAATCTTGTGGCTGATGCTCTCTCTCACCAATTTGAGGCCCTCGGTATGTTATGTGCCATTTCCTCACCTGTTCCTCAATGGATAGATTCCTTACGACAGGAGGTACTTCAGGATGCAGATTTGAAAGCTTTGGTGGCCTCGCTCCGTGATGATCCTACTTCATTCCCAGGCTACAATTGGGATGGCCATGACCTGCGTTATCGCCAACGCCTTGTTCTTCCTCGCACGTCCCCACTCCGTGAGCTTTTCATGAAGGAACTACATACTTCTCCCTCTGCAGGCCATTCAGGATTTCTTAAAACATATGAACGCCTCAAGCGCACATTCTTCTGGAAAGGTATGAAATAGGACATCCATGATTTTGTAGCAGCTTGTGATACCTGCCAATGGATGAAAGGTGAAACGGTACGTTCTCCGGGTACTCTTCAACCCTTGCCCATTCCAGATCAGGTTTGGACTGATATTTCCATGGATTTTATAGAAGGGTTACCTAAATCTGGTGGTAAGTCTGTTATTCTCGTGGTAGTGGATCGCCTTTCGAAGTATGCTCATTTTTGTTCCCTTGGCCATCCTTACACAACCTCCACCATTGCCCAAATATTTCTCGATTCTATTTTTTGCCTTCATGGTATGCCCACCTCCATTGTGTCCGATCGAGACCCAACCTTCACTAGTCATTTCTGGCAAGAATTGTTTAAGTTGTAGGGAACTCAGCTCAAAATGAGTTCAGCCTATCATCCGCAAATGGATGGTCAAACTGAGATTGTCAACAAATGTTTGGAGACCTATCTTCGTTGCTTTGCATCAGATCATCCTACTCAATGGGCGAAGTGGCTTCCTTTGGCTGAATGGTGGTACAACACTTCCTATCATACAACAACCAAACTCACCCCTTTTGAGGTCGTTTATGGGCACCCTCCACTCACGCCTTCTTCATACATCCCAGGCAGCTCCAAGGTCCAAGCAGTTGACACTACTCTCAACCAACATACCGATGTTCTTCGCCAGCTGAAGCAAAATTTGGACATGGCCTAGAATCGGATGCGACAACAGGCTGACCAACATCGTTCTGAGCGTAGCTTTGATGTGGGTGATATGGTCTTCCTTCGCTTGCAACCGTACAAACAATCATCTCTACAACTCCGTCGATGCCAAAAACTTGCTACAAAATACTATGGACCCTACCAAGTTCTTCAACGGATTGGTTCCACTGCTTACAAATTGGCTCTTCCACCCACCTCCAAGCTCCATCCTGTTTTCCATGTTTCCTCTCTCAAGAAAGTTGTGGGCACACAGGTACAAGTTCAGTCAGCATTACCAGAATTAGATGAAGAAGGGTCCATATTACTCGAACCTGAACAATTGTTGGATCGTCGAACCCGCACTCTCCACAACCGTACCATCACAGAAGTTCTTGTTCAGTGGCGCGGGCTCCAGCCAAAAGATGCTACATGGGAGTCTCTCCATCAGCTCCAGCACCAGTTCCCTCATTTTCAGCTTTGAGGACAAAGCTTTTCGAAGGGGAAGGACATGTTAGGATCCTATCCTAACGCCATTTTGTAATTCTCATTTACTTATGTAATGACCCACTTCCAACGTGGGGGATCCCATTATGATATTATTTTGTAATACTTTGTAATGTATGTGGCAAGTGGGATTCCTAGCCAAGTGGCACCATCTCATGTAACCATTTTTTATCAAGATTGTAACCGATGGTAGGTAGGAGATTCTAGCTCGAGTGGCATTTTGCATGTAAGCCAACTCTTGAGCCTTTAGGTAGGGTTGCATGAAGTTTTTCTTTAAAAGATATGAAGCCATGTACGAATTCATCTTTTTGCAAGCTAATGAAATATTGAAGGAGGTTGCCCCCTCGAAGAGGCCTGCGATTCTGTGTTATTGTGAGATTGTTCCATTTCTGCATTTAATTTCTGCATAGTGTTATTGAGTTATTTGATGTATTTGAGTTATTTTCTAGTATTTTGTGTGAGTGTGCTTATTTTTAATAGTGAGATCCTAACAAGTCACCATTTTAAAGAGCACATAAGTGGTTAGAGAAGCAAGCGAAGATCACGATTGACAAGAAATAAAAGCACAACCAACCATTGGAGAAAATACCAGCATTGATAGTGGAAAATAGTGCACGTAAAAGTCTAAGACTTAGCACAAGTTCAAGGTGTATACAATGAGCTCGTGGTTGAAGAAAGGAACACAGACCAATGTGTTTATATCAAGGAAAAGTGCAAAAGAGAAGTGGAAAACATACAAGAACAGTTAGAAGTTGATAAGAAGTAGTCAACCATTATCAATACAAAGCAAACAACATTCATTTTAGTCAACTTGCAAACCCGAATCAAGCATTTGAAAGGTGAGAATTATCCATAGATATATTGCAATTTTATTCATGTTAATATCAACTACGCTCTATATTATAGGGATATTAGTGTTAGGAGCAATAAGGTGTTGAAAGAATCTCTAGAATACTTATTAGTTACACAAAGAAAGAAGTTGAAACTTGAAGCATCTAAACCATTTCTATTGCTTCAAAATATTTACAAATCTTAAAGACAAGGAGATATAAGGATTAGTAAAACTTAGTTTGCAAATACTTAGTATTTATGAAACTTCTAAATTGGGAGATATGAGTTATCCTACACCAAACACATATCATAGAAGTTTATAAATCTCTTATAGCATTGAATCATAGTTGAAGATTATTGCTTGCATCTATATTAGTTGGAAGATCAATCTTATTAGTATTATACTTAAAGGAAGGAGACATAGACAATCCAACTACATATTTAATTGATAGAGAAAAATTATCCAATTTTTAAAATTGCATTTCTAAAAGCTTTCTACAAATAGTTGGTTGCAAGTGATGGAAGTGAATCATATATTTAGCATAATATCATTACTAGGGAGATATAAGGTAGACTACTATAAATGTTAACACTACAAGACCCAAACCAAAAAGGAAGATAAATATATCAACCTCAAAGAATGAAGTAAACAATGATATGAACAACACTATTAGAAGGGAAAGAGCAAGTTTCATAAAAAGTGGAATCAAGAATTCACTTATAAATTTTGAAGGAAACATAGACCTTACTTAAAAAAGGATACATAGTGAAGCTTTAAAAGACAACTTTGAAATGATGGAACATTATCTACATGCTTGACTCATTGAAGCAATTGATAATGGAAAGAATGACATTCAAATTACTTTAGAATATGGAAGCATATTATATATGATACTACTTACATTCAAATGTTATAACGATGAAAATGTAGAACAAAGAGGACTTATAGAATTACTTAAACTAAAAATGGAAATGGATGAATCATCCCTCGCAAAGATATTTCAATCCTCATGCAGTATTAGTACTTCAAGTTCTACTAACACAAAATCTTATCATGATGCTCTAAGTGTATGTTCATAAGCTTCTATACAGGACATGGAGAATGATGACAAGGACAAAAGCAAAGAGAGAATACTCTTGCAAGAATATGGTGATAGTACATCCACCTATGAAAGTACTGACTCCAATAAAGAAGAATAAGATGAACCAATTCAAGGAGGCATACAATGCAATATGAATTCAAGATAATACAAAGGACTAGATCAACTTGAAGAACATCTGAAGAGAAAGATCCTTATTTTTTTTTAAGCAAAAAATCCCTTGTGGGGCTGCCTTGGTCTGAGAGACCATGAACAGGGGGTTCTACACCATCAAAGTCACCCGGGAGTCACACCCGACCTTGCCCGCACCAACATTATCAATTGGATTTTGGGAACCCAATTCAGCTTTTTGGTAGGGTGGAGATTCGAACCTGGGACCTCCCTTGGAGGATTGTCCTCTCCTCTCCAACTCACCTACAACACATGGGCGATAAAGATCCTTATTGAAGACTAAAGTCTTCAATGATTTATTTCCTTTATCGTTGGATTGTTGCTTCTTTGATCCTGATGTACTTGCTGATGACCACTAAGTCGACTTCTCTCCTTGAGGACCACTGCCCTTGGAATTCCTCGATTGTCCCTTATAACTTCCACCAAAACTCTTCATCTTAGTGTTGGGTCCACGAGTGTCCTTCACGATTGAATCCTGTCAAAAGTCATGGAATGAATCTTCCATGGTAATGGCCTCGAATACATCCTTGGGGTTACGACGCCTTAGCTCAGTCAGAGCCCATTGTTGCAAACCTTCTCAATATTGCGAATGGATGAGTTTGAGATGATATTGGGATAGGAGTGGTTCAATACGGAGTGAGTGGTCATATTTCCCCATTTGGAAACGTTTATATTCAATCCAGGGCAGACATGCATGGTGAGGACTATTCAACGAAGACAGTCAGGGGATGTGCCAGTCAAGTCGCCTAAAGCAAAAGGGAAAGGCAAGGGGTAGTTGTGCAGTGCAATGAGTATGCATAGAGCATCCAAAAATATGGGCAAGCAGCCAATGATGCTTGCCACCTTGGTAGATAGTTGGGATGAAGAGAAACAACAATTTCCTATCCCATTGGCCATGAAGACTAAAGTATTCAAAACCAAATTATGTAATGCAGGGGGGTGTTGGAAAATATATTACATCATTTGGTTCTTTACTAATTTATCTTCATGGGTACATATTTAGATTAGGATTATATTAGGAGATTAATAGTTTATTAGATTAATTTAATAAAATCACAAGTGTTATAATGTGCAAAGATGTAAATGTGCATGTAGTCCACATGTACATGAGTCTTAGGGTTGAGTAAGAGGCAACACATCTATCTTCCTATATAAAGACCTCATCGTGAGTGTTTGAATTAAGGTTTTTGGAGTGCATAGGTTAGAGTAGTAGTAGTCACAATGTAGCTCTATTTTGTTAATATGAAGTGGTTGTAAATTCCATTAGAGGAGCATTGTAATTTTCTTGAGCTTTCTTATATGAGCATTTCTAGATAATTGTATCAAGTTTTCTATCATATTGTTAAGTTGCTATTATCATATTTATAACATTGCATGCTTATTTCAATACTTGTGATTTCATTTCCTTTAAGTTTAAGGCTCCAAAAGCTAACAATGTGAAATATACACAACCAAATAGAAATACATAAAACATATTCATAATTCATAAAACATATTCGTAATATGCAATTTTGAGGAAAGTAAAGGCTCCATGGAACATACAAGAGATAATTGTGGAAATTCAAGATCTTTCTAAAGAGTTTGAAGAAATCAAGTTTACACATATATTAAGGGAAGGAAACAAATGTGTAGATAATCTAGCCAATAGAGGGGTTTTGATTGAGGATCGTGAAGTTAAAACCTCCTTTCCATGGTTAGAGGAAGTAGAAATTTTAGTTGAAGCTGAAAAAAAATGTTGATTGCCTAAATCTATTAATTATTAAGATTTAATTTAATGTTTTCCATTGGTAATTTATGTTTTATTTTGTAACAATAATGTGTTTTCATTTAGACTATTTATTATAATTTTTGTGGTTGCACTTGTGTTTCAAGAAGATAGTGCGATGCTTTGGAAATATTACTATACTAAGATTCAAGGCATAGATAGTAGAGGTGAAGTTTTGGCATTGTGAAGGCTGTTATAGAAAAATGTTAAGAAAGATGCTAATTTTTGAGTTATTGTATTCATATAGAGATTTGAAAAGATCTAGAAAATGAAAATCAAGAATTCAGACATTTTATGTAAAATTATGTAGGTTTCTAGCTATAGCATCTCAATTGAGATGAGAAGTGCATCTATTTGTAAACTCTCAAGCTCTAAAGAAAAGAGATGTAATTTTTCAAGGGTGGGGAACCCGAGTACAACCCCTTATTATCTAGCAAAAAATAAATAAAACATATTCGTAATAAATTAAAGCCATGACTCAAAATCATATTAGAAATTTGTATGACTTCAAAAAGCTCTATGCTCGATTAGATCTATCTAGATAGTCCAAAAAATGATTGGATAAGTATCTGAAATTCTAGTGAGATTTTGTTACTACGAAAATAGCTATGCAAATTATTTTTTAAAAATCTCATGTGTCATGAATACTCATATTTTTAAGAATATATAAAAAATAATAAAAACATTATAATTTCAAAATTTTATCAACCTTTACTTGAGCACAAGCGTAAGCAAGGATTGAGTTTGAGTAAATAGAAAGCCTCACCTCCAAAATTCTTGCTCCAAATATTTACAAAAATTCAAAAAATGAAGTGCTAATTATAAGAATGCCATAGCTGGTAGTAAGGATGCCCTAGTTGAGAAAAAAAGGAAGA
Source organism: Wollemia nobilis (assembly GCA_028583015.1). Lineage (NCBI taxonomy): Eukaryota > Viridiplantae > Streptophyta > Pinopsida > Araucariales > Araucariaceae > Wollemia > Wollemia nobilis. The sequence continues at coordinate 3,232,863 of JAQPPZ010017010.1, read as the reverse complement.
ACAAATATGTGGTAATTCTTATTTGGATGGAAAATGCTTCATCAATATTGATTATAAAGGATGAGATGATCAAGCACAATATAATTATACTTAAAAGTAGAGGGTAATATGTAAGTTCAATGGATATTAGCCAATATATTTGATTAGAAAGTGGATTAAATGAAAGTGAAGATTGAGTTCATGTTATTTTATTATTTTCCTCTCAAAAGGATATTTTCTAATCTTCTCTAATTCTAATATCAAGGATAAAATAATGGGCGACAACCCATGGTTTAAGAGGAGATATGACTTCTATTTAAGGCCATGGAGTGAGAATTTTTCTATGAAGAAAAATGCTTAAAAGGATTCAAATGTGGGTCAAGTTCATTGGACTTCCATATTAGCTTATCAATAAAGATATTATTAGGAATATTGGTAGTACTCTCTAGGGGAGTTCATCTAGGAGGGACCAATTAATAAGGAGCATAAACATGCTATGTATACTTGGATATGCGTTGCCATTAATATTTAAAAACCTTTGTCAAAACCATTAAAATTAAAACCAAATTAAGGGAATGCAATCAAGAAGTGGATTATGAAATGTTGGTCACAAATCTGCCACAGGAAAGGATTTTGTACGTATACGTGCCCTAGACTTGGCCAACATTGAAAGGCCGAGAGAAAGAGAAGTCTCCTGGGCCAATATCTAGAGAGGGCTAGATCCCAAACTACTCTAAACTGGTTTTGAAGATAAGGATACAGGAAAGAAATGGGAAAATGCAGAAAGAGAGGGAAATAATAGAAAGGGATGGAAATATGGCCACAAGCCAAAGTGTATAATTTGGGGCAGACTAACAACAGGAATTCCACCAAGTTTTATAACAACATCTAATAAAAAGAAAGCAGCTGAATTAAACTCACACCTTTGTAGAGATAACCCCCAGATCACATTCCAAAATCTACTCACTAACTAGCAACGTTCGAATCCAGAATGCAGAATTTAGAACTTAACAACAGGAACATGAGCATAAACAGAAATGACTTTAAAACCAGAAGGAAATCACATACATAAGAATGCTTGCAAAGTTCAGAAGCCAAGTATCTTCTATTGATGTAGAGAACTTAGAGAGTTTTCTCACAAAATGTCCAACCTACTTTTATTTAGATATACATGAATATTTATAGAGGTCTTCCCTCTCTCTTTTGCATCACAACATTTAAAACATACAACATATTTCGAAGAGGCGATCCGCAAAATGTGCACTTGAAAGGAGAAACAATCCCCATTAATCTGGCTCAGAGAAATCACATATTAAATGACCATTATCAGGGCAAGCCAAAAGTTGTTAGGAGATCACGAACAATAATTTTTAATGCTAGAGGCATCTTTAATTTTGGTGGCGTCGAAAACTGCCTCATGTTCTTCTATCTTGTGCACATCGGTAATCAACAACATTTAATCTTGGATCCTCTTTGACCACGATCTCAAAATCAATTAGAGAAATTTTATTTGATCCTTCTCTTCTCCTCACGTTCTCCTATGCAATTCTGGAGGAAAAATGTAGACTAAACTGTATCGGGCCTTTGTTGTTGCTTCTGTCGCGAAAATGAGACAGGTCACAAAAATGCGACATGTCGCGAAATCGTGACACTTTTACCTTACTGCTTTCTCTTTTGCCACCCGTCGCAAAAATGCGACATGTCATGAAATCGTGACATCTTCTCTCGTTCAGCTTCGTCTCCATGACATGTCGCGAAATCGTGACATTCTCCTCTATCTGGCTTTTCTTGTTGCTCCTTATCGTGAAAATGAAACATGTCACGAAATCGCGACATCTTTCACTCGACACTATCTTGTCTGCTTTATCACCGCGAAAACGTGACAGGTCGCAAAAATGTGACATGTCGCAAAATCGTGACAATTTCCTTTGCCTTGTACTTTTTAGCCTTTGTTCGTGAAAACATGATAGGTCACGAAAATGTGACATGTCATGAAATCGTGACGTTTTCTCCATTTTGTCCTTTCATCTGCAACAAGTCACGAAAATGGAACATGTCACGAAATCGTGACAGTCCATACCATTTTGCTCTTTGGTCTTCAACAAGTCATGAAATCACGACATGTTTCGCCATTTGGCCTTATCTCCACAATATGTCGCGAAATCATGACATTTTTTGTCTCCTTGTACTTTGCTGCTTTTTGGCCGCAAAAATTTGTCATGTCGCGAAATCGCGACATTCTGTACGATCTGGCTGCTTCTTTGCTTTCCCCTTGCGAAATCACGACATGTCACGAAATCACGATAATTCTTCGCACTTGGTCCTTTCGCCCCAATATGTCGTGAAATCGTGAAACTTTTCTGTCTTCTCCTTCGTTGCCACTTCCTGTCGCGATATCGCGACATATTTCTCTTGCTTGGCTTTATCTTCAAAAATGTCACAAAATCGTGACATCTTTCATCCGCCTTGTGTTATCTTCAGCCCTTTCGCAAAAACGTGACATGTCGCGATATCGCACCATTCCATACCATCTGCTCCTTTCTTGCTTTTCTGTCGCGATATCGCGACATTTTTCTATCACTTTGCTCTGGGCCACTACAAGTCGCGAAACTGCGACACGTTGCGATATCGCGACAAATTTTCATTTTAATGCTCCCTCACCGTAACAAGTCATGAAACTCCAACATGTCGCGATATTGCGACAATTTGACTTCCTTGCTGCCTTTGACTGTTTTGACTACGAAAATGCTATAGGTTGCAAAAATCCGACATGCCGCGAGATCGTGACATTTTCTTTACTTAGCTCTTTTCTGGTATGGACGCCACGAAAACGTGATAGGTCGCAAAATCGCGACATGTCGCGATATCGCGACACCTTTGCTTTTTCACTTACAAACAGAGGAGTGAGTATCTTTACAATCTGAGCATTCTTTTGCATGAACAACAACAACAACAAAAACAATGTGGCAAAAATGCCAACATTCTTGGCGGCTCGTGGGGTATACAGTTCTACTGTATGCACGAACCTCAGACCTTTATCTAGTGGGCAACAAAGTCAAGAAACAGGAGGGACAGAAGAAATGAGTGTTGGTTGATACTAGACGTCTCTACGGGTTGTTGCAATAAGCTCTTGTTGGAGCTTGATATTCAAAAATAGGACCTGCAACAAAAATTTATGGAAGAGCAGAACTCCCTTTATTTCTTTAGAACTACTGCACTTTGCCTAGCTCGATTGAGCTAGGTAATCACCAGGTGATGTGCAAGGATCTTCATGGTAGTAGTGAAAAACACCTGAGTTACAAAAACAAAAATGAATGGAATGATGACCAACGGATGCACAGGCCATAGAATGGGAATGGTAAATGATAGAATGGTGGAAGATGGAGTAGAACTGATAGATACAACAACAGGGTGCTACTGTGCTATCAGCTGCTAGGTTTTGATGAAAATAGAAAATGAAATGGAAGTGGATGGAATGGAGAAGGCGATAGGAACTGTGGTTGTGGCGAAGTACTCACAAGACAAAGGACTAGAAGAAAGGGAAAGTGAAGAAAAGGGAACATCAAAGAGGGGAGTAGAAACAACAGTAGTGGCTTGAGTATGTACAGTGGAAGGAGTGGAAAAGAAGGGAATGAATATAAGAAAGAGGAAGAAAGAAGTATGAAAGCCACTATCTGCTGGGAAGGAAAAGAAAAAGAAAGAGAAATTAACATACCTGCGGGCTCGTGTGCAAAAGGAGTCGAAGTTGATGAATTTCCTTTTTTTTTTTTCAGAAATTTAGTGCCCTCGGCACTTTATTTACTAGCTGGGCTATTTACAGTATGTACACAAAAGTTTGCGACATGATTGGCATGCCGCCACCACAAACCCAGCTTCGGGTGCCTATCCGGTGAACCTGCAGTGTCCAAACAAGATCTGATCGTACTTGAGTCGGTCCTTGAAGTTGGGATGACCTCTCAAAGTTCTCCATATTGCGAACAGGGTGCAACGTGGTAGGTTATCATGCCTGCTGGTACCCACACAATTGTTGAATGATGTAGCAAAGAGGATTTTCACATGGAGGGCTCCTTCGGGTACCAGTTGTAGTAATGGTCGAAGCCAATACCACCATTTTGAAGAGTCCACTGGCTGTGGATCGAGTACAAGCTCCTTCAACCCCTTGATGTGACAACAGGGCTTTTCCAGTGATAGGCCTTTTCCCTGGATCTCCTCAGGCTCAGCTTCTTGAGGAGGTCTGCTTATTGGGTTCTGGTTAAACACTTGCATGCTATGCTATGGGATATAGAAAGAGTGCAAAAATGTGCCCTCTTTGCCCTTAGGTTCTGCCACTTGAGATTGTTCTTCTCCTCCTTCGCTCATCTCCTGATGGAAACTACAAGCAACCATATTATCTATTGTCGGGACAAGGCTTGTTGATTCCCATCATGGGACTTGGATGAAATCTGCCTCTTGAGCTCCACACGGCTACATCTCAGGTCTCTGCTCAGTATGAGGAATCTTCCATGGTGAATACTGCACAGGGTAGACAGGAGCGGCGACTATCCAGATAAGGTGATGAGATTTCTCCCCACTGCCACTTTCCTGACAGGAGCAAAAGTTGTTCTGCTCGCATTGCTTCCTCAAATATTTGAGGGAACCTTAGTTCACTTAATTACAGCAAGAGGAGGCCTATGTCCGAGTGAAAAGCCTGAACATAGAAGAGGTGGGCCTGGGCGGGTGTCGGTCGAATCTTCTCTGGAATTCTCTTTTAACTTTTGCAGAATCAGACATTGAAGTCTGTGATGCTCTCCAGAGGTGTTTTCATGATGTACATTAAAAGCTGAAAGGGATCCTGAGAGCCGTCAAAGGGATCCTCGTCGAATGTTTTGATTAGTGCTCCCGCTAAGTCATCCCATGAGCAGATGCTTTTACGCTCGAGCAGTCTGTACCACTGCAACACCTTTCCTTCCAAAGACAGAACCAGAAGTCTGATCATGACATCTTCATGGATTATTGCATGGATGAGTGACAAAGTGGAAACATCTTCAATATGCTCTAGAGCCATTCCATTAGTGCCATTGTATTTCGTCAATGTCTTCAAGGCGCTTTTGGGAATTTCATGATAACTTTGAAGATATAGAGGGCCAGGATCATTCCAGCTAGGACAACGTACACTCTCCATTATAGCAGTGGTCTACAGGGATCACGGTTCTCGCCACTAAGTCAGAGTCGCCAAGTGCACATTCTTTTCTCTTCTTTGAGGTCAAGGCTGCTCACCAAACCTTGATTCCTCCGGGGTATCTTATTTTAGATTCAAAAGGGCATCTACGATCAAGAAATTTGGATCTTCAGCTCAGCAGAGTTGCCAAATGAACTTACAATCTCCACTTTGAGGTCAAGATAGTTCATCAAAATCTTGATTCCTTTGGGTGTCAAAAAAAATGGGCATGCCAAAAACTGTTGGCACAGGTGGGTTTGTCAACTTGGAATAGTGCTTGTCCCACCGATTATGGATCTTTCTGAGATAGAAATAGTCTATCCCACATGGCATGCCAAAAATTGTTGGTCATAAATTTGCCATAGGAAAGGATTTTGTACATATACGCGCCCTAGACTTGGCCAACATTGAAAGGCCGAGAGAAAGAGAAGTCTCTCGGGCCAATCTCCAGAGAGGGCTGGCTCCCAAACTACTCTAAACTGGTTTTGAAGATAAGGATGCAGGAAAGAAATGAGAAAATGCGAAAAGAGAGGGAAATAACAGAAAGGGATGGAAATATGGCTACATGCCAAAGTGTATAATTTGGGGTAGACTAACAGCAGGAATTCCACCAAGTTTTATAACAACATCTAATAAAAATAAAGCAGCTAAATTAAAATCACACCTTTGTAGAGATAACCCCCAGATCGCATTCCAAAATCTACTCACTAACTAGCAACGTTCGAATCCAGAATGCAGAATTCAGAACTTAACAGCAAGAACATGAGCATAAATAGAAATGACTTTAAAACCAAAAGGAAATCACACACATAAGAATGCTTGCAAAGTTCAGAAGCCAAGTCTCTTCTATTGATGTAGAGAACTTAGAGAGTTTTCTCGCAAAATGTCCAACCTACTTTTCTTTAAATATACATGAATATTTATAGAGGTCTTCCCTCTCTCTTTTGCATCACAACATTTAAAACATACAACAGATTTCGAAGAGGCGATCCGCAAAATGTGCACTTGAAAGGAGAAACAATCCCCCTTAATCTGCCTCAGAGAAATCACACATTAAATGACCATTATCAGGGCAAGCCGAAAGTTGTTAGGAGATCACGAACAAGAACTTTTAATGCTAGAGGCGTCTTTAATTTTGGTGGCGTCAAAAACTGCCTCATGTTCTTCTATCTTGCGCACATCGGTAATCAGCAACATTTAATCTTGGAGCCTCTTTGACCACGATCTCAAAATTAGTTGGAGAGCTTTTATTTGATCCTTCTCCTCACATTCTCCTATGCAATTCTGGAGGAAAAATGCAGACTGAACTGTATCGGGCCTTTGTTGTTGCTTCTGTCGCGAAAATGAGACAGGTCGCAAAAATGTGACATGTCACGAAATCGCGACACTTTTACCTTACTGCTTTCTCTTCCGCCACCCGTCACGAAAATGCGACATGTCACGAAATCGTGACATCTTCTCTCGTTCAGCTTCGTCTCCATGACATGTCACGAAATTGCGACATTCTCCTCTGTCTGGCTTTGCTCGTTGCTCCTTCTCGCGAAAATGAAACATGTCATGAAATCGCGACATCTTTCACTCAGCGCTGTCTTGTCTGCTTTATCACCGCGAAAACGCGACAGGTCGTGAAAATGCGACATGTTGCGAAATCGTGACAATTTCCTTTGCCTTGTACTTTTTAGCCTTTGTTCCGCGAAAACACGACAGGTCACGAAAATGTGACATGTCGCAAAATCACGACGTTTTCTTTGTTTTGTCCTTTCATCTGCAACAAGTCGCAAAAATGGAACATGTCACAAAATCGCGATAGTCCGTACCATTTTGCTCTTTGGTCTTCAACAAGTCGTGAAATCGCGACATGTTTCGCCATTTGGCCTTATCTCCACAATATGTCGTGAAATCGCGACATTTTCTGTCTCCTTTGTACTTTGCTGCTTTTCGATCGCAAAAATTTGTCATGTCTCGAAATCGTGATATTTCGTATGATTTGGTTGCTTCTTTGCTTTCCCCTCGCGAAATCGTGACATGTCGCGAAATCACGATAATTCTTCGCACTTGGTCCTTTTGCCCCAATATGTCATGAAATCGTGACACTTTTTATCTTCTCCTTCGTTGCCGCTTCTTGTTGCGATATCGCGACATCTTTCTCTTGCTTGGCTTTATCTTCAAAAATGTCATGAAATCACGACATCTTTCATCCGCCTTGTGTTATCTTCAGCCCTTTCGCGAAAACGCGACATGTCGCGATATTGCGCCATTCCATACCATCTGCTCCTTTCTTGCTTTTCTGTCGCGATATCACGACATTTTTCTATTACTTTGCTCTGGGCCACTGCAAGTCGCGAAACTGCGACATGTCGCGATATCGCGACAACTTTTCATTTTAATGCTCCCTCACCACAATAAGTCGCGAAACTCCAACATGTTGCGATATCGCGACAGTTTGACTTCCTTGCTGCCTTTGACTGTTTTGACCACAAAAACACGACAGGTCGCAAAAATGCGACATGTCGCGATATCGCGACATTTTCTTTACTTAGCTCTTTTCTGGTACGGACGTCGCAAAAATGCGACAGGTCACGAAAATGCGACATGTCGCGATATCGCGACACCTTTGCTTTTTCACTTACAAACAGAGGAGTGAGTATCTTTACAATCTGAGCATTCTTTTGCATGAACAACAATAACAAAAACAATGTGGCAAAAATGCCAACATGAAAATATTGCATTCCAATACTATAAATATTATGATACAAAACATATTGCAAGAAATTACAAAGTAAAAACGATTGAAAACAGGATGATAAGTTTTGGTCATAAAACAAACTCAAAGATGATGCGAGGATACCTTACTATAATATAAATTAGCTTAGATCAAACACTTTCTACTTCCAAAATTATTGCCAAGAAACACCTTTTGCCTCATCAAATGGCAAAGGCCTTTAAGGTTTATTCAGAGTAAACATTAGACAATATAACAAATAATAATGCAAGGGATAAAAAAATGCAATATCCAAGTACAAATTCGAAAGAAAATAAAGGTATGAAGGAATATGCGGAGGCAAATATTAAAACTAAAAAGGTCTAAGAGGTTAAGTTTATTCCAAGTAAAACATGAAAGCAATAAATATGAAAGCAATATAAAGTTTTTCCTTTTCACTTTACGGTTTCAATGGTAGCATAATAAAGTAATATGGAGATATTCATTGCAATTTAGGTTTTTTAAGGCAACATAAAAAGTAAGTACTATATAGGATGGCTCTTGCACTTTAGAGTTTTTGAGGATGGAAGCATAAAAAAATTATTTGTCAAAGTTATTCCTTGTACTTCATGTTCTCCAAGGCAACACAAACCCATAGATAATACATCAAATTATTAACAGTACAAAAAAATGGAAGAGATTAATAAGAATAGAAAAGAGAGAGGAAGACCTATAAAACATAACCAAAGAGAAAAGGAAAATTAGAAAATATTAATTTGTGTTGGTAGAAAAAATATATCAACTATTAATAGAGAGTGGGGCTAAGCTATATGAGTAAGAGAAGGATGCAAGTGCAAACAATATGTGAGCCTCACATTTTTCTTGTTCTAGATCTTTGGAGACATTAAAAAATAAAGAATTGTTATGAGGAAAATCTAGGTAGAATGGAAGGAAAGTTATTTATGGAAGCTTGCGAAGGAATTAAATTCCAACTTATGATTTTTATTAATTTACAAATATAAATAGGCATTTGAAATGCCAAATACAATTTGTATGCAACAACTTGAAAATATCCTAACAGTTTTACCGTCATTCTAAGTTGTCGATAAAATAATGATTTAAAATAATAAAACCTATGCCTAGTTGGATCCTTATCATCCCTCTCCACCATAGAAGCATTGGACTCCAATGCTTTTACAACAAGGTGGGAGAGAATATCAACACATAGAATGGAGAAAAATAAAAGAAATAACATACCCTTTTACTAATTAAAAAGAGAATATTCCTACCCAGGTGTTGTAGGTGAGTTGGAGAGGAGAGGGCAATCCTCCAAGGGAGGTCCCAGGTTCGAATCTCCACCCTACCAAAAAGTTGAATTGAGTATCCAAAATCCAATTGATAATGTTGGTGCAGGCAGGGTTGGGTGTGACTCCCGGGTAACTTTGACGGTATAGAACCCCTGTTCGTGGTCTCTCAGACCAAAGCGGCCCCGCAAGGGGTTTTTCGCTAATAAAAAAAAATATATATATATATATTCCTATAGAATATTCATAGAATCTGTGCCTTCCTTAGTAAATATGAAAATTATTTTTAACAAAACAAAATTAACTAAATAGCAAAATAGCATAAGGCGGCCACGGGTAGAACGTCACACCAATTAAACATCCCAAAAAGAGGGACCAGCTGCGCCAGGAATCAAATAAGATCAAACTACATCATTGCCACGTGGCTACTCAAGAGGTGAACTACGTCACGACAGTCAACAATGCTCAAATGGAATCGAAAATATGTTGAAATAAAATATTTTAATTAAGTTCCCAAGATCCAAATATGGTTGGTTGTTTCTTCTCGTGTTAGTGTTAATTTGGATGGTTGGTTGTTTCTTCTCGTATTGATTTGGATTAGATTACTGAATTTTACTGTCTTTGAATTGACCAAGCAGCAATTGTCGAAAAGGAGCCGATTGAACAGGGTTATTCGATGAGACCACGTCTACGGCTGCGACGATCGAGGGAGGGGGAGGCCATGGAGGTGGCCTGAAAGCACGTGGAATTGTGCACATAGAAACTGGTAGACATAGGGTGAGAGTTGGCAGATGGAGAACTATCTTCTTTCGAACGGAATTCATTCGTAGATCGTCTTTTTTTCCATCAGCTGTTGAAAAAAGGAAGAGCGCTTTGAGTCGGCCTTGCGACAGAAGTATGTGAGCCGGCTATTGGCGTAGCTGCGAAGACAGATAATCCAACCTGGAGCCAGTGTTTCGGTTCGGATGAAAGTCGACGATGACTGGTGGCTGGCTGAGGACAGCCATGTAGTCAGATCCGTAGATGGTCGATTTTTGTGACCGGAAATCTCTTCACCTTCAAAGTCTTGAACATTAGCAGCATCGTCTAATGGTAAGATGATAGGCTTTTGGTCCATAAATCCTGGTTCAAATCCAGGTGATGCTTCAGAAAAATATTTAACAGTTTTTTCTATTTCATCAGAAGAATTTTTGCTTCATTAGAAAATATTTTTAAAACATTTTTTTCAACCTTTTCATGAAGATTTTTGTCATCCGTGTCTCTCATTTTTGACACAATGACCAACATCTGAGCACAGATATTTTTAGCTCGTTTTGTTAATTCTTGCAGAGAAAGATACTTCAGAGGATCTTGATTAGGCCTCATGGTGCCCTAACCAAACTGCTCTGATACCAATGCGAAGGAATTAAATTCCAACTTATAATTTTTATTAATTTACAAATATAAATAGGCATTTGAAATGCCAAATACAATTTGTATGCAACAATCTGAAAATATCTTAACAGTTTTGTCGTCATTCTAAGTTGTCAAAAAAATATTGATTTAAAATAATAAAACCTATGCCTAGTTGGATCCTTATCAAAGCCATAACTAGAAGCAAGGATGCCCTCAATAGTAGTATGGATGCCATGGTTGGGAACAAGAGGAAGAACATATCTTTCGTAAGTCCTATCCAAGCAGTCAACATTACACTAGAGGTGATATCAAGGATGAGATGATCAAGCATGATATAATTATTTTTAAAAGCAGAGGATTAGTATGTAGGTGTCATGTATACTAGCCATGTTTTATAGAGATTTGAAGTGGATTAAATGGAAGTGGGGATTGAATAGAAATTACTCCATGACTTTTCTTCTAAAATAATTTTTTCATCTTCATAGTTTGAAAATCATGGATTAAAAAAAAGTGGTGGCCCATGGTTTAGGAGGAGAGATCCTATATTTAAAGACCACTAAGAAGAAATTTTCTATGTAGACATAAATTATTAAAAGGTTTCTAATGTGGGTTAGGCTTTTTGGACTTCCATATTAGCTTATCAATAAGGAGGTTTTAAAGAATATTGACAATGCTTTTAGGGAAGTTCATACAAGAGGGACCAACTACTAAGGACCAAAAACATTTTGTATATATTCGAATGTGTCATTGTGGATATTTCAAAACCTTTCCCAAAATCCCTTAAGATAAAATCTAAATCAATTATAATAAGATCAACTAGTGATTTATGAAAACATTACATTATGATGCTATACATGTTATGTTATGAAATTGGATGCATGGCCAAAGTGAAAATGATCAAGAAAAATATAGTATATTTTGGTCATGAGACAAATGTCAAGACAAATCAAAGTGATCACAGTGTAGTAGAAGATGAGTTAGATCAAAGGATTTTCCACTCCCCAAAAAATGGTAAATAAAGCCCCTCTACATCATTAGATGGTGAAGGCCATCATGGTTTACTTATATATACCATTAGAAGAAATTAAGAACGATGTAGGGAATGACGAATTCCAATGTGTAGGTCCAAATTTAGAAGGAACCAAAGGTGTGAAGAAATATATGGAGGTAATTTTTTTAACAAAGAAGTCAAAAGAGGTCAACATACAAAAAAAATCGGCTTCATTTTCCTCAAGTAGTAGAAAATCATCTTCTTGCAATAAAAATGACAGTCATATAAAGTTTCTCTTACACTTTAGGGTCTCAATAACAACACAATGAAGAAAGGAGTATGTAGGATATCCATGAAAATTAGGGTTTTTAGGGGAGCATAGGAAAGTAAGTACTATGGAGGATGATACTTGCATTTTAGGGATTTTAGGGTAGTATAAAGAAGAAAATATTTTTGAGGTTATTATTTACACTTTAGGTTCTCCAATAAGCATAAACCTATAGAGGATAAGCTCATTATGAATAATATCGAAAAATGAAAGAGATTAATATAGAAGAAAGTGTTGGTGCAAATGGAAAAAGGAGAAAGAGCCTCTCAAAGTAAGAACAAAGAGAAAAAAAAATCTTAGAGGGATAATGATTTGGTAAACCAAAAACAAATATCACAAATGTTAACAAGACATGGAGCTAAGCCTACAATTAAGATTTAAAAGTGATGATGAACATAGTATCTAGGAATATGGGTATGAATAAGGTCCTTAGAAAATGACATCAAGTAATTGATATGTTGTTATAGTATTGAGTTCATTTTAATACAAGAACAACAGTCATAAGAAATGTAAGGATGCATTAAAAAATATTTGGAAGGGATTGTCTTGCAAGAAATATGAGAATAATCTATATGTTTCAACTACAATTTCTCTTCATGATATTTGCTAGAAGGACCTAACTTTATTTATGTTAAATTCAAGGATGATTCATAATTTGATCTATGGATCTTTTTAGGGGAGATGACTTCAACACAGTTTTATCTCCTAAAAAGAAGGATGAGACTCTTGGATGGCCTAAATCAATAGAAGACTTTGCTTCCTTTTTCAATTCAAATGCCCTTTGGGATGTTATTTTTTCAAGCTTTCAATACACATGGAACAACATATGAATTGAAAAAATCATGTAGTATAAAGACTACGAGTTTTTTTGCTATCTGATACATCGCTGCAAATAGAGTATAATTTTTTTCATACATTTTAATGAAAGTATAATCAGATCACAACCATTCTCTTGGCACGTAATCTACTCAATAATAGTCACCCAAAATTGTTTTGATTTCAGTCTATGTGGCTCTAAGACCCTAATTGTTGGGAAAATTTACATTTTTTGGTACCTTACAAGTATCTTGTATATACTTTGTAAATATTTGGCATTTAGTAATCATTATGGTTTGTTTTTAGTAAAAGGTTAGTAAAATATTTTTCTTATGAGAAATATGAAGTCATATCTCCCATAAGTTTGAGGAGATTAAGAGATAGTTGAATATATAATGTCAAAATACTCCATGTAAAGGCTTTATGTAGGGGTTGCAAGAGAGATTGATGTAATGAAAACACACTGCATTAATTTGTATTGTAATGCATTGTAAACTTCTCATCAATATAAATGTAGAGTGTTTGTTTATCTTGAGTCATGGGTTGAATATATGTTATAGTTTCTTTATGGCGTATTGTCTGTAACCTTGTTGAACATTGTAATATCCTTGTTTAAGATATATTAAGATTGAGATTATTGAATATAGCTCATTTGCCAACTGTAGGATCAAAGCTATAGTTTCAAAGAGTAATATGTAGAGAAGTCTCCACTAGATGTGAAATAGATAAGTCTACTCAAAGTATTTATATCCAAAGTGGAACATAGTTTGTATTGTGTGAGTGCCCAAGAGGTCATAGATAAGTTTTCTCAAAGTATTTATGTCCAAAGTGAAACATTGTCTATATTGTGTGAACACCCACATATTTAGGAGACATCCTTAGAAGCAATCCTTAAGTAATAGACATCCTGAGTAGAAGCCATATACTAGTGATTTTTTTAATTAGCATCCAATGTTGGTTAAAGCCAACATAGTTGAACTATAGCTAGACCGAGAGGAGAATCCCTAACAAACGATGTCACAAGGAGGAAATATACAAAAAGGCCTTGATATGAGAAGAAAGTCATGTGAACAAAGTCATGGAAGAGAGCCATGATAAGAAAGTTGTGGGAAGAGAACCACAAAAAGAAAGTTGTTGGAAGAAATCAAGGTGGAATGATCCCTACTAATAGTGCATCTGAATTATAACTCCTAAGCGTCCCAAAAACTAGAGTAAGTAAAAATAACTTGAGTGTGTCAAAATATTTATTGTTAACAATATTAAAAGAGGATATTTTTTTTGTTGCATTGGAAAAATGATAGCTAGAGAGACATTTAATGCAAATTAAAATTATACAAGTATAATGCCTGAGATAGACCACACTTGGAAGGAGAAAGAAGCTAGAATAGACCCAACTTGACCAAACATGGAATAGGTTGAAATGGACCGAGATTGGACGAATTAGACCTAGAACAAGGAATCCAAAGGCATGCCAAAACACTCATTGACATGTCAACACGAACTTCGAGAGGTGTGGTGCCTATGAAGTTTGGAGGGAAACACAAAATGAAAGTTTGAAATGCACATTTGAGCGTACACTAAGGTACACTCATATACTTGTTTTAAATTTATTTTAAAAGGTGTATAATGGAAAATTAAAATATTTAAAGGTAAATCAAATTTTAAAGGGACAATTCAAAAGGTATATAAGTGAGATTAAATTCATTTCTGAAGGAATATTTTTAAGAAAATAATTTAAGAGAAGAAATTTATAGGGAATAATTTCATAAAAGGATAAATTTACTTTTAAAAGAAGAGGCAAGAAGATTTTGAATAATCAAAAAGGAAAAATTAGAAGACTCGTTTTATTTATGAGATTTAAAAAGAAATATTTGATTGATATTTGAAAAGAAAAATTCATTTAAGGAAATATTTTAAGGAAGACTATTATCAAATTTATTGAAATCCATTTAGCCTTATAAATTGCATTTGATTTGCAAAGGATATTTTTAAAGGAAATTTTTGGAAGGTATATTGTTGAAGGAATATTTTCAAATAGAGACATTGAAGGCAAGTTCAAAGATAAGATCAAATAATTGAAGCACTCCCCATAAGGGGCGAGACATATATTCTTCTGCATATTTTCTCTAAAGTTGATTGGTATAAGAAAAGAGAAAATATTGAAAGAATATTGAAGGTTCATGGGATTTAATATTTTATGAAACATATTTTTTTAAAGGAAGGAAAGAGGAAATGAACTATTGAAAATAAATTTACATTTGAAGAATAGAAAATTCTTTTTACAAAATCTATAGAGTTAATTAGGTGGTCAAAAGATTTTCTACTTGGTGATGAATATAATTTTTAAGTTGCCATCATCCAACAAATTGCAAATTGGAAAAGGATCATATTTTTGAATAAATTCAGGAAGATATAATTATTGATCTTGCTTTGAGAAACGTTTTTTTCTAAAATACCATGGAAAATACAAAAATATCCCTCTCATAATCTCAATTACTAAAAGGATCGAAATTTACTCGAAAAAATAAGATGAAGTCAATACTTATTGTTAAAAAATTTGGGATATAGTTATGCGAGATAAAAAATATCCATAGGATGCCACAAGTAGACAAAAATATAATTAAAAAAGATGTAAAATCTCTTATGCTAATAACATTTAGGATATCAGATGATATATAAGCACATATAAGTGAGGCCAAAACTTCACAAGAAGCTTGGGATAAACTATGCACCATATTTGAGGGAAGGAATGAAGCCACTATTCTGCACTTACAATCACAATTATATTCACTAAAAGTCCAAGATGGTGAAAATATAGAGCACTTTCTTAGAAGGATAGAAGATTTAAAATGAAAACTACAAACTATGGGAGAGAAAGTACAAGAAAAGTTACTTGTCTCAGTTACTCTTAGAGCACTTATAGAATCATTTAAAATATTGGTCACATCTCTCCAAGTGTCAAATAGGAAAGTATTATTTAAAGACTTAGTTAATATCCTTCAACAATATAAAATAGAAAATCAAGAAAGAGATGAATTGTCAACCAATGCTTTCATTTCAGCAAAAATGCCATTAAGTAACAGAAGAATTCCTTCTACCTCATCATCATAGAATCAACCAAAATGGAAAAAAAAATATTGTCATATATATAACAAAGGACACATCACCAAATTTTACAAATTTAATTTACTCAATCAATGGAATCAAGTGTGTACATATTATCAAAGAAATCAATAAAGAAAATACCAACCAAGACAATATCAAAAGGGACAAAACCAAAAAGGACATATAGCCCAAGAAGTACAAGAATCAAAATCTAACTATGAGGAGGACTATGAATCAACTCACAAAGCACTTATGGCAAAAGAAGTGTTTAAAACAAGTATGACATCAAAATCTTGTGAAGAATATTCTAAACATGAACAAAATGAATTATTGAGTAATAGTATCAAGGTGATGAATGGAAAAAATGACACATGTAACCTACTTGAGAGTAATACTAGAGACATTGATCATAAAAAATAAAATGGTTGTGTTAAATAGTTAGAAAATGTTTATGTCGATCATTCAAAAAATATTTGAGGCAGTTAATGTTTATGATGATGATAATGACATAAATGTTGATAATCATAAGAATATCATTAGATGGGTTTTTCCAAAGAATTGTGACTTAAGGTATTCTAAGTTTTATAGTTTCATATGTATTAAAACAAAGAATGTTCATGAAAAAGCTTGTGCAATTTTTTTTTGCTTTGATTGTACAGAGTGTGGCCAAATTATCAAAGTTGATGGATAATGTGTTGTAATGACCTGAAGTCTTCAAATAGTGACAAGGATAATGAGAGTATAAGTAATTCAAATATTAACACTAGTTCATTTTAATCAACATTCAGATATTGTTAGTGATACAGATAAATATCATTAAGGTCTATGTTTTTTCAGAATTCATCAATAATGATAAATACTTTTGTGTTGTATTTAGATCAAGATAATGATGAGTTTGAAAGACAAAAACAATTAAACTGGAATATAATGAAACAAGACGAGGAGTGAAAGAACCTAGTGTATCTAAAATAAGATCAAAATACAAAGGCCTTGAATTTAGAGGACAAGATGATGAGAGTAATTTTGTGACAGAGAATACTAATACCAACTTCATAACAAGGAATGTTGTGAAAGGTAATATCAAATGTATAACTAGAAACAATGAAGACAAATTTGTGACAGGTACCAAGTACAACCATCGTGATAGAAATGCACATATGAAAGATAAATGTTTCAAAAGAAGCAAAACCAAAAAGCAAGAGCTAGAGTCAGTGCCAGATATAGAGCTTGAAATCCAAAACCAAATTCATAGATTGACATTATATCAAATAATTTAATACGAAGGATTTTGGAGAATATTACACCATTTTGTACCTTGTAAGCATCTTGTAAATACTTTGTAAATATTTGGTGTCTAGGTGTCTTGTAAATATTTGGCATTTAGTAATCATTAGGGTTTGTCATTATTAGAAGGTTAATAAAATATTTCTCGTATGAGAAATATGAAGAGTAGTCTCTCTCGTAAGTTTGAGGAGATGAAGAGATAGTTGAAGATGAGATGCCACAATAGTTCATGTAAAGGCTTTATGTAGGGATTGCAAGAGAGATTGATGTAATGGTTATACAATGCATTAATTTGTACTATAATGCATTGTAAACTTGTCATCCATATGAATGTAGAGTGTTTGTTTACCTTGAGTCATGGGTTGAATATATGTTATAGTTACTTTATGATATATTTATTGTCTATAACTTTGTTGAGCATTGTAATATCCTTGCTTGAGATATTACAAAATATAACTCATTTTCCAACACTAATTTCTTTCAAATGTTTTATGTTATGGTGGGATGAACCAAGGTTTGAAGGAGGTTTGAAGGATCATGCATGTGCATGTTTTCAAAAGCTAAAATATCTAAAGGGGAAAATGAAAATTTGGAATATTAGATATTTTTGTAACATATTTAAAATAAAAGAAAAACTTAAATTCAAGATCAACAATTTACAAGAGATAAACGAAATTAATGGAATGGAACAAGAAACTTATGTGCAATGAAATAAGTTACTTTTTATTATCTTGTTTTTTTGCAAAAGAAATAATCATACTAGTCTCAAAAATCGAAGGAGAGATGGCTTAAGGATGTTAGGAAATTATTATCATCATAGTTTGTTAGCATCATAATAAGTTGAGTAGTTGCAACCACTCAACATAGGGTTCATGTGTTCACTATTAGTTATGGGTGGTTGCAGGTAGTTGTTGTCTTATTACAAGTTATTATGCCATATTGAGCATACCTTATGTATTTAAATAACCTTTGATCAATGAACGATATCATAAAAGCATTACCCAATGGAGGTATTAGAGTAGGGAGTAGAAGGTAGAGTCAACTCTCCTTCTGATCCATTGGGTCTCAATACCTTTATGAGGAAGAGCACCAGGTCTTCCTATAGCTTCAACATGGAGGAGCTCCAAAGCACTTAATCAATAACTCATTGTTGCATTCCTAGTGTTTTTATGGAGTCAGTAGAGAATATTTGGGTAAGGAAATAAGAGTGGTAAAGAGGAAAAACATATATGTACATACACTAGCATGCCAAAATATTCGTAAGAAGAAAAAGACATGGGTTTGGGGCCTAGAATTTTAATTTTGTATAGGATCAAATAACCAATTTAATCATTGTCACATTTTCCTAAGGTGTAGAGATAGAATGGCTACCCAATCACCCTCGATCATCGAAAGGCCAACCTAACCATGGCAACAATATGGAATTATAGCATAACATAATTTCCACCGGGGTGGTACATAAATGCTTATGGCACACCATTAGATCGAGCCGATGAATTAAGACCTCTCACCTAAAGAACCTAGTGATGAGCACCATAAATGCTCATTTTATATACACTTTTAAGGGCATCATTATTGGTTTAAATTAACATTTGAAATGTATTTTTATATAGATTTTGCATATAATTGATAGAAAATGAAGTATTATGCTTGACTAGTGTTTTTAGTGGAAAGTGTGTGTAAATGCAGGTTTTTGCTACTAATTTGGTGTTTTGAGTCTACATCTCATTTGGGCTTGGCAATGCACGAAGACATCTTGAAAAGAACATTGATAAATGGTGAAGGCGGGCACTTGATTCCTGACTGTTGGTGGTGCCTGATTCTTGACTATTGGTGGTGCCTGCTTCTTGACTATTGGTGGTGCCTACTTCCCGACTATCGGTGCCTGCTTCTTGACTATTGGTGGTGCCTACTTCCTGACTACCGGTGCCTGCTTCCCGACCTATTTTTTGGTGCCTGACTCCCGACCTATTTTCTAGCGCTTGACTCCCATTGATGAGTTGGTCGATTGACCAAGTCAATGTTGATCGGTTGACCAAGTCAACGTTGATCGGTTGACCAATTGACCATGCACTTTTGAAGGAGGTTGTTGCACACAAGATGAAGGAGAAATATTCGTATTTCTATGCATATTAATTTTTTGTGATTAAAATAGAATAAAACACTTTTATTCTATTTTGACCATATAAGATTTTTAAAGGCATTATTCTAGGATTAGTTGTTACGTACACCTAAGGATTATTATATTTATTCCTTTGGTGAACGAACATGCTTGTAAATAGGAGAATAATATCTATTATTCTAGGATTAGTATTTACGTACACCTAAGGATTATTATATTTATTCCTTTGGTGAACGAACATGCTTGTAAATAGGGAGAATAATATCTGTGTACAAACGTATTGTAACAAATCACATTACATGATTAAAGGAGACCATTTTATTATTGTAACAAGATTTGGCTACGTTCTATATAAGAACGAAAGCCAAAAAAATACAGAGGTTGGATCAGAGAATAAAAGGATCATTTTTACACAGTCAATAAAACTATTCTATTATGCATAATTTATAAAGTTGCAAATACTCTTAATTTCATAAAGCAATCTTTATGTAATTAGTTGGGCGGACTATCTACGGGAGCCTGAGCGCCCACTCCCTACAGTAGTCCTCCCATTTTTATTTTTTTTATTTATTTTCAATAGATTAGTTTCCTGCTTTATTTTAATTCAGTTGTGTGTTTTATTTTTTGCATTTTATTTTCAGCACTTTAATTTTAGTTTGTAATTTATTTATTTATTTATTTTTCTGCACTTAGCTTAATTTAGTTTGGCTGAAATAAAAATGAACAAACACCCCCACCAAACTAAATAGGTACAAAGGAATTCATTCTCCACACTACAGACATATACTGTGCATGACACTCACAAGTTTACGAGTTGTCCCAAATTGACAAATTAAATGGAGGCAAGAAATTAAACCATAGATTAATCAATGTTTTTCTCAACACATAGTCCACAATACCATTTGGTTGTCAATGCAAGGTGGGCCACGCATGCCACTCTCAAACACTGTGATGCTAGTGGCACTGGTTTAGTAGGAAAAATAGTAACAATTTGAGTTGGGTTGAACACGACAACACAATGAAAATGATGGAGTCACCCTAAATCTATAGGGGCTATCCCCTTAGCATCCTAATTTTCCTACTGAAATGGCTCTTCACCTTAACCTATGAAAATTGACTAGGCAAGTCTTTATTATTTTTTGATGCAAGTATTTAAACAATTCTTATGCTTGGTTTTTTATAACCTACCATGAATTTGCATGATCCTTTTGTTGATTTGGCCAAAATCCTTGTCTTAGACAAAAATAAATCAATGAGAATTGGAATTGACCTTACCTTGATGAGATATTCCTTATTATTTTATGTTTTCGTAGAATATTTGAGCAAAATGCTAAGTGTCAGCTTGTTGGTTCCCGTAAGCCTATAGTGGTTGCATAGGTAGAAGTCAAACTCCCACGGGTGCACGATCATGGTGTCCACCACCATTCCAAAAAACACAAACCCATGGCCACAATTATTGCTACCTAATATTTTAAAGCATTTGAATATTGAAGGAATACTCCAAGAATATTCCCTAGAGAATTTGGTTGGAGGAAAAGACTCAATTCCCTACACCTATTTTTTGCTTGACGAGACACTACTAATTTCTTACTATTCAAGGCATTGATCAATTTGTGAGTATAGGTTTATATATACTCGTTGGAAAGATATTTTCAAGGCCAATCCAATGGAATTAAATTTTTTTAATTTTGTGAATATTGAACATGGCTAGTAGCGAACCAAAGTTTCTATTACCCAATTCTCAGCTATTGTGAGGGAATAATTATTCTTCTTGGAAAAGTAAACTCAAAACTTAACTTGAGTTTAAGGAAGTGTGGAAAGTAGTAAATGGGTCCACTACCTATCTTGACATAAATAATGTTTGACAAGGTAGATAGGAAGGCTAGGTTGATCATCATGTTTTTGTCTTTGATGAAACTCAACCATTCATTTGTAACTCAACCACGTCTAAAGATGGATGGAACAAGCTCAAACAATATTTGACACAAATAATAAGAACCAAATCTTGTTCCTTCAAATCCAACTTCATTGTATAAAAATGAAGCAAGCCGAAAAACTCAAGTCATTTCTAAGATGAGTTGTAGAGTTGCATGCATCACTATAAGCCTTAGGAGAAATGGTATCTAATGACAAACTTGTTTCTATTATTTTGAGATATATTCCCTCATAGTATAATGTGTTTGTGGAGACTCTGAATGTCACTAAGCAAATGCCAAAATTTGAAAAATTGGTAAAGCTACTTCAAAAAATGAAATCCTCTCATACATCGCAAGATGAGGATCATATTCTCCTTTCAAATCGAAAGGGAAATTAGCCAGTCAAAATAGGAATAGGACCTTGACAACACCTCGAGCACCAAGGAAACAATTCTTGCATGCAAAAGACATGCACTTTGTGGCAAAATTTTTCACACATTGAAGGAATATTGACACCATTTTTTCACAAATGGATCCTCTCCTCAAGCAAAGCATTAGCAATAGAAGAAATCATACACTAACAAGGGAAATTCAAATTAAAAAATGAAGGCAATACATCAACAACATGGTAATGTTGACAAAGAATACCACACAAGAGCAAAAGAGTATGACCACTTAGGAGAAGAAGTCCATATATATGCTGCTAATGATCAACCATTTCATCATAAATATATTTGGTATGTTGATTTTGGAGCAACCAAACATATGACTAGTCAAAAAGACAAGTTTCAAACTCTAGACGGTTTCGATTATACATGATAGGCCTCCCTAGGTGATGACACATCCTATAACATCAAAGGCATAGGTGATGTTAATTTATAAATTAGGTCACACGCATACAAGATAACACAAGTCTTGTATGTTCTAGGTCTCACTGAGAATCTACTCTCTATCAACCAATTACTCGACCATAATTTGAAAATTGAGTTTGACAAACGACAAGACTCCAAGGTATGTCTCATTCATGATAAGGCTAGAAAATCTATGATTATTTCACATGGTAAATTAATAGGAAAGATGTTTGACCTTCATACAAAACATCATGACAATCAAACATTAATTGTCAAATACAATATTTTTGCATCACCCTGGCATTAATGATATGGTCATTTAAGTTTTTGCCATCTTATTGCACTTCAAAATAAGCACATGGTCCAAGGTCTTCATTCCTTGAAGAAATCTACTCAAATTTACCCTTGTTGCTTAGCTAGAAAGCAACATCAAGCTCCATTTGGTTCTTCAAAATCTTGATCTAAAGGGTCTCGATCTAGTTGATACCAATATTTATAGACCTATGGCTCCAAGCTATAATGGATCTCAATAATTTTAACTCTTTGTTGATGATCATAGTCACAAAATGTGGGTATTTTTCTTGCATAACAAGAATGAATCCTTTTTCTACTTCAAACAATTTAAGGCTCAAGTTGAGACATTCACAGGTTGTTATATCCATGTACTCTAGTCAAATCAAAAGGGGAGTTTACCAACAATGAGTTTTTTGCTTTCTTGAAGAAATGTGGCATTTGTTGATAACTAACAGATGCTTACACACCACAAAAAAATGGAGTTGCTAAACATAGAAATAGAACCACCATGGAAATGGTTCATTGCATGTTGAAAGATTCTCAATTTGAACCTTCTTTTTGGTAGAAGTACATACTTCAGTTTACTTGCTCAATCATGCCCCCAATGCACACTTGATCCAATCACTCCAATAGAAGCATGGTCTGGATATAAGCCATCAATATTTCATCTTCATATTCTTGGTTTTACAACATATATGCACATCCCTAAGGAGAATAGACAAAAATTGGATGAAAAGTATCATCAATGCATTCTATTAGGCTACAATGATGAATCAAAATCCTATAGATTATTTGATCTCGCTATCAAGAAATTGTATATTAGTTGTGATGTCATTTTTTATGAGAAAAATGAGTCACTCTCACCTTCTCCATAGGAATCTTCATCCAATTTTATTCCAAAAGTACTTGAATATAATGAAGATGAAGAAGATGCTAATGGGGAAGTTTCTAGAGAAAACAATAATAATGATGGTGATATGGACTAATTTGTTCCACCAGATCACACAAAAAATATCTAGGTGGTGCAGTAACACACTAAGAGCCTTAGGGAGAGATGGAGTTCTAGACACATCTACCATAGGACCTAGGACATGCAACATGGCTCGTGATGAGGTAAACATGGCCTTGATGAGTATTATTATACAAAATTTTGAAGCATCCATAGTTCAAGAAGGCTCTTTAGTCTAAGTCTTGTAAGGATGCTATGGACAATAAATATCAAGCATTAATGAAGAACAAGACATGGCAACTAGTTGATATTACACCAGGGAAGAAGGCCATTGGATGCAAATGGATCTTCAAGACCAAATATTAAGTTAGATGGTAGTATTGATAAATACAATGCACGACTTATAGCCAAGGACTATGCACAAAAGGAGGGCATTGACTATAAAGAAACTTTTGCACCTACAACCAAAATAAAGACCATCAGAATGATCTTTGTTCTAGTTACATAGTTTGGATGGAGGATTCATTATATGGACATCAAAAGTGCCTTTATTAATGGAGACCTAAAGGAAGAAGTCTACATGAATCAACCAGAGGGATTTATTACACTTGGACAAGATAAAAAGGTGTGTGAATTGATTAAATCTCTTTGTGGTCTTAAACAAGTTCCTCAAGCCTAGTATATAAAAATAGATGAACATTCTGGAAAAACATGGTTTCAAGAGAAGTCCATATGATCCAAATTTGTACCAAAAAGAGTAAGGGAGGAATTTGTGATCATAATTGTATAAAATGATGATTTGGTCATCATAAATAGTTTTGAGAAAATGATTCTTGCAATAAAGGATGACATGAAAAACTCATTTCACATGATCAATCTTGAAATATCACATAAATGATTGTAAGCATGGTTATGCATAAGGGGTAGTACCAAAAAAGTATTTATCAAATTGGGGCGAATCAACGTGAAAACTGTATAAACTATGGGGCGAATTTTTCAAAATTTTGAAGAAATTTTTTCAAAACATGGCAATTTTTTTTCAACTACAAGTATCAAAAAAATTAGCAGAAGGCGACTCGCAGAAGGTGACTGACAGACGACGACTGACAGAAGGTGACTGACATAAGGCGACTGGCAAAAGGCGACTAACATAAGGCAAAAGGCGACTGGCAGAAGGCGGCTGACACAAGGCGATTGGCAGAAGGCGATTGACATAAGGCGATTGGTAGAAGGCGACTAGCATAAGGCGATTGAGACAAGGCGATTGGCATAAGGCGATTAGCAGAAGGCGATTGACATTATGCGACTAGCAGAAGGCGACTGGTAGAAGGCGATTGACACAAGGCGACTGTCAAAAGGTGACTGACATTAGATGACTGACACAAGGCGACTGGCATAAGGCGACTGGTAGAAGGCAACTGGTAGAAGGTGACTGACACAATGCGACTGGCAGAAGGCGACTGACACAAAGCGACTGGAAAAAAAGTGACTGATAAAAGACAAATAACACAAGGCGACTGATAGAATGCGATTGGCAGAAAACAACTGACACAAGGCGACTGGCATAAGGTACCTAACACAAGGCGACTAGTAGAATGCAATTGACATAAGGTGATTGGTAGAAGGCTACTAACACAAGGCGACTGGCAGAAGGTGACTGGCAGAAGGCAACTAAAATAAGGTGACTGGCAAAAGGCAACTGGCACATGGTGACTAGCATATGGCGAGTGGCAAAAGGCAAGTGGCACTAGGCGATTGGCAAAAGGTGAGTGGCACATGGCGATTGATAGATGGCAACTGGTAGATGGCGAGTGGCAAAAGGCGAGTGGCACTAGGCATCTGGCAGAAGGCGAGTGGCACATAATGACTGAGAAATGGTGAGTGGCGTAAGGCGACTGATAGATGGCGACTAGCAGATGGCAAGTGGCACAAGGCAACTAGCAGATGGCGAGTGGAACAAGGTGACCACCACAATCGTAAATAAGATGGTGCCACGTATCCTCCCT
Source organism: Wollemia nobilis (assembly GCA_028583015.1). Lineage (NCBI taxonomy): Eukaryota > Viridiplantae > Streptophyta > Pinopsida > Araucariales > Araucariaceae > Wollemia > Wollemia nobilis. Next base: position 3,207,625 of record JAQPPZ010017010.1, on the reverse strand, counting down.
TCTGCCACATGTCGTTCATGCATTAACTCCAGCCATGCAGAAAATCTATAAATTCATTTGCAGGGTCATTTGCAGATTTTCCCAGAGCAACTTTAAAACTTTTTTCCAGCATTTTTAGGGCATTTTCCACAGCGGTTTTAGAGCATTTTTAGAGCATTTCCAAGCAATTTTAGTGCATTTTGATAGTGGTTTTAGAGCATTTTGGCAACATTTTGACAACATTTTGGCATCATTTTTATAAGAATTTGCCAGTGTTTTCCTGCTTTTCAGATATGGCTAGTTGTTCCTCCCCTCTTCCATCCAAAGTTTATTTCAAGTACACCTTCTACCCTAATATCAAGAGCATTTTTAACACTCCTGATAGAGATTCCCAGTGGATTTACACCACTGGACTTGCTGGTGTGTTGAAGATGCCTCAGTTGAACATTAATATTTAGTTGATGCAACATATCGTTTCTTGTTACAACCATGACGTGTGCACTATTTCGATCCCTATGGATAACAACAATTTTTTTTTTTTCGATTAAACCCTCCGATGTGCAGCGACTATCAGGGCTACCATTTTCGGATGGTATACTGGTGAACAACCAGTACGTCTTAACCAATGATGATAAATCCACCCTAGGAAACCTTTACGTTGTTCATCCTGACAATCTGAAAGGCATAATTTGAAAATTTATTTTTATTTAACATTAAATATTGTTCTGTTATGGTTTCATTTTTCTAAAAATGTTCTCCTTGTTTTATTTTTTGTTTTCTAATAATGTTCTCTTTTTTCGATCAATTCTTCTAAGTCCAAAAGGGGCTTAAACATTTCGAATGTTGGAGACAAATTTCTATATGCTTGCATTGAATTTTTTTAAGCAAGGCTTATTCTGCAGGGCGACCTACAAAAAAGCTTTTTTGGGCACTTTCTTTATTACTTCATTGTATTGATGGTGATAAATTTGACTGGTGCACGCACATTTCCAACCGCCTGAAGCACAACCTTTTGAGTGCCAAAAAAATTCAAGCATCCGCTACACGGTGACTACCAACAATTTTATTCTTTGTTTATTTTAGGAAGCTTATTTTAAACTTCAATAGAGCAGTCCTCCCACTGCATTGCACCCCAGTTTGTTGTCTATTGGCATGTCTGATGGTGAGATACAGGTAAAAATATTTGTTGAAATATCTTTATTTTCTTTTTTTTATTTTATATTTTTATTCTCTAATTTTGTTTTGAAAATAGAAAAGAGCATCTCAGTCTTCAAGTAAGAGAGATGCCACATTTAGGATTCTGGAAGTATCTGCTGATTCTGACATGCAATCACAGTCATCACCAATGACTCCAACAAACGTGTGAGGTATGATGATGGTCGGATTCAGCATACACCTGCGACATATTTCTATCGGAGAAACGATTATGATCGACGTAGAAGAGGTTACCTCCAACCCACAAGGTAACCTTACTCTGCATTGTTCAAAAATGCTTTTTTAAATGATTTATTTTTTGACTTAATATTATGTTTTTTTAATGTGTTTTACATATTTTTCAGACAAAGGGCAAATGGTTGAAATATCAATGGTTGTAGAGTTTGAGTCAGGTATGTATATTTTGAATAAATCTTTTTTAATGCTATTGTTATTTACAAATGATTTATTTTATGTTCTTGTGTGAAATTTAAGAGAGGGACCTCATAGATTCAAAAGGCTAAAAAAAAAATGGATCCACCACCTGACCCTCCACGACCACAACCACAACCACAACCACAACCACAACAGGTTCAGGTCCACCCAAAGCAAGTTCAGGTCCATCCACTTCAGGTTCCACCTACGAGGAACCAATAACACATGTGTGGTAAAATGTTCCTCACACCGCCACCTCACAATGCAAGAAGTGCTACAGAGACACAAAATGTGTCATCATCTAATATTTTTGTTGTACCGATATTAATCTTGGAGAATTTTTCAAATGTTGAGAGTGCATCTCAAATGCCCTCGAGAACTCTTGATTGTGACTTTCTTTATCAAGGTATGAATCCTAAAAATTTCCCTTTAAATGCAAGTGATATTCTTGAGGATGAAGAGGACATTGATGGAGAAGAAGATGATGTCAATGTAGATGTCGTCGAAGTTTCCCCCTTCGACCCACAACAAGTCATCACCCGTACTATTATAGAAGATGATATCCTAAACGTTTCTGAAAATGTGTTATTAGCCGATGCATGTAAAGCTGTAGTTCATAATACTCTTCTTTCGGATATTGATAAATTTAAGGAATGGGAATATCGGGCCAAGGTTTTGATTAAAGCCATCAATGACCAATATAAGAAATTTTCAAAAAGAAAAGAGTTGTTTCTCAAGATGGAGAATGAACCCCAAAAGCTTGATGCCTTGCTACATAAAGATGAATCTGGAACTATGGAGGTCGAGTCTACATACAGAGATGAAATTCTTGTCGTTGTTATGAATCATTTGGAAAATCTCAATGCAAAAGCCCAAACATATTTTAATGAATGGGCACTTGATCAGAACAAAGTAGCAGTTGCAGAAACAACACGACTTACAGCTGATGTAAGTTCTACATCTAACTAAAAAATATTTTTTTTGTTAAATATGTTTTGTTTATAAATATTAACCTTTTTTTATTTCTGTTTTGTAGTCTAATTTCCAGCACCTAAAGCAACAATTCAGTGCCATGAAAGTTTTGATCAAGACTACCAAAATTAGCATTAATAATGCTATTGAATTGAAGAAGAGGTTACAACAGACGGTTAGAGAAAATAATTACCTAAAGAAGGTTATCAAAGATGGGGGCCTGGATGTCGAGGCTAAACTAAAAGAAAAGGAGGAGTTGAATGCACATTTCAAAGAAGATTCAGCGAAGGAGAAAGTGCCTTGTTATTTGGGATTAACACTACAACAGAAAGTTTGGTTAGGGCTGGGGCATTAGAAGAAAAGAATATTGAGGTAGATGTGGGTGGACCTTTAGGAAACATTGAAAAATAATAGATATTTGTTGTGTTGGGTTTCAAGTGAAATAAAAACTCTTTATATCTTTATATTTTTATAAATATTTAAGACTAGTATTTTTTTGAAAATTGAAATCAATGTTAGAGGCAATTTCTGAAAAATTCATATTATCATTTTGAAGTTTTGTTTTTAATTATTATTATGTTTTAATTTGAAGCAGAATAAATAATGTTTGATATGTTTGATATCCTTTTTGAGAATTGAAATCAATGAATGAGACTATTGTCAAAAAATGTTTTATCTATTGGAAATTTTGTTTTCAATGTTGTTATGTTAAGATTATATGTGTTGATGTATTAAGTAATTTGAAGTGGAATAAATAATGTTTGATATGTTTTGTAAATTGCAAATGAATGGTATCATTTTTTAGAATTGAAACAATGAATGAGACTATTTCTAAAAAATATGTTATCTATTTGCAATTTTGTTTTGAATGTTGCTATGTTATGATTATGTGTTGATGCATTAAGTAATTTTAAGTGGAAGAAATATTGTTTGATATGTTTTGTAAATTGCAAATGAATGGTATCATTTTTTAGAATTGAAACAATGAATGAGACTATTTTCGAAAAATGTGTTATCTATTGGAAATTTTGTTTTGAATGTTGTTATGTTAGGATTATATGTGTTGATGTATTAAGTAATTTGAACCGAAAGAAATAATGTTTGATATATATTGTAAATTATAAATGAATGGTATCCTTTTTTAGAATTGAAACAATGAATGACTATTTCCGAAAAATATGTTATCTAGTAGAAATTTTAAGTGGAAGAAATAATGTTTGATATGTATTGTAAATAACGAACGAATGGTATCTTCTTTAAATATTGAATTCAATGAATGGTATGAATTGTTCTTAATTTGAAGTGGAAGAAATAATGTTTGATATGTGTTATCTTTTTAAACCTTTGTTTTGAATGTTGTTATGTTTTGATTGTTTGTGTTGATATATTAAGTAATATTGAATTATGTGAATGTAGTAAGATGTTCTTTTATGTTATATGAATTAATTTGAAATGTTAGAAAATACAGCATAGGCAATTACTTGCACGAATAACAAATATTACAAGAAAAATAATGTAACATGTGAAATCAAATCAAATGATAGCATCCTTTCATTCAGATATGTGAAATCAAATCAAATAATAACATGTGAACTCAAATTAAATCAAATGAAAACATCCTTTCATTCTGATATGTGAAATCAAATCAAATGATAGTTTCCTCTCATTTTGATATGTGAAATCAAATCAAATGATAATATGTGAAATAAAATCAAATGAATGCATCCTTACATCATAATTCTGGAAGCTGGAACAAACTCTTTTCAGATTGTATAAAATGTTTTGCACTCATTCCCAAAATTTCTATCGTCACAATATGACCAGCGTTACCATCATCCTCATCATTATCAATATTCGTTACATCTCTTCTCTCTGCCAAAGAACTCCAATGTGACAATGCTCTTTTGTAAGAAAACTCCTCCACCTCATAGGCCGACACATATATTCTCAAGCAATTCTCCAAATTTTTTTCCAACCTATTTCGAACTTTAGATTTTATATATGAAAGTACACTGAACAACCTTTCATATTCCATGGATCCCAAAATCATCGTTTGACATAATTCATATAAATGAAAATATTCACTCATAGTATGTTTTAAGACAGTACTTGGTTGTAATATTCTCCACAAACGTGAAATAGAATCTGCTTCATGACGATTAGAGAGCTGTGAAACTTGAGCAGACATTGTTGTTCCAAAACAGTTGGATTGTTTTGTCAAAATATCTTTGTTCAGAATGCCATTGATTTCAATGCCATTGACTACAACACTTTGACTAAAATGGCCAACAAGTTTGCCCATGTATTTGAAGAACAAAGAATTTATAATCTGGTATTCATTAGAAGGATCCCAAAACATTGGATTTACCACACCCATAGCCTCTAGCAATTCATCTCTTTGAAAACGGTCTCTGATTTCTTTTGTCAATGATTCTACTATTTGTTTTAGTTTAAGTTTTGTATCGTCCACAACCACATGAAATCTATTGTAGGTTATGGGTATTTGCTCAACTTCATTTGTAGCTATATTCAATCGCACACCATAACAATATAAAGGTATTTTATTTCTGCGAACATTAATACATAGATGATCATTAATATTGAACTTTAAAAAGCTCCGAGGACTATTCACACTTGTTAATGCTCTCCAACTCTCAAACAAGGGATCCATAAAATTTTGACCAGATGCATACATCATATCAATATGCATTCAAATTTGTATTCTCGCACTAATGAAATCCACTATATAAATCGATATTTCTTGTGTAATTTTGATCAAAGTATTCATTTTTTTCAACATTGGAAGAATTCCACACAATGTGAGAAGAGTTTCAAAGTCACTCATTCGAAAAAATAAATCTTTAGCCTTATCAATCGCCCTACGATTTGCATACATAAACCCTATCAAGGATTGATATTCTTTGAAAACTCTTAAAGTCGGTAGATACATCGAAATCCACCTAGTATCCACATCTTTCAACAATTTTTTACCTTCGGTAATTGTTAGTCAAAAAGTGACTAACTACAGAAAAATAGCTGATGCACCTTTTTGCATATTTTCCAAGAAGACCGAAGTGGCCCATATGCTAAAGATCAAAGAAAAAGCAAAACACCGCAAGAAGGAAAAAGTGTCGCGATATCGCGACATGTTGCATTTTGCAGGTCCAAAGCAAAGAGAAAGAGCAAGGAGGAAAAAGTGTCGCGATATCGCGACATGTTGCATTTTCGCGGTCCAAAGCGAAGAGAAAGAGCGAGGAGGAAAAGTGTCGCGATATCGCGACATGTTGCATTTTTGCGAGCAAAAGCAAAGAGAAAGAGCAAGGAGGAAAAAGTGTCACGATATCGCGACATGTTGCATTGTCGCGGCCAAAAGGGAAAAAGTGTCGCGATATCGCGACATGTTGCATTGTCATGGCCAAAAGGGAAAAAGTGTCGCGATATCGCGACATGTTGCTTTGTCGTGGCCAAAAGAGAAAAAGTGTCGCGATATCGCGACATGTTGCATTGTCACGGCCAAAAGAGAAAAAGTGTCGCGATATCGCGACATGTTGCTTTGTCGCGAGCACAAAAGGAAAAAGTGTCGCGATATCGCGACATGTTGTATTTTCAGGCTAAGAGCAACAAAAAGGGAGCAAGGAGGCAAAAGTGTCGCGATATCGCGACATGTTGCATTTTCGTGGCTAAAAGCGACAAAAGAGAACAAAGAGGCAGAAGTGTCGCGATTTCGTGACATGTCGCATTTTCGCGATGCAAGAAGAAGAATCAAGCTGAAGACATAGAAATGTCATGATTTCATGACATGTCTCATTTTCGTGGAGCAAAAGAGCAAAGTAAGAGACGAATGTCACGATTTCGTGACATGTCTCATTTTCGAGGAAAAAAGAGCAAAGTAAGAGAAATGTCGATTTGAATGTCTCATTTGGAGGCGAAAGAGCAAAGCAAGAGACGAACGTCACGGATTTCGTGACATGTCTCATTTTTGTGGCTGAAGCGGCAGAAGAGCAAAGTAAGAGACGAATGTCATGATTTCGTGACATGTCTCATTTTTGTGGTTGGAAGCGACAGAGGAGCAAAGCAAGAGACGAATGTCACGATTTCGTGACATGTCTCATTTTCGTTGGAGGCGACAGAAGAGCAAAGCAAGGAAAGAATGTCACGATTTCGTGACATGTCTCATTTTCATGGTTGGAAGCGGTAGAAGAGCAAAGCAAGGAAAGAATGTCATGATTTCGTGACATGTCTCATTTTCACGGTTGGAGGCGGCAAAAGAGCAAAGCAAGGAAAGAATGTCACGATTTCGCGACACGCCAACTGTAAAGGAATAAAATGTATTTTTGGCAATCAAAGGCATGCACTGACACCAAGAAGTGATTTCTGACATGATTATCAGAAATCTAGGATAGAACAGGCTTGCCAGATGATTGAAAATGTGACAGGCTCATCTAGAATTTAATTAGCAGAGGAGATATCTAATTCATAGAAGACTTGTTGTGTATCATTAGAAACTGCAGATGATTGCTTGTAAAATAGTAAGATGTACTTAGAAAAAGATACTCTTTTAGGGTATATATAGGGGTGAGCGACTCCAAAAAAAGGTCGGCTCTTGGACGTTTACAAGACTGAATACATGTACTTCGAATACAAGCAATAAAATCACATCTCCCATTGGCTTCTGGTTCATATCGTGCAAGTGTATGTATTAATGTTCTTTATTTCTGCTTACAATATTGAATTGTAAATTGAGTCTGTTCTTATATCTGAACTTTCGCAATACATAAATCATATTGCTGGAATAAGAATCTAATATATACGCATGTTAAACGAAATATTAGAAATCATATCTGGAATTATATAATTTCTGCATGGAAATGTGTTTAAATGCTTTGGATAGAAGTAAGTAAATCTGTCTTTGTTGTTGTCTAATCTGCACCATATAAAAGTTCTAGCTTAGGCTATATTTCCCTTATCTCTTGTTCCCCTTTTCTCTAAAAAACTCAAAGGAACCAGCCTTCTCTGGAGACTAGACAGATGATCTCAAGCAAGATCTGTCTATTCAATGTTGGCAAAGTCTAAGGCGCAACACTATTAACCGAAGGCAGATTTTGTTCCAACAGTTTTTGGCACGCCCGGTGGGACCAGCAATCCCACAGTATTGTATAAGTTTTGGTGTTTTACCTTAAGAGCCTTTTTTTTTTAAATCTCAAGAAAAACCACCTGGCGACTCCGTTGCAATTTAGACCATAAAAGAAAGACCTTGTCTAAAAACCTTCTGGTTATATAGCCATATGATAACCAGATCCCGAGCTAGAAACTCTGAAGAACCTATCGAGTTCTTTGAACTACATCTCGAAAGCCTAAAAGCACACCCTGTGCTAGCCGCACGATCAAATCCGCCCGGCACCATTAGCACCTCTTTAACACCCATTGTAGGAGCATCTGCAAGCAATCCCATAGCGGTTGTAACTCCTTTAGCAATCATGGTAGCCGCCTCCCCCTAGCGCATCTTGTGTGGAATCAAACTGGCCCTTTGAACTTGGGAACACACCACCAAATTCCACAAGCTGCACTAAAAGCATTACCGACCTTTGACGAAACAGGAAAAATAGTAGATGAGCACTCTGTTTAGATGTATCGATGCTAGCATCTATTTACAACATCACTCAGGAAGATGTAATGGTCAGATTGTTGATTATATCTTTGAAAGGAAAGATGCTCTATTGGTACAGAGCGCTTCCCATTGGATCCATTACTTCTTGGGCAGTACTTGTCGGCCGTCTGGTCGATGAATTTAATATACATGCGGATCCTTTCACATTGTTGAATCAATTCACTATCATTGAGAGGCATCCACAAGAAGAAATCCAAGATTTCAACATCAGATTTACCAAAACTCGTGATAGAGTACCGCAAGGCCTAAAGCCCATGGAAGAACAAGCTATATGCTATTATTTAAGGGCTTTTGATTCAGATCTCGGTATGATAATAAGGCAATCCCGTGTAACCACTTTTCTTGGGATCTATGTAGAGGCAGCAAGGGGCGAAGCTGATCTCATCGCTACAAAAAGATATCCATCAAAAAGTCTATTGCCAATTTTACCAGAGCTTTCCCAAGCATCAATTTCTAAACTGCTTGTACTCCCATCAACGCAGGCCCTCCCAGCTATAGCCGCACCTCCTACATTCCTTGCATTACCAGCTACACCCCTTGCATCAGCTCCCCCTAGTGATCAATACACGACCATAATTGATACAATGAAGACATTGTCAAATGAAATGGCATCCATGAAAAAGAGAGAGGCTGAAAGGAATTTTTTGCCAAGGAGGTTCCCTCAGGTAACGAGAGATGCAACACAATCAAGCAATAGGGGACAAGAGAGACCGAGCACGGTATATACAAATGAGACAGTGGAGGCCGAGGAGCCTCCCACTAATTCTAACTTTTGGTGCACTACATGTAACGATCCACATGGGGAAAGTTCGTGTATGATACACCAGCATTATGTACAAAGTATAGCAGTTGAAAAGAGTAAAGAAAAAATGAAAGGCCATGTAAATATAATTAGAGAGGATGACCACAACTTCATGATGCCTACAGTAGAACAGGTTTCAGTTTTGACAAGATCAGCTAAGAAACCACTGCAAGTAGACCCTAAAGAGCTTCAGCCATTGAATGTTTCCCCTGCTCCCAAGGAAGTTCCCAAAGAAACTCCTAAGGGAAGTCTCCCTCAAGAAAGAAAATATCAGTTTCCAGCCAAAATTCAAGGGCAAGAAACACACAAAGAATTTATTCCTCGGGGGAAAATGAAACCCAATAACAAGCTAGGGAAAGGTTGAGATTCCCCTCGCTGACAAAAAGGCAAAGAACTGAAGCTACCCAGGGATACAAAAATAAATGTGAAACTTTTGCCAAAGAAAGAGAAAGAATAGTTGATTCACCTACATTAAGTATAGTAGAGGAAATGAAAAAGACTCCTTCTAAGGCAAGTATGTATGATGCTCTTCAAATCCCAGGTCAAATCGATCTCCTACAGGAATCCCTAAGAACAATGAAAAATGGAGGTGGGACTGCATCATCTTCAAAAATGGTTCTAACGAACTTGACGTCTGCCATTGGTAAGAACAGGCCACCACCCTTTTATTTGTCCCTTCAAATGGAAGGATGGGTTGTCCACAACTGCATGATAGATTCAGGCACTGCTACCACTGTGATACCCAAAGCAATATGTGATATTATGGGAATGGAGTACACTAGGAGCAACGCAGGCGTCCTACGAGTTAGATGGTACTCCAGTAAAAACTGTAGGAGTGATAAAGGATATTCCCATACGACCGCATAAAATGCCTCGGATGACAATCATACAAGAGGTAGTAGTCGTAGACTTGGAGCCCTATTTTGGTATGTGTCTATCCAGAGAGTTCACAACAAAGATAGGAGGATACTTATCCTTAGATTATTCTCATTTGGAGATACCTTTCAAAGGTAGAAGGGTCAAGATTTTTAATGAGAAACCATCGACGTTTCATGTAGAAAATATTGGTGAAACTGACCGTGTAAATATGATGACTGAAGAAACAATAGAAGAAGATCTAATGGAAGAAACATTAGAAGAGCTCCAAGCCGAGGACGAGTTTTCTCTACAGAATTTTAATGCCATGATAGAAACAGAAATAGGAAACTATTCTATTGAGAAACCAAAAAGAAAATTGATACCCTCCCTAGAAGAGGATGGTTCTGTGAATCAATTGTGGAAGCTTTTCTTTGATGGGGCTAGGTGCAAGAATGGAGTTGGTGCCGAAATAGTTTTGATTTCTCCCATCGGAGAGGAAAAGGTTTTCTCTTACAGGTTGACTTGGAGTTGCTCCAATAACACAGCAGAATATGAGGCCCTGTGCTTAGGGTTAAGAAAGGCTGAGAAATTGGGAATCAAACAGTTACTCATCTATGGAGATTCAGAACTTATTGTGAATCAAGTCACCAAAAAGGGTATAAGTAAACAAGATTATTTGAAGGCTTACAGGAACAAAGTGTGGGATCTCTTAGAGGCCTTTGAGGCCCTAAATATAAAGTTTATCCCTAGAGAACAGAATACCCACGCAGATTTGTTAGCTTCAGTGGGAGCTAATTTTTGTCCCGTAAGTAATGTTATTCAGAAGTCTAAAACTGTTAGACTTATATACGAGCCTTCAAGCACTCGATAAAAATATTTTCTGGCAAGTTTTTGAAAATGATGAACAGATACTGGATTTCTTAATCCATGAAATGAATTGCTCAGCCAACCGGGATCTACAGGATGAAGAAGAAGAGGATATTATTCAGTTAAAAAACAATCATATTCGTAAGGGTCTCATCACCCTTGAAGGCCTGTTTGATAACAATGATAGAGCAGTTGGCCAAAAAATCAAGGTCGATAAAAGAAGATACAAAGATGTAGAGTTGGAGCCAGGCAAAATGATTAAGGTTGGAATCAGTTGTACAGAAGAGGAAGTGAACCAGATCAGAGAATTGTGTAAAAAATTCCCTGACATCATAGCTTGGGTGTATAGTGATCTAAAAGTGTACAATAAAGATGTTATTCAACATACCATAGAATCAGAAGAAGGAGCTAAGCCTTTTAGGCAAAAGCAAAGACCAGTGAATCCGAAGATAGAATCTTTGATGAAACAAGAACTGCTAAAACTCCTTCAAGCTAAAATAGTATATCCTGTTAAACACTCCACCTGGGTGGCAAACTTGGTACCAGTCAGGAAGAAAAATGGAGATATCAGATTGTGTGTAGATTTCAAAAATCTGAACAGAGCATCACTCAAAGATCATTACCCGCTACCTCAGATTGACCAAATGCTACACACAGTTGCAGGAGTTATGCAGCTCTTACAGTTAGAAGAACAAAGAGAGCAATCATACAATCACAATCGAAGCATATGGCAGATATTGAAGGATGGTTCAACAAAAAGACAACTACCAAAAAATTTAGAGTGGGAGACTTGGTTTTGAAATGGAATGTAAAGAAAGCTAAGCCAGGTAACCATGATAAATTCGATGCTTTCTAGGAGGGACCATTTGAAATTGTTTCAGAGAAATAGTTCAATGCTTTCGAGTTGAAAGATCAAGATGGATTGGTTCTTCCCATCACGGTGAATGCATTTCACCTAAAGTTATATTTCTATTGAGAAAGCAGAAAAGGAATTATATGTATAGTATAATATAAGTATATTCAGACAATATTTGTAAATATTACCATTTTTCGGCCTTAACAAAAAAAAATTCAGTCGCAGCAATCAGAAGTCGACATTTTTTTTTGAATAGAGATACTAAGGTATAAAGGGAGTTTTGACGAGGTAATGTTCACATTTCATCTAAGTGCATTTTCCTGTGTTCTTTGTCTTTCTCTGAAATATTCTTTTTACAACTGCGTTGTTGACTCCGTTTCCCAATGGATAAAGGTCTGGTTCAAAATTTTTGCAAGCAAAAAATCCCCCGAAAGGCGCCAAGAATGTTAGTCAAAAAGTGACTAACTACAGAAAAACAGTTGATGCACCTTTTTGCATATTTTCCAAGAAGACCGAAGTGGCCCATATGCTAAAGATCAAAGAAAAAGCAAAACACCGCAAGAAGGAAAAAGTGTCGCGATATCGCGACATGTTGCATTTTCATGGTCCAAAGCAAAGAGAAAGAGCAAGGAGGAAAAAGTGTCGCGATATCGCGACATGTTGCATTTTCATGGTCCAAAGCAAAGAGAAAGAGCAAGGAGGAAAAGTGTCGCGATATCGCGACATGTTGCATTTTCGCGAGCAAAAGCAAAGAGAAAGAGCAAGGAGGAAAAAGTGTCGCGATATCGCGACATGTTGCATTGTCGTGGCCAAAAGGGAAAAAGTGTCGCGATATCGTGACATGTTGCATTGTCGTGGCCAAAGAGGAAAAAGTGTCGCGATATCGCGACATGTTGCATTGTCACGGCCAAAAGGGAAAAAGTGTCACGATATCGCGACATGTTGCATTGTCGCGGCCAAAAGAGAAAAAGTGTCGCGATATCGCGACATGTTGCTTTGTCACGGCAAAAGGGAAAAAGTGTCGCGATATCGCGACATGTTGCATTGTCGAGGCACAAAAGAGAAAAAGTGTCGCGATATCGCGACATGTTGCATTTTCGTGGCTAAAAGAGAAAAAGTGTGGATATGGATTTGCCAAAAGGGAAAAAGTGTCGCGATATCATGACATGTTGTATTTTCACGGCTAAGAGCAACAAAAGGGAGCAAGGAGGCAAAAGTGTCACGATATCGCGACATGTTGCATTTTCGTGGCCAAAAGCGACAAAAGAGAACAAAGAGGCAGAAGTGTCACGATTTCGTGACATGTCGCATTTTCGCGATGCAAGAAGCAGAATCAAGCTGAAGACATAGAAATGTCACGATTTCGTGACATGTCTCATTTTCGCGGGGAGGCAGCAAAAGAACAAAGTAAGAGATGAATGTCATGATTTCGTGACATGTCTCATTTTCGCGACGGGAGGCAGCAAAAGAGCAAAGTAAGAGACGAATGTCATGATTTTGACATGTCTCATTTTCAGTGGGAGGTAGCAAAAGAGCAAAGTAAGAGATGAATGTCATGATTTCGTGACATGTCTCATTTTCGTGGCTGGAAGCGGCAGAAGAGCAAAGCAAGAGACGAATGTCACGATTTCGTGACATGTCTCATTTTCGCGGCTGGAAGCGGCAGAGGAGCAAAGCAAGAGACGAATGTCACGATTTCGTGACATGTCTCATTTTCACAGCTAGAGGCGACAGAAGAGCAAAGCAAGGAAAGAATGTCACGATTTCGTGACATGTCTCATTTTCACGGCTAGAAGCGGCAGAAGAGCAAAGCAAGGAAAGAATGTCACGATTTCGTGACATGTCTCATTTTCGCGGCTGGAGGCGGCAAAAGAGCAAAGCAAGGAAAGAATGTCGCGATTTCGCGACACGCCAGCTGTAAAGGAATAAAATGTATTTTTGGCAATCAAAGGCATGCACTGACACCAAGAAGTGATTTCTGACATGATTATCAGAAATCTAGGATAGAGCAGAGCTTGCCAGATGATTGAAAATGTGACAGGCTCGTCTAGAATTTAATTAGCAGAGGAGATATCTAATTCATAGAAGACTTGTTGTGTATCATTAGAAACTGCAGATGATTGCTTGTAAAATAGTAAGATGTACTTAGAAAAAGATACTCTTTTAGGGTATATATAGGGGTGAGCGACTCCAAAAAAAGGTCGGCTCTTGGACGTTTACAAGACTGAATACATGTACTTCGAATACAAGCAATAAAATCACATCTCCCATTGGCTTCTGGTTCATATCGTGCAAGTGTATGTATTAATGTTCTTTATTTCTGCTTACAATATTGAATTGTAAATTGAGTCTGTTCTTATATCTGAACTTTCGCAATACATAAATCATATTGTTGGAATAAGAATCTAATATATACGCATGTTAAACGAAATATTAGAAATCATATCTGGAATTATATAATTTTTGCATGGAAATGTGTTTAAATGCTTTGGATAGAAGTAAGTAAATCTGTCTTTGTTGTTGTCTAATCTGCACCATATAAAAGTTCTAGCTTAGGCTATATTTCCCTTATCTCTTGTTCCCCTTTTCTCTAAAAAACTCAAAGGAACCAGCCTTCTCTGGAGACTAGACAGATGATCTCAAGCAAGATCTGTCTATTCAATGTTGGCAAAGTCTAAGGCGCAACACTATTAACCAAAGGCAGATTTTGTTCCAACAGTAACTCCTAGTGCAAACTATTGAAATTCTAAAAATATTTTTGGACTACGTGAAAAATATTCATGAATTTCACGGACAAGCTCTTCCACTCTAGCAACATTTGTAAATGTATCCATAATTTTGTATGCAAGATTCATTCTGTGAGCCATGCAATGAATAGGGATCAAATATGGGGCAACCGATGTTTGTAGTCTAACACAAAGACCATTCCTGTGTCCTTGCATTGTAGTAGCACCATTAGCTCCTACACATATTAACTTAGTGGCTATTTCAATTTCATTCATTCCTACTTCTTCTTTTAAAATAGTTACAACAACATTGTAAATGTTTTCTGCATTACAATTTTCCACCATTTTGCGTATTCCTAGTAAATGAGGTTGCCTTGAATGATTTTCCAATGTGTAAACATGCATGCAAATCCAAGATGTATTGTCAACTGCAGTCACCTCATCAATTGAAAGTGAAATGAATTTTGCCTTTTTTACTTTCTCTCTAAGGTCATTCTGCTCAACCAATGACAAACATTTTACCATTTCCCAACCACTTCGATCTGACCAATGAGCGTTGGGTAAGTTCTGCACATTAGCTAGTCGAAATAGATATTTATAATCTATGAAATCAGACATAGGTCTACCCTTCTTAAGAATACAAAATACAACAACAAACTGTAAACTTTTTGAAGCTAAAGTTAACTTATTCATTTTTTGAAATTCGGCTTGAATCGTTGCACCTTTCTCAACCAATGTTTGCTTTTGTTTCATTTATTTATCATATTATTTCGCATATCTCATATGTGTGCACTCTGATGCATCCTTCCACCTATAAGTTTTTTGTGTTGCTCGATCACCTTATTTTGTTTTGATATAAACCTTTCCACAATGTTTTTCTACTGTATCTTTCTTAAGTTGCAATCTATGCTCCTTTCCGTGTTTCCAACTGCAAATTATGCATCTTAATTCTATTATATCATCACTACTATTCTCTGGCAGCACTGGCTCAATAAATGGAAATTTTGATATCCAATTAGGCTGAAATGATTTGTTAATTGTCCATCTAGATAACCTTGTACATTTATTTTTTTTAGATGAAGATTCTTTGGAAGTAGGGACTGCATAGGAACTATTAGTTTCTTTTCCACTTGGCATGTTTATTATCTTCATGTGTGGACTGTTGATTATCGCGGATATGTGGAAGTGGAGGAATACCAGGGTTAACAGTGTTTTATATAGAGATAATTCTAGTGTCAATAGTAGATTCATTATCACTATGGCATTTAAAATCATACTAGTGTTGTCTACAGATAAATGTGAACAAAGCCATCAACCAAAAAACACACTTCTTTATGAATTGAGGACATTATATTTAAAATTAACAAAGTAAAAAAATTAACTGGTGAGTAAAGGTGTTCATACCTTCAGTTTGTGCAGATGTTGATGGTAGACTGGGTTTTGAAATATTAGGAAAGTATTTGAGAATACTCCTTTTATTGGAAGACTCTCCTCCCTTCTTTCCACTACCTGTAGTTGACATTTTTACTTGTATGAACAGAAGAATAACATGAACAAAGAACATCATTTTTAAATATGAAAATAACAGGTATAAAAGAGAACTACTGCTAGAGACAATAGAATTTGTGACTGTCCCATGAATATTGTTCACAGGCAAAATAAACCTCCTTATTGAGTGTCCATTAATAAAATGAAAAATAAAATTTAATGGTAAAAGAAGCATACGGATAAATTGAGTCACCTTCTACCAGTCGCCTTCTGTCAGTCGCCTTTTATCGGTCGCCTTCTGCCAGTCGCCTTCTTCCAGTCACCTTCTGCCAGTCGCCTACTGTCAGTCGCCTTTTGTCAATTGCCTTCTACCAGTCGCCTTATGTCAGTCGCCTTCAATCAGTCACCTTTTGTCAGTCGCATTCTGCCAATCACCTTCAGTCAGTCACCTTCAACCAATCACTTTTTGCCAGTCGCCTTCTGCCAGTTGCCTTCTGTCAGTCACCTTCTGCAAGTCACCTTCTGTCAGTCACCTTTTGTCAGTCGCCTTCTGTCAGTCACCTTCTACCAGTCACCTTCTGCCAGTTGCCTTCTCCGGTTGTCTTCTATTGGTCGTCTTCTATCAGTCGCCTTCTGTCAGTTGCCTTCTGCCAGTCATGGAATCTGGTTTTGTCAGTACTCTGCTTTGTATCCTTCGCTATCCAAAAAAAATGTTGTAATTGTATGGGATTCGTTGTCAGGGTTAGCTATATATAATGGGGTACAAGGGGCGATTTGGGCGGTATATTTCTTATTTTAAATAAATTTAGGGAAAAAATTGGGTAGGAAACCTTATGACAATGGGGCGAATTTACCCTAAAAAAAATTAGATCCTGAAATTTTCGGGCGAACGGGCCGACCTCTATGGTCCCAAAAATCGCAAAATTGACATTTTGGAAATCTGAAAATTCATGCTAAATTGTGAAATTCACCACTAAGCAAAACCCTGATTGTAAGCCCATGAGAACTCTTATGGAACCAAGGCTACAACTCTAACAACTTGACTCCTCTCCACCAGTGAATGAAATTCCATCAATATTTGGTTGGAAGTCTATTTACCTAACATACATTAGGTCAAATATCATTTTTGTAGTAAGTCACCTCTCACAATTCCTACAAGAACCGAAAGTATCTCATTGGAAGGCAACAAAGCAAGTATTAAGGTATGTACATGGTACCATTGAGTATGGTCTAGAATATAAGAAGAGCAATAAGTTCTTCTTAACTAGATACACACATGTAGATTATGCAAGATCTATTTATGATCGAAAATCCACTTGTGGTTATACAGTCTCTCTACGATCTAGACATATATCATGGGAAAGTAAAAAACAACAAACAATTGTTCAATCTTCCACAAGAGTAAAATACTGTGCTATAGGAGGAGTTCTCTACAAGGAAATATAGTTGAAAGGTATGTAAACAGGTATAGGAGTACAACAAACTAAACCAACAACCATGTACTACGACAATCAAGGTGTTTTAAAAGTTGTTCATAATCCAATGTTCCATGAGCACACCAAACACATTGAATTTTAGTGCCACTTCATATATGAACATGCTCAACAACATAATATTCAACTTAAATTTTGCCCTACTTAGGAACAATGTGTAAACATCTTCACCAAGTTACTTGTACATGTTAAGTTTGAATTATTTTAAGATTTCATCTTTACGAATCTCTAAAATATGATGTATTAAGGGTAGAATGTTAGGAAATTATTATCATCAAAGTTTGTTAGCGTCATAATAAGTTAACTAGTTGCAACCACTCAACTTAGGGTTCATGTGTTCACTATTAGTTATGGGTTGTTGTAGGTAGTTGTTGTCCTATTATAGGTTTTTATGCTATATTGAGTATACCTTTTTAATAAAATAACCTCTTATCAATAAAGGATATCATCGAAACATTACCCTTCAATGGAAGGGGGTAGAAATACCAAATTTTTAATGCTACAACTAAAAAGGATTTTTCTTTTCATTGAATAAAAAATATTTAACTCCAAATGGAAGAAATGTTTAGGAAGATATTAGAAAAAAAAAGCAATTGATTACTTCAAAGATATTCTATCAAAATTTGGGCAAGATAAGGAGGCCAAGGGTTGAGAGATCATACTATGAGATGGTTGCTTGAAAGTTGGTTAATACTATAAAATAAAGAAATGATTCATTAACAATGCCCCAAATTTACAACAAATTATTATGGATATTTAAGGGTTTAAAATTGGAAAAAAAATTCAAAAGGGGTAATTCGAAATAGTAAGGAAGAGACTAAATACAGGGTTACAAAAGGAGGTGGACAAATCGTAAATCATGAAGTAGAAGGACAAGCAATCATGTTGGACTCCATACAAGCAAGAGATATAGAGTTTAGAGATGACAATGAGAAACAAATGATCCTGAGCATGTAGAGGAGATGTGTAGGCTGAAACAATGTTGGTTGTCCCTCCCTCAACATCACACAACTAAAATACAAGGTATTTTTCAATGTAGAACATTTGTAGCCTACAAAAGAAAAATGTAATTACATTAGAAGGAAAGGATGCGTAGGCTCCTAAGTCTCTGCAACGTTCATATCTATTTGATGTCTATAATATTGTGAACTATTAATATGATTTTTACTTTTTTTCAAAAAAAAAAATGGAAATTTGTAGTCAACTTCTCTAAGTATTCCTTCATTTGATAAAGGGAAGCAACAATGAAACTCATTTTTTAATAATTTGAAATATTATTTTGCAAGTTGGAAAAATATGTTCTTAACCATGGTTTTAAGGCTACAACTCATAAAGACTACATTTTAATCTATCTCCATATGTACAGTTTCAAATTACCAAACGATAACCCAGGTGTTGTAGGTGAGTTGGAGAGGAGAGGACAATCCTCCAAGGGAGGTCCCAGGTTCAAATCTCCACCCTACCAAAAATTTGAATTGGGTATCCAAAATCCAATTGATAATGTTGGTGCGGGCAGGGTCGGGTGCGACTCCTAGGTGACTTTGACGATGTAGAACCCCCTGTTCATGGTCTCTCAGACCAAGGCAGCCCCGCAAGGGGTTTTTCGCATAAAAATAAAAAATAAAAATTACCAAATGATATAGCATCCAAATTTAATAAGATTTTCTTTGGAAAGGGTATAACAAAAAACTTATGTTTTCTTCTTATAAGTGGGATAGGATTTGAAAAGGAAATAATATTTAAGGGGCATTCAAATTACCAAACGATATAGCATCCAAATTTAATAAGATTTTCTTTGGAAAGGGTATAACAAAAAACTTATGTTTTCTTCTTATAAGTGGGATAGGATTTGAAAAGTAAATAATATTGAAGGGGCAGACTTTGCAAAATTGCAAACTTATGAGTTTGACATTAAAGGAAAATTTGTTGGATTTTACATCATTTTTTGTGAACATTCTGAAGCATAATATTCATCACAATCATTTGCAAAAAATATAATGAAATAAGAGGACATATAGAATAAATAAATAGAAGAGACAATTGAACTAAGAGAAGCATAATATTCATCACAATCATTTGCAAAAAATATAAGGAAATAAGAGAAGATATAGAAGAAATAAATAGAAGAGACAATTGAACTAAGAGTAAAGGGAGGTTGTCCATATGCACCCACATGATATCTCATATCACATAAATTGATACAATTGATAAATTATCGGGGGGCATTTATGGAAATAACTAATCCCCAATTTATTACAAACCTCAAGATGACATGACTTGGCTTAAAAGTTATATTAGAATATATTAAACATATTAACCCCTTAATTGAGGTTAACCATACATGTGGTTTAACACATATTTCTAAGGTTTAATACATCTCTAGTGCTTGTAGGTTTACATAGAGAACGCCCATATATGGGGTTACATTGCACATGTTCATAAGCTTACATCAAACACACTTTTAGGGTGTAATGAACCTGTCTAATATGCAGAATAAAAAACACACAAAAAGTAGACTGCAACAAACTGATTTTTTTGTATTTTATATTTAGGAAAGAAAACACAGAAATAACTAGAAATAATAAAGATTACAAATTTCAAAATTGCAAAGAACACAGAATGTTCATACAAATTCCAGCCAGATGAGGGTTTCCGTCCTCAATGGCCTGCACTCAACACTTGGGGTTTCCGTCCACAAATGCCTTGGAAAAGGGCTCAATGACTTGACATGATGAGAATGAATCCTCCCTTCCCTAGCAGCCCCTTTTTATAACTTTCCTCTCCTTATCCTAATTGTCACCAGCTGTCAAATCTACCTTAACAACTTTCTATTTAAGATTTATTCCAACTAATTGCAACTCCATCACTAACTGGCACCAGCTGGCAAATCTGCCTTATTAACCACTTGCTATTTTAAGATTTATTCCTCTGTTTTATCTGAGCTGCTGCCAACTGGCAAATCTGCCTTATTAGTTTACCTTCTATTCCACTCTTTTCTGCCGCAGCTGGGTAGAGTGGACCCCACATATGAATATCTCAAAAAGGGGATATTACAAATCCTCCCTCCCCAAATTTGCTTGTCCTCAAGCAAGACAAAGCTGGGTGATCAAGTATCTCAGCCGACTCCCAAGTGGCATCCTCCTGTGGCAGCCCTTTCCATTGTACCAAAAACTCTGTCCATACACAGTTTCACAGTTGTTTCTCCCTTGTGCTAAGGATCTGTTCCGGAATAAGTACTAGTTTTCTTTCTTTTTGTGCAAAATGTTCTTGCTTATCCCTTGTATTATATATATCGTACATGTCATCGTTCTCACTATCAAAACCTGTATTCATTTGCCATCTACTTTCCTCTATAGGGTCCAAACTAGACCCTGTCGGCTGAGAGTGACACTTGGACTTATGTTTATTATGTCTAGATGCATGCACTTCAGAATCATCTACAACATGGCTCCCAGTGTCTCTAGTTCTATCTAGGCTATTTCTTGGGTCGTTCTTGTGTTTCTTTCTTCTTTTGGAACGTTCACTGGACAAACAACGGTCATATTCACTTGTTGAATAACTTTGTTTCTTATGATGAATGCTTCTTGACCTTCCATCCTGAATGCTTCTCTCTAATTTCTCTTCCTTGGGAGAAGGGTACTCGTACAGTGAGACAACCCTATCATCCTCTTCAGTATAATCTGGACTTGCATATTTCTTGGCATCCTTTTTATGAAAGGATACATGTTTTAGGTCTTCAGAAGCATCTTTTCTGCTCTTATGATGACTTGCATAACTGCCACTGGGACTTCCAGATTCCCTGAGCATGATATTTTTCCCACTTTTTTTTGAAACACCATGTTTAGAAACCTTTAAATGTCCTGAATCCTTGTGCCTCTTGTTACAAGTTTCCACAGGTTCCAGGCCATATTCCTCTAGCTCAGAGATAGACCTGTCCATGCTATCCTCAAGGTAATGCCTACCATGCTTTCTAGAATTGTACTTTGATGATTTTGAATATCCATGTTGCTTTTCTGATTGAAATTTCCTCACATTTCTGTTATTAAATGATAAATCCACTTCATCCTTGGACATAGAATCTTCCCTTTGACATCCATTATAATCAGCATATTTTTCATGAGACTGTTTTCTTGCATGCCTCCCACTTTTGCTTTTCTCGTAATCACTTTCATCTGAAAACGAATTTGTTCCTTGATACACATTGCTGTCATTATATTTTTCTCTAGAATGCCTTTGCATATGCCTTCTGCTCCTGCTCGTCTGATAATCACTTTCATCTGAAATAGAGTCTTGTCTGTGAAATGCATTGCTCTCAGGATATTTTTCCCGAGAATACTTGCATATATGCTTACCACTTCTGCTCTTCTGATAATTACTTTCGTTTGAATAGTTTCCAACAGAAACTCGGTCGACATCATGCTTCATATATGAACTGCAATGATCATCCTCAGATACCTGCCACTGGTCAGACCATCTTCTGGAGTCTTCCACTGAATTGGCCTTTTCTTGAATCCGTTCCCTCTCCTGTTCTTGCATAAGCCTGCGCCACCTTTCACGTTCCTGAAGCTCCATAAATTCCTCTCTGCTTAAAGGCCTTCCAGATGGTGTAACAAGAGCAGGTCCGATGCTTCCCATTCTCATGAAACCACTATGAATAGGGACACCTGCATACATCGATGGCATGTATGGAGGAAGCCCATATGGTGCAACTGGCACCATCGAAGCTTCAAATGGCATAGCTGGAGGAGCTGGACCATACATGTTAGGGAAAGGCCTAACATGAGGCACTGATGTCCCATGCCAATACACATCTGGACCATATGCAGAAACACAACCTGGATACATAGGTCCACCTCCTTGAAACATCCCATGCTGAGGAAAAGAAGTAGAATTATCTGGACAATCTCTTGCGAAATGATCCGGAGAACCATAGACATAACAACAATGATCCCCTTTTTTGGATCTTCCAGAAGCCACATAATTTGCAGTTCCATCTGTAGCAGATGGACGAAAAGTTTTCTTCCTTTTCTTACCTTTGCTAGCCTGGGACTCCATAGTTATACAATCATCCTTCTGTGAGAGAGATTGAAGCAACTTGGAGATCTTGCCACTCTCTCCATTATCAACAACAGATTTCTTGCCTTCAGACAGACCTGCAGATTCAGGAATAATTTGATTTAACTTCTTTTCTGTCAGTCCAGCAGTTGCAGATGGTGATTGTGATCTTTGCAGTTTACCCTGGATGTTTGATAATGCTTGTGAGACTGCTTTTGCTTGAATTGCAGATTCCCCATCTGGCACATTTTTGGCTGCACAATTCTCTGCATTGCTGATTGTCACTTGAGACTCAAGAAAATGTTCAATTGCTTGACGAAGAGCAATATTGGGAAGTAGCTCATCAATCTTGAATTTTGTAGAATTACATTGAGGGCATCTACCTTTTTCAATCAGTATTTGCCTTATACACCCACGGCAGAAGCTGAACTGACAACATGGTATCATTACAGCTTTAAATATTGCTTGGCATAGTGAATACTTCAATTCAGATGGAACCTCGGCATTTGGAATTGTAGAATGGATTGCATCTGCTTTTTTTGCAAAAGCCATCTCATTAGATTTCACTGCAGTGAATGGCCGATTATTTTCAAGCATTTGATGCCCAAAACATGATTCCTGCCTCTGCCTCTCTGAGTGCTTATCTGTTTTGTTAACCATTCCAGCAACATTGTCACTTTCATCCGTGTAATTTTCAGGAATATCTTTCTCGGAATCGGCATATAAATCTACCCCAAAATCAGCAAAGCGATTGTTGTCTGCAATAGGCAATGATGAAGACTGTCGTATGCCATCTTTATCTGTATTTTTGATTGAAGAAGCCTTGACCAGTGGTTCAACATCAGGCCTTTGAAAATCAGCCACATATGTATCAACTGAGCCATGGTGTTGCAGCTGTGCTAACTTTCTAAAGTGTTCCTCTGGATCTTGCCTCTCAAATCTGTCAATCAGCCTTCTACAAAACTCTTCATAGGTGGTGATAAGACTATGCCCTTGAGTGACTAGCCCGTGATACCACCACTCATGTGCCACTCCTTCCAAGTGAAGGGTTGCAAATTTTATGGCTTCTTCCTCGTACATAGGGCTCAATGAGAAATATGTATTCAGTTTTTGGATCCATGCTCGAGCTGAAATTTCGTTGGACCCATCAAATGAAGGGACAGCGAGCTTCCCCAATCTGTGTTGTAGATCCCTATGAGGCTGGTTATGGGTGGCTCTTTGTCCATTTCGAGCCTTTGGTTTTGACTTCAAGTTGCAGAAGTCCATGAAGGAGATGTCCCCTTGGAACTCTGCACTCTTTGCAGCATATTCAGCATGGAGGGTGTCCAAGTCATCCTCTTGCTGGTCCACCTCATCCTCTCCTTGTTGCATGGCTTTTCTCTGCAAAGAAGTGACTCTCGGTAACCCAGAACTAGTTGCTGATTTCAGTGGTGTGTTGTGGTTTGCCCCGGAAGCTGAGGTTTCCCCTCGTTCACCATGTCTTGAAGGAATAGCGACAGGGTTTGAAGACTGTACTAGCTGAGTGAAGAGATTGATTAACTGCTGCTGTCCATCCTGCAAGGATTTCAGTGTGCTAGAAAACTCTTTCTCTCTGTTGGACATTTTCTGTAACTTTTCTTGTTCCTTTTGGTAACTGTTGACAAGTTTTGTCACATTGCTTCTGAAGGGGTAGTGAAATTTGATGATGTTGATTTTCTTGATATAGTTTTCCTTATTTTTGTTGATAGTAGTGTTACAGCAATTTTGGCTGTCATTTTTTGAATCCCCCTTGTAAATAACTGAATTTGAAAGAGCTTCGCCCATAGTATAGCAAGAAAAAGGAGCTTCGCAAACAACAGACAGGAAAAACATAGGTGCAAGCCAAATTTTCTAAGGCACAGAAAGAGCTTCGCAAGCGAAGCCCCCACAAAACTAGCTTCGGGCCGAAGTTTTGCGAAGCATACAATGTAAAGTAAAATGCCAAAACAAATTCCTAAGTGTGGAAAAACACTTCGCAGAAATGCTAGCGAAGCACCTGCTTCGGCCGTCCCTTTTGGCGAACCATCCCTCAGAAAAAATCTACTTCGCTCAAAATCTTCCCGAAGCACCTGCTTCGAGCGACTCAAGTGCGAAGCTTCTCCCTCCGAAGGCTGTTTGTCCCTGAAAATTTTCTAAGGCATGGAGGAGCTTCGCTTGAATTTTCCCCGAACGGCTGTTTTTGAAACGGTTCGCGGCGAAGCAATTTTGTAAGTCCACTTCGGCTGAATTTTGTGCGAAGCTCCCTCAGTAGAAGCCTAACTGTATGCCCAAATATTCTAAGGCAAAATTCTACTTCGGCCAAGAAAACCCCGAACGGCCATTTTGAAAGAAGGTTCGCAGCGAAGCTGTTTCTGGATGTCCCTTCGCTGCGAAGCACCAATACAAAGAAGTCTATCCCGCTTCGGCTCTCATCCATGGCGAAGCAGCTCCCCGAACTAAAATTCAGCGAAGTTCTCCAGGGCACACACCCCAAGGCTGGGTATTTCTTCGAGGCAATTGAGTGGTTCATAAATGCATCTTTACTTGCCCGAAAGACCCGGGACTCATTTTCAGCAATGGAAAAGGAAAGGTCAGCCGCAGGAGGAAAACCCGATGGACCCGGCAGCCACTCGAGCACTGCACCCAGAGATTCAGGACGAGTCAGGCGGCCCATTAATGAGAGTTTCCCCGGCTAATGCGGCCGTAACTGCTAAATGTAGAAACGGATGTGAGAGCTCAGTCACGGGAGGAGCGAAGGCAGATTTCCCAGTTTTTCGAGGGCGTACTGCTAGATTTTGCGCAATGATGGCTCAGAGGGTCGGGTCCTCTATAAAAACCCATGAATTGTAATGAAAAAGGGGGAAGAACTTTTGCTAGAAAGCTGCTGTAACTTGATTTTTGCAATTAATATTAAGAACTTTGGGCCTCATTTCTCTCTTGTATGCTGCCTTCTGTGATTATTTCTGCTATTCTGTCTTCATTTGTATACTGTAATTCTGAATCCTGGATTTAGGTGTGTGATTGGGGACAGAACCCTGGAATTCTCCTGGAGGATACATAGGGGAGAAAATGTCGTGTTAGTTTTCTTGTATGCTACCTGTGGATAGTGTTTCTGCTATATTCACATATTTCCTAACCGCTGTAATTCTGAAATCTGGATTTAGGCGTAGGGGGGTAGGTGAATCCTGGAACTCGTCCAGAGGATACATAGGAAGGCTAGTGCGGCGTTCATTTTATGTTTTATTCTTTGTATTTATTGTTGCTACTTCAAGGTATTAGTTAGTAATCGTGTTGTTGGTTCTTCCCCTTTTAAAAATCCATTGATATTTCTTTGTACCTTTTATCTCTTTCCTACCCTACCCTTTTTATTTCTTTCCTGCACCCTTTCTCTTTTCATCTCTTTCCTGCACTCTTAGCTTAAAATCCCAAGTAGTTTAGTAAAGGAGCCGGCCTTTCTCCGGAGATTGGCACGGAGGGCATCTCTTCCCTCCGGCCTTTCAATGTTGGTCCAGGTCTAGGGCGCGTATAATTGCCAAAATCCTTTCCTGTGGCAGATTTGTGACCAACAGTTTCTGGCACGCCCGGTGGGACCCGGTCAGTCTCACCTTGTGAGTGGTAGTGAGAGCCGATGCTTATCTCATTACCGAACAGACTCTAGCATCTGGCGACTCTGCTTAACCTGGAAATCTCAAAGTCGTTGAGACCGATACCAAAGTATCCGTGCCTTCATGCAAACAAGATATCGAGTTAGGAATAGTGGAGAAGGAACTGAGTTCTTTGAACTCGACATTGATGCTTTCGGAGAACACCCTAGGCTGATAACACCCGAACAACTGTTACGAAGAGCGCCTTCGCAAGAAGCTGTATTTGATGAAGAGGGCCTGACTTCCGACAGCACAACAGCTAGTCTTCCCCCTAATCCTCCTAACTCCCCCGATCATCCAAGCGCTTCCGCTTCAGTCAGTCACCCACAAGGGACTTCGGGAATCCCTATCTTTCCGACTCCAAGCGCAGGCATGGCACACCAGCAACAACAACAGCTGCCGCCACAGCAACAACAACCCAGGTTGTTCCCGGCATGGAACTCTTCCGGACCATTAAACCTGGCGGGACAAGGACAGGTTCCACCTGCTGCGATGAAGAAGATTCCTACCTTCGATGGTACGGGGAAGACAGCTCTGGAACACATTCAAGACATAGTTTCTCTGGCGGCAATACACAACATCACCGAAGGAGTGATGGTGAAGCTTCTGGTTCTGTCCCTCCGAGGAAAGCTCCTCTATTGGTATAGATCGCTTCCGCCTGGCACCATAACAAGTTGGGACCAGTTAGCTGGACAACTGATGAGAGGTTTCAACGAGTCTGCTGACCCTTCCTCCCTCTTGCATCAATTTACGACAATTCAGAGACACCCGCAGGAGGAAATTGCAGACTTCAATGTGAGGTTCGCTCGGACTTGGCAAAGAGTACCTACTGGACTTCGGCCAACCAGCGAGGCTGCAACATAC
Source organism: Wollemia nobilis (assembly GCA_028583015.1). Classification (NCBI taxonomy): domain Eukaryota; kingdom Viridiplantae; phylum Streptophyta; class Pinopsida; order Araucariales; family Araucariaceae; genus Wollemia; species Wollemia nobilis. Next base: position 3,180,727 of record JAQPPZ010017010.1, on the reverse strand, counting down.
TACTACCTTAGGGCCCTCAATCCAGATATCAGTGTGATGGTAAGGTATTCGAATGTGAATACTTTCCCTGAGCTCTATGAATTAGCCCAGAAAGCGGAAATGGACCTGATAGCCGTAGGAAAGCTTCCCCAAAGGATGTCGATGCCTATATTCCCGGAGTTTCCGCAGACACAATGCCTGAATGCAGCTACGTCGCAAGCCTCCATAACCCCTGTATATCCCCTCTCATCATGGAATCCTAACCCCGTTGTAACCCAGATCGTTACTCCACAAGTGCATTTCCCCGCATATTCAACGCCACAGCCTACCGTTCCTGCGTTACCGGCACCACCTCAATACCCCGCTTTGCCCCCAATACCTACGATGGCTCCATTGCCGCAGGCCCCCAAAGCTGAAGATATGCAGGCTAAAATATTACAGGAAGTTCAGTCTTTGAACTCTACTGTACAGACTTTGTCCAACGATATGATTATCATGAAGAAGAAACAAGCACAACAAGAATTTCTTCCAAGGAGGTCTTACCCACCGCCAGCGCTCACCAAAGATCAAGTGGTTCAACCGGGGAAGTCTTCGGCAAGAAATGCTGCCATCAATGAAGGAACAAGCACTTCTGACCATGTGCATTGGTGTTCTACATGCAATGACCCGCATGAGGAAAACACCTGTATGTTGCATCAACATTTTGTGCAGACGCTGTCAGGAAACAACCCCAGCGGACAAGTCAACATGATAAGACAAACAGATCAGAACCTGGTCGTGGACGAAGAAGAGCAAGTTTCGGTGCTTACTAGGGAGGGAAAAAGACCAATGGAAGTGGATGCAGCTCAAATGGCTCCCTTGAAGGTATATACCCGCCGCGAAAAGGAGCAGCAACCTGCTAAAGCCCCAGACAAAGTTTCACATCCAGCGCCAGCAAAAGAGAAGACCCAGCAAGTCTCCGCAGCCCCGCCTCAGGCCGAAACTAAAGAGCAGGCAAGGGAAAAGCTTAAGTTCCCTTCGCTAACCAAGCGGCAAAGAGTCGAAGCCACGGAGCAATATCACACAAAGTACGAAGCTAAAAAAGAGCCCGAAGTGCATACCCCCATAAGGTATAATATCGTGGATGAGCTAAAAAAGACCCCTGCCAAGATTAGTTTATATGATGCTTTACAGCTACCAGGACAGGTAGACCTGTTGCAGGAGTCTTTGAAGTCCGCGAAAGCTGGGCAATCAATGCCGCCCGCCATAGTGCAAACTCTGTCCACGTCCATAACAGGAAAGAACAGGCCTCCCCCGTTTTACTTGTCATTACAAATGGAAGGTCACATTGTCCATAACTGTATGATTGATTCAGGGGCAGCAACGACGGTCATGCCTAAAGCGGTCTGCGAAGAAATAGGGATGGAGTATACAAGAAGCAGCCATGGCGTACTCCAACTGGATGGCACTCCTGTGAAGACCGTCGGGGTAATCAAAGATATACCCATTCGACTGCACAAAGTGCCCCAAATTGTGGTGATACAGGAAGTGGTAGTAGTAGATCTAGAACCCTATTTTAGCATGTGTCTTTCGAGGGAATTCACAGCGAAGCTAGGGGGATACCTGTCCATGGACTATTCACATTTAGAGGTCCCATTCAAGGGGAAGAAGGTCAAGATTTACAACGAGAAACCTTCCACGTTTCTCGTACAAAAAATGACCGAAGAAGAATGCAATGATCTCGTCCATGCGATAACAGAAGAAATTGAACGAGTGGACTTAGTAGAGGAGTCCCTTGCACAACTAAGTTCTGAAGATGAATTTTCATTGACAGACTTTAATGCTATGATAGAGACAGAAATAGGGTGTTACACCATTGCAGAGCCAGAGAAACACATTAAGTCAGAAGATAAAGTACCTGCCCAAGGAGAATTATGGCAATTATTCTTTGATGGTGCCCAGTGCAAAAACGGAGCCTGGGCAAGGATCCTTCTAGTGTCACCATCCGGAGAACAAAAAGAATATTGCTATAGATTAGTTTGGAGCTGCACCAACAATGCAGCAGAGTATGAAGCCCTATGCCTAGGACTGAAAAAAGCGGAAAAGCTAGGCGTAAAACACCTCAAAATTTTTGGAGATTCAGAACTGGTATGCAATCAGGTCACCAACAAATGCATCTCCAAGAAGCATTACCTTAAAGCCTACCGCAACAGAGTATGGGACCTGCTTGAACAGTTTGAGTCACTCAACCTGCAGTCCATCCCGCGAGAGAAAAATAGGCACGCTGATGTCTTGGCCTCCATCGCGGCTAGATATTCCCCAACCGACGACATGGTGCACAAGCCGAAGGCCGTAAGGATGATTTATAGGCCCTCTGTACCGGATAGGGACATGCATTGGCAAGTTTTTGACAACGATGAACAGATCATCAATTTTTTGGTACAAGAAGCAGTCATTGTTGAAGGAAGGGACCCAAAAGACGAGGAATATGAAGGACTGGTCCAGTTAAAAAACAACCATGTCCCTAGGGGACTGATCACTCTGGAGAGCCTGTTCGATCAGAATGACAGAGCATTTTCCCGCAGAATCAAAGTTGACGCCAGGCAGTATCAAGATTTAGAACTCGAAACCGGGAAGGTGATAAAAGTTGGAACGGACTGTACCATGGCTGAGTTGGAACAAATCCGGTCTCTATGCAGAAAGTATCCAGATATAGTAGCCTGGTCTTACCAAGACCTAAAGGGCTATGACCGAAGGTTGGTTCAACACACCATCGAGCTACAAGAAGGGGTAAAACCCTTCAGACAGAGGCAAAGGCCGGTCAACCCAAAGATCGAAGCTCTGATGAAAGCCGAACTTCTGAAAATGCTTGAAGCAAAGATCATCTATCCCATAAAGCATTCTTCTTGGGTGGCGAACTTAGTTCCTGTCAGGAAGAAAAATGGGGATATTCGGCTATGTGTGGACTTCCGCAACTTAAATCAGGCTTCGCTCAAAGACCACTACCCCCTCCCGCAGATTGATCAAATCTTGCACTCAGTAGCTGGAGCCCAGCGTTTCTCCCTACTCGATGGTTTTTCAGGGTATAACCAGATTTGGGTTAGAGATGAAGACCAGCACAAAACAACCTTTACTACTAAGTGGGGGACGTTCGCTTACCAGCGGATGCCGTTTGGCCTTTCGAACGCAGGAGCTACCTTCCAGAGAGCTATGGACTTAGCATTTGGAGAACTGCTGAACAAGGTTATCGTCATCTATTTGGATGACATGACCGTCTTTTCCCGAAAAAGAGAGGATCATCCCTCGCACCTGCAGCAAATATTTGAAAAATGCCGAGAATTTGGCATCTCAATCAATCCGAAGAAGTCCATCTTTGCAGTGAATGAAGGAAAACTGCTGGGACATCTTATATCGGAAAAGGGGCTCGCGATAGACCCTGACCGGGCTGAGGCTCTCCTAAAACTTCCATTACCAATGAATAAGAAGGGGCTGCAGTCCTTCTTCGGGCAAATTAATTTCGTGAGGAAGTTTGTACCAGACTTCGCCCAAATCATCAAGCCGATGTCCCAACTTTTAAAGAAAGATGCCGAATTTGTCTGGACTGATGAAAGAAGGGAAGCATTTGAAGAAATCAAGGCCCGAATCGCTCAGGCACCCGTCCTGACTAACCCTGACTACAGTAGGGATTTCATCCTATATGTTGTAGGAGAACCCGAAAGTTATGCCGCAGTCCTGACGCAAAAAGGAGAAGATGGCGAAGAGCGCCCCATTGCGTTTCTAAGCCAGGTAATACACCCCCACGAGGAGAAATACAACTTCATAGAAAGACAGGTGCATGCTGTCATGAAATCCCTAAGGAAATTCAAACATTTCGTCTCCCAAAGTCGGGTTACAGTGTTCGTCATCCATCCTGATGTACGCAACTTCATTATCCAAGGAGAGTTGGGCAGCAAAAGGGCTGGTTGGGTCAACAAAATACAGGAATTTGACATTGAAATCAGACCCACAAAGTTGGTTCGCGGTCGCGCGCTATGCCAGGAGCTTGCGAAGAGTGTAGCAGCCGAAGTAACAGCTTGTCAGTGGGATGACTTGGCGGCAGAAGAGAGCTTCGCAAACCGAGACGAGGATGAAAAGACTGGGTCAATGAAATAGTAGAATATTTCAGCACTGGGATATGTCCTTCGCATTTAAATGCTTCGCAGCGAAGACACTTCAGGCTGAAGGCCCTTCGCTATGTCTTACGCCCCGAGGGCCTGTTCTACCGAAATATCGATGGCGTTCTTCTGAAGTGTATAAGGGAGGGTGATAAGAAATGGGTCCTTGGTGAATTCCACTCAGGTTTATCAGGGGGCCACTCTGCAGGAAGGACAACTGCTTTAAAGATAATCAGGGCGGGCTACTACTGGCCCTCGCTCTTTGCCGATGCCTTCGCGGTTTGCAGAAAGTGTGAACAGTGTCAGAAGTTTGTCGGGCGAAGCAAAAATGCTCCCATGCCCCTCCAGCCAATACAAGTGGAAGCACCATTTCAACAGTGGGGATTGGACTTCATAGGGGTCATCTCGCCGAACTCTTCTGCAGGACATAAATTCATCCTGACCGCGACCGATTACTTCACCAGATGGGCCGAAGCAGTGCCCACCAAACACGCTGATCAAGAAACGGTAGTCACTTTCCTAGAAGGCTTGATCACCCGGTTCGGCATCCCCGAAGCAATAGTAACGGATAATGGCCCCGGATTCATAGGCGCCAGAATTAATGAATTCACCTGTAAATATGGGATATACCGCAAGGTCAGCTCCAATTACTATCCACAAGGTAACGGATTAGCAGAGTCAACAAATAAGACCCTGTTGAAGTTGTTGAGAAAGCTCATAGACAAAAACAAAAGGACTTGGCATCTTCTCTTAGATCAAGCCTTATGGGCCGATCGAATATCCATCAAGAAGTCGATCAAAACCTCCCCGTACGCCCTAGTATACGGCAAGGAGGCTATCCTGCCAATTCATATAGAGATCCCTGCATTAAAAATGTTGAGAGACGAGGAAGCCGAATCCGGTCCTATGGAGGTGAGGCTGACCCAATTGTTGCAGTTAGAGGAAGACCGGGATAAAGCATATCAGAACTTCGCGAAGCATGCCCAAATTACTCAGGACTGGTTCAGGAAGAAGTCCTCTGTCCGAACATTCAAAGTAGGAGACTTGGTGTGGAAATGGGATTCGTGGAAGGTTAAGCCTGGCAATCATGATAAACTGGACGCATTCTGGGAAGGGCCGTTCGAGATCGCCAAAGTAAACTCGGCCAACTCCTTCATCCTTAAGAACGCAGTTGGTCAGACTCTGCCCATTCCCGTGAATGGTCTTCACCTGAAGACCTTTTATCATTGAAAGTCTTCTTTAAAAATAAAAAAAAAATCTCTTACTCTTGTATATAATGTGTTTATACTTGTACAAACTTTGTTTTAAAAGGCCTTAGATCTAAACATGTAGTTAGAGGTAGATTGTATTTTCATGCCGTCGTAACAGCAAAAGTTCTGCCGCATGACTAAGGTTTAGCCCAGCCGAACCAAAGGTAAAGTCTCCTTCGGAGTTTTTCCGCACGAAGCAGCCGACGTGAGCCGGTTCGCTGCGAAGCACCTTTAAGGAGAAATGTGAAGGAGGCCAGAATACAATATGTCGTCAACAAGAAACAAGAGAAACACTTCTCCAAAAAAATACAAAGGCATGAAAGACGCTTCGCAAAAAATAGTTGTGCGAAGCACATTCAAAGGGGAAGTCTTGCGAATCATTTTCGGGACGAGCGCGCTTCGCTTCGAAGATGTTCTAAGTCCCCCTTCGGGGCTAATCTTACGCGAAGCGTCCAGTAAGACAGCTTCGGGTCCGAAGTGTAAAAGACAAAGGAAAATCGGAGGTTCGCCGCGAAGTGTTTTCCACCGCGGCCGTAGGAGCAATTAAAGCACGCCTTGAAACGTGTGCCAACTACAATCTAGGAAACCGTCCAGGACGTGCAGGTTTAATGCAAAGGTGGCGGAGCACATTCCAAGAGAATGTCGTTATGATTAAAAGTTGTGCCCAAGTACGAGGTGGCAGGGGGATTAGATCTTCAAAGCCGGGCCAGGTTCTCAAAGTACATCGTCCCGCGTGCACCCTCGCCGCAAAGCCAATAGAAAAACAAGGCAATCCCTTCCCCCGATTTTCGATTTTAATTTCGGTAGTTGCCATAAATGATGGTGGTTGTAACCTTCGGCTATAAAGCCAGAGCTGCACCAAGGAAAAGGTTATTCACCCGCGTACGAGCACGACTGTGATAAATTTGGCCAAGAACTCTGCGTTTCTTTTCCATTCTCTGTTTTTTTTTGAAATTCTGCTCTTGAAAAACGCGATGGGGAAGAAGAACTCCAAGGAAAAGGGGAAGGAACCTGAAGTAGCGACTCCAGAGAAGACCAAGAAGGGCAAGGAAGAAAAGAAACATAGGCCCAAAAAGGTTGACCTGAACTTGCGCCCTGAGAAGCAGCCCATAGAAGAAGGGGAGGAGTCAGAGGATGAGCAACTTCCAGAACCTCCCATTGATGGGTGGGAGAAGATAAGAGACACCGAACTTTCAAAAAGCATCGCAGAACTGCGATACACTATCGACTACATGAAGAGTCGATTATCTGCAGAAAATAAGAGGGTTGCCGCATACTACTCGCAGATATACTGGTATCTGACTCCACCAACTCACCACTGTCCTGAATTAATCTGCGCGATAGCCCAGAATTACCAGCCGTCCACCAGACAAGTTTTGGACGCTGCGGGTAATAAGTTATTTTCGATTTTTAAGGAAGATGTGCAAGTAGCTTTCGCTCCTTTGCAAGGGCCACCCAAGGGGTATTTAGTGCGCAATGTTCTATTGAATGAACAAATGGACAGATTTAACGCCTCCAGCCACATTGTGAAATTTTTGAAGGAAAGTCTTAAGGATGGGCTACCTTCAGGCAAGCTACCACAGATGCCTCGCCTTCTGCAAGACTTCAAGAGCACAGACATCTTTTCCATTATTGCATGGGTCGCGGGTCTGTCTACAGACGCCGACGTTTATCCCTGGCAAGTGTCCCTGGCCGAATGCATTTCCCGAGGAGAGTTCTACGCTCCAGACCCCTCAAGGCCAAACACGAACCCGGTTTTCTTTGATGGGGTAGAATGGGTAGCGCGGACCTTGCACATGCGGCTGGTGAGTTTGAAGAATGCCGAGACAGGCCAATATTTTGGGCCGTGCTCTTTCCTAGTCCGGCTCTTTTTCTGTCACACCCATAGGCATTTTCCTCATATTGCCATTACTTAGAGTGGCAAAGACGGAGCCCCGTTGCCGGTGTACCAGTGGACCCCCCTCCTAGCCAGGACGGGGTCATATTATGTGTTTAATCAGCAATTTTTAGGACCTGCTCTTCAGCTACTGCAGGGTTCTTGCCCTCGAGTGCCCGTGGACCTTAGGGACAAAGTGGTCAATGAGCGGAAAGGGGATGTTTTTCAGTTGACTCAGGGCCTTGTCATCCGTCTGTTTGGATTCACGGGGAAACCCTTCATTTTGCCTGTATATCCTTCTGAATACCAGTTCGCTTTAGAGGTCGCTCGCCAGAGCGACATGACGAATGTAGTTTACGGCCATGGCCGAAAGTGGGCCCCGACTTGCGATTTCCCTTTCAAAATGGGGGTCGTAGAGGTCTTCGCCATGAAACAACACGTATTTTTAGATGATAAACTTGCTGACTTCGGGTTGCTGCAACTTCCGCAACGGTGGTGCTATGACCCCTTGGGGGTGATGAGAGATCATTTGAGGTTTAAAAATTTTCATATCTGCCCTCAACCAGAGATAATAAAGCAGAGGAATAATCCTGCCGGCAGAGATTTAGAGTGGCACTTGGAAAGAATGAAGACATTGCCACCATGGCACGAATTCTACACTATGGAAGTTGAATATGATCCTGCTAGACACCCTTTCCCGAGCTCAGACGCTGCTTTCTGGAGAAGAATGAAGGACGATTTGAGAGGGGAGATAAAGAATTGGCGCGAGCCACAACTCAAAGAATGGTGGATAATGAGAGTCCATCGACGTAAGCAGAAATCATACGGACTCTTGGAGATGGACAAAGATTTCGCCATTTATTATGAAGCGAATGCCGGATCATGGCAACCCCTCGCGTTTGCTGATTTTATTCCTCCTAGTCCCCCAGGTTCGGGCGACAGCCCCAGGAGAGTGACCGATGATTCTGAACAAGAAGAGGAAGATGAAGTTGTAGTAACATCTCAGGAGCCGCTCAAGGAGCCTGTGGGAGGTTCCGAAGTTGAGGTCGAAAGGCCATCGCAGCAACAAGGAAAAGAGGATGCAAAGGAAAGAAAGAGACCCGGACAGGTCCAAATGCCTCCTCACCCGAAGCGGCCCCGCACCAAACCCTCCGGCGCTTCTAATGAACAATCTGCAGCGGGCTCAGCGGAAGCCAATGCGGAAAAAACAGCATCTCAACAGGCCGAGGGAAGTGTTGAAATAAATGTCATTGATGTGGAGGAATTCCTACAAGAGGCGGGAGACGTTGGAGAAAGGGTCGAAAATGTTGAAAATGTAGGAACCGTGGGAAGCAGCGAACCCAATACGCAGGAATTTGCCACTTCTGCTCTGCCATTAGAGCACGCAGGTACGCATTCTTCTTCTCCTGCTCCCGTTTCCCAACTTGTGTCAACTCTAGTCCCGGCCGAAGGTCCCTCTGAGCCTTCTCCAAAAGTTGCTTATCCAGTTGTACAGTCACCCCAACATGAAGTTTCTCTAGCTATTACGAATGTGTCGCATGGTTCCGCCGCTCCCGTATGCGTTTCCGCCCAGTCCGAGTCATCAGGCCGGGACGTGTTCGCAGCCGCCGCTTCGCTCACCCATACCACCATCCCGTTGGTACTTGGCCAGACTAAAGGCGACACTTCGTCCCCAAATCCCGACCCCCACCTCGCATCCACACATACCGTAGCTTCACCATCCACTACACCCACCACTGAGCCCACCGGCGACACGTCACCGATCCAGTCTTTGTACCTGTTTACCCCTTCGGCTGTTAACCCAGCCTTATTAGAAAACGAATTAACCATGATCAAGGAGAGCCCTCTAGCGGAGAAGTTGATCCGAGCCCGCCAAAATACTGATAATGTGCTCAAGGAGGCGAGGAGAAAGAGGGGGCGTTCATTGGCAAGACAAGAGAAGTGCGCGGTCATTGATTTGAAGAATGGGAAATTGCACAAGGTCAAGAAGATTCCCAAGGTCCAGAAACCCTTGGACGAAATGACCTCTGCAGATTATGAGTATCAGGAGAAGGTCAAGGACCTGGAACATATAGACATTGATAATGAATCAGAATCAATGCATGTGAGAATAGAGACCTTCCGCGCACATGCCAGAATCGCCAACCAGCGCCGCTGTGAGGCGGAAAATGCCAATGTCAAGCTGGAGGAGGATCTAGCTAGGATACGCTCTCAGCTGGAGGATGCTCTGAGGCAATGTGAGCAATTAAAGGATGAAAGGGATGCCTTAAAACAACAGATAGAACAACTGCAAAGTAAAGTAGGAGATCATAGCAAGACCCAGGCCGAGGCTGAATTGAAGGCCAAGGAGTTTGAGGACCGGATCTTGCAGATGCAAGCTGCAGTTGTACGAAAAGGAGAGCTTGGAACTGTTCGACAGGAACAGGATTAAGGATATCCGCTCTCATTTGCTCAGGAATTTCAGATCTCGGGCCTCTAGTGCCCTCTCAATATTGTCATATATTACAGAAGCCCAGAACGCTGCTTCTCAAAAGGGGCCAATAGTGGACGAAATTATCCAGGAGATTAGAAGCCGGCTCGACTTAGCTTTTGAAGTGCAGAGCATAAAGTACCAAGACTTGCAAGTCGCAGCTATGAGTCGGATGGCCCGAGATTGGTCCACCGCCCAGGCCACGGTCCGCGCCTTCTTCTCCAAGGTGAGAAAGGCACAGAAGGCGAAGCAACTTCTGGATATATTTGAACAAGAGCAGCGTACCTCTCTGGGGTATTTTCAAAATCTTTCAAAACTGGGTTTCCCGAGTTTCACTGACGATGACGGGAACCTTTTGACAAAAGAAGAATTGAAACCTGCCTGGCTCAGCTTTGAGAGCGATGTCTCTGAGATTGATCAGTGGAAAGAGCCAGTTACGGAAGGCCAGGTCACAGATTTTATTTTGAGATATTGTAGGATCGCGGCGTGCTTAAATGACTTGAGCACTAGGGCCAAATCTGCTGACATTGGGCAGATTGACAGGTTCCATGTCCTGGTTAAGGCATTGCAAGACCGAGAGCCTTTCCAAAAAGGTGCGTGGGCTCATATTCGCCGAACCATGGAGAGGATCCGTGACCGCCTTCCACCGCCGCCGTTGGAGCAGATACCTGGCGAAGGAGATGGAAAAGGAACAGAAGCAGTTGATGAGGTGCCCCCGGAATCAGAAAAGCAAAGAGGAGAAGGGTCTGGAGGTGACTCTGGCCCAATGGATGAAAGCTAGAGGGTTCTCACACCGAGGCGAGCTCGTTGCCCCGCGAGCCGCCAAGAATGTTGACAAGTTTTGTCACATTGCTTCTGAAGGGGTAGTGAAATTTGATGATGTTGATTTTCTTGATATAGTTTTCCTTATTTTTGTTGATAGTAGTGTTACAACAATTTTGGCTGTCATTTTTTGAATCCCCCTTGTAAATAACTGAATTTGAAAGAGCTTCGCCCACAGTATAGCAAGAAAAAGGAGCTTCGCAAACAGCAGACAGGAAAAACATAGGTGCAAGCCAAATTTTCTAAGGCACAGAAAGAGCTTCGCAAGCGAAGCCCCCACAAAACTAGCTTCGGGCCGAAGTTTTGCGAAGCATACAATGTAAAGTAAAATGCCAAAACAAATTCCTAAGTGTGGAAAAACACTTCGCAGAAATGCTAGCGAAGCACCTGCTTCGGCCGTCCCTTTTGGCGAACCATCCCTCAGAAAAAATCTACTTCGCTCAAAATCTTCCCGAAGCACCTGCTTCGAGCGACTCAAGTGCGAAGCTTCCCCCTCCGAAGGTTGTTTGTCCCTGAAAATTTTCTAAGGCATGGAGGAGCTTCGCTTGAATTTTCCCCGAACGGCTGTTTTTGAAACGGTTCGCGGCGAAGCAATTTTGTAAGTCCACTTCGGCTGAATTTTGTGCGAAGCTCCCTCAGTAGAAGCCTAATTGTATGCCCAAATATTCTAAGGCAAAATTCTACTTCGGCCAAGAAAACCCCGAACGGCCATTTTGAAAGAAGGTTCGCAGCGAAGCTGTTTCTGGATGTCCCTTCGCTGCGAAGCACCAATACAAAGAAGTCTATCCCGCTTCGGCTCTCATCCATGGCGAAGCAGCTCCCCGAACTAAAATTCAGCGAAGTTCTCCAGGGCACACACCCCAAGGCTGGGTATTTCTTCGAGGCAATTGAGTGGTTCATAAATGCATCTTTACTTGCCCGAAAGACCCGGGACTCATTTTCAGCAATGGAAAAGGAAAGGTCAGCCGCAGGAGGAAAACCCGATGGACCCGGCAGCCACTCGAGCACTGCACCCGAGAGATTCAGGACGAGTCAGGCGGCCCATTAATGAGAGTTTCCCCGGCTAATGCGGCCGTAACTGCTAAATGTGGAAACGGATGTGAGAGCTCAATCACGGGAGGAGCGAAGGCAGATTTTCCAGTTTTTCGAGGGCGTACTGCTAGGTTTTGCGCAATGATGGCTCAGAGGGTCGGGTCCTCTATAAAAACCCATGAATTGTAATGAAAAAGGGGGGGAACTTTTGCTAGAAAGCTGCTGTAACTTGATTTTTGCAATTGATATTAAGAACTTTGGGCCTCATTTCTCTCTTGTATGCTGCCTTCTGTGATTATTTCTGCTATTCTGTTTCTTCATTTGCATACTGTAATTCTGAATCCTGGATTTAGGTGTGTGATTGGGGACAGAACCCTGGAATTTCCCTGGAGGATACATAGGGGAGAAAATGCTTGTGATAGTTTTCTTGTATGCTGCCTGTGGGTAGTGTTTCTGCTATATTCACTTATTTCCTAACTGCTGTAATTCTGAAATCTGGATTTAGGCGTAAGGGGGGTAGGTGAATCCTGGAACTCGTCCAGAGGATACATAGGAAGGCTAGTGCGGCGTTCATTTTATTTTATTCTTCATATTTATTGCTGCTACTTCAAGCTATTAGTTAGTAATCGTGTTGCCGGTTCTTCCCCTTTTAAAACATCCATTTACATTTCTTTTTGTACCTTTTATCTCTTTCCTGCACCCTACCCTTTTTATTTCTTTCCTGCACCCTTTCTCTTTTTATCTCTTTCCTGCACTCTCAGCTTAAAAAAACAGTAGTTTAGTAAAGGAGCCGGCCTTTCTCCGGAGATTGGCACGGAGGGCATCTCTTCCCTCCGGCCTTTCAATGTTGGTCCAGGTCTAGGGCGCGTATAATTGCCAAAATCCTTTCCTGTGGCAGATTTGTGACCAACAGTAACACTGTAGCTTCTTTTGTTCCCTCTGCCTTAGTATTTGTGTTCTAATGTTGTCTGGAATTCAATAGTTTTTCCTCTTATATCTCCCCTAGGCTGGCCAGATCTAAGCTCTAATACCACTGTAATGAACCTGTCTAATATATAGAATAAAAAACACACAAAAGTAGACTACAACAAACTGATTTTTTGTATTTTATATTTTGGAGAGAAAACACAAAAATAACTAGAAATAATAAAGATTACAAATTTCAAAATTGCAAAGAACACATAATGTTCATAAAAATTCTATCCAGATGAAGGTTTTCGTCCTCAATGGCCTGCACTCAACACTTGGGGTTTCCGTCCACAAATGCCTTGAAAAAGGGCTCAATGACTTCACATGACATGATGAGAATGAATCCTCCCTTCCCTAGTAACCCCTTTTTATAACTTTTCTCTCCTTATCCTAATTGTCACCAACTGTCAAATCTACCTTAACAACTTTCTATTTAAGATTTATTCCAACTAATTGCAACTCCATCACTAACTGACACTAGCTGGCAAATCTACCTTATTAATCACTTGCTATTTTAAGATTTATTCCTCTGTTTTATCTGAACTGCTGCCAACTGGCAAATTTGCCTTATTAATTTACCTTCTATTCCACTATTTTCTACCGCAATTGGGTAGAGTGCACCCCACATATGAATATCTCAAAAAGGAGATATTATATAGGCTTACATAAACATTGTCGACCTTGGCCAATGGCCAATAAAGTCATATTACTGATATTGTTAAGCTTCCCATGAGATCAACATGTAATATGGTGATCATTATCTTTCCCCCAATCTCAAAAGAAAACATCTAAATCATCAAGCAACAGAGGAAGGTTTTCAAATTATCATCCTCATTGATTGGAAGGGACACGTAGGAACAAGGCTTACCTTGCATTAACCATCCAAACCTACTCCTTTTACAACCAAAAAAACTTCTACAACATTGTGACAAGTCCTTGGAATGATATCACCAATGTGTAGAGCTCGAAAAACCATGCAACCTAAAAATAAATAAAAAAGTCCAATACGCATTAGGTGTATTATCACACAAAATCAAGGATATTAAATTTCAAACCTTAAAAGTTAAATGAGCCAATTATAACCTGCCACATATCATATGATGATAGGCACCACCTGTCAACCATGTCATCACTACTTGTCTAACTAGGTGCCACCACTTGTATGCCATTGTGTTGGTTCTTAATGAATAAACGTCACTTGGCATTGTTTGATTAGTTCCTAATTGTCATATAAATAGTTTGTTTTTCATTTGCCATGTGGTGCCACATAGGCCGACTTGAGAGAAAATAGGGCAAGATATTTTAACTAGCAACCTTGTGAAGACAACGTGCTAAATTGGTCTGTAGCCCCCACATGCACTTTGATAGTAGAATGTCTACCCCTTGGAGTGCACAAAGGCATATTTGCATGCTCTCCTTAACATTCAAAGCATAAGGATGGTGATTTGAACCTTTGCTCTCCAAAGTTCTAAGACCTTTAGGCTCTCCAAGATACCACAAATACAAAATGAAATGAGATTTAGCACCTTGATAAGAAAATATATGGGTGATTGCAGAAGTTGCATGTAGCCCCTGAGTACTTCTACATTCAATTAAATGCCCAAAATGTCTCAAACCTATGACCACCTTACTAGGAAGGGACCCAAAAAGAGTGTGCTAGCCTAAGGGATGCTAAACCAAGTGAGAATAAGAAGCGAGGTCTTAAACAAAGAGCTCAACAAAAAACACGTCGCAAGACTTTTTAAATAGAAGCCTTCGAAAAAATGAGTTGTTCAAGAATTGACAAAGAGATCACACAAAAAGATAAAAGGTGTCATCAATACTTTGAAGGCTTAAAAGATCAAATGTGCTAACCAAGAGGGCAAAAATTTTAATTGAGATAAAAAGACACCATGTCACCGTTTAAGGGCTAAAATTGATGATGGATGACAAAAAACGGTCAACAATTCCTAAGCATGCCAAAAATTGAACCCTGATCGCTAGGGATACAAAACATGTGTCAAACTATCATCCCATACAACACTATATAGAGAGATCTCCTTGGAGCTCCTTGAAGATAAGTAATCTCTTTAGAGTTCTATAAAAAATTAGGATTCAACCCTATGACCCCCCACTTTAAGATCCTCATTTTTTGAACTATGCATAGGGATTCAACAAAAGGAAAAACATCGGATAGTTTTGAACTCATGACCTATGCATTATGAAAATTAACCCTCCTACTAGCCAAGATGTCCAAGTCACCAATTACAAAAATTTATACTTGCAATCTGTAGAAGACAATCCTCCTCCAACAAAAAATAAGGTAGTTTTGGCAAGAGGAAGATTGGCACACAAATTTTGGCATCAAAGTTCAAAATTTTTAAAATTCCCTCCAAAAACTTAAAATGCATTTTCCTTTAATTTTGCTCCTCAATTTGTTGAGCATGAAAATTCCCTCTACATTATCAGATGATGTTGCTCCCTTTTGGCTTTGATATCATGTTGGATTTTAAATCACTTTCCATAAACATTCCAAAGCCTATTATTCACCACAATCATATGCAAAATAGAAGAATGAAATAAGAGAGCATATAAACAAAATAAATAGGAGAGATAATCAAAATAAGATTAAGGGGTAGGTGCCAATAGGCACCCCCGCAAAATCACATCACATAAACTCCCCAATTTATTACAAACCTCAAGTCAACATAACGAGGCTTAAAGGTTGAATTACAATATATTAAGTATATTAAATTCTTAATTGGGCCATAAAAATGGTTTAACCAATATCACTAAGGGTGAATACATCACTATTGCCCATTGCCCATAGGCTTCCATAGAGAATTGTTGTAGGCTTACATCAAGGGCGCCCATAGGCTTACATAAACATTGTCGACATTGAGAAGGACGAGCAAATTATTTGAAAACATGAAACTACAAATCAAAGAGTGTGCAATTGACGAGTAAACATATTAAGTGGTTAGTCAACAAGGGGGGTTTTGTAAATTTTCGATCTAATGCTTGATCGAAGCCTTATATTTTTATTTCTTATCCAAAAAGGCATTCGTTGGCTCAAGCATGTTTAGCTTCTGAAGGGTCAATGGTCAAAAGTTAAATTATTGTGAGCAACAATTCTAGATCATTGATTTCTATTATAGTTGAGGAAGACGACCTCAAACAAATAACGGATGAGCTTCAAACTATCCTTTAAAAGTTTTATTTGCCCATTTATATGTGGAAGGATGAGTTGGTTTGAAGTCTATCAACAGAGAGTGGATACCCAGTCAAGTTGGGATATAAATCTTAAGAGCAATAAAAATTTCCTACCCTCAAAAATTTCCTCAAGAAAAGTTTCACCACTCAAGGCCCTTCCAAAGGCCTCAATTCTCTTTTGACTAGTTGTCCAACGAAAAATTCTTACAAGCAAGAGTCCAAAAAGAAAAAAGGATATCACTAGACCCTTTAGGTGTGCCGTGTGTAAGAAAGATATAGAAACATCAAATCATTTACTTGTTGATTTGCCCCTTTGCTTACACCATTTGGGGTATTTTTTTCAAAAAAGAAAAA
This sequence comes from Wollemia nobilis, assembly GCA_028583015.1. Taxonomy (NCBI): domain Eukaryota; kingdom Viridiplantae; phylum Streptophyta; class Pinopsida; order Araucariales; family Araucariaceae; genus Wollemia; species Wollemia nobilis. Next base: position 3,164,650 of record JAQPPZ010017010.1, on the reverse strand, counting down.
TATATTGGATAGCTCCATCAACATTGAAAGAGTTGATAAATGATGGATTAATTGTTATAAAGCTAAAGCATTATGCATTTTGTAGAGGATTAGCTCTACCATTATTTATTGGAACCTACCACTAGAAAACTGACAAAGTGGTATTTTTTCAAATAATGAAGGTAAAATTCTCCTCACTCAAAAGAAGGTAAGACACTTTATGCAAGGGTCAAGATTGCCATTAAAAAAAGACAAAAATATAAATGATTGATTAATTATTATAAAGCTAAAGCATTATGCATTTTGTAGCCCTACCATTATTTATTGGAACCTACGGCTTGGAAGGAATAATAGAAAAGCTAGTAAAGGTGGTATTTTTCCAAATAATTAAGGTAAAATTCTTCTCAAAATCATATAGAACTTCAGTTAACAACTATGTAGAAGGTAAGGCATTTTATGCAAGGATCAATATTGCCATTGAAAAAGGACTAAAATATATTTCAATTAAGGGGTATTCACATATTATTATTAGTAGTATCAAGAAAAACAAATATGGGGATATTTTTAAATAGCATTATTTCTTATGTCTATCAACTATAGTTGGAGGTAACATCTTGAAAATATAAGCACATTTATAGAGAAGAAAACACTCAGTAGATAATTTAGCAAATTATAGAGTTGACCTTTGTCTTGGCAAATTTGAAATTTTAGAGGTAATTCGCCCATGAGATTTTATCTCTTAATGAAATGATATCAAGAAGGTGATCATGGAGACATGGCAATTTGATGAATAATATTTTTGACAAAAAGACAAAATAATATCATTAATAAAAAGACAAGTTGAATATGGTTTAATTGAACTAATAGCAAATGCAATGTTTGTTATTTTGACGAGAAGGGCTCTAATAGAACTTGCATGGCTTATTTAAAAAGAAAAGGGTAAACCCACAAATAAGAATAAAAAGTCACAATGAAGATGGTATCTTGGGGGGTGAGGTTGCCCCCTAAGGTGCCTGACAAATGGTCTGGTGCTTTAACGATCAGCAAATCTGAAGGTTGAAGGAGCGTGGAAGGTTAAATGATTAGTTGATCTTTGGAGTGTCAAGGTTGAAGCATGGAAGGCTGAATGATGAGTTGATATTTGGAGTGTCATGGCTAAAGGAGTGTGGAAGGCTGGGTTGGCTGAAGAAGAGTATAAGGCTGGGTTGGCTGAAGGAACAACAACGAGAGGTTGGGATGTTGGGTGGAAAGCTAGGATGGCTAAAGGAACATGGAAGACCGATAAGGTTGAAGGAGAGTGGAAGGTTAGGTCGGCTGAAGGAGCATGGAAGGCTAAGTCGGCTGAAGGAGTTGCAACGAAAGGTTGGGAAGGCTAAAGGGGTGTGGAAGGCTGCTTAGGCTAAAGGAGCATGGGAGGCTGGCCTTTGTTGGGTGGAAGGCTTGTTTGAGACCATATCAACTGAGGGAACCACGGGAGCACGTTGGGTTGTTAAGTGTGGTGCAACAACATGTCGAGTTGTTGGGTGGAAGGCTTGGTCAACTAAAACCCCCTGTTTTTATCTTTGGTGTGCCTATGGGTTTGGAACCCACAGGTATTGGGGTGGTTTTCCCCCCTCTTTACAATAGAAAAATGTGTGAAGGATTAGGGTTTTTTTTCTAAAAAACGTCTCATCTTTTAGGAGCCATATCTTCATGAAAAGTTAACTGATTCAACTGATTCTTGGACTAACTTGTGCGGAATTTGAATAGCTTTAAAATGAGTGGAGATTCGACAAACGCTAAGGCTATGTCCTGTAAAGGACTAACTTGTGTGGAATTTGAATAGCAATATTGAGGGAGATTCGACCTTATGTAGTCAACCATTCAAAAAAAGGGCAGAGATGATTTTTCAAGTCGCAAAAAATGAAATTGCAAATATTTTTCAACTAGGGTTAGAATGATGGGAAGAGCAATGAAGGGCTAGGACTTCAGTGAAGAAGGAAACTAGCAATCCAGATTTGGTAAAGCGAACTATGATAGTGTGATATTTTAGAAATATTTACTCTACTAATAGATAGTAGAGGTGAAGTTTTGGCATTGTGAAGGCTACTATAGGAAAATGTCAAGAAAGATGCTAAATTCTGAAATAATTGTATTTATACAAAAAATTGAAAAGATCCATAAAATGAAAATCAAGAATTGAGACCTTTTATGTAAAATGATGTAGGTTTCCAGTTGTAGCATCTCAATCGAGATGAGAAGTATATTTATTTATAAACTCTAAATATTTCTCTTCTATGTCTTCATCTATCAACATCAACATCAACATGTGGTTCATTAGAACCACAAGCAATAACAGTAACACTAGCAATAACACTCCCACTCCCACTAGCACTAGCACAAACACCACTCGATTGGTTTGGCGAAGCCAAAGCCTCTTTGTCAAGTAACAAACAATGGGAGTGGGAAACATTTATATCAACATCTTCTACCCTAACATCCCAATGCTTTGTTGGCCCTTCCTTGTTGTCTGATTGCATGTGTGATTAAAGACGCAAGTTGGAATACACGTAGACCAACTCCTCAACCTTCTTTGTTGCCACCTTGTTACACTTCTACAAGTGGATAAAGGATTATGTACTCCAATTATGCTCGGATGAAGACGAACTTGTAACCTATTAAGAAAATCGAAATTATATCTATAAAAATAGAGTTCAAAACTTAGAAAATATAAATTTAAAATTTAAAATTAGACCTATGATAATATTTTGATTGCAAGGTTGGGGTTGTTTGCCCATGCAGCAAATACCACTACAAATGAGCATCCTTCTTGTATTTGTCATGACAAACGCTAAGGCCATGTCCTATAGAGGAAATGAAGTCTACGAACTCAGCTGAAACTATGTCCTCAATATCAGAATCAGGAAAGAGCCTTTGGAATGTTACCTTGTACCCTTCACTAACTTCAATATCTTTATATGGTGCCACTCTACCAGGCAAAGAAATGAATTCACTGCTATAAAATTTGGGACTCAATGCAAACGCAAGGAGATGCCATGGGAGTCGTCATTTTGTTCCACCACTCAATTAGAAATGATTGCAGTTGTTTGAAAAATGTCTCAAAAAGATCTTTGCTCTTTTGCATTGATGATGGCTTTGATAATAATTCAAGAAACCCAGGTAGAATAAAGAAGGGAGACATAATTCAAAATAGTAAGGGAGAGACTAAATACTGGTTACAAAAGGAGGACAAATCATGAAGCAAAAGGACAAGTAATTTTGTTGGGCTCCATACAAGCAAGAGATACAAAGTTTAGAGAAGACAATAAGCGAAATAAAGGATCATGTGCGTAAATAGGAGATGCATAGGCTAAAAGAATGTTGGTTGTCCCTCCGTCGGCATCACACAATCGAGCTACAAGGTCCTTTTCAATGTAGAACATTTGTAGTCTACAAAAGAAAAATGGATTTACAATAGAAGCAAAGGATATGTAGGCTCTTAAGACTCTACAACATTCATCTCTATTTGTTGTCTATAATATTATAAACTATTAATATGATTTTTTACTTCTTTTTTAAAAAAAAAATGAAAATTTGTAGTCAATTTCTCTAAATATTCCTTCATTTGATTGAAGCAACGATGGAACTCAATTTTTAATAGATTGAAATCTTTTTGGCGAGTTGGAAAAGTATGTTCTTAACCTTGGTTTTAAGGCTACAACTCATAAAGACTACATTTTAATCTATCTCCAAATGTACATTTTCAAATTACCCAACGCTGTAGCATCCAAATTTAATAAGCTTTTCTTTTAAAAAGGTATAGCAAAAAATTATATAACGAAATAAGAGAACATAGATGAAATAAATAAAAGAGATAATTGAACTAAGATTAAGGGGAGGTTGTCCATAAACACCCCCTTACATATCATAATATTATGATATATCATGGGGTGCCTATGGACAACCTCCCCTTAATCTTAGTTCAATTGTCTCTTCTATTTATTCATCTATGTTCTCTTATTTCATAATATTTTTATGCATATGATTGTGATGAATATTATGCTTCAAAATGTTCACAAAAAGTAATGTAAAAGCCAACGAATTTTCCCTTAATGTCAAATTCACAAGTTTGTAATTGTGCAAATATTATTTGCTTTCCAAAAACCTATCCCACTTATAAAAATGAAACATAAATTTGTTGTTATACACTTTCCAAAGAAAATCTTATTAAATTTGGATGCTATACTGTTTGGTAATTTGAAACTATACATATGGAGATAGATTACAATGTAATATTTAGAGTTGTAGCCTACATATGGAGATAGATTACAATGTAATATTTAGAGTTGTAGCCTTAAAACCATAGTTCAGAACATATTTTTCCAACCTGCCAAATAAGATTTCAATCTATTAAGAAATTATTCCCATTGTTCTTTCCTTTATCGAATGAAGGAATACTTAGAGGAGTTGACTACAAACTTTCATTTTTTGTTTGTTTGTTTTTAAAAAGTAAAAACACATATTAGTAGTTCACAATATTACAGACAACAAATAGAGATGAAAGTTGCAAAGACTTAGGAGCCTATGCATCCTTTCCTTCTAATGTAATTCCATTTTTCTTTTGTAGACTACAAATGTTCTACACTAAAAGAGACCTTGTAGCTCAGATAAGTTATCTGATGTTGAGGGAGGGACAACCAATATTATTTCAACCTATACATCTCCTCTGCACTCTCTGGATCCTTTGTTTCTCTCATTTTCTTCTCTAAACTCGTATCTCTTGCTTGTATGGAGTCCAACATGATTGCTTGTCCTTTTGCTTCATGATTTGTAATTTATCCTCTTTTGTAGCCTAGTATTTAGTCTCTCCCTTACTATTTCAAATTATGACTCCCACCCAGAAAATTCTTACCTTTAACACCTCTAAGTTTGAGAATTACCTGAAGACATGTGATGATTTGTTAAAAACATTTAAATGTTTTTGGCCTCGACATAAATTTCTTTTATCCATTCAATTTGATTCCCCAACTTTTGCAACATTAAGGAGTGAATGGACAACACAAGGTGTCCAAAATATATGTTCATACCTCGCCTCCACCAACATCCCCGTTGCTTTATAGTTTTTGGCATTGTTCGTTATAATTTGGATAGCGTTTTGAGAGCCCACCGATGCAATTGCTTCAATCAAAATGTTAGCAATGAATTGGGCATCTTTCACTTGCCCTTCACAACTAATTGCTCTAAAAAATATTGCCCCATGGGGCTTATTGCAATGACATTTATCAAAAGACGATTTTTTTGCGTCTTTTCAATCATCAAAAATGATGGCCAACCCCGTTTCAACCTATGAATCTCTGATGGGCTACAATGAATCTTCTAAAAAAACAAAGTGGTGTGCACCTTCTCATAACCTGAGCCTTGGTACCCTTTTGAAGTCTCATTAATGACTTTCACCATATCTTGCCAATATGGTGATCTAACCACATTGAAAGACAAGTCATTGGCATACACACAACGCATAAACATCTGATCTGCAATGTCCCTAGACTTATTTTGGAATGTCTTCTCCAACAATTCTTTTGTTTTTTTCGTGAAATAGAAAAATCTTCACGTGTGGAAGATATAGCCGAAAATAGATGGCATGCAACCACAACTAGGTTGCCAACCTGAGATGGGACACTAGGTTGCTTATTCAATCGAGATCCTTTCTTTGCCAAAGGATGACCTGGTTAAAAGGCAATGAATATTGCATGTTCATAGATGTTGGCACTGGTGCATCTTTTGACCATAAGCAAGCTCTGATGCTTTGGCTAGATATGGCACACAAATGAGATTTCACTCGACTGTATGAGTTGCTATATCGAACATTGTTGGTATTACAAATCCATATGTAGCCCCCACCCCTAGAAATCTGCTCTAATACAATGACATATTTTCACAATGGGGTTTTCGGATCAATTCCAAATTAAGACTTGCCTCCAAAGCTTGCGCTTGTTGCCATTTGCCATTCTAATTTATAAGTTGCAAGTGCAAGTCTAAAAATTTATCCTTTGCAAGCTTCTTAGTCACTTGTATTAGCTTAGGAATGCGTTAACAATGAGTTTACACCTTTACTTGATGAACTTCGAACTTGAAATAAGCAAACGGTAGCTAAAAATGGCAATAAGTTGTGAGGAAAAATAACTTTCAAATGCTTGGTAAATGATTTGTGTGTGTTTTTTTTAGTTTTGTTAGTGTTGTTTAGGTTAGTTTTAGGGTTGCAATTGTTTTTTTATTGTTTTTGGTCATGTTTGACCAATCAAAAGCGAGTTAAAAATAATAAAATTAAAAATTAAAAAAAAAAAAAACTTTTTCTATGAAATAACACGGGTTCTCCTCGGATTCGCCCCGCGTTTTACTTGAGGGATCCAGATACATCCCGGATCCCCAGGCAAAACCCGAGACAAACCCACAAGCGTATTGGACCTAAGTCCGAAACGAATACGACCCGTAACAAGCCCCGAGGGGTCCTAGGGAGGAGAACCAGTATCTTAGATGTAAAATTTATCATACAAAATGTACCTGTTTTGCATGCCTGGAAAGCCCACACTTCCAATTAACATTTTTAAATGTTTATTTCTCGATTTCTTTTGTCTTGCATGTCATTAGTTCAAGACATGGAATTATGGAATTTCCTCGGAACTTGATTGAATTTTTAACTTCAATTTTGTGCTTTTCTTTCCATACTAACTATGGTCTGTGAATGATGACTTCAATTCTTTTTAAGTTCAAGAAATAAAGATAAAATGGAAAAACAGCAAACTTTCCCTTTACACTATTTTGATAGAACTTCCCTCAATAATGACTTCAATTCTTTTTAAGTTCCAAAAAAAAATTAAGGGAAAAATTAAAAACAGCAAACTTTCCCTTTACACTATTTTGATAGGACTCCAAAAAGGAACTGGAAGACTCCATGTGAGCCATCATGCTTCTCACTGCGCACTTCCAGTGAAGAGAAACCTGTCAGTTCAGTCATTCTATATACCACTGTAGCAAGCCAGTAAGTCCTGATGGGCATTAGTCCTCCATGAAGAGCCACATGTGCTACACAAAGTTGTTTTGCTCGGTTTGAACATTAGCTCCCTGCACACCAAGTTGAAGAGCCACATGTGCTACACAAAGTTGTTTTGCTCTGTTAATCTTTAATATGCTTTCATGATTGTGTAGGTATCTTAAATTATGTGTACTCAGTTATGAAAAAAAAAGATGATCATAATAGTGAGGTTGGTATGAATAAAATTTGCACTATATAATTTATATAAATTTCCACAATCAGGTCAAATATTAGAAAAAAATATTTTGAAAGTGTGAGCATGTTGTTCAAAACACTTACATCTGAATATACAACAAATGATATCTTGTTTTTATTCAGCCAAAGCATACATTTTATTATTCTTTTGCACAATTTATCACAGGTATGATATGCAGACTTCTAGTGCAGAGAAACATGTTAGGCTCATTTTACTCATATTTTTCTGAAGTCAAGAGGTCCTAGAGATCAGTAATCATACTGGTACATTTCTGAAATCAAGAGGTCCTACATATCTATAATCATTCTTTAAACGCCAGAATAGTGACACAAGGATGCTCTGCACATTCTGGGCATGCAAGTCTTGCATAAGCATTCCTTGATAATGCACGAAGGATGAAAGATTTATAAAGCAATATAAGGTTGGGTCAGAAAAATTTAATGAGAAGTTAGGCAACAATATATACCTAGGTTTAACATGTGTACAATCCCACACACATACCTTTCGGTTTTTCAGTATGTTGCATGTAATAAGTTGGAAAATGTGAACTAGATATAATGAGAGAATCGTGTTTGATGGACAGAGTGGATTTCAACAAAAAGGATTTTAGATTAAATTTTGAACTTTGCTAAAATTCTATGCACGCTACCAGGCTGCAGAAAAACCTGTCAAGAGTCATTATACTAATAAATGTAGGAAGCCAGCATTTTGTGAAGGGCATTGCCAGTCTTTCCTGAGCAACACAAGTTAGCTAAGGTTACAGTGTTCAATATTCAGCTTACAGACCCTGGAACATCAATGTGGCTCAGCTTCAACTTCAATTACATAGTATTCAAAGTCTTGGGTAGTTTTTATTTGATTGATTTGATTGATGCATTGGCTACATCAATATCTGAGTTATTCTTGTAACAGACAAGTTATCTATATAAGAAGCTTTTGTGTGTAATCCACCATTATCAGTTCTTTCTTCAAAGAGACAAGGAGTTTTTTTCTTATGATCTGCAGACTTCCAATGCAGACCAGTACTGGGGAAAACTTCAAAAAATGTCGATTGTCACATATATTACAAACCTTTTCCGGCCCCCCAATTTATTTGCAAGTAGCCGATTTTTTCCAAACAAAAATGCCAATTAATTGCCTTTTTTTTCCTGATTAATTGCTGATCCAGTCTTTTCCATTCTAGACTCACTTGACTGATATTTTTCTGAAGTTAAGATGTCCTAGAGATCAATAATCATTCTTTGAAAGCCATAATAGTGACATAAAAATGCTCTGCAAATTCTGGACATGCAAATCCTGCATAAGCATTCCCTCCTAATGCATGAGTGATGAAAGATTTGGAACTAGAAAGCAATGTAAGGTTGGGTCAGAAAAACTTAGTGAAAAGTTAAGCAATCAATTTATACCTAGGTTTAGCATATTTGCAATCCCCCACACATCAAGCCATTCATTTCCTCTAACCTTCCAAATTTTCAGTATGTTGCATGTAATAAGTTGGAAAATATGAATAAGATATAATGAGAGAATAGTGTTTGTTGGATAGATTCAACTTCAACATAAAGGATTAAGATTAAATTTTAGACTTAGCTGAAGTTCTTCTCTAGATTTGTCCTTAGTTTACAAAAAGAGAAAGTAAACCTAAGTCCACTTTGTTATCTTTTCATTGATTCTTGCAACAATCGAAATGATATACCTGTATGACACATCATACTTTTCACTGCACACTGCCAGTGCAGAGAAACCTGTCAGAGACATTATACTAATTACTGTAGAAAGTCAGCACTTCATGAAAAAGATTAGTGGTCCTTTCCAAGCAACATTTGTTAGCCAAGATTGCAGCGCTCAATGTTGAGCATACAGACCGACCCTGGAACATCAAGTAGGCTCAGCTTCCACTCCAATTAAAAGTATTTAAAAGTGTGGGTAGTGTTTTATTTGATTGATTTGACTTGTGCATTGGATACATCAGGATTAGCATTTTTCTTGTACCATGCAAGTTATCTCTATAAAGAGTTTTTGTTTGTAATCCTCCATTATCAGTTTTTTTTCCCAAAAGAGACCAAAAGTAGGTCTTGGAACATTACGTTATAGTTTAAGGTTAAACACAATTAAAATGATGTATGACCCATCATACTTCCCACTGCACACTGCCAGTGCAGAGGAACCTGTCAGAGTCATTAGACTAATTACTGTAGGATGCGAGCACTTCATGAAGGGCATTGGTGGTCCTTTCCAAGCAACATGAATTAGCCAAGGTTGCAGTGCTCAATGTTGAGCGTACAGGACCCTGGAATATCAAGTTGGCTCAGCTTCCACTCCAATTACATATATTTAAAGAGGGCTGGGAAGTTTCTTATTTGATTGATTTGATTGGTGCACTGGCTACATCAGGATTAGCATTTTTCTTGAACCATCCAAATTATCAAGCCATTCATTTCCTCTACACCTTTCACGTTTTCAGTATGTTGCATTTAATAAGTTGGAAAATATGAATAAAATGGATAGATTCAATTTCAACAAAAAATGATTAAGATCAAAATTTAAACTCCGCTGAAGTTCTTTAGATTTGTCCCAAGTTCAAAGAAAAAGAAATTAAACCTAAAAGAGCCCACTTTTGTTATCTTTTCATTGTTCCTTGCACCAATCAAAATGATATACATGTATGACACATCATACTTCTCACTGCACACTGCCAGTGCAGAGAAACCTGTCAGAGTCCTTATACTAATTACTGTAGGAAGCCAGCACTTCATGAAGGACATTGGCGGTCCTTTCTGAGCAACATGAATTAGACAAGGTTGCAGTACTTAATGTTAAGCATACAGACCCTGGAACATCAAGTTGGCTCAGCTTCCACTCTAATTACAGAGTATTTAAAAAGTGTTGGGCAGTGTTTTATTTGATTGATTTGCCTGGTGTTTTGGCTACATCAGGATTTAGCATTTTTCTTGTTATTTGTTTGTAATCCTCCACTTTCAATTCGGAAGTAGGTTTTGGAACATTGACTTTACAATTTGAAGTTAAACAAAAATAAAATGATAATACTTGTATGACCCATCATACTTCTCACTGCACACTGCCAGTGCAGAGACACCTGTCAGAATCATTAAACTGATTACTGTAGGAAGCGAGCACTTCATGAAGGACATTGGTGATTCTTTCTGAGCAACATGAGTTAGCCAAGGTTGCAGTGCTCAATGTTGAGCGTACAGACCCTGGAATATCAAGTTGGCTCTGCTTCCACTTCAATCACATATATTAAAAAAATGCTGGGAAGTTCTTTATTTGATTGATTTGATTGATGCATTTGGCTATATCAAGTGGACTCTGCTTCCACTTCAATCACATATATTAAAAAAATGCTGGGAAGTTCTTTATTTGATTGGTGCATTTGGCTACATCAGGATTAGCATTTTTCTTGAACGATGCAAGTTATCTCTATAAGGAGTTTTTGTTTGTAATCTTCCGTTATAAAGTTTTTTTCCTCAAAAAAACCAGGAGTAGATCTCTGAACACAACTTTATAACTTGATCTTAAACACAAGGTCAAATCCAGAAGCCTTTCTTGTTGTTTACTTATGGACTGGAAATATCGTTCATTAAGTTCAGACTACCAGTCTTAACCAGGTTTTGATTTTTTTTTTGGGTGCTTGTGTACTTTCTTTTATTATGTGTAGAGAAGGAAATAGTCCCAGATCATCAAAGAACTAAACTGGGTGAATAAAAAAGAATGGTATAAACATTGCTTGAAATCATATGGAGTCAACAAAGTTTTGAAACTATGTATATTGTTCAACACATTCTCGGCTGAATACGGCACATAACAAAATTAACAAGTTTAATTATCTAAAGAAAATGATAGAACACAATTTTACTATTTTTGCAATACTTAAAGCAAGTGTAATCTGTACTTAGAGCTGGAAGAAGACTCGAGATTGCATTGCACATCTGAAAGATGCAAACCACTCATAGGCTTCCATTAAAAAACACAAAGAAGAAAAAACTTAGCAGACAATCTACAGTCATGTAGAAGGACCAGCTGTCCATAACATAAGAACGGAAGAAAAGCTTATATTACAAGATACACTTAGGCATGTGTTCAAACCCACACATCCAGTTGCTCTCTTTCATGTGTACCCTATTGTCTTGTATGTTGAGTGTAATTAATTAGAATAATTGAATCAGAAATACTAAAAACATTGTAATTTTACTTGTCCAAAACATTACTATATTTTCTATTCAAAGCTTATTATGGCCTGTCAAAAAATAAAAGATAAAAAAATGTTGTCTATTTAAAAAAACAATGATAATAAATATTAAAATTCACATTTTTCCTCTTTTTATTATGACAGCAACCAAGAATTGGAATACATTATGCGACCAATCATTCGTCTCACTGCTACAACCATACAATGAAACCTGTCAAAGTAGTACTGACGATTTATTAAGGAAGCATGTAGGAACTGAAGGCCAGTAGTCCACTAACAGAGGCAGACTGATATAAGCATTTGCACTCTCGTGTGATCTGCCTTAATAATATTCTTCATATTGCTTGCAAAGAAAAAATAACACCTTGTGCATATGTCATAAATAGGATGCAGAAAGTCGCAATTTAAAAGCATTGAATTAGGGGACATGTGACACGACCTGGCATTCACAAGGTCCCAAAAGCCAGTGGCACAATCTAAAATTGTCCCCAGTAGTTACACTATGGAGAGTGCAATCAATAGACAACTAGGAAAAAAAAAAAATTAAACCTCTCATGCCAATTATATTATTTCAAAAAAGAGCTATCCTTAACAAAATTTGATGACCTGAGGTCATCATTCTTCTGAAAAGAAAGCATTCAGAAAAAAAATTGGATGCACTTAGCTTCATTTTAAGTTGTTTACAAGCAGTTTGCGCTGGGTTTTATGTGGGCATCCATGCTCACGCCCGGAAAAGAACAGACATTCAAACATAATATACAAAAGTCATTTTAATCTTACAAATTAAAGACTGATATGAAATAAGAAATAATTTAAAAGGAAACATAGAACCCAAAACAAATAGGGTTAGCCAATGTCGTAATCTCCATTTAGGTAAAACACCCTCTACTGAGGGTGATGTTTCAGTCCTCTTTTCCCTATTATATGATCAAGCAGGTTGCCCCCTTTCCTCCAACCCTAAATTCGGGTTAATCATAACCTCTACTACATCTAAATTACATGTATTAATAAACCCTCCTTACAACATTTATTATAATAAGACAATCAAGAAAATGACTTTTCTTTTTTCCTTTGGTTTCTTTAGAAACCCTAATATATTATACAAGCAGTAAAATGCCAATTTCAAGTACTATTTAAAGACCTAGAAAACAACTGTATTTTCATAAAACTAACCAGACCCTGTCCTCTTATTTCTTTTCACATTCGGATAGAAATCCAACCAGATCCCGCATCGTTTGAATATGACGTTGAAACATAAAAACAGGGATTTATCAGTTAATTCATTTGCCAGATAAATGGTTTTATCTCCACTTCATCAAAAACAGGGTGGACTTTTAAAAACCCTAACACTTATTAACATCCGACTCGTTTTACAAGACATAGCCGGATCATTTCACCGTGGTTTCAGAAGCCAATACCTTCCCAAACAAAAACAAAAAAATCAAGTTCCTGAAAGAAACTCGTTATTTTAAAGAGCTGAAAGATGCGTCTACATAAAATCTGTTGAAGTCTATATTCCAGACGAATATGCACATAACGAACGGATACAGATAGTAGGTAAAAAAAAAACAATTTAAGTGGGCGCATTTGTTTAGCGAGAGAAAGTTTGGACCGATACATACGGAGTTTATTACATGGCTAAAATGTGGCTTTTGATGTAACGCCGCAATTCCCAAACCCTCACTCTGTCCTCCTCGACTGTCTCCATGTTCATCGTGAATTTAGGTTAAATGCAACTTTCCCTTCGCATTCTCGCCTTCCTTGGTGACCAACTTCGCAAAGAAGACATGAATTTAGGTTAAATGCAACTTTCCCTTCGCATTCTCGCCTTCCTTGGTGACCAACTTCGCAAAGAAGACATGACGTTGTCGGCATCTTCGTTGTCCTCCCATTATTATAACCCCGTTAGACGTGGCGATTAAAGGTCATATAGGCGTAAGGTGGACCATTGTTTGGACGTTAAGCCTAATATCATTACAACTTCCTCTCATTCAAATGCCATGTGGAAGGTAAAGGTCATATAGGCGTAAGGTGGACCATTGTTTGGACGTTAAGCCTAATATCATTACAACTTCCTCTCATTCAAATGCCATGTGGAAGGTAAAGGTCATATAGGCGTAAGGTGGACCATTGTTTGGACGTTAAGCCTAATATCATTACAACTTCCTCTCATTCAAATGCCATGTGGAAGGTAAAGGTCATATAGGCGTAAGGTGGACCATTGTTTGGACGTTAAGCCTAATATCATTACAACTTCCTCTCATTCAAATGCCATGTGGAAGGTAAAGGTCATATAGGCGTAAGGTGGACCATTGTTTGGACGTTAAGCCTAATATCATTACAACTTCCTTTCATTCAAATGCCATGTGGAAGGTAAAAATAAAATTAATAGGATCTTCGACGGTTCAAATTAATTATGTTGTCTTTTAAGTTTTTGCAGTTGAGTTTTTAGTAATTATGTGTTTTTTAAGTTGTATAGAGTCTGTTGCAGTCGTTATTTTTAGTAACTGGTAAGCGTAGGGTTTAAATCGCAGGGACTTTTTTCAACAGCTTATTTATCTTGTTGTTGTTGACCCACGTGAGATGGAGAACACCGATCACTTGTATAGTCGTCGATCTGACACGCATTCAAAGGATTCAACACGGACTATTACCTTTGTTAAAGTTGGCAACGGGCCCCAAGGTTTGAACCTAGGTCTTTTATTGGCAAATATTTGACCAGTCAAGCCTTTGTCAATCCACCTAACCCTTTAAGGTTTATATATATATATATATATATATATATTCATATTCGTATTCGTATTCGGTTATATAGGAGAGTTTGTCACCTAGTAACATAATTACTAAAATGACCTTTTGGCTAAGATAATGTGTAGTTTTAGTAATTATGTTACATACACTTATTCAAAAGAGTTTTAGATTAAATCTTGGAGCATGTATGTTTGCAAAAGTAGTAGTCTAGTCTAACTAGGTGGTATAGGCTTATTTAAGGCAGCCCCTATAATTTAAATCTTGTACTTAACAATTACTAAAAATATTATGAATGTAACCAACTTCCATATATTAAAAAAATAAAAAATAAAATATATACAACCACATTATTGTTATTAAAGGTGGTAGCTTATATGTTATCCTTCTTAGTAGTGTTGGATTGCTCAAAAGACAATGTGTAGATGTAGATAAAGAAGTGCTCTTCAAGGAGGGATCTCACTTGGTGACTTCTCATTGATAATGTGGCTATATTATGTATATTGGATAGTTTGGTTTGACATGTTGCAAAAGACTAAGAGAATGGGATTTTCTATATATATTTATTATTTTTATTTTTTTGAGATTTAGTTAGTGTGAGAAATTTTTATGAATGAAGTTTAGAGGATGAACATTTTTATTTTATCAAGGGAGAGAGTTGAGTTTATTGGAAAGAGTTGAGTTTATTAAGAGGGAATTTAATACAGAGTTAGACACATCATGGTTTGAACCTTGGATTTTTTGAAAAACTAAAGCTCGAATCGTTGTGTTGTTCCTTCGGACCTTTTTAAAGTTTTTTATTTTATTATTTAGATCAGGTTAGGGTGAGAAACCCTTATGATCGACACTTAGGTTTGGGCATCTTCATCCCACCATGACCTCTCATACGAGGCAGAGTTGAACTTATCAATAGGGAATTTAACACACAACTACACACATGTCGTAGTTTGAACCTTGAACCTCCTAAAGAAGAGACAATGGCTAAACCATTGTGTTGTCTCCCAAGACAAAACACAATTCATATTACATGTGTTTTTCAAGATTTTATTAGTGTGAGAAATCCCTATGACCAACGCTCAAGGTTGGGCATCCCCATCCCACCATGACCTCTCATAAGGGGGGATAGGTTGGGCATCCCCATCCCACCATGACCTCTCATAAGGGGGATAGTTTAGCTTATCTATACGAAATTTAATAAAGCCACACACTTCATAGTTTGATCTTTGGACCTCCCCAGAAAAAGAAGAGTTAAAACTTGAATTGTTGCATTGTTTCGTAGGACACTGGGATCCCCTACATATTACTTGTTATGTATTAGACTATATTGGCCAATTTGACAATTTATTAAGAAAACTATTTTTTATATAAATAGAAGAATTGTTTCGTAGGACACTGGGATCCCCTACATATTACTTGTTATGTATTAGACTATAGTGGCCAATTTGACAATTTATTAAGAAAACTATTTTTTATATAAATAGAAGAAAATGCTTAATTAGATTCATTTAAGTGATTTTTCTTATTTGCTTTGTTGGTACAGTATGAGATAGGTGGTAAGATCAAAGTGGCTACATTGTTGATAAATTTAGATTGTTGATAAATTTAGAGAGGATATCAGAAGTCTAAGGTTTAGATTATTAATAGATTTTTTTTTTGGGGGTTTAATTGTGTAAACTTTTTGAAGGTTATGACTTTTGTATATATAAGCATTTTAAATCTTTTTTAGATTATGTATTTTTGGGCTCTTTGCATTGGTGGCATTTTCCTAAAGATTTCTTGTAGTAAGGAAAATAAATTCGAATGAATGGATCCCTAAAATTATATTAATTGAATGGGCATAATTACAATATATTGTCAACTAAAATGATTGGAATATTATAAAATAAGGACATTTGGTGCATCTTCAAGATGGAGATAGTACATGTCCTTGATGAAGCAACTTGCTAGCTAAAGCAAGAGGAGGATATTGGTTGGTTTCCATTGTTGATTGTGTTGGAGATATTACATTATTTGGTCCCCCTTGCAATATTAGTTTGGTAGATGATTTATATTATATATAATGTATGTGGCAATATGAGAAAGATGCAAAGTGTCAAGAGAGTATGAAGAGTCACATAATATGTGGCAAGTTAAGAGCTTTGTCTTTATTAGAGAAATATGAAAAGATGCCTCTCCTGGATGAAAGAGGAAAGCAATAGTTAGAGAACTGAAAAGTCACGAAAAAAGATATATTGGAGGTAAAGCTCCATGCAATGTAATCTATCTGTATCATTAATGAAATCTTATGATATTGTGTGCATCTAAGTTATATTCTGTGAGATAATGTTTGTAAAATATTGATGTGATTTCATTATTGAATTGCATTGTTAGTAGCATTCATTTGATTATTTTTTGGATCCTGGTTAAAGCTTTTTGTAAATATTGGAGGTAAAGCTCCATGCATATTGTATCTATGTGTATCATTAATGAAATCTTATGATATTGTGTGCATCTAAGTTATATTTTGTGAGATAATGTTTGTAAAATATTGATGTCATTTCATTATTGAATTTCATTGTTAGTAACATTCATTTGATTATTTTTTGGATCCTTGTTAAAGCTTTCTGTAAATTAATCTACTCAGAAAGCTAACAGTGGTATTAGAGCACAAGGGAAATTGATAAGAGATAGTAGAATTGCGATTTGGAGTGTTTTTGAAAGTGTTGTGAAGATCACTTAAAGAAGATTTCAGAGAAGTTTGTGAAAGCATTTGGAAGGCAAGAATCTTGCCAAAGTTTGAGAAGGAATAGAAGACTTCAAGATATAAAGAAAATCTTGAAGATAGGCCAACAAGAAGCCATAGTTTAAGCATAAGGACAACAAGCTTAGAGACAAAGTTAAAAGCCACCATTGGAAAAAATTAAAGGCCAGCAATTAAAGAAGAGAATAAATGCAAATTTAAAAGCCTTGGATAACAAAGTGAAGAAGGAATTGGCAACATTAAAAGCTGCAAATTATAGAGTTCTTGAAAAACGAAAAGACAACATTACAAGCTACAAATTTCAGAGAATTTGAGCAGTAAAAAGGTATTTTTAAAAGCTTCATATTCAAGTTTTTAAACTAGCAAAAAGAAAGCCTTAGTTGATTGTCTTCTAGTTGAAGAAGAAGGCACCTTTGTCATTTTAGAAGCTGCATAATATACCAGCAATAGAAGAGTTAAAAAGTGCCTTGAAAGGAGTAGCAGTTGGTTCAAGAAAGCAAGGCATTATTGCTTTTTAACAATGTATTACATATTTGGAATACCCCGCGGAGCGCTCTTCTTGGTTATGTGTTCCAATTGGACATCAAAGTGAAGGAATAATCAAGTGTGAAGCATGTAGGGATTGAGAGCCGAACATGCAACATTGCAGGAGTTATGAGTCAAGTGTGGAGTGAAGGGATGCTGAACTAGAACGACACGGAGGAAACAACGAGCACCTCACCAGGGAAAGCAAAACGCCAACAATAGATAAAGCAAAATGATAGCAAAACAAGCACTAACATTTCAAGGCAAGCAACAACACAGTGAAGACGTCTTGTGAAATCTGCTAGATGCCACAACATTATTGTAAAACAAATATTGCAGTTTTATGTTGGTTGACAAGGTGACAACGTTTGTTGAGGGAATACAATACAAGTTGTAACATTTCCTAATCAAAGTGGTGCAGTAGAAGAGTGGTAGTGCCCAAATCGGACATTCTCAAGCGGTTTCAACTACCACATGTGTGGAAAAGTTTAACAGTGTTAGTGTATAATGTCCAAGACCGGTTTTGTGAAAAGAGCGCAGTATATTCCATTGGTAATAAAGTTGGTGAAAACAGATCAAGAAGAGATCTAGGTTAAAATTTTGGTAGTGCCAGTTAGCAAAGGAAGTAGTCTGATCTGAATCCTCTGAATGAATGATGTGCCAGACCGTTAACAACTGTACGAACCTTGAGCGGCCGTTGGTCGCCATTTCACTCCGGGTTAATGTAAACGAGAAGTCGCAGGTGTTATAGGGACAACCCAAAGTTCAAACCCTGCTTATAATAAAAAATGACTGTAAATGTAACCGATTCTATGTATTAAAAACAAGCGTGTAAAAGCACATGCGTCATTTGGTTCCATTGCAAGAGGGAGGTCAACTTTCAAGGAAGCTTTAACATTGGGTGACCGTTGGTGTGCTGCCTCCAAATTTAGGATAGTGGACACATGGTCGTTACAGAGTAAAAGGGGCCAAGGTGGAGGCGGTATTCATTTGAGTCAGAGACCGTCGGGTACATCCTCACAAAGAGTCATCGTGTATTGCTAGGAGATGTTAATGTTTTATTAAAGCAAGTTTAAATTTTGGGTTGATTTTTCGTAACCTTTATTTTATCTTATTAATTTTAGCTTGGTGTGAAATGGACTTTGGGGTGTTTTCGTTATGGGATTCGTTGTTGTTGGTCTGGGGCGCATTCAAAAAATTTAGATCAGACTATTATCTTTGCAAAAAGTTGACTTCTTTAAATTTAAACCTAAATCTCTTCTTGATAAATAATTCAGATTTAAATGTAATAAAACATGATGAGAATATAAGATAACCTGTATGACAAGTAGCTACCCGTGTAACCATTACCCGCATGACAAGTAGCTACCCGTGAATCATTCAGTATCGAAGAATAATAAAATATCATACGGGGGCCAGTAAATCATTCAAATAAGAGAAACTGCCATATGTTGGCATCCACAAAGTGTGAGAAAAATTTATACGTTGGAGGGTCGAAATAATCGTGCGGCCAAATAAAGGAGGTATTATAAATTTATTTCTTGATTTTCAAAGGTTTGGATTGAATTAATTCAACTTATCTAAGGTTACATTTGATTAATTTATTTGAGGGAGAGATTTGAGGGAGAGATAAGGAGTCTAATTGAGAAGATTAAAACCTTAGAAAGTTTTGAAGCTAATTGAAGAATCAATTTGAAGTTTTTAGGAGATTAATTACAAATTTTGTAATTAATTTAATTAGTTTTGTAAAGTTTTTGGAAACCTAATTTGGCATTTTGGGAAATTAAATTGAAGTTTTAGATCAGATTTTAATATTTGCAAATTGATAATTTTGGAGAAATAAGGTTTTCAACATCAAATTAGAATATTATTTTTACAAAATTGCTAAATTTGAAATTTGGGAGACATAAGGTTGTCAACATAAAGATTGAAAATTGAAAATTTGCTCTTAGTCTATCATTCAAAACCTAGGGAGTTATAAGGTAGTCAACTTCAAAGGAACATGGCAAAGAAAAAGCAAATGAAAAAGAATACAAATGATCAAAAATTGAAATACAAAGACATGAGATGTCAAAAACAAATAAAGTAGAAAATCTATGTTTCCAAGGAGAACAAATATACATTCAAGATGTCCAAGAAAAACAATTAGACATTCAGGAAATTTCAAAAAGGGTGGAAAGATTAAAATGCCATACACAACACATGATAGAAGAAATTGAAAAGGATACATCAATAAGTGAAAATATTTTCTTACAATCAATGTTGAGAGAAATCAAAGATGAAAATTTCTTAGCACTTAGTAATTATCTGAATGAAAGGCTTGATGAGGCATATAAAGATTCTAGAAGTGTTTTATATTACCTAGTGAGATAGGAAATTTGATGTATATGGCATTACTTTCTAATGAAGTTCTAAAAGACAAGAATATAAGACGAGGACATGATTAAAAATTTGAAGAACAAGTTTATTGATGAAACAAATACTTTGAACAATAGGCTTGTTGAGATTACTAGTGAAGCAGAAAAAGGAGAATTTTAATACTTCAAAAAAATTTGCAAAGTGTTCTTAATGATGCTAATAATTTTTATGAAGATTTTTTTATTGTATCTATTAGTCTGTGGAGAATAATCTACAAAGGAATTATCACTCTTAATGTTTCTAAGATGAGAAAACAAGAAAAGGTTGAAGAGGTAGAGAAAAAATCAGTGATGAAAGATGTTTCTTGTGATACAAATAATTTAAGGCCCATGATGATAGATTCATGTTGCAATACTATAGAATCAAAACCATTGATGATTGATGCATGTTGTGATACTAGTGATTTTCTTCAAAAAGAAAAAGATGTAAATTATGATTCTTGTCAAAATGAAAGAAAATATTGTGATGAAAGAAATGACACTAGTGATGACAAAGATAGAAGAACCTGTTACAAAAATAGATGCTATGTATGATACAAGTGATTTGAATATAGTTTGTGATTGTTTAGAAAAAGCTTATGTTATCAAGATTGATGAAGGCATAAACTTATATGATGATAGAAATAATGATGCTCAGAATTATATTGATCTTGATAGAGATCAGTCTATTAATTGTATTGGTATTTTTAAAAACTATACTAAAGGAATTGGTTCAAATTTGTTAAGTAAAATGGGATACAAAGGTAAAAATTTAAGAAATTATGGACAAGGAATGAAAGAGTCAATTGTAACAAAAATAAGACCAAAATGTGAAGGTCTTAGATATACAAATCAAACTAGCAGTAATGATCAAGAAACTAAGTTTGTGATAAGAAATGTGTAGGATGGTATCACCTATGGGTCATCTCGGGGTAAGACAGTCATGCTTGTGGGTCGTCTCTTGGTGAGATGACCGTTGAACAACGAGCAAATCCCTTGTGGTCAATGCAAGGTGATATCGAGTTTGATCCATGGGTTGATTGACATTCTTGGTGCACTCATGAAGAATAACTTAGGGGTAGAAGTAGACATCGAATCAGAGATATTGAATGATACAAGAAGCCAAAATTAGATATTCAACATTTGAGATTGTCCATTGGCATGCTTGAAAGCTCCATGGTTGAATTTGATAGCACCTCGTTACTTTGGTAATAAGGGCTCTTTTGCTCTCCAATTCGATAGCACTTCGTTATCTCAAAATTGCTATATTATTCATGAAGGCTAGGTGCCTTTTTATAGACTTTCCAAATGGGAATCCAAGCTTGTAAGGGAAGCCAAGAATCAAGAAGTAGTTAGATTCAAGAAAGGCAACTACCCGTTCTAGAACCTTCTTGCAACTGATTGTGTGTGCTTAGCTATCCCGTGTAACCATTTTTCTCTTGACTTGGGAGTTAAAACTTGTTACAGGTACGATCATATTAGGGTGGTATGGTCGTTACTATTTATCATCTCGAGGTAGGATGACCTCTAGAGACCATCTCTTGGTGGGATGGCCCAGGTTGAAAAGGGAAAATTCTCCCTATTTGAGTGGTAAAAACCACTGTTAGGCCTTAGGGGTGCCCAAGGTGGGTCATATGGCCTGAAAAGGGTCCATATAGGTAGTCTCCTCAATATGACATGTTTTAGGTGTCTATAGATACCCCTTTTTGGGATGCATTGTGTGAAAGCACAATGCGAAGCAAAAATAGATGACCTAAAGTCAAATTGAGGGTTGATGGTGTTCATTGATCTGATCAATGTTAGATGCCCCAATCATGGAAAGAGCATGCATCTTTGAATCATTGCTTCTGATAAACTAAAGAGCTTGATTATGGTAAACCTTTCAATCATCGATAGACAAGGTCAAGTCTACAACTTTTATCTTAAGAAGATAGGCTTATCTGACTTATAGAATTTAGATCTACCAAGTGTTTGTTTGGTTAAAATTTTTGCTTGTTGTCTACCCCAAGCAAAAAGGGTATGATTATTTTTGGCAATGATTCTTGGATGAATGCAATTTGCATGATTGAGTGTTTGATTATTGACTTTGATTATGAATTTTATGATGTATGACTACCCCCTCAAGCGACGAGTCGATGAGGAGATGAAAAGTGATGAAAGTGATGAGTCGCTTGACCAAGATGACTTGTTTTGGATTTTGTAGGACTTTTACGAATATGAAAGGGAAAAAATCCTATTACAACTATGATTTCAACCATTATTGGTAATTGTACACCTCTATCCCTTGGAGCAGTCTAGCCACATGGCTTTCTTAGGGAATTGAGGTGATAACAATTCAATTTTTTTAGGAAGTAAATCATTGTATTCGAGGATCTCTTGAGGTTGAGTGGATGAAGGAAATGTATATCTCTATCCCATGGAGCAGTCCAGCCACATGGCTTTCTTAGGGAATTGAGATAATACCATTTCAATTCTGATTGGAGCTATTTTTTGTTCAAGTGGCCTGATGGTAACCTACCCATCCGATTGGATTGCATGGATAATTAGTCGTTGCAACCACCAGGTGTATAGGGTAAATCACTAGGTACGAGGATCACTTGAGAGTTTTGATCAAAATATTTTGGGTATTTTTGGATTTTTTTATTAATATGGACCATTAGGTGCTATTGAGTGCCCTAGTTGGTGTTGAAGATGTTTGTGGGATGCTTGCAATTTTTGTGATTTTGAGGCCATCCCAAGGTAGGACGGTTGCATTCTACAAATTATGAGGTCGTCTTGGGGTAGGATGGTCGCATCGAATGTGATCACCTCACATAGGGATGGTCTCAAAATTTGAAAAATATAAAAGCAAAATTTCCAAATTTTTGATGTCATTTGCACTGTTGGCAGTTGGAGAAAAGGAGAGGTGAGGAGGAGGAGAGCATTTTCTGACGCGAAGCACTGCCAGATTGTCTACCCATTTCTACCATGGACCAACCCGAGGCATCAATGAGCGGAGGAGCTAGAGCGAGAAAGGTATGCACTCAAGTTCTCTTCTTTGTTAATTTGTAATTTTAAAATTAACCTCACTAAGTAATGTGGAAAATGAACCACACTAAAATTTAAGGCAACAAACCTCATTTTAGTTGTAGCATGTAGTGTAGGTTGCTTGGTTTTTGCTTTTTGTTTGTTTTGTTTTATTTTTAGATGTTTCTACCCCTATTTTGAGGTCATCTCAAGTAGAGACGATTCCCCTTTGGGGTTTTGGGGGCCATCCCGGGGTGGGATGACTACATTTTGAAAAAAAATGGTCAAATTTGGACCATTGTGGCTATTGTCCTAGGGTGATATGGTCTAGCTTGCAGACTATATTGGCCTGAGACGATGATAAGATTTTGTGAATTTTTTGGAAATTAGATTTGCTTGATTGGTTGATTATTTGTATTCAGCTTTTGAAGGCCCATTATAGAGTTCCCACACTTTTTGAGATGGTGCGAGGACTCCTCACTAATGATGAGTGGAAATGGCTTGAGGTGATTGGCCTCAAGCAAGTGACTCGACTAGAGGTAGTGATGGCAGATCAGGCCTATCTGACTACCTTAGTTGATCGATGGGATAGTTGGACTAACACTTTTCACCTCTCGACTAGTGAGATGATAGTCACCTTGGAGGATGTGTACCAGATTCTCCACATTTCGATTGAGGGATGCTCGATCACCTCCACTCCCCTTCTTCAACAGGGTAGAGTACTACAGAGGGTATTCAGTGCAAAGGCAAAGGTTGCGAGGTAGCGCATGGATAGTGATGGAGTGCTAGTCGAGGTATGGTATACTACATGGGTGTTTACTCAGAGGCATGTAGTATTGATGTCCATTATATCAAACATCTTACTACCTAACTCCTCAGGAGTGAGGTTCCCATGGAAC
Organism: Wollemia nobilis; assembly: GCA_028583015.1. Lineage (NCBI taxonomy): Eukaryota > Viridiplantae > Streptophyta > Pinopsida > Araucariales > Araucariaceae > Wollemia > Wollemia nobilis. The sequence continues at coordinate 3,140,882 of JAQPPZ010017010.1, read as the reverse complement.
CTCCTTGATTTGGTACAAGATCTGATAGAGTGCAGTATTCAGGAGCCATTGATCATGGCGTGGGGGAGCACTTTACTTGCTCATCTGTATGATGAGTTATATGAGATCCTATAATAGGGTCGATGTGGATTAGGTTGCAACTTCCTTCTTCAAGTTTGGGGATGGGAGCATATCCGAGTGGATCAACCAAAGGGGCTTCCATGGTCACCACGAGTAGATATGGATGATGTTGACATAGGATATGTAGCTCGATGGAGGTGAGGTCGGGAGATAGGTCAGAGTTGACCTCATTCAAGTAGGCTTACCCATTATGCAGGGTCCCTTGAGGGATTGAGACTAGGGTAGGTGATTTGGAGGCCCTATATGGATTGTCCACCTTGGGTAGAGGTGGTAGCACAGATGGGGTGCATGAGGTGCAGACAATGGTTGATTGGGTGACATGGTATAGAGTGGGAGTACTTCTAGTACTCTCATGTTACTCATTAGTTTGGGATATACTAGGGTGTTCTTGAGGAGCCTGTTATTTACCGCTATTGATGGGTAGAGACATAGTTGGAGTGGCCTCGAGTGGAGCCACTAGGGGATGAGGAGGATGAGCCACTAGCCTTTCCAAGTTTGGAGGACCTAGGTATGATAGTAGAGTATGATACATGGTGGGTTACTTGACTATGGCAAGGAGGTGGGCCTATGGGTAGGCCAACTAGGGTTGAGGTAGGTGAGGGTCAGGAGATGAGGTAGGCAAGGGAGGGTAACGAGTGCATCATTATATGGAGAGAGTGTAGGGCCAGCCTATAGAGGGGGTGGAGGAGCCACAAGATGAGGGTGGAGATGAGGAGGATCTAAAAAATAAGGTTTCTCAATTTAGGGTACAAGTGTAATCCCTATAGACATAGTTGGTAGAGTGAGATACCACTATCGTAATACTGCAAATCCAACTAGGTAGGGAGAGGTAGTAGTAGAGGGGATTATCACAGGAGAGGGACCTACTTAAGGCCTAAGTAGACAAATCATAGGCAAAGATAGATAGAGTGACAATAGAGTAGGATCCTCTACAGACATAGATGGTTGCGATGATAGTAAAGTAGGATGCTCTGCAGGCATAGGTAGCGACCATGATAGTAGAGAGGGATGCTCTGTAGGCTCAGTTGATAGACTTAAATATAGGTCAAGGATAGGTGGGAGTAGGTAGCAAGGCCATAGGGGATGTGGTAGGGTTACAAACTGAGGTGGCTAGGCTACAAATCCTATTGAGCAACTATGATGCTCGATATTGATCTAATAGAGTTTACATCATAGATTTGGAGGGTCAGATAGGGCTACTTGGTGGTCATATACTTGAGTGATATTCAGTAGGAGGATCCTAGCGAAGTTGGCATAATGAGTTAGGACAACCATTAGTGAGACATAGTCATAGTTCAATAGCTAGGCCAAAAAGATCAAGGGCCTATGGATCTTCTCAGCCTTAATAGAGCGAGATTGAGGGTGGAGGTGAGAGTAGTGGTGCAGGGCTAGCCTGACTTGTTGGTAGATGCTCCTATTTTTGAGAGTGTGAGGTCTGAGGATCCACTCTATTGGACCCTACGGGAACTTTTGTATTATGATGTACTCAATTTCCATTTATATATATGATATATCTTTTGTTATGGCCTATTATGTGTTTATGTTATGATTTTATTTTATGTTATGGATGTAATGATGGATGTAATGCCTGGATGATGGATGTGTACTTAGACATTGTAGTATAGATGCATAGATGTATGCCTAGATATGTGTATGTATAGATGCGATATCTAATGTTAGATGCATGATTTTAGATTTGTTTATTTGATTATGAATGTGAATTCATGTTGTTGTTATGACAAATCTAGTGTGTATGAGATGCATTAAATTTTATATGGATGTTCTAATGCAAATTATGGATGTATGTTTTAATTACTTAAAACATAATGAATGAATCTAAATGTGTTTAACAAACTAATGGTAGACACCACAGAATGTATAAAAATCATGAATTAAAATGTTAACCTTATCACAAAAGTTATACATTTGGATGTGAATGTGTGAGATGAGATATGTGTAGGATGTGGGGGTTTTCCCTATAAGATTTTGCAAACTAAAAGGTGTGCGTAAAATAGTCAGTGGCCATCTAAATATCATTTCTGATATTCATCCGGTATCTATCCTATCTTACGAGGACCCCTTAATAAGCAAAATCTCATAAGGAAAACTACAAATGATGATGAGATAGTTAAGTGCTATGAGGGAATTTTAAGGTTTTCCATGGGACTCAAACACCCTAGTTGATTGATCAAAAGTTTGTATACTGGCTACACAAGACTCTGAAAGATATAAGTCTATTATGAAGACCTAGATATTCAATATCCCTGTGTGTGCAAAGTGAATGTATTAGATGATGCATAAGACTACCTCATTGTCAAGCGGGTTTCATGCAACCCATTGCTGTAATGAGGATCACCCTATGGTCATCTTATCCTGAGTTTGGATGTAGTTGGACTAGACTACTAGGCAATACAAGCCACCAAAAGCTAGCTCATCCATAAGCTGACATTGGTTTGTACAAAAGAAGGTCGCTAATGTGATAGACATATCACCACATGCGTAAGGCTACTCCATTGCCAAGTGGGTTTCATTCAACCCATTGTTGTAATGGAGATTGCCCCATGGCTTTTGAATAACTGAGGATTCTAGGGATTCAAGCTCATTACCCCCTTATTTTCTTTTGATTTCTTAGGATACTTGCTTTTTTTTTTTGATTAGTGGTGAAAACCACTCTTTTTAGGAGCAAGGGATTTTATTAGTGGTGAAAACCACTAGTTTTTTTTTGGAAACTTGCTCATTTTGTGGAAGAGCAAGGGGATTGCTTGGGTAGGGAGGAGCTTGTCCTTTTGTCAATTCTCAACATCCTAGACCATGTGCATAATAGGATGAGCAAGGGAAACCTTTCACTCAAGGTGGCAAGGACTACATTGTAGTGTCATCCTTCCTTGTTCAAACTTGGATTTTAAATGTGTGAAATTGTGTTGGGATTTTGACATATGCAAGGTACTATCAAAGCAAGACCTTACCTTCTAAAAGCCAAGATAGCTTTCTACAAAATCTGAAAAGAAAACTAGGGATGGTTGAATGACTAGAAACCCTAGTGAACACCCTATAGCAACTTATTGGTTGTGTTGAAAAACATAGTTACTCACAAAGGGGAATGTGGATGGTAGTGATATATGGTATGTGGGGTTTTTCCTATGCTCTTTTGCAAACTAAAAGGTGTGCATAAAATAGTCAGTGGTCATCTAAATATCATTGTTGATATTCATCTGGTATCTAACCTATCTTATGAGGACCCCTTAATAAGCAAAATCTCATAAGGAAAACTACAAATGATGATGATGGATAAGGTTGATTGAAGACTCATGATTGGCATACAAACATGGTGTCATTCGTAAGAATACAAACACAACTTGTCCTAGTGCAAGTGCAATGGATGAATATGCCTAATGCAACTAATCAATGAATGCAATAAAATGCATGATGATGTAATGCAAATATTTTTGTATTTTTGATGTTTTGTATTGTTTTTGTGTTTTTATGTTTTCTAATTTTTTTGATGATTTTTTTATTTTTTTTTGTAATTTTGATTTTTTGATGCATTATATGTTATGCATGAAATACCCACAAATGGAGAATGTTGAGAGGTTCAGGTTCCTCAACACCCTCAAGAGAAGCAAGATGGTAAGTCCCTGGCCCTATCTTCTGCGTGATGATAAAAGGGCCTAACTAGTTTACCATGAATTTGTCTTGCAAGTGCGGTGGTAAGTTGGAGTTTTGTTGATTTTCTTTGAGCACAAGGTCTCCAAATTTGAACTCCCTTAGGTGGACTTTCATATTGTAAGCTCGTTTAAGGTGATCTTGATAAACGTGAAGGTGCTTGAGAGCATTAACTCATCGTTCATCAAGAAGGGTCAATTGGTCAAGGTGAGCTTGTCACATGGTGTCATCATCGATGAACTCTTGCAATGATATGCACAATGAAGGGATTTCCAACTCTAAGGGCATAATGGCCTCAACACCATAGACTAGAAAAAATGGGGTTGCCCTAGTGGGTGTCTGAATGCTAGTGTGATAAGCCCATAATGCTAGAGGTAGTTGAAGATGCCAATCTTTGTGGTTTTCCTTGATAGTTTTCTTAAGGATGGTAACTATAATTTTATTGGATGCCTCTGCTTATCCATTTGCTTATGGATAATAGGGTATGGAAAAATTGTGTTGAATATTGTACTTTGAAGTTAAAGCATGCACATCTTTATTTTTGAATGGAGTCCCATTATCCAAGATAATTTTGGATGGAATACCAAAATGACATATGATATTATGGAGTATGAACTCCACAATGCGAGATCTAGTCATAGTGGTAAGAGGGATAACTTCCACCCACTTGGTGAAGTACTCTATGGCCATTAAGATAAACGTGTGATGACCTAAATATGAGGGTGAGATTTTCCCAATTAAATCAAAGCCCCACTGTGAAAAAGGCCATACCGATTGAATCGATTGTAAGGCCTGAGAAGGTAAGTATAAAATATTAGCATGATGTTGGCATTTGATGCACTTCCTAATGTAAGCACAATAGTATTTCTCCATAGTGGGCCAATAATAACCCATTCGAAGGATGCACTTAGTGATGGCCATGCCACTAAAATGGCCATCACAAGTACCATCGTGAGCTTGTGAGATTACCCAAGAAGATTCTTGGGGCTCTAGACAATGAAGGAGAAGACCATCGTAGCTTCGATGATAAAGGATGTCTCCTAACAAGACATATTTGGTCACTTTTTTTTTGAATGTTCATTTTACGGCATGTGACAATCCCAAAGGGATACTACCAAGTTTCAGGAAATATTTTAGCTGAGTGAGCCAATCTTGATAAGCTTGGGTTTTGACTGAATGAATAACTTGCTCCCATTGTGATTCATCATGCATGAATGTGGATTGGGAGACAACCTTAAGATGAATGGTCATGCCATTATCAGAAGGACCCTATGGGATTAAGGACCCCTAGGATGCTTGTTTCAGAAAGTTGTGTACTTGAGAGAACCGATCTTGGTTTGGTTCAATCTGGATCATGTGGATAACTTCTTCATCGTTTGAAGCTTCATGCAAAATCATTGATTGTGAAAGCATTTTGACATGGATGGTTGTGATATCGTCAGAAGGGTTCTATGGAATTAAAGACCCCAAAGAGGCCATTGTATCTGCAAAATGATTTGACGATCGAGGGACTACCTCGATGTTGTACCATTCCAATTTGGCTAATAGCTTATCCACAATATCTTTGTATGATTTCAATATTGGACATTGACATTGATAGATTTCCTTGACTTGGTTGACTATGAGCAAGGAGTCGCCAAAGATATTAAGCTTCTTGATCTTCATGGTGATAGTTATTTGGAGACCCAAAAGGAGAGCCTCGTATTCAACATTATTATTGGTGCATGGGAAGTCGAGTTTAAATGATAGGGGTATAGGAGCCCCTTACGGTGTGAAAAACATGACTCTTGCACCACCCCCTTGCTCGCATTTAGAACCATCAAAGAACAAAGTCATGTCAGCTTTATTTTTAGGTTCTTCGGGTTCTAGCGAGTCGGATAATGCAAATACTGCATCATCAAGCAACTCGATAGTGAGAGGCTTATCATCCTGGAGAGGAGCCTCTGCTAGCTGATCTGCAATAACTTGACCTTTCATAGATTTTTGACTTATAAACTCAAGGTCAAATTTGGTCAGTAACATAATCCATTTTGTGGTACGACTATTATGGTATGTGTGACTCATCATGTACCACAAAGGATTCTCTTTGGAAATGATATACATCGTATGATTCAACATGTAATGTCAAAGCTTCTTGGTGGTGAATACCACTACTAGGAAAAGCTTCTCAATGTATGCGTATTTGAGCTCGTAGCTCACCAAGGTGCGACTAATGTAATATATAGCCTGTTCCTTATTTACCTCATTCTTTTGGGCCAACATGGTCCCTAAGGCAAAGTCGATGGTTGAAATGTATAGCAAGAATGACACACCTGGTCGAGGTGGAGCTAAAACTGGTGGTGATGCCAAGTATTATTTTATCTCGTCGAAGGCCTTTTGGCACTCCTCGTCCCAATGGAATGGGACCCCCTTTTGTAGTAGTCGATTCATGGGTCAATATTTGTTCGAAAGTTGTGCTATGAAGCATTGGATAGATGCTACCTTTCCTTGTAAGTTGTGAAGCTGCTTAAGGTTGGTAGGGGGAGCCTTTCAAGTATTGCTTTGACCTTGGTGGGATCAACTTTGATCCCTCGCTTGGAGACTATAAAGCCAAAAATTTTTTAGATGTGACTCCAAAGACACACTTTTTGGGATTAATTCTGACATTATGCTCAATGAGGCGATCGAAGACCTTCCTTAAAACATCAACATGCTCATGATGCAATAGAGATTTGGCTAGCAAATCATCTATGTAATCCTCAAGGATTTTATGCATGTAGTCATGGAATATATATGTCATGGCCCACTGATATGTTGCACCAATATTTTTAAGGCCAAATGGCATTACCTTGTAGCAAAAAGTTCCCCAAGGGGTGGTAAAGGTTATCTTTGGTTGATCCTCGGGTTTGACCCAAATTTGATTATAGCCTAAAAAACCATCCATGAGGGACAACATCTCATGACCTACGATGGTGTCAACTAGTGCATCAATGCTTGGAAGGGGGAATTCATCCTTGGGAGTCACTTTGTTAAGATCTCAAAAGTCTATACATATGTGAATCCTCCCATCAAGTTTTCCTATGGGTACCATGTTGGACACCCATTGAGGATAGTCGATGGGTTGGATGAATTCTACATCCAACAATTTTTGTAATTCATCTTTTACCATTAAGGTGATTGTTGGATGTATTTTTTGAAGTTTTTGCTTGATCAATTTTATATTTGGGTTGAGTGTAAGGTTGTGCGTGACCAATTTTGGGTCAAGACCCGACATGTCTTTGTATGACCAAGCAAAATTTTCTCTTCTCTATCAATAGAGATGTATAAATGGCTCGCTCTTCTAGGGATAAACTTTGTCCCAATTTTATGTTTTTGGGAGCCTCAAGATCAGTACCAATGTTAACATCAATGGTTTCCTCTATTGACATGTGAGATCCCTCCTCAAGTTGATGAGGCGTAGGGATCAAGTGGATGTCATCAGTTGGGTTTGGAGAATCAATCATATCTAGTTCGACCTCAACTTGATAAACATCCTTGGGTGCCCCTTGAGAGAAGTGAAATGGTTGTAGCATTTCCTCATAAGGGAAGAACTCTTTCGGTAATGGTGGTGATGCAACGCAATCAAAATAGATGGCCTCATGGTTGAGGTGCAAAGGTTTTGAAGGGTCGCTAGGATTGTGGAGCAATGCGGTTAAATTAATGGAAACCATATTGATGGATGAATAGTTTCCATTTATGGGTGGGAGGAACATGCTAGATATGGATGGCCCTAGATATGTCAGAGGTGGTTGAGGTGGTAGTGGGATGAATGGATCAAGCCTAGGAGGAGCCAGGATGATTGGATCTTCTAGAGGTATAAGGTCCCTCTAAGTGGGCTATCATGGAGGAAAAGCCTTATGATAAAGCTCATCTAGGTTTATGAGGTCAAATTATATTCTCTCATTGTTAGCTCATCGAAGGTGGTGAGGACCTAGATATGCCAGTTTGATTTCATCCTCATATTCTTTGGGTGCCTCACTGACTGGGTCAGGAGGTTGTCACATATGGCGAGGATCGAGGTAAGCAAGTTCTATCTCATCCTCATGCTCTTTTGATGTCTCATTGAGGGAGTCAGAAGGTTCGATAGAAACCATCATAACGGGGAGATGATCTCTCAATAGATGAAAATAGCCAAGGTTGGCATAATCATTTTCATCAATTTCCTCCCTAAAGCCTATGGTCAGGCATTGGAGGGAATCTACGAGGAGTTCATCTGGCATACGTATGGAATACCCTAAGCCAAACTTATCTATCAAAAGTTAGTATTGTGGTTGGAAGGGTGTGCAAAGACCTTGCTCATATTGGCCTAAGCCATTGTCGTCCCAATGGCAACGATAAAAGTATCGCAAGGTAAACTTTGGGTTTGACATATACCCAATGTTTCTCGAGAAAGATTCATTATCATGTCTTATCATGGGAAACTGATCTGTAGAGTCATCAAAGCCCCCATAAAAAAAGTTCATTTGATTTGGGGGGACTCCCAAGGGCACAGTGGTACCAATGGGTAAATACAACACATGAGGTCTACCCATGTCGTGAATGAACTCAATGAGTGATGTGAATGTGATATTATGTACCAAGTACTCAGCAAGATTGGGGTTAGCCAAGTGGACCGTAACTTGCAGTGAAGATGGAGGTGAAGGAGGTGTGGCATGAGTTTGTTCATCTATCGTAGCAGCTAATTTGTCTTCCTCCATGGAAATTAGAATCTTTGCTACAAAGATAGTGGGGGTGAACGATTGGATTTCCTTGATTGGAACCTTCAACTCCTTCTCACTTGGAGGACACGATGATGAGGAACGGGTGTCAAGTGAGGCCAATGATGAGGGCTGAGATGGAGGTGATGATGTGGATGGATCGATGTATGGGGATGATGGTTTTGATGAGGGTTTTGGATGTTTAATAGGGCCATCAGGCTGAATGTCCAGATGCATGGATGGCAAGACTAATTCTTGTGTAAAACTGACCAGGTTGATGTATTTAAAAGGTTCAGAGTTTGAAGGGACTACATGAACTTGTCCCTCATGGACGTATTTGATGCACTGGTGCAGTATGGATGGGATGCACTTCATGTTTCTAATCCAGGGTTGTCCAAGCAATATGTTGTATTGCATCACACCTTCTATAATGTGGCACAATACTAGAATTATATTTAGTCCAACCTAGATAGGAAGGACTATTGTGCCAATTGTAGAGCAAAGAGTATCATTGAATGCTCACAAAGTGAAGGTGGATGCCACAATATATGATGATGGAAGACTAAGATGGTTTAGTGCGACTGTGATGATGATGTTTATGGAGGAACCCGTGTCAATCAACACCCGCTTATAAGGAATCCTATTTATGCATGCAATGATGTGCAATGGAGGATCAACTATGTTGGTAGGTACTGGTTTGATCTCATGATCTTGGAAGGTTATAATGGGATCCCTACACATTTGAATATGCCCCACAAAATTAGTAAAAGCATTAGGATCTCGGGGCTGTAATTCAATTGATCTCAAAATTTCCATCAGAGCTTCTCGATGTCTTGGCGATTGTTGTATTAGCTCATAGATGGACATTTTAGCCGATGTCATACGTAGGCTTTGAGTAAGCCTACTTCTAATTGTTACCACTAGTTGAGGTGGTGGACCTTGGATAGGATTTTGAGATGGCAAGGGTTGTGATATAGAAGGAATGTTAACAAAAGTTGCAGGTGGTGCAACTTGCTCATATCTTCAGTTCCTCATCACAATGTTAATCATTCCAATGAACCCCTGATCGGGTGGGGCCATATGGAATTCATTTACCTATCTTATTTGATCCTCCTTAACCTCTTGAGTAGGCAAGGGGTATTTGAAGATGCCCATTTGTTGGTTATTGAGGTCAAGAGGATTATCAATTTGTAATTGATTTTTATCTAGCATATCTTGTACTATATTTTTGAATGCATATCATGCTTGAATATCATGACCATTCTATCGATGATATACGCAGTACAAGTCCTCCCTATGCCCCTTAGATTTTGGGTGATTAGGATCTAGGGGGTGAATCTTCAGTAAGGTGATAGCCTTTGCTTTGCATAATCGATTGAAGAGCAATGCCAAAGACTCAAGCAATGGTGTATAGGTGTAATGTGTGTAGCACTATTAATTTTGTGCCTAAGTTTACTAATTTTGGTTGTTGTATTGTGCATGATGGGGTTGAGCATGATAGTTAGGTTGTTGGGGTATCGCTTACTTTTCAGGCCTAGGAACACTTAGGACAACTTGGTTGATCAAATCCAGTCTTTGTTGTATTTGGTTGCCTCTAGGGTTTTTGTTTTACTCCTTCTTTTATAGTTTATGTCCTCCTCTTGGACTTTAATATCCTCTATGACCACCCAGGTGTTGTAGGTGATTTGGAGAGGAGAGGGCAATCTTCCAAGGCATATCCCAGGTTCAAATCTCCACCCTACCAAAAAGTTGAATTGGGTACCCAAAATCCAATTGATAATGTTGGTGCAGGCAAGGCCGGGCACAACTCCCGGGTGACTTTGATGGTGTAGAACCCCCTGGTCGTGGTATCTTAGACCAATGCAGCCCTGTAAGAGATTTTTTGCTTATATATATATATATATATATATCCTATGACTTTGGCCTATGCCAAAGCCTCCTCGAATGTTTGATATTGGTATAATTGTAGAGTAAAAGGTAATTTGGACATCATATTTCTCCATCTATTGTCATAATCTATGATTGGATCATCATAAAATTATCTAATATTAGACAAGTCAATTAGATTGGATTTCTTCTTAACACCGAATGAAAAAACATTCTAGGAAGGTGTTTGTGAGCTGCTCAAAACTACAGATGCTATGATGTGGTAAATGGTTGTACCACTCTAACGCTAGGCCAGAGAGTATTATCAATAAAGTCCTTAACAACAAGGCATCATTTTCTTGAAGCTAGAAATAAAGGTTCAAGAAGCTAGTCATGTACTCTTGTGCATCCTCATCCCTTTGAATTTATCCAATCCTGGCATTTCAAAATGCTCAAGATATGGAGGACATGGTACTAAAGGATGGAGTGGTTCGTTGCACAACTAACGTAATGTGGGCTTTTGATAACTTTTCCCTTGTTTTTCCAATGACTTTATGCACTATATGAGCACCTTGTAGGCTTGAGATGAGATTATCTCATTTTCTTGTATTGGTGCTCACGAAGGGGGAGGTAGAAGGTTTCTATTAGGATGATATATTTGAACATAATCATCATATATTCTCTTATAGAGAGTCTCATGATACCCTAGGTCCTGATATTTTGGTTCTATGTCTTCATAGACCTCGTACTTGGGTTGATGATTTTGACATTGTTGAGACCAATGAGTTTGTGTGGGCACACGAGGAGGGCGATTAGGCCTAGAAGGCAGGTCATGATGTTGTACAATGCACCTTTGATAGGTTTTATACCTATAGGTGTTGGGCATGAGAAATTTCTCATGAGCCTCTTATTGTAATCTTTCTTGGTGCAAATGTTGCTAATGCAACCGATGTTGATGCACCCTATGTTGTTCTAATTTAGCATGATCTAGATGCTCTTAATTCTTTTGCAACCTATCCACCTGGAGCTGGTTTATGTTTAGCCTAGGTAGTGGATCAACCGTGTGAGGCCTATGGGCCTTTGCATCAATGCAAAAGGACTTTACTTGTTTTACGGGTCCAACAAGGTTGACTACCTAATTCCCACGATTGAGGGAAGTTGCATTAACTTGGTGTTCAGGTTTGAAGGTCAAATATTCATATTGAGATGACATAGAGGTACAATGTGCCTGTATGGAATAATATCCACAATGAAAAGTAGGATGGCTTGGGCCTTCCTCTTCCTCATATTCAATAAAAAGGTGAGCGGACGAGGCTATGTTCCTATCTTGACTATGAGGGTTGTATCTATCCAGGTGAGCAATTTTTTGCTCATCCATGGTTGATCAAGTGGAGTGTCCCACTCGTATAGGCTAGGATCTGGTGTATAATATTTCTCATACTCATCATGGTGTATGGGTAGGGTTGGGATACGAATCCACGACACTACCCTACTAGGCCCCTCAATGGGTAGGTTATGTCTAGTAGTGGTATGAGACCGAATTTGAACAATAAGTTCATCTTCTTAATCATATCAGAGATCTAAAGGTGCCTCTTGGATTGGGACATATTGAAGGTCTAATTTCCTATAGGTGGTATTAACATTACAATGAATATCACGATGCCATATGGGAATGATCAAGTCCTCGAGATTGAATCAGAGGCATTCTGGTCTCCTTGTATTTTTTTTGTATTGTCAGCTCATGATTGAGCTTGACTGCATCTAGTTACCATGATCTTTGATTACATAAAAAAAAGGAAATAAAGTATACAATGTTTATCTCTTTTAATATTTCTTTGTGAATCCCTATACTGTTTTGTATATTTTTACGTTGAAAAACCCTTATCTCCTATGAAATTGTAAGATGCTTAAAAAGCGTACATCTATACTAATTGCAACATGATATTAAAAATTGAAACAAAGAACACATATAACCAAATTTGCAATAAAGAATACCTCCTTTGTATTAATAAATGGTGAAAATTGATTACATATCCATCCCTCTTAGGGATACCAAATTTGATACATGTATACAATTATTTTGATCCCCTAAATGGGGGTGATGTACTCTAAATGCTCTTTAGGTCTCCACCAACTTTGTGTGAGGGCTTACTAGGATGCCTCCTCTATTGTCAAGAGGAATGATCTTGAATAACTTTGAGTCATTTGAAGAATCTATCACCTGCATGCAAGGAAACAACAAAGCACATCAAAAGCATATGAAACCTCTCATGATGAGGCTATTGTCCAAGAAGATGCAAGAAATAAAGAAAATACTTAAATAAAGCATGAAATGTATAAAGGTGTGTAAATATGCTTAGGAAATTGATATTAAAGCATGAAGTATTTCTTGAAACACATAAAGGAACCTAAGGATGCAATAGATCTTGCAAATTAAGCATAAAGAAACCTATTATGTGAAAGATTGCAAAGGAAAACATAAGGAGCATAAATGTAAGCAAAGATGCCTATTAATCTACTAATTAGCCATAGAAATACTTAAAATATGACTAATCTAGATTAGACAAAGTTGAATTAATAGTAAAGAATGTAAATCTATGGCTAAACTGGAGGATTAAGCTCATCAAACTGATGCTCAAAGCAGTTGGCTCTGTTAGTCATTGTTGACAGTCGTAGCTAAGACTACGAGCTACTATTGAAAACAATGACCATAGGAAAAGGTATCTTCTTCTTACAATTAGGTCTATGGATGCTCAATTCTCTGTGTAATTGATGGTCTAGGGTTGCCTTTATGTTTGAACATAGATTTGTGATTGAATTTGTGTGAATTCACGATGGATTGATGCGAATTGGTAAGCTTACTCCTCAAGTTGTTCGAAACTCCATTAGCATAGCAAAAAATGTCATTCTCCAATTTGGCAATATCTTACTACTCCTCAAGGGTTGTGAAATCAGTCATCAAACTAACAGAGCTTCACTACAATGAATTCGAGATCTTAATTGCCTCTTTGGGGGGTCTATAAATAGACTCCTCAAATCCCAATCTTGGCTTCTCAAGGAAGCTAAGATCAAGAATTGGTTGGCCTAGGCGGTTGGGAGGAATCCTATGGAAGGTTCCTCACCCAAAACCACTTGAAAACTATTGTAAATTATTCATTACAACTAATTTTACTCAGCTCTAGTAGCCCGAGTTTGTTACAGGGCTAGCCGTTGTTGCTCAGCGTGGCTAGGACCCTAGCCGATGTTGTCAACTGTGGCTAAGATCTTAGCTACTGATGTCATTAGTGGCTAAGGCTGAATAGGCTTATATTGCCTAAATGAGTGGTTAGAACCACTTCTTAGCCTTGGAAAGGTCCAAGATCATTCATATGGTCTACAAAGGTGCCCATATGAGTAGTCTCCTAAACATGACATGTTTTAGGTATCTAAAAATACCCATTTTGTGATGCATTGTGGGAAAACATGATGCTGAGCAAAAATAGATCACCTAAATATATATTATAGGTTGATTGATGTTCATTGATCTGGTCAATGCTAGATACCCAATCTTGCAAAGGACACACATCTTAGAATCATTACTTCCAACGGGATGGAAGGTTTAACTTGAGTAAAATTTGGACATGATCTACAAGAAATCGAAACCGAATGATCGAAAATTAGAATACCAAAATTTAATTTGCTATGTTTGCTTTTTTCCAAACATAAGGGTAAGCTTGTGATAGATGTTAGCAATGTTTTGTAATACGAACACAATTACATGATCAAGTGATCCTTTGTTGATTTTTATTATGAATGTTGATATTATGACTACCCCCTCAAGCGATGAGTCGATGAGAAAAAGGATAAGTGATTAAAGTGACGAGTTGCTTGACCAAGATGAATCATTTGGATGATTCAAGACTTTTACATTTTGTTATATGGAAGGTCCTATTATATCTATGATTTCAACCATTAATAGTAATTGTACATCTCTATCCTACGAAGTAGTAGAATTGTAATGGTCTTCTTAGGAAATTAAGATGATAGCAATTCCATTTAAGCTTGTGTTGAATCACTATGTTTGATGATCTGTTGAAAATACCATAGGAGAAATGGAATGAATAATACGTTCCCATGGTGCAGTCCGACCGCAATGACCTTCTTGGGGATTGAAGTGAAGACATTTCAATTCAACGATGACTAATTTACCTCAATGGTCTTATGGTAATTTACTCATATTTTTGAATTGCATGGAGCGCAAGTTGTTGCAAATGCCAAGTGTATAGAATAAATAACTAAATACAAGGTTCAACTAAGATTTTTGTTGCTATTTGATTGTTTTTGTTATTTTTTATTTATGATGAGATTTCATAGAAGAAAGGAAATGCATACCTCATTCTCGTGGAGTAGTTCAGCCACCATGGCCTTCTTGGGGATTGAAGTGAAGACATTTTCATCTATGAATAATTTTTTTTTGGTATAAGGTAGAGGTGGTTATAAGGTCCACAAATATTTTACATAGTCAAAATGGGCTGGTTCTAGCATCAAGCCCATATAATCAAAATACAAAATGGATCTTTCTAAGACCCACATTAAGCCATACTTACAGTCCATAGTCCTATACTTGTCGCTTGACTATTCAGGATAAAAAAAAAACCAAACAACACCTAGCACTTACTAATACCACTAGGTTCTTTGTCATCGTACACTTGTCACCTCCCAGGCCCCAGCAAATGTGATGCCTTTTTTGCCTAATTCCATTTGTCGGATTACTCATCATCAACCCCTCTAATCTCCTGATCTTCTAACAGGTTTGATCTTAGCTCTTCTCTAGAAGCCAACACCAATAGTTCTTGAGGGAAGTTATCCTTTCAAATTTGCATCTCCCCAATAGAAACTACAATATTTTCCATTAGATCTGCCGCCTGGTTCCCTTCTCTGAAGGTGTGTTGGATTTGGGCATTAACCAAATGAGATTTATGAATCTTTGCTTCTAGGCTAAGCTCCAAGATGGTCCAGATGGGGTCTTTATCCTCCTTAATTGCCTTGATTATATTAAGCAAATGCCCTTCAAAGATAACTTCCTTATAACCCTCAAGTATGGCAATTCTCATTGCCTGCATGTAGGCTCAGGCTTCTGCAAAATGATTTGTTTGAGTTCCCAAAGGCTCTGCAAAGGCAGGGACCACTTTTCCTTCCTAATTTCTCAGAACTCCTCCTACTCCTGCAGCCCTCGGATTTCCTTTAGCTGCCCCGTCAAAATTAAACTTAACCCACTTTTGTGTGGGGGGTATCCACTTGACACCATCCCGTGGGTTGGTTGTAATGTCTAGGTCTGGAAGTTCCTCTCCCCAGTTTCACAAAATCCTCCTTTCCCTTAGAGACATGGTCTCATTTTTGAAGAAGAAAGTTTTCCAATTTTCTTTCAAAGCTCTGATTATTTTATTACCACATAACCTGGGATATTTCTTACATCCTTTAAATACTCTCTTATTTCTCTCATTCCATATCTCCCATAAAAAATGGGGTAATCTGAGCTTCTAGAGCCAAGTCAAAAGTTTCGCCCAAAAGCAGGAAGCCCACTGTATGCAGAAGTCAGACATGCTATTTGGACAAACCTAATCTATATGAAATTTGGATAGGATCATTTGGAAGACTGTACAAGAAAATTCACAAGTTAGAAATATATGACGTACAGATTCTATCGCTTTCTCACACATGATACATCGATTGATGAATTGGAAACCTCTCCTTTGCAGATTATCTCGTCGTCGAATCTTATTTTGAACTACCAACCAAAATAAGAAAGCTATTTTTGGGGTTAAATTATTTAACCAAATAATAGAAGTCAGAGTCCAGCCATTGAATCCTAAGTGGATTAACTTATAGGTAGTTTTTATTGAATAGATCCCACTTGTAGTTTTGCCCCAAATCGCCTTGTCTCTTCCTTCCCCAGGAATGATCGGGAACACCCTTAAAGCATCATTGAGTTTGGTTAGGGCCACCTTATCTTGCTCTGACAGATTATGAACTGTGATTTTCTTCCAAGAGGAATTTTCCTGTGCTACAACAATAAAATTCCCTACTTTTCCTCCCATTTCCTTCGAAAGTTTATGTTGGAGGACCTGAAGGTCTAAGTTATCTTTTAGAGGGGCCTCTTACAACCATGGGTCTTGCCAAAAGTCCACTTGTCTTCCATTACCAATTCTCCATCTGATGCCTTTCCTGACTACCTCCCGACATTCGAGCAAACAATTCCAAAAATAGGATCCTCTAGGGAGATTATCAACTTTCAGGAAGTCCTGATTATTTTTGATATATTTTGCCTTAAGAAGTTTTACCCATCCCAATTGATCATTATTGATAAATCTCCATACCTGTTTGCCAATAAGATCTTGATTCATTTATTTCATTCTCTTTAGCCCCAAGCCCCCCTGATCCTTGCTTGCACACACCTGATTCCATGCTACCAACGAAATTCTCTTTCTCTCCTCTAAACCTGACCATAAGAAGTTGCGTTGAATTTGCTCCAATGTAGCTCGAACCTTTGCGAGCATTCTAAATAGAGACATGCAATAAATTGGAATGCTCTGTAAAGTAGTTTGAACTAATAAGGCTTTTCCTGCGGAGCTGAGAAGGCTGCCCTTCCACCCTACTAACTTTTTGGAGATCCTGTCAATGACTGAGTTCCACAATGTAGCCTTCATTCTTCCTTTGAACATAGGCATGCCTAGATAAGTTGCTGGTAGAAGCTCCTTTCCACAATCGAAGAGGTTAGCTATTCTTTCCTCCCTCCCACCAGGCGTGTTAAAGAAATAGATGCTACTCTTCTTATAGTTTATGTACTATCCTGATTCTGTCTCATACTTGGTTAGAATTATCTTCAGCTTCCTAGATTGAGGCACCGAGGCTTTGGACACAATGATTGTATCATCCACAAACTATTGGTGAGACACTGGCTCTGCTGTTGAGGCTGGTTTGAAACCTTCCAATTGACCATCTACCACCGTTGTTGAAATGTTCGTACCCAATGCTTCTGCTAAAATAATAAACAAGTATGGAGACAAAGGATCTCCTTGTCACAACCCCCTTTCACTCTTAAAGTAACCAGAGGGTGACCCATTCACCATGACAAAAAATATTTTAGTAGAGATACAACTAAAAATCAACTTAATCCACTAGGGACAGAAACCAAACTTACCCAAAATCTTGGTGAGGAACCGCCATGAGACCCGGTTGTAGGCTTTATTCATATCAAGCTTTAGTAACATACCCGCTTCCTTACTAGCCACCATTGAATGAATAACCTCATGAATTGTGATGATACCATCCAGTATTTGTCGCCCTTTCACAAAGCCTCCTTGGTTCATATCAATGATGAAAGGAAGGATAACCTTCAGCCTATTGGCGATTGTTTTTGTGAGAATCTTCATCAGAGTGTTACATAAACTGATAGGGCAAAAACTAGAAAATTCCATTGCTCCCACTAGTTTAGGGATGAGGACTAAAAATGTAGCATTAACTCCTTCTAGGATTTCCATGTCCTTTTGAGCCTCAATTATAGCTTCCACTACATAATTGCCTAGGATATCCCAAAACTTTTGGAAGAAAGCTGCGGGGAAGCCATCCGGTCCTGGGGAGCTGTTACCATCCATGTCAAAAACCACCTTCTTGATTTCCTCCTTTGTGAAAGGAATGGGTAAGAATCCATTAAGATTCTCAGTTACGAGGGGTGGAATGGCTGCCAACAGAGAGTCCTCTTCTTCAATAGTCGGATTTACATCTTCTAGCAATGATTTAAAGTACTCAAACGCTTCCCTCCTTATGTCTTCCATATCTTTGGTGTTAGACCCATCGACCATCTTGATCTCCTTAATTTTGTTAGTACTCCTATGGCGAAGAGTAGAGACATGGAAGAACTTTGTATTTTTGTCACCCTCCTTTAACCAACGCAGTCTAGATTTCTGCCTCCAAAAGGTTTCTTCAAATCCTAGCATCGTGTGGTATTCGGCTAACAAATCCCTCTCCTAGTTTCTCAGATCCTCTGTAAGCTACTTTGACTTCAGCTTCTCCTTTAGTTCATTGATCTTGTCTTTTAGTTTTGCCTTTTTAACAAAAATATTGCCAAAGGAAGTTTTGTTCCACTCTCTAATGTTAGCCTTCACATTCCTTAGTTTACATGCCACTTGGGCCAATTTCGAACCATTATACTTTTTGTCCCACCATTGGGCAACCAGATCCTTGAGATCCTAATGTTGGAACCACACAAGTTCGAATCGAAAGGGTCTGATGTATCTTTTCTTAGAGTCCTCCCCTATTTCCCATAGAATTGGGTTGTGATCAGACCTGATTCTTGGGAGTGTCGTTAATGAAGAGTCCCCAAACCTCTCCAGGCATTCTTGAGAAAGAAGAAACCTATATAATCTGATCTAAATTTGGTTTTCCTTCAATATTTTGTTAGACCATGTATAGGATAATCTATACAGGTCCACATCCATCAGCTCATGTTGCTCAACAAAATCTCTAAACTCATAGATATCAACAGTTATTCTTTGAGAGCCCCCCAATTTATCTGCAATATTAAGGTAGCAATTGAAATCCCCCGCCACAATGCAAGGGTAGTTGGGGACCGTCTCCCTCAATTCAGCTAGCTGACTCCAAAGAACCCTTCTCAGTCCCTGTCTAATCGAAGCATATACATTCGTTAAGATCCACTCTTCTTGCGTGGTTTTATCCACACATAAGAGACAAATAAACCAACTAGACATCAGAATCACTCTACTATCAATCACATTCTTGTTCCACATAACCAGCAACCCTCCTGCTATTCCAGTGGCCTCTTGGCCTACTACTTTAGCTTCTCGCCAAGTCCTATTCTTAAAAGGAATAACTCTACTCTCCTCCATTTTAGTTTCTTGTAGTAAAATCATATCCGGTTTGTGTTCTTGTCTAAGAGCATACAAAGCTCTTAATTTTGCAGGATTACTCCCACGAATATTCCATGAAATAATCTTCATTTATGGACTTTGGATCCTCGAGCCTTCACCCCAAAGAGCAATACTGCTTGAGTGCCATTAGCAACTCCTCGCTCTGCTTCTTTCTGCATTAAGGCAGCATTGCTAGGTTTCCCTATTCCTACCAAACCATATCCCCATACATCCGCTCTAGTCTAGGGTTCCTTGGGATTCACTTGGCTTCTAGTAACCATCTTGGATAGGTCAGTATTGGTCTTTGGGGTAACAATCTGGCTTTCCAGGTTAACTGGTCTTTCTGACAATGGAGATGATTCTGTGCTCTTACCTTCTTGATTAGTAGATTATTTTTTCCCTGCTTTGGGGTTACACTGATCTTGGTAGTTCACCTCTTCCTCCTGAGTATCCTTGCCTGTATTATTAGTTTCCTTCTCCCTCCTATGATTTTTCTCCTCTAAATCCTTCTCTTGAGTCTCCTGTACCTCAGATTCCACTTCTTGGCTATCCATCTGATCTCCCTTCAGATGATTTAATGCATCAAAATTGTTCTCCACTGGGATGTTGATCTCCTTGGAATTTCTTCCCATAAATTCCTCTGCAGTACATGGGACCACTTCCACCGAGCCTCCATATGCCTCCCGTATTACCCAATCAAACTTACTTGCCCCAAGGCGTTGATCTATGGGGTTCTTTCCTTTGTGATTTGGCTCTGAGGCTTGTTGTATCATCTTAGGAGCAGGTTGAGCTTGAGGGTTCCCATCAAAGGGAATAGCTCCCCTGTGAGAGGGTTTCGGGGCATAGGTATTTTTGGGAGGAGGGTTATAATGTTGCCTCTTGCTTACAATAGGGTGAATAGGGTCTTTGATATTCAAATTTCGAGCTCCACATCCTTGAGGCCCATGTTGGGTAGGAATGGAGATCTACGAGGGAGGGATATTATTCTGGGTTTGAGGAGCAGTATTTTGGAGTGGGGGCTGGTTCTTGGAAATGCAGTGGATACCCTGGTGCCCTAACTTCCTGCAAACACTACACTTAAAAGACATATTTTCATATTCAAAGACCTGAGTATGAAGGCCAAACATAGACGACAATATAATGGATATAGGGAGCTCTTTACTCAGGTCCGCCAACACACACATGCGAGCAGAAAGGAGTCTTGTTTTGCTCAAGGTTGCAGGATCAATAGCTATTAGTTCTCCAATCTCTATAGCTATCCCTGCCAAGATTTGTTCATTCCAAAAAAGCAAAGGTAATCCTAGCATCTTAACCCAAATAGGAGCCAAATCCAGCACCTGAGTTTGGGGGTTGAAATTGGGGGACCAACGCTTCAGATACAAGCTCCTTTTCCCAAAAAACCAAGGACCTCCTTGGAGAGTCCTTTCCATGTCCTGTTCACATTGAAATGTCACCAAAAGAAAACTCTTGGGTAAAGCCTTAATCATCATACCGGCCCTTGGATACCATTTTTGGACGGCCCATCTCCTTATGACTTCCAAGTCCGGCCTCACCCCCATAAATTTTGCCACCAGAGATGTTCTACCCTCCATAGCCACATGTTGAGCTAAGGTATCCGGGACGTGCAACCTACCATTGACAGATTTTAGATTAAAACAAGAGTCGGATAATTTTTGCTTACCGTGAAGAGCATTAAGATATGAAGGTCTCTAGTTGCTAGGTTTCTCTTTGTCTCCTTCCTAGGTCTTCCTTTGATCCTGACGCACAGAGTCCTAGTCCCCCTTAGAGATATCTTCAACCGCATCCGCCCAATGCCCTTGGACCGGTTCCAATAGAACTTCCTTGTCCACATCCTCCACCTGGGGGCCTGCTATCTCACCAGAGCCCCCACCTACTGCATCTGTTGA
Source organism: Wollemia nobilis (assembly GCA_028583015.1). Taxonomy (NCBI): domain Eukaryota; kingdom Viridiplantae; phylum Streptophyta; class Pinopsida; order Araucariales; family Araucariaceae; genus Wollemia; species Wollemia nobilis. The sequence goes on along the minus strand of JAQPPZ010017010.1, from coordinate 3,119,705 downwards.
TCTACCCTCCGAAGCCCCACACCTAGGGTTTGTTGCCCCTAGACCTCCCGCTCCTCCTCCTTGCTGCTCCATCCGTCACAACTTACTGCCTCCAAAATCTACCATTTTTTTTTAGGGCCAAAATTTTTGTGGCCGCTACAGTGCACGGGCTGCTACAGTGGCAGCTGCTACAGTTTGTAGGCTTCTACAGTGTCGGTTGCTACAGTGGTAGGTGCTATAGTCCACGGGCTGCATAGTGGCGGCTGCTACAGTTCGTAGGCTTCTAAAGTTGATTTTTCTAACCAAATTGTTATTAATTATTTTATTAGTCTATGAATAATTTGGGTCAAATGGCATTATTGTAATTTACTCATCTTACCAGATTACATGGAGCGCAAGTTGTTGCAACCACCAAGTGTATAGAATAAATAATTGAATACAAGGCACATTTGAATTTTGATTTATATCATTTTTTGTTAATTTTGAAATTTTTGAGAATTTTGGACTGGTAGATAATTATTATTGTCCATTTTTAAGCTCCTCACGATAAGAAAATGAGGGCATTTATTTTTGGATGCTAGCCACAGTTGACAATCACAACTAGTTTTTGTAATTTTATTAGCCGTGGTTGATAGCAGTGGCCATGGTTGACCTAATCAACACCCACGGTTGTCAGCAATGATTGAGGGCCAGGTGCAGAATATAAAAGAAAAATTAGGGTTTTTATTTTTCATTATTTCTAGCTAGCAAAAATTGAAAGTGAGAGCTCTAAGGTGGGAGAGAGAATATTTGACATGGAAAGCTGCCAAATTGACCACCTACCACCATGGTAGATCAGCTACAGGCATCTCCTAGTGGCAGAGCTAGAGCTCCTAAGGTAGATTCTCCATAACTCTTTCATGATTTAAGCATTTAAAATAAACCCCATTAATTAATGGCATTAAATGAACCTCACTAAACTATCGGTAACAAACCTCACCTTAGGTTAGATTTAGCTTTAGGGTAGCTTAAGGGGAGGGTTTTAAATTTTAAGGTAATTTTAGGGTAGGAAACGCCCTCGAGGAGGTTTTTCTCATAGCCGTGATTGGCAGTAGTGGCTCCCAATTTACCAATTGGGGGCCACGATTGCTAGCTGCGGTTAGGTTCAAACACCAACGATAAAAAAATTGACCGTTGATGCTAGTTATGGTTGACATCAGTGACTGCCACATCGGTTGCTGTTGTCAACAACGACTAAGGAAATTTAGCCCAATTATTTAATTTTTGATTTTTAAAGTTGATTTTTGATTTATTTTGAAGGTTGATTTTTGATTTTTTTTTTAAATTTTATTTTGAAAGTTGATTTTTTGAATGTTTTGATTTTGAAGGTTGATTTGTTGATGTTTTTGAGTTTTGAAATTTGATTTGTTGATTATGAACCTTGTTTTTGAGTTTTGAAAGTTGATTTTTTTGAATGTTTTGATTTTGAAGGTTGATTTGTTGATGTTTTTAAAGTTGATTTTTTGAATGTTTTGATTTTTGAAGTTGATTTTTATTATGCATATTGTTTTATTCCCCTTAGACCCTGACTTCATGGATGCAAGAGTCTGACTTGCTTTATGAGCTGCTACCTGAGTTGAGCCGTGCTAATCTAGACTGGTTTGGGGTCGTGGGCCTTGGGTATGTTTTGAGACTGCCCACCATCAGGGGATATCAGGCCTACCTCACGGTGTTAGCCCATCATTGGGATGTGAAGACTAACACTTTCCATATTTTTACTGGGGATATGACGGTGAAATTAGAGGATGTCTACCATATTTTTAGGATCCCTCTTGATGGTTGCGCTATCACCTCTTTGGCTACCACAATGAAGGATACCATATTCTAGAGGATTTTAGATGATAGGCGTGAGGAAGCACTAGAGGATATAGAGCATGGTAGGGTGCAAGTGGAGTATTGGTACAGGGAGGAGGTATTCTCATGATGTTAGGCCGTCTTGATGCACATTATTTATAATGTGCTCCTCCTTGATACTTCGAGTGAGGTTCCCTTGGAACCTCTTGGCGATGGTGTAGGATCTTCTTTGGAGCACCATAGTTGAGCTACTCATCATGGCATGGGGGAGCACCCTCCTAGCCCAGCTTTATGATGAGCTATACCACATCACGCATCAAGGATGAGTGGGTATAGGATGTAGCCTACTACTACAAATATAGGCCTGGAAGCACATCAACATAGATCGCCTAGGAGGATTACCGCTAGGTATCACATCATTAGCGATAGTGACTCAGTGCTATGGGACCTACTAGACATAAAAGTCAAAGACTTATAGGAGCAGGTCTCATATCAGGGATTTGCAACACTACACTAACCGACTAATAGGGCTACAGGCTAGCCATATCATATGGTGGTCTTACTTGGACTACCTAGCATGGGAAGAGGTTGATTTCTACTTGAGATAAACTAGGCGTGATTGCTGGGTGATTGGGTGTAAGCCTGGGGTGCGAAGTTATTCCACTTATCTGAGTGACTAGATAGTTTGGGATCGAACAGGACATCCCAGAGGATCCAATCTTCTACTTTCATCTTAAGGCAGAGATATAGTTTGCGTGGCCACAGGTCATGAATTTGATCAATGAGGATGATGCCCTAGAGGACACAAGGACAGTAGATGTCAGGACGACTATGGACTATGATACATGGTGGACTACGAGGCTATGGTAGGGTGGCGGTCCTCTAGACCACTCTAGGGATGGTGATATGCTAAGGCAACATTTGATGATCCACATGGATGTTGAGCGTATCCTAGGATAGAGGGTGAGTGGGGTCAAGCAACTGCATAGGAAGAGGAGTCATGGGATGAGGAGGAGGGTGAGGAGGATCCATATTACGAGGTGTCATAGCTGTGAGCCCAAGTACATAGTTTGTAGGCACAACTACAAACAACATAGTGCCAGCTACTGGAAAGAGACACCTCTCTCGCTATAGCATAGGCTCAGCTTAGTGTAGGGTAAACTCGATGGTGGGACTATGAGGAAAGGACCATCCTCCAGGCATAGGTTGACTCGACCACTACTAAGATAGAGAAGATCACTGCACAAAGGGATCTTCTATAGGCGCATCTATATTTCAAGACTATTGAGAGAGACACTCTTAGGGTTATGATAGGAACTCCTCCTACTTCTCAGGATACACCATATGCTTTAATTTCTCTAAGATCGACAGGGTTAGATGCAGATGTAGAGATCATATGACTGAGAGGAATCTTAAAGTAGGCCACAACTTAGATGGCTACAGATGTTGGATATATTATCTCTCTATAGGTTCAGGTCATGATATTGGGTGGCACTCCTCTAGAGTGGTCTATAGTAGGGAGATCCCACCAGAGTAGTCAGAGTGAGTCAGGGTGGTCATTAGTGTGGCCTAGTCACAAGTCAGGGGCACGATCAGAGTGATCGACATGCACTAGCTCTAGGTAGCCTCATAGAGAGGGCATAGAAGGGGGAGGAGACTCAAGGGGCGCAAACCACTCATGATATGACATGATGTCATTGTATCATTTTTGAGTGTAAGGTCTGAGGACCTACACTATTGTAGCTTGCAGGTATTTTGTACCTCATCTATGTACTCATTGATTGACACACATATATATGATATACTGGTTTTATTATGGCTCATTATGTGTATCATTTTATTGCTTTTATGTTTATGTGATGCAAAATGGATGCAATACCTATATGATATTTTTATTATGCTATATGGATACAATGTACTAATTACATGCATTAGCTGGATGATATATGTATGATTAGATGCTACGATCTAGATATATAAATGCACTATGATGATGTATGCATATATGGATGAAATCATTTTTGTTAAATATATGTTTGATTTGTTTCAGTTGTTTATGCATTTAATCTATGTGATATGATATGATAGATGACATGTAATGTGATGCATTAATTACATGAGGATGATCTAATTCAAATGAACCTATATGCTTTAAACACTTTAAAACATAAGGAATGAATCTAATTTGTGTTTAACAAACTAATGGATGACACCATAGAATGTATAAAAATCATGAATGAAATTGATCTCTTATCATAAGAATTAATCTTTTAGGCATCCATGTGTGAGATGAGATGATGTGAGATGTATGGTTTTCCCTATAAGCTTCTATAAATTAAAATACGTGCATAAAATAGTCAGTGGTCATCTAAATATCATTTCTGATATCCATCCGATATCTATGCTATTTCATGGACACCCCTTACTAAACAAAACATCCTAAGGAAAGATGTGATTAATTGATGAGATGGTTTGTTGCTATAAGGGATTTTTGAGGTTTTTCATGAGACTCAAACACCCTAGTTGATAAATCAAAAGTTGTATAATGACTATACAGGACTCCTAAAAGATGAAAGTTTTGGTTATGAAGACCAAGATATTCATTATCCCTATGTGTGCAAATGAATATATAAGATGAGACTTAAGGCTACCTCATTTCCATATGAGATTCATTCAGACCATTGTTGTAATGAGGATCACCAAATGTTCATCATGATCCTAAGTTTGGATATATTTGGACTAGAATATTAGGTAATACAGACCACCTAAATCTAGCTCATTTGTAAATTGCTTAGAACTACCCTAATTCCAGGCAGGATTCATTCAACCCATTACTATATTGGGGATCACTCAATGGATTCGAGTACTAACCATTCTAGGGATTCAAGCTCTTCATCCTTTTCTTTTCTTTTCATTTTTTGGGATACTTGCTCATGCTTAGTGATGATAATCATTGTTTATTTTGTATTTTTTTTAGCAAGGGATTTTGCTTTGATTTTATTTGGGAATTTGCTTATTTTGTGAAAGCAAGGGATTTCTTTGGGTAGGGGGGAGCTTGTCCTTTTGTCAATGATCAACATTCTATACCATGCGCATCACAAAATGAGCAAGTAAAAAACTTTTGCTTAAGGTGACTAGAACCACTTCATAGTGTTCATATTTCCTTGTTCAACCTAATATTGTTAATGTTTAACTTGTGATGGGATTTTAAAATATGCAAAGTACTATCAAAACTAGACCTCATATTATGAAAGTGAAGATAGCTTTCTACAAAATCAGAGAAGATCACTGGGTATGGCCGAATGACCAAAAAACCCTAGTAAATTCCTTATAGAAATAGGAAGGGTTATGTTGAAAAACACAATTACTCACAGGGATGATGGATGATGATGATGAATAGATGTATGATTAGCATACAAACGTGATGTCATTTGTAATATTTTAAACACAACCTATCCTAATACAAGTGCAATGGATGAACATGCATAATACAATGCAATTAACTGAATATATATGCGAAATGAAAATGCATAATGTAAATATTTTTTGTGTTTTTGAATTTTATTGCTTTTTGATTTGTTTTGATTTTTGTGTTTTAAGTTAGTTTTTTTTTTTACTTTTGAGTGTTTTTTAAAATATTTTTAATTTTTTTATTTTATGTATGAAACACCTTTAGATGAAGAATGTTGAGAGGCTCAGGCTCCTCAACACATTCTAGCAATGTTAGGTAGTAAGTACCAGGTCCTATCTTCTCTAAGATAATAAATGGACCTAACCAATTGATCGTAAACGTGTCTTGTAGATGCAATGATAGGTTTGAGTTTTTTTTATTCTCTTTTAGCACAAGATCCCCAACTTTAATGTCTCTCAGGTGGACTTTATTATTGTAAGCTCGTTTTAACCGATATTAGTAAACTCAGAGATGCTCAAGAGCATTCATGTGACATTCATCAAGAAGTGTTAATTTATCTAGATGAGCTTGTCACGTAGTGTCATCATCGATGAAATCATTCAATGTGATGTGCACTGTTGAAATTTCCAATTCCAAGGTCATGATGACCTCAGTGCCATACACTAGTGAGAATGGGGTTGCCCCAGTGGGCGTCCATATACTAGTTCTATAAGCCCATAAAGCAAGAGGCAATTGAATATGCCAATCTTTGTGGTGTTCTTGAACAATTTTTTTTAAGATTGCTACCACTATTTTATTAGAGGCCTCTGCTTGCCCATTTGCTTGCAGATAATATGGAGTTGCAAAACTATATTGAATATTATACTTGGATGTTAAGGTCCTTATAGTTTTATTTTTAAATGAAGTTCCATTATCCAATATTATCTTGGATGGTATTCCAAAATGACATATTATATTATGGAGTATAAACTTTGTAATATGTGCTCCTATCGTTGTAGTTAAAGGGATTGCCTCCAACCATTTGGTGAAATACTCAATGGACATTATGATAAACATATGTCAGCTCGAAGATGGGGGAGAGATATTATCAATTAAATCAAAATCCCATTGAGCAAATGGCCAAGCCACTTGGATGGGTTGTAAGGCTCGCGATGGTAGGTGCGTAAGATTAGCATGATGCTGACATTTGATGCACTTCCTGATATATGTTGTATAATGGAGAGAGACAAGTATCGGGTCTCTCTCGTTAATCATGCATAATATAAATTTCTTAGAATTTCAGACAGAAAACATTCACGGTGGCTCTCAATAATGCAAAGAACGAAACGAAATATCGAATTAAATCTTTAGTAAATGAATGGCCACTTGAGGTGGGCACACCCTCGCTGTAAAGGCTGTTATGCGAATAACACAAATGAAATGTAAATAGAAAAGATGATTTAATTTAAATAACTATCTAATCTATATATATGAAGTGTTTACACTTGGAATACCTAGCCGACGGCTAGGTTTGGTATGTAACATGACTCCCCTCCTCGGAAAGCTTTGTCCTCAAAGCTGGAAATGTCTGGAAAATACTTTCGAGGTTCCCATGTGGCATCCTCCTCCGGTAAATATTGCCATTTGATGAGAAATTCTTGAATCTGGCGTGACCGTAGTCTTCGTACTCTTTGTTGTAAGATTTCTTCAGGTTGGAGATATATGCGTCCTTCCTCATCGAGCACTGGTAATTATGATTGACCTTGCACCTTCTGACCAATTACTTTTTTGAGACACGAAACATGAAATATTGGGTGTATTCTTGATGATAAGGGTAGCTCTAACTGATAGGCTACTTCTCCAATGCGGCGCACAATTTTGTAAGGACCATAGAATCATGGAGCCAACTTTTGGCTGGACTTTATCCTTAACGATGATTGTTTGTAAGGTTGCAACCTTAGGAAAACCCAGTCACCAATATTAAAAGTTCTCTCTGATCGGTGTGAGTCTTGTTGTTGTTTCATACGATTTTGTGCTTGGACTAAATTCTCTTTGAGGATGGTGAGTGTAGACTGCCTTTGTTGGAACCAATAATCCACTTTGGCTACTTTGGATGACCCTTGTACGTAATCTATGATGATTGGAGGCTTGGTGCCATACAATGCTTCAAAGGGAGACATCTTAATTGAGTAATGGTAAGAAGTGTTGTACCACCATTCTGCCATTGCTAGCCACTGGCTCCATTGGTATTGTTTATCTTGAGCGAAACATCTTAAGTATGTACCCAAACATTTGTTAACTACTTATGTTTGACCATATGTCTGTGGGTGGTAGGCCGAAGACATATTCAATTTGGTACCACTAAGTCGAAATAATTCCCGCCAAAAGTTACTAGTGAAGATGGGATCTCTATCACTTACAATATTTTTTGGCATACCATGTAATTTGAAGATTGAATCCATAAATACCTTTGCCACCTTGCTTGCAGAAAAAGGATGTTGTAAAGCCTGAAAATGAGCGTATTTGGATAACCGATCTATGACTACGAAGATTACTGTCCTGCCTTCTGATTTAGGAAGACCTTCAATAAAATCCATGGATATATGTTCCCACTGATGCTCAGGGATGGGTAATGGTTGTAACAACCCTGGTGATTTGACTTGTTTCTCCTTTATTGCGCTGGCAAACTTCACATTCTGCTACCCATTGTTTGACTTCTGCTTTTAATCCTTTCCAACAAAATGATTGTTTGACCCTTAAATATGTCTTCAAAAATCTTGAATGTCCTGTTGATGGAGAAGCGTGCGATTCGTCGAGGATCTTTGATTTGAGTTCTGAATTGTGTGGAATGTAAATGCGGTTCTTCTTCCCGAGGATCTTATCTTCATAAGAGAATAAAGGGTATTTAGAGGACCCTATAGATAATTCTTGAATTATCTGAGTAGTTTCGCTATTGGATAACCATTCATTTTGTAATTGATTCACCCATTGGGAGCAAGGGCCCGAAATAGCGTTAATGACTACTTCGTCTTCGTATTTCCTGGATAATGCATCAACGGCTACATTTTCCTTCCCCTTCTTATACTCGATAACAAAATCATAACCCAATAGTTTGGTTAACCACTTATTTTGTTCCGGATAGGAAAACCTTTGCTCAAGAAAATGTTTGAGACTACTATGATCTGTTTTTATAATGAAGCGGCTGCTAATTAGGTAGTGTCTCCATTTTTCTACCGCGTGAAGTATTGCCAACATTTCTTTTTCGTATGTTGATCTTCCCAAATTTTTTCTCGATAGTTGTTTACTTTCGAATGCCAACGGATGACCTTCTTGCATTAATATAGCCCCAATTCCTGTGCTTGACGCATCACATTCAATAACAAATGGTTTGTGAAAATTTGGAGTTGCTAAAACTGGAGTTGTACACATGGCCTCCTTAAGCGCTTTGAAGGCTTGAGTGGCCTCTTCTGACCAATGAAAAGCATCCTTCTTTGTGAGCGTTGTGAGAGGTGCTGCAATCTTACCATAATTTTGAACAAACTTGCGATAGTAGCCCGTGAGACCCAAAAAACCATGAAGTTTCTTGATGGTTTTAGGTAAGGGCCACTCTTGAATTGCCTTAATTTTATTGGGATCGACTTTGACGCCCTCGTGTGAAACTATATGACCAAGATACTCGACTTCTTGGACACCAAATGAACATTTGGAACGTTTGACAAATAATTTTTCTCTGTGTAAAATGTGAAGGACCTTATCCACATGATGTAAATGATCCTTCCATGTTTTGCTATATATGAGAATGTCATAAAAAAAAACTAATACAAACTTACGGAGGAGTGGACGAAACACTTGGTTCATGAGACTTTGGAATGTGGATGGTGCATTGGTGAGACCAAAAGGCATGACCAAAAATTTGTAATGACCTTCATGAGTACGAAAAGCAGTTTTGGGAATATCTTCTTCTCTGACACGGATTTGGTGAAATCCTGAATGAAGGTCTAATTTTGTAAAAAAATTTGCACCATGCAACTCGTCCAGTAGGTCATCTATGATAGGGATCGAAAATTTGTCCTTGATAGTGAGTTTATTGAGGGAACAAAAATCAGGACACATACGCCAAGAGTTATCTTTTCGACGGGCCAGAACTACAGGAGAAGAATAAGGGCTAGTGTTGTGCCGAATGACTCCATGATCTAGTAGATCCTGAATGATCTGCTCGATTTCTGTCTTTTGTGGTTGAGGATAGCGATAAGGATGACTGTTAGGTGGCACACTCCCTGGAATCAAATGGATGGCATGGTCATGAGATCGTTTAGGTGGTAATCCTTTAGGTTCTTGAAAAACCTCTTCGTAATTTGCTACGAGGTCTCTTAAATCTGAAGCAGTAATATCCGAAGTTGTTTGAGATTGTTTTTCCAAACAATTAATTTGAGCTATAAATCCGTATCCACCCTTTTTTAACATCTTCTCCATACTATGAGAGCTCACCATCTGTGATGGAGGAGTGGTAATGCCTTGTAAGCGAATGACCCATCCGTTTTCCCTCCATTCCACGAATAATTTCTTGAAATTGAAGCTAACCGTGTCTAATGTTTCCAACCATTCAACTCCCAAAATGACATCAGAGTTCCCTAAATTCATGACGAAAAGAGATCCAGACCAGGTATAAGTTCCCATTTTAATGGAAACTTGAGATGTTCTACCAACACATTGGGCATTCACCCCGTTGGCTACTAGAACCTGGAATTTGTCTTTGTTGGAAGAGTTAATGAATAGATTCAGAGCTTTTGTTGTTTTGATGTCGATAAAATTGTGGGTACTGCCGGAATCAATTAGCACATTCACCTTTTTTTGGCAGAGAAATCCTGGTACCTTGATGGTATGGTGGGCGGTTAACCCCATGAGGGCATGCACGGAGATAGCCATTGTATCCTCTTCCTTCTCTTCTAGAGTACTTGGTAGTTCTTCTTGCATAGGTTCTTCTTGGTGGTAAGCTTCTTCCTCTTCTCCTTCATATTGATCACATTCAATATGAAAGTTTTGTTTTTGGGCACATGCTTGTTCCCTGGGATGATGATTGCGACATTTATAGCAAAAGTATCTTGATGGTTGATCATTTCTATGAAAGGAATTGTTGCGATACGAAGGACGACTATAAGTTTCATGTCGTGCATATAACTGAATTCTCTTCTCAGCCAGCTTGGCTATTCGTATGCAATCGTTTAGCGAGGTTGGATTTTGAATGTCCACCTCAACCCTAATATTTTCTTTCAATCCATTGCGAAAAGCTCCAACCACTGTGTCGGGACTGAGGTCTAATGTATACGGTAGTAAACTGGTGAATTCCGAGACGAACTCACTAACCGATCCTTCTTGTTTAAGAGATAGCAGTCTTACTGTGTATGACGATGTAGCTCCTTCATCAAATCTTTCTAAAAAATAGGTAGTGAATTTTTTCCAGTTAATAGTAGCTCCTTTCTCACGCTTAAGCCATACGAACCATTGGTAGGCCTCAGTGCCTAATTTTGATGCAATGAAAGAGACTTTATCAAAATCCCTAATTTGGTATAAGTCTAGAATGCCTTCCATTTTGGCTATCCAACCACGAGGATCATGACCCTCAAAAGTGGGCATATCAATGCGTGGAAAATTATTAGGACCTCTTGGTTGGTGATAACCCATATCCCTATCCTGATCTTGGTTATATCTCTGTCTATGAAAGCGATTCCCATAATTATCCGGATTGCCTCTTTGCTATTCCCAATATTCATCTTGGTCATCATTTTCTTCATTCCTTTGTTCATGGGAGTGATTTTGGGAATTAGGATTGGGATTAGGTCAATTTTGTGCACTCAACAGTTTAGTTAGGTTGACATTAATTTGGCGCATACCATCTAGTAAGTGTCGAAGAGTTTCATCCGTGGTAATGGTCGAGTTGCTTGATTCTCCTTGTGTGACGTTTTCATGAGTTGGGGGAGGGTTAGTAGCCATGGGATCGACCAGTGGATGATTCGGATTATAACTGCCAATTTTGAAAGGAGAAGGAGAATTTTTTGTACCTTGGCTTCGATGAGGTCTTCTTGCATTGGTATTGGGAGTCTCCGAGCTTGTTAGTCGATCGTCAGGTCCTTTGGTCCACTGTTTGGTCATGCACTATCCAAATCTCCTGTTTAAAAGTACTTGAGCTTCGAGTTCTACAATTTTTTTTTTTTTTGCAAAAAATTTGTATTCCGCTTCAACTGTCGCTCCAACTGCGATGCGGATTTGAATTTGGGTGGCCTCCTTGACAACAACTTTCAACAACTTTTCAATTTGGACAATTCCAACAACTTGGAGAGCAAGTTTCTAGAAACTTTTCAAGTTTGACAATAACTTGACAATAACTAGACTGAGACTAACATGACAGATATGATAGACACAACAGGACAACGAAAAGGACCAGACGCGACACAGACCGGACACGGAAAGGACCGGACACGACATGCGAAACTCGGGGACAACCGACTGACAAACGCGATAGCGAGATACACGAACGCGACAGCGAGACACACGACAGCTAGACAATGGACAACAAGGACACCAAAGACAACTCGAGGACAACAGACTAACAAACAAACATGACAATGAACAACAAGGACAACTATGTCAAAGACACGTCAGACACTAGGATTAGCTGGATCGAGGTGGGAAGAACACCGTTTAACGGATGCGCAAAGGAGTTTGACTTGTGTGACCGTAGTCACACCTTATTGTATGCACCAGAGAAGTTTTAAACACCACCCTGTACCCCACACACCCGATGTGGGATAAATTGCCCAGCATGCTAAAAACAATTTTGTACCTTATGTTATGTCACTTATTTTTTGATTAATACTGCACTGTGATTGGTTGTTGCTTCACGATGATGCCCGAAGAGATATTGCACGATTTCGACTATTTTTCAAGGTTGGATTTGATCGTTTTGATGCCTGATCACTGTGGTTCTCCGTCACTGTGTTTCTTCCCGAAGCTCTCGTTGATGGCTTCCGCCTATTGTGGTTGGAAACCTGATTTCGACGTCGTTCGCCCGAAAGGAATTTATGGTAGTATTTGGCTATTGTATTCCCGATGGAAGAAGTATTTGGCTATTGTCGCCGCCTGTCTTACGGTGTCGTGCGTAGTCGAACGCTGTCAGAACAACGTTACAGTGTGCTTGCTTGCTCGGATTACGATGCTTCTTTATCGCTTGCTGCTTGTAGTAAGTTTTGCTATGGAGTGCGCTGGGTGGACGCTTCCTCTCCAGGACCGATTGTCTCTGATACCACTTGGAGAGAGACAAGTACCGGGTCTCTCTCGTTAATCATGCATAATATAAATTTCTCAGAATTTCAGACAAAAAACATTCACGATGGCTCTCAATAATGCAAAGAACGAAATAAAATATCGAATTAAATCTTTAGTAAATGAATGGCCACTTGAGGTGGGCACACCCTCGCCGTAAAGGTTGTTATGCGAATAACGCAAATGAAATGTAAATAGAAAAGATGATTTAATTTAAATAACTATCTAATCTATATATATGAAGTGTTTACACTTGGAATACCTAGCCGACGGCTAGGTTTGGTATGTAACATACAATCCTTCTCCATAGTGGTCCAATAGTAACCCATTCGAAATATGCACTTGACAATGGCCATGTCATTGAAATGGCCACCACATGTACCATCATGAGCTTGTGAAATCACCCAATATGATTGTTGGAGCTCAAGGCAATGAAGGAGAATTCCATTGTAGCTACGATGATACAAGATGTCTCCTAGCAAGACATATCTAGTTGCTTTTGTTTAAATGCTTTTTTTATGGTATGCGATAGTCCCTATGGGATTACTCCAAGTTTATGGAAATCATGTAATTGTAATAACCAATATTGATAAGCAACAACTTCAACCTGAATGAACGACGTGTTCTCACTGCAATTCGACTTGTACGAATGTATATTGGAAAACAACCTTATGGAGAATAGTGGTACCATTCTCTGCAGGATCCTACAAGAGCAAGGATCCCCAAGGTGCCTTATTCAAAAAGTATCTAGCTCTATAGAACCACTCATGGTTTGGTTCTATTTGAATCATGTGGACTGATTCCTGATTTTTTTAAGCCTCACATCATATGATGAATTAGGATAGCATTTTCACTTGGCTAGTAGTGAAGTCAGCAGATGGATTCTGAGGGATTTAAAATACTAAATATGCCATAGTGTCTAAAAATATGTTGGATGTTCGAGGGATTACCTTGATGTCATACCACTTTAGTTGTCCAAAAGTGTTTTGTATGCTTTCAATATGGGACATTTGCACTGATAGATCCCCTTAAATTGATTTACAATGAGAAGGGAGTCACCAAAGATATTCAGCTTCTTGATATTCATGGTGAGCGTTGTTTGAGACCCAGGATTAGGGCCTCATATTCAACATTTTTTTTTGTGCAAGGGAAATTGAGTTTAAATGACAAGGGCATTGGAGCACCTTATGGAATGTAAAACACAATCCCTATGCCACCCCTTGCTCACATTTTGAACAGTCGGAGAACAAAAACATATATGCTTTATTATTTAGTTCTTTGGGTTAAGGTGACTCCGATAATACAAAGATTGCATCATCAGGAAGCTCTATGATGAGAGGCCTATGATCCTTAAGAGGAGCCTTTGACAGTTGATCGACTATGAATTGACCTTTGATTGAATTTTGACTAATGAATTCTAGGTTGAATTCTATCAATAACATGATCCACTTTGTAGTATGTGTGTTATGATATGTCTTGATCATCATGTACTGCAAAGGATTTTGTTTTGATATTACATATGTCATATGACTCAACATGTAGTGGAGCAACTTCTTTGTTGTAAAGACCATTTCTAAGCACAACTTTTGTACATATGCATATCGTAGCTCATAACTGACCAGGGTTCAACTAATGTAATATATTGCATGCTCTTTATTTTACATGTCCTTTTGGGTTAGCATGGTTCCCAGTGCAAAGTTTGTGGCAGATATATACAAAAAAAAATGCACATCTGGTCTAGGTGGATCTAATACTGGCAATGATGCCAGGTATTGTTTGATATCAGTGAAGGATTTTTGACAGTCCTCATTCTAGTTGAATGGGACCCCTTTGTGTAGTCGATTCATGGGTCAAAATTTATCCAATAACTGCACGATGAAGCACTTTATCGATACTACCTTGCCCTATAGGCTTCTTAATTCCTTGATGTTTGTGGGGGACACATTTTTAAAATAGCCTTGACCTTTGTTGGATCAACTTCAATCCCTCATTTAGAAATGATGAATCCAAAGATTTTACCTGACGTTATGTTAAAGATGCATTTCTTGGGGTTCAAATTGATATTATGCTCTATTAGGCGATCAAAGACTTTCCTTAGAACCTCGGTGTGCTCTTCATGTAGCAATGACTTGGCCAGTAAGTCATCGATATAATCTTATAATATTTTATGTATATATTCATGAAAATATATGTCATAGCCTGTTGATATGTGGCACCAACATTTTTGATGCCAAATCGCATAATTTTGTAGCAAAATGTTCCCCATGGAGTGGTAAAAGTGATTTTGTACTGATGTTCAAGTTTAATATGAATCTGATTGTAACCAGAAAAAGCATCAATGAGAGAAAGCATTTCATGAAATATAGTTGTGTCTACAAGAGCATCAATATTAGGAAACAAAAATGAATCCTTGGGTGTTACCTTATTGAGGTCCCTAAAATTCATGCATATGTGGATTCTTCCATCATGTTTTCCTATGGGTACCATGTTTGATACCCATTTCAGATAGTCGATGAGAATTATAAATTCTACATCCAAAAAATTTTGTAGCTCATATTTAACCATCAGGATGACGGTTGGATGCATCTTCCTAAGTTTTTGCTTGACTGATTTCTTGGTAGGGTCCAACGAAAGGTTATGAGTAACCAGTTTCGGATCCAGACCCGACATGTCCTTATAGTTCAAGCAAAGAGATTAGGTCTCCCTTTCAATAGAGGAATGAGGTTGGTGCGCTCCTCAGGAGATAAGATCTCTTCGAATTTAATCTTCTTTGGATTTGTGGGATATTCACTAATATCCACTTTGAAGGTTTCCTCTATTGACATATGTGACCCCTCCTCAAGCTGGTGAGGCATAGGGATCAAATGGATATCATATGCTAGGTTCAAAGGTTCCACTAAATCAATATTGTCCTTAGAATGATAGATATCATATGCACAAACTGGCACAAAATGAAATGGTTGTAGCATTTCTTCATTGGGGAAGAAATATTCAAGCTCTAAGGGTGAATTGGTGTGATCGAGATCAATGGCCTCAAGATTGAGGTACAAATATTTTGAAGGATCAGATGGATTATGAAGTAGAGTGGTCAGATCAATAGAGACCATGTTGATGGATGGAAGAAATATCTAGGACCACATGGGTGAAACTCACTATCTTTGAATTGCTCCCCCTGATCTAGATGTGGCTCAAGTGGTATGGGGATTACTGGGTCTTCTCTAGAAATAAAAATAACAATTGGATCCTCAGGGGGAAGCAATTGCCTTAAATTGGAAGGACCAGGAAAAGATATATGATATATCTCTTCTAGATTCACTGACATTCTTTGGATGGGAGGACCTAGGAATACCATATGATAAATCGATTCCATATACACATGCTCCCTATGACGACATAGATGACAAGGTACCAAATAGGCCATTTATGTTTTGTATTCATACTCATCATCATAACTGATATATTCACTCTCATCATCTTCAAAAATTGTATTCTAGATTTTCCTCCTCAAATGGCTTTTGCTTCTGACCTGTCTAAGGAGAGACCTAGATGGTAGACCAAAGGTGGTTATTCTGTAACCATAGTTATAGGCTGATTAACCCTCCATGAGTGGCAATGTTTTAGGTGATAGGGGTTCCAATCGATGTCATCCCCAAGGCTAAGGTTAAGATGATCTAGAGATATAGCTAATAACTCATCCTAACCTCTGATGTGATAACCTAGTCCAAATCTATCAGTCGATAATTGGTATTGTGGCTGATATGGAGTTCAATGTCCTTGCTCAAATAATCCTAGTACGTAACCATGCCAATGGTAACAATTAAAATAGCGAAGGGTATAATTTGGGTTTGAAATATATTGAACATTTATAGCAAATGGTTCATCATCATCTTCTTCTATGGGTGAGCAATCTACAAGTTGATACAAACCTCCATAGATAAAATTTGTCTGATTGGGCATCCTAATAGGAAAGCGATGAGCATGAGATCTGCCCATATCCTGTGTAGATTCTATGATTGATGTAAAAGTTACATTCTATACTAGGTACTCAGCTAACCCGGGATTGACTAGGTGAATCATCACTTGCGGTGTAGATGATGCAGTTGATGATATAGGTGAGGCAGGCTAAGGTACCTCCTCGACTACATTTGTGAGTTTTCTACCTCCATACTATTTGGAATCTTGGCAGTTGCTACATTGGGGATTTCATTAGACTTTTTCTCACCCAATGTTACCTTTAGCTTTTGGTCGTTCCTAAGCTTTGTCGATATTGTAGGCTTCTCATAAGCAGTCGTTGTATTTGAGGTTGAACGTGATGTCAATATTGAAGGATCAATGCACACTACCTTTGACTTACCCACTGATTGTTTGATAGGAGACATAGATATAATATCTAAATGAGTATATGGGAGGATGAAGTCTCCAAGCAAGTCAACCTGATTGATATATTTGAACAACTCTTCATCTGAAGGGACCACATGCACTTGTCCCTCATGCATATATTTGATACATTGGTACAAAATATAGGGGATGCAACACATATCCCTTATCCACGACCGACCTAGGAGAATGTTATACTGCACAACACCCTCTAGCACATGACACATCATGGGGATGGTTTTTAGTCCAACCTGAATAACGACTATAGTACCTACTATCAAGAACAACACATCGTTGAAAGCTTGCATTGTGAAAGTTGAAGGTACGATATGTGACTTAGGTAACTTCAGGTGTCCTAAAGCCTTTATGGTTATTATGTTGATTGATGATCCAGTGTCAATTAAAACCTACTTTAAAGGAGTGTGATTCACACATACAATGATGTGTAGTAGAGGATCCGCTGTAGTAGTGGAAACCATATTGATTTCATGATTATAAAATCAGATTATAGGTTCATAAAACTGCTATACATGCCCCACAAAATTAGTGAAAGCTTCAATATCTTGGGGTTGAAATTCGATGTCTCTTAATATTCCCATTAGCGTCTCCCTATGCCTAGGAGACTGTTGTATGATCTCATATATTGAAAAATTTGTTGAGGTTGTCTATAGACTTTGGATGAGTCTATTCCTAATTGTTACCACTGGTCTTATCGGTGGGCCTAGCAATGGGTTCTACACTGGCCTCTACTAAGGTGCAACTTGAATTCGAATGGGCACCATAGGAGGATCCGTTTGGTTGTACCTCCTATTTCTAGTGATGACATTCACCCATATCGATAAATCCTTACGTAGGCGGTTCAATCCGTACTTGGTTGACTTGTCCGATATTGTTCCTTGGTGGTTCATGATTTGGAAAGGGATCTTTGAAGATCCTCATATTTTGGGTGTTCGATGCCAAGGGGTTGTTAATTAGCAACTCATTCCTATCGATCATATTCTATACCACATGCTTGAAACCATGGTACACTTTAATATCATACCCCTTTTGTTTGTGATATGGACAATAATAATCTTCCCTATATCCTTTCGATTTAGGGTGATTAATATTGAGCAATTGAAATTTGGGTAAATTTAAGGCCTTGAAATCGCATAATTGATTGAATATCGATACCAAAGTCTCAAAAAATGGCATAAATTGATGAGGTGGGTGATGTTCTTTATCTTTGCCCTACTTTTTATTGCACAAGGGGTGGTTGTGCCTAGTAATTTTGTGGTTGCTGGCTCTTGCCCCCTTTTGAAGGTTTAACATGACTGGATTCACATGTGTAGGCTTGGCTTGGTGATTCTGATTCTTTATGTTCTTGTTGTTCCACTCCTTCATCCAGAGTTTCAAGTCACCTTCTTGCAACTTGATATCCTCACTAAATTTGACTTGTGCCAAAGCCTCTTTGAATGTTTGGTATTGCTGTAGTTGTAACAGTAACGAGATGTGCTTCACATAGATCTTAGTAAACATTCATGTTAACTCTATAGTTGGGATGGAGAAGGGAATTTTAGCCATCAATTTTCTCCATCTATTACCATAGTTCGTGACGGGTTCATGATCGAATTGCTTTAGAGCAACCAGGTTGGATAGATTGATCTTCTTCTTGAAACCAAATGAAAAGCATTCAAGAAATGTGTTCACCAGTTGTTCAAAGCTAGTGATGCTATACCTCTTTAGTTTATTGTACCAATCTAGGGCTGGGCTTGCAAAGGTTATCACAAAGGTCCTGAGCAATAATGCATCGTTGTTCTGAATCTAGAAACACAGATTCATAAAACTAGTCACATGTTCCTTTGCATCATCATCGCCCCAAAATTTGTCTAGCTTAGGCATCTCAAAATGTTTAGGATATGCTACACTAGGTATCGAAGGACACAAAGGTTGATTATGAATCTTTTTTATTGTAGGATTTTGATAGGCCATCCCTTGTTTCTCAATAGCTTTGAATTTTTTAGTGAGTGCTTTGTACGCTTGAGAGGATAATATTTCCTCTTCTCTAAGGGACCTCTGTGGAGCCAACATAGGTAAATTTATATTAGAACAAGATGGATGATTGTGCTCATCATCCACATCTACAGAGGAGGACTCAGGATATTATTGGTCTTGTTTGCCCCCCTTTGATTCCTCATACTAATTATGCCTAGGCTATTCTAGCACTTGACACTGTTGTTGCTTTGGAGTATGCTAGGACGTATGACAAGTACGGTTCTCAACTTGCCTATGGGGTAGATTTGGATGTGACATAGTATGTCTAATATGACATTGCTCCCTATACTCATTGTTAGGATGCATGTTATCCCGAGCTAATCTATCCTCTCTCTCTTCACGCTCCTAGTCAAGGATGCATTATTTACATAGGCACTGCTCATATAAGCATTTTTGAAACAACATTTTCCATTGAGTGTCGTCATGTTTAAGGTGCTCATGATCTTCATGCATGTATTCCAATTGATCTTGGAATATGCATTGTCTTTATTATGAATCAAGCCTACGTGTTCGACCTACAAGATCATTTATGTATGATCTCTAGCTTTGTAATTATGTACGAGAAGCCTTATTAGTATGCACTCCAATAGACTTGTCTGTTACACTCTTGCATTTGTTTGTAAAGACAATATTGGTATTGTGTTATTTGTGCTCTGTGCCCGCATGCGTAGATGGGGTAAGTGTGTTGCAGGAGCATTTTAAACATTCCCCCTCTGCATAGGTGTACCTCTCTCTACGCTCACTACATGTACCCTCAAAGTGAGAGTGAACAGTAGAGGTCCTACACCCTAATATTCCTAGCATTTGATCTAGTCCATTGAGTTGACTAGTTTTCCTGGGTTCATTAGGAGGTGTACCATTGACTCCAATAGTATTGAGATCTATTGTGAACCTTTCGGGTGCATTGTGAGTTGGAGTCTTTGAGGGTCCATATTTTGATGTAGCCCTTTCCTTTTGCCCCTGATTGGACGAATCTTCTCTATACCTATCATGTGATGATGGGGGTCTTAAACCACCCTTAATTTTGTCACGAGAGGAATGTGTATTACATCCTCTAATTGGGGTATTCTTATGAGAACCCGCATGCATCGAGTTGTCACCTTTGATGCTAGATGAACACCGTTCGACAACATTCTGTGTAAGAGGTTCAAGATCATTGTTCTGTGTGTGGTTTGGAGCTTCAGTTTCCACCTTGGTCATGTGTTGAGGGTAGCCTCTCCATGTGTTAACCATGACTTGTAAAATTATCTCGTATGTAAGTTTTAAATAATAAAAAGTGTTTATCTCATTTAAAAATTCTTTGTGTATCCTAAAAATATTTAGTGCATTTACAATTTGTTGATGATACTCTTAGACAATTAAAAAATTTTAACCTATATACTCACACACGTAAAATATAGGACTGAAGTCCATACTTCATAAGGTAGCATAGGTACTACCAACCCTCACCCAACACACCACAGTTAGCTATACACCCTTCGAAGAGGAGTGCGTGTGATTTTATATGGATAGGACAATTCTTAGGTTGGCCTTGGCCATGAACAAGTCCTAATAGTACAATGTCAGACAAGCCAACCAAGTGGTAATAACTTCCACTGTTGGTCTCAATCAACGGGTTGGATGTGAGAGCCCAACATTGTTGATGTTTAATTGAATCGTGGTGTGTGTGTTCTTTTTAATTTTACATAAATGAAAGATGCATAAAAAAGCATTCATGATTTTTCACTATATGCATGACGAAAGATACATTTTATTTCAAAAATAAATGCATATGAATGATATTTTCAATTTAGAGAATGCAAATGCAACTAGGATGACATAGCCATTGATTAGGCTCCATGCAAATAAAACTAACACATAATTTTACCAGTAGTTGTTGTTCTGTGTAGTAGGCAACAATCTCAGCCACTAGACATAAAAGCATCTAGAAATCTTAGCCGCTAGAGACTACAACAACTAACAAATCTAGCGTTTGTTGCCAGCAATGACTAGCAACAAGAAATAAATTTTTCATGAATTTTCCTTATATTTTCACTAGGTGATATGATTAAAGCCTAAACACAGAGAAAATATAGGGAATAATAAAGAAAAGTAGACGAGGCAACCCACCTAGAAATCCTCATCTGAATTAGAAACATGTTGCTTACTGTTTTGCCAAGTTTTCTGCTAGCCACTATTGCTCAGCGTGGCTAGGATGTTAGCCGCTTTCAACTATGATTGAGACTATGCACCATTGTTTTCAACCATGACTGGTACCTACACACAATAAAAACACAACTGATCAACAAATGCAGGGAAAAATGTGAGGTTTATATCATGATCGCCATTGTAAAAGGCTTAAAAAGCGTACATCTATACTAATTGTAACATGATAATCAAAATTGAAACAAATAACACATATAACCAAATTTGCAATAAAGAATGCCTCCTTTGTATTAATCAATGGTGAAAATTGGTTACATATCCGTCCCTCTTAGGGATACCAAATTTGATACATGTATACAATTGTTTTGATCCCCTAAATGGGGGTGATGTACTCTAAATGCTCTTTAGGTATCCACCAACTTTGCGTGAGGGCTTACTAGGATGCCTACTCTATTATCAAGAGGAATGATCTTGAATAGCTTTGAGTCATATGAAGAATATGTCACTTGCATGCAAGGAAACAACAAAGCACATCAAAAGCATATGAAACCTCTCATGATGAGGCTATTGTCCAAGAAGATGCAAGAAATGAAGAAAATACTTAAAGAAAGCATGAAATGTATAAAGGTGCGTAAATATGCTTAGGAAATTGATATTAAAGCATGAATTATTGTTTGAAACACATAAAGAAATCTAAGGATGCAATAGATCTTGCAAATTAATCATGAAGAAACCTATTATGTGAAAGCTTGCAAAAGAAAACATAAGGATCATAAATGTAAGCAAATATGCCTATTAATCTACTAATTAGCCCTAGAAATACCTAAAATATGACTAATCTAGATTAGACAAAGTTGAATTAATACTAAGGAATGTAAACCTATGGATAAACTAGAGGATTAAGCTCATCAAACCCTATATGTTGATGCTCAGAGTAGCTGGCTCTATTTACCACTATTGACAGCCACAACTAAGACTATGGGCTGCTATTGACAACAACAACCATGGGAAAAGGTGTATTCCTCTTACAATAAAGTTTGTGGATGCTCAATTATCTATGTAATTGATGGTCAAGGATCACATTCATGTCTGAACATAGATTTGTGGTTGAATTTATGTGAATTCATAGTGGATTGATGCGAATTGGCAAGCTTGCTCCTCAAGCTATTTGAAACTCCATTGGCATAGCAACAAATGTCATTCTCTAATTTGGAAACACCTCACTACTCCTCAAGGATTGTGAAATTAGTCATCAAAATGGTAGAGCTTTGCTACAATGAATTCGAGATCTTAATTGCCTCTTTTGGGGGTCTATAAATAGACCCATCAAATCCCAATATTGGCTTCTCAAGGAAGCCAAAATCAAGAATTGGTTGGCCTAGGCGGTTGGGAGGAATACTTTGGAAGGTTCCTCATAAAAAAAAATTTAAACACCATTGCAAATTGTCCATTGCAACTGATTTTACTCGGCTCTAGTAGCCCAAGTTTGTTACAGGGCTAGTCACTGTTGCTCAGTGTGGCTAGGACCCTAGCCACTATTGTCAATCACAGCTAAGATCTTAGCTACTGATGTCATCAGTGGCTAAGGTTGAATATGCTTAGATTACCTAAATGAGTGGTTAGAACCACTGCTTAGCCTTGAAAAGGTCTAAGATTACTCATATGGTCTGCAAAGGTGCCCATATGAGTAGTCTTCTAAACATGACGTGTTTTAGGTGTCTACATAAACTAAGGGTAAATAAAATAGAAAACACTAGAAGATAATTCAAGCACACCCACCTAATAGAGAATATACCCAAATGACAAAGAATGATTTCCTATTGGATATCAGATCAAGGTAGCATAAGGAATTAAATTTACCCCATTACGGAGGTTGCATTGTTTGTGTCCTGCTACTAGCGTAACAAGGAGTTTGCGTCAAAACTCGGGTGTGTCTTAAACAAAAATGATAGCTACATTCCATTTATTATTTTACCCTATGGTAAAATGGAACTACTAATCCTTCCTACCTCGGGCACACCCAAGATTAGATGACCTTCTAGTGATGAAGTCCAAAAAAGCCACTTGCTTTGGCCAACTAGGTGTCTAGGGTGCGAGCCAATGGATGGAGATGAAACCCATCATCATTGGTCTCAATTAATAGTTGGGGATGAAGTCCAACTCATAAATATTAAAGTATTACATGGTGTGTGGGGTTATTTTTATTTCATGCAAAATCCAGTAAAAGCATAGAGCATTCCATGTTCTTTCACTAATGAATAAAAATAATGTTTTAGATTCAGATTTCTAAATAATGAACATTTTAATTTTAGAAACATATCATATATAGAATCCTACATGAATAGCCTTTTAGCAGGCAGTAAGTAATCAAGCACAACAACAATCAAATAGATGCTATCTCTATGAGCGACGATCTGCAACAGAGGTCGTCTAGCGTAGGAACAATCAAAAATAGGGTCCGTCTGGGATAAGGATGGCCATAGACAAAGGTTGTCTGACCTAGGGATGGTCACATACATGTTATATTAAAACTAAAATATCTTCTATAATTCCTCTACTTAAGCATGAAAATTTTAACTTTATTTACTAGAAACTAGAAAGGAAGGATAAAATAACTTACAGGTGTAGCCTAAGTTTGTTGTAGATGCTATTTCTAACTTTTTCTATCTTCTATTATGAGGTTGTATCTTGGAGGGATGGTGGTGCCTACTATTTTTCTAGAGGTGATATGGTTGTACCTACTATTTGTCTTGAGGTGATATGGTTGTACCTACTAACTATCTCTATCAGGGATGACAGTACCTGCAAATCAAAAATACTAAGAAAGACAATAATTAACAATGAATTTGTGAAATGTGGACCAGGTCTAGTCATGATCGTCACTGTAAATGCTAAAAAAGAGATCGTACACCTATGCAATGAAACAAAGAACCAAATAGATAGAAAATTATGTAACCATAATGACAAAAAATAAATGCAATAATGGTGCTCTTTTATTAATATCAATTATATCCTTCAAGAGGGTTATAATGGGATCATATTGAGGGATTTGCTACCACTTTGATAAAAATTTACAATAAGAAAATTAATCCAAGGTGTATCTCGTAGGATCTCTCTTGCATATCACAAACTATTTGTTGATAGGTTTTTGGTGATTTTCGTGATGTATGATGGTAAGGTGTGAATATTTACGCCATTTTCTCCATGTAAGGACCTATAATCTGCACATAAAGAAATTTAAAAGGCATCAATAGCATGTGAAGAGCCTTTCAAGATAAGGCCCATATCCATGATAAAGGAAATAATAAATAAGTTGAAATGCAACTGATAAATGCATAAAAAATGAAATCTAACTGTGCCAAACAGTGATTGAAAAACTGCTAAATCTCACATGCAGGACAATCTCACCTACGGGCCATATCGGGGTAAGACGATCGTGCTTGTAGGTCGTATCCTGGTTATATAACCATTGAACAACAAGCAAATCCCTTATGGCCGATGCAAGGCAACACCGATTTTGATCCGTAGGTTGATTGACGTTCTTGGTGTGCTTGTGAAGAACGACTTAGGGATGGAAATTGACACCAAATTAGAGATGTTGAATGGCACAAGAAGCACAAATTTGATCTTCAACCTTTGATATGATCCATTGGTATGCTTGAAAGCTCCATGGTTGAATTTTGACAACACTTCATTACTTTGGGAATAAGGGCTCTTTTGATCTCCAATACGATAACACTTAATTATCTCAAAATTGCTATATTATTCATGAATGTTGGGTGCCTTTTTATAGACTTTCCAAATGGGAATCCAAGCTTGTAAGGGAAGCCAAGAATCAAGAAGTAGTTAGATTCAAGAAAGGTAACCGCCCATTCTAGAACCTTCCTGCAACTGATTGTGCATGCTTAGTTGTCCCATGAAACCATTTTTCCCTCAGCTCGAGAGTCAAAACTTGTTATAGGTGCAACCATCCCATGGTGGGATAGTTGTTACTACTGACCATCTCAGGGTAGGATGGCCTCTAGAGACCATCTCTTTATGGAAAAACCCAGGCTAAAAAGGGAAATTCCTCCCTATTTGAGTGGTAAAACCATTGTTAGGCCCTAGGGGTTCCCAAGGTGGATCATATGGCCTAAAAAGGGTCCATATAGGTAGTCGCTTCGAGATGAAATGTTTTATATGTCTACAATATTTTACTCATATGAAATTCTCATTTATAGTAAGACATGGGAGGAACATCTACAACCTGTTCAATAGGTACTTTAGACTCTTTAAGGACACATGTTATATGAAACTTTAGAAAAGTGTTTTCTTGGCATGATAAATATTCAATACATTAGGTATATTTTTAATAAAGAGATAATCCATGTTGATCCCAAGAAGATCCATATAATTAGAGATTGACCTACGTCAAAGAATCTAATAGAGACTCATAATTTTTGGGTCTTGCCAATTTCTCTCAAATACTTGTATTGGTGTTCTCACATATTGCTTGGCAACTACACCAAATTATCAAAAGAGGTGCTAGATCCAATTTCCATTGGGAATATACACAATGGAGGGTATTTGATAGGTTAAAGAACTAGTTGTGTTAAACTCCTATGCTTAGCCTACCCGATCTACATAAATATTTTTAAGTAATTACTAGTACACTAGAGTATGCATTGGGATTTATCCTCACACAACATGGTCATCCAATTACTTATCACAATGAAATATTCAATGAAGTAAATTAAAAATATCCCAGACATGACAAAGAGATATATACCTTTTTCTAAGCATATAAATAGTACAATCACTACATCTTGGGTAAGAAAAATTTCATCCACGTAGATCACATATTGAATTCATTTAGACACAAAGTAAGTTAAGGAATGAAATATATCAAAAGTGGGAAACATAAATGTAGTAGTTTAATTTGATAATCAAGCACAAGAAATGGACTACCAATTCAATAATATATTATTTGAGACAACCTCCAATCATAGCACTCACCACCATTTTTGATTCCTATGGGCATACTTATGACCAATCCAAATTTCATGAAGTTGATTATGATTTTATAGATGCATATCAATCTCTTCATGTGAATAAGCATATTTCTAATTTTTATCTCCGATATATCCTCCTCTATCATATGGAATATATTTGTGTACCAGCTGAGCAAGATGATTTGGGAAGTGCACTTTAACAAAGTAGTAGGTCAATTTGGGGTGGAAAAATATTGACAATTCTTTAAAAGTATTGCTATTGGTCCAAAATGAGAAATGATGTTGAGATATACATCAGGTCATGTACCCCCTATGTTGTTTCCAAATCAACCAACAAGAAGTAGGGACTATATACACCATTGCTAGTGTCATCCATGTTAGTAATATTTTATTACATTATTTTAGTATTATAATTAGGTTATGCATCTTTAGATGATTAGGTCATCCATTTTTAGATGGAGTAT
Organism: Wollemia nobilis; assembly: GCA_028583015.1. Taxonomy (NCBI): domain Eukaryota; kingdom Viridiplantae; phylum Streptophyta; class Pinopsida; order Araucariales; family Araucariaceae; genus Wollemia; species Wollemia nobilis. The sequence goes on along the minus strand of JAQPPZ010017010.1, from coordinate 3,093,171 downwards.
TATTTTAATATTTCTTGCATGTAACGATCTCCTAATTGGGAGTATCAATTTTCTAGTTTGTAACCCTAAGGCATGTATTGAATAGGCTCTTACCTTAATGAATGAATAAGTTAATTTTCCATCATTGGTATCAAAGCAATTTTCTTTCCTACTTGATGTCTAAGGGAGGAATTTCCAAAGCCCCCATGTCAACGAAGTCCTCCATGTAATATCCAAGCTAGAAGTAGAAGCAAAAATAATAGGGTGAGGTCATTAAGGCCTTGGCCATGTAGCTGAAGGAGTTCTCATTGGATAGGGTACCCCCACCATGGTCATGAGAGTAAGACCATACACCTTCTTGTGACTAATATTATCATTGATCCACTCAAATCATAGTTGCCTTATTAGGATCCCATAGAGGGCCATACTATTCACCACCATGATCATGTTAGGGTATGTCTTGGAGAAACCTAATTGGGTTAAATTTCACCATAGACATAAACTTTGAGACTAAGATGAGGTATTTTATTTGAGTGAAAATTATCCCAAGGCATAAATAATGAGAGCACCATCATATAGGACCAAAATGAGAATAATGCATTAATGGAAAAACTCTCTCCAAGACATACCATGGATGGTTTGACACATGAAATTTTGATGCAAAATGATATAGGATAAACATGAATAAAGGGATATAAAAATGGTGGCCCAATAAAATTCATTAAACTAGAGGTTGAAGGCATTCAACCTAAGTAAGAAACCCTAACAATGGTGTCCTTTGATGAGAAGCAATGATCTCTCAACATTGATGTGGTGGCTTCCACCATGATGACATGAAGTTTGCCATTGTGTAGGTGAAATGCCTTAAACATGCTCATCTGAATGAATGAATAAGCTAATTTTCCAATAATCCAAGCCTTGGGAATTTATCTAAATGAATTTCCACTTAGGTTTTCCCACATCTCAACATGATACTAATTGTGTTTTTGTAGTTCTCAATCATTTAAAAAATGACCATCAAGATTCCTTGAAAGAAATATATTTTAGTTGAAAATACTACTAAGGTATATTTTAGGTATGAATGAGTTAGCTTTGGTTTGCCAAAGTCCATTGTATTTTATATGGATATCATCATTTTGAGCATTTTTATCTCCATTGTATGGAGCATGATGGATACCAAGTTGACCATATCCATAACTTTCCATCCTCAGACTAATGGCCAAATAGAAGTTATATATTGATTTATTATAAATCTTTGAATGTATAGTTCTAAGCATCCACACACATGTAATGAGAGTCTCCCCTACATTCAACATGGGTACAATCAAGCTCTGCATAACTCTACAAAAAACAACGTATTTCATGTATTTTTAGGTTCTAACCCTTGGCACCCACTTATGTAGATCTCCATGTGCAACCCATAGAGTAATCACCTCATGTATTGAGATAATAAAAAAGATAACTAAGTTTATAAAACAAATTCAACATATCCAACAATAGTTCCATGAACTTTTAAAAAATACAAATAAAAAATACAAGCATCACCATGACCAACATTGGATCCCACATCCTTTCAAGGTTAGAGATAAGGTATGGTTATATCTATACAAAGAGAGACTTGTAGATAGGAAGATCCGATCTCTTTGTTATAGAACATACACCATCATAAAGAAGGTAGGAGAGAATACCTTTGAATTGAATCTTCCATCTTATCTTGGTTTGCATTCAATATTTAATGTTAAACTTCTCAAGCCCTATCACCCACCTTTGTTGGACACTTTTGTAGTAGCAAAATAGTTGGACATTGAAGAACTCAATCCAAGTAGTTTAACACAATGGAGGAGGATCCTATTGTTGACACATGGACTAACCACTAGAAGGTAGTCCATTCAGAATTTGAGTGGAAAAGGCAATACAACTTGATCACAGAGGGGACTGGCTCACAAAAAAACCATTTAAGAAATAATTTTTGCATCTAAGGTTGAAAGTTGATGTAATGGAGATCATTTATTTTCAAAGGATACAAATAATCTAGGCATGTGACCTTTTTTGGACTTGGCTTTATGCCTAAAAATATCAAAAAATCTATTTTTAGTCCAAACTACATTGTTAGGGGTATATTTTGTGCTTGAGAGTCTCTTTTGATCCATTCAAGAAGCATTATAAATATTAGAGGAAGGACATCAATTTTAGTAGGCAAATCTATCATAGATAAAATTGTTAATAATTTTGTGGAAAAAATTCTTTAGAGGCCATAAAAAATCCAAAGCAAAGTATTTACTAAAAATAGTATTTTTCTAACTTTTAGATTTTTGTAGCCAAAATGCATCTCTAGCTATATTGATACCTTAGTAGAAGATATAACATGAAAATAAAAGTCATGTCTATAGTTTTTTTTTAATGAAATAAGCTATATTATATTAAAAATACAACTTAATCATACAAAAAGTGGGTGGATACGCACACCCCAGTAGGGTCCCAAAAATCACACTAACCGCATACGGTTAGGAGAAACCAAATAGCAAATACAAAGACTTTAGTTGGCTAACACAAAAAAGAGGGAATTAAAATCATCCTCTTAGCCAAAAATCAAAGAAAAGCATGCATCCGCAGAACATAAATCATTTCCAGACATCGGGAGGGACAAAATTGTCCACATTGTCATCATGATGCCAGGGAGAGGCGGCAACAGGAGCATCCCAACCATTATCATCAGTGTCAGTACCACCCATATCAGCAACGTCATTAACCTCTTGTGCATTTATATCCTGGGGGTAGGGGGTTTGGCCATCACCGTGCTAGCCCAGAGCATTAACTGGCACCACCACGACCGCATCTCCCCAACCCGCAACCTGGTGTGAAGGTTCTGGATGAACATCCCATCCACTCACCAGCCACGAATTACCAACACCATCAGAGTAATGATGTTTGGTCACCGATGGAGGTTGAGACCAGTGTCTCCTCACCTACGACAATGCCCTGCATCCCCGACGAGATCGAGAATGAGAGCCAGCACGGTGCTGTGACGTCGAATCCGAGGGGACCCGACTGATAGTGCATGACACATTGGCCCAATGGTCCAAGAGAGTCCTCAGGTACTGAATGTCAATATGAATTTTTTCCACTTGAACCTGTATCTGAAGCCAAGAGTTAAAAAATACAACATACTTATCAGCTAAAGAAAAGGAATCAGAAGTTGTGTCTCTGGAAAAAGCTATATTGTTTCTGGTCTTCCATAAGTGAAAAAGAATATTGACTCTAAAAATATTCCAGACAGGCACAAGAGGAATAGAAAAATCAGGAGCATCGCCTAGCAGGGAATGGTGCCAAGAAAAAGAAGTGGCCATATAAGGTCGAAAGAAATATTCCAGCCACTTCCAAGCCATTTGAGCTTTACGGCACGACCAAAAAACATGAGTGCAATCTTCAGGTTCATTGCAAAAATAGCATTTGGGATTAGCCACGCCCAAGTATTTCAGTCGTTGCCCCATAGGCAAACCTTGAAAAAGCAGACTCCAAGCAAGAAAAGCCAGCTTTGGCTCAAGATAAGAGGCCCAGACCATGTTAAAATGCAATTTCCACTGTGAAGGCCTGGAGATTAAGTCCCAGTGCTCGTTCAACTTACCCACCATGGGCAAGTGTGGAGAAAGCCAGGAATATCCCAAACGGGCCTTGTACTGAATTAACGGGATGTTCTTCGGCCAGGTCCAGTCCGACCACCAAGGTTTTTGGAAATGCCTAGTAATTTTTGGCCAAAAAGAGAAGGGAATGCTATCTAACACAGTATCATACGTGGTCTTATCTTCTAGTTTTAAATTATGAAGTCATCTGAAAACCTCCCAAGGAATCCAATCTTTGGTATGAGAAGAGAAGAAATAAAAAATGGTAGCAATTCCCTTCTTGAAAAACCGTTGAGCATGAATCCATTGAAACGAGGCCAAAGGGGAGCCTTGGTAAGTAATGACAGATGACCACCACACATTAAGAGAGGCTATGGAAGCCCCTTTTTTTGCCCATCACCAGACCAACAGAGCCAGGGTTTAAGAGCCTCCCAAGCTCGCCAAATGCTCTGCATCACAAAGGAGCCTTGAATTTTAATAAACACAGGGGTTGTAACAATAGAGGGGAGAGACATCCCCCACCAAAATTTCTTACCCAAAGGAAGGCCTATAGAAATACAGTGTCGAATTAGGACCTTCCAGGCTTCTGGGCCGTCAATAGCTCTAACAACCCACTTTGCACATAGAGCAAATCCCTGGCGTTGACAGTCAAACAGACCCATCCCGCCAGAGGACTTGGGAAGACAACAAATTTCCCAGGCTACTCTATGAAATCCCTTCTTCTGGGAAGAGCTAGCCCAAAGAAAATCTTGCAACAACTTCTCTAGATTTTGGTAATAGGCTCGGGATGGAGTCCAGCAGGAAGAAAAATACACATGAGTGGTAGCCAAAATCTTGGAGCAAACTTGGAATTTTCCTGCAAGGGAGAGTTTCTTGGTAATCCAATAAGAAAGCTTCTTCTCAACTCTCTGGAGCACATGATTCCAGAGTTGAGCAGAGGTACTCTGAAAAGCAAAAGGAATGCCCAAAAACTTAAAAACTTCACCAGATTGAATCCATTGCCAGGGATATTGAGAAAGCCAATCTGGGCAAGGATTAGCAGACTATCAAAAGCAGGCAGTCTTATGCCACTGAATGCTAGAGCCTGAAGCTGCACAAAAGATATCAAGGCAATGCAAAGCATTGGACATAGATTGTTGATCTTCCCTAATGGTCAGGAAAGAATCATCAACAAAGTGCCCATTAACCAACTGAGCTGGCGAATTGGGAAGAGCAATTCCTCGAATGTTTCCTTGAGACACTTGGGCAGCCAGGAGGTATCCAAAGGCTTCTACAGCTAGGATAAATAGAGAAGGAGCAAGCGGGTAGCCTTGCCTCACCGAATGGAATAGGCCCAGGACATCAGACTGAGTGTTATTTAGAGTGAGCATAGCTGAAGCATCCTGGAAGAGCATACTGACAGACTTAACAAAGTTCGGACCAAAGCCAAGTGCTTGTAACATGGTAAGAATAAAATTCCACTCAATTTTATCATAAGCTTTTTCAAAATCAATTTTGATGAATATAGCATCCTGTTGAGACTGTCTAGCCCATTCCATACCTTCCCATACTGCCAGGACATTATCCAGGATATATCGGCCTTGAACAAACCTAGTTTGTTCAGGCCTGATAATTAAAGGTAGAATGGGGCGTAACTTTAAAGCCAGAGCTTTGGCAATGATCTTATAGCTGACATTCAAAAGAGTGATCGACCTCCAATTGGTAATAATTTCAGGGTCCCCAACCTTGGGTATGAATCGAATATTACCTTTATTTATTAGAGAACCCAAGGAACCTGTGATCATTGCTTCTTGATAGACCTTAAGCAAGTCTGGGCCAATGAAATCCCAAAATTCTTTGAAGAATTCATAGGGGAATCCATCCAACCCAGGGGCCTTATCATTCTTCATTTGAGAGAGAGCTTGAGTAAGGTTTTCAAGAGACAGAGGGGCTTCACAACTGGATTTTTGCTTGAAAGAGAGCTTTTATGGCACCACTGCACAACACTCAGCCAAGGCCTGCTACTGGGTGAGGGTGAGTGGTTGAGAAGAAATTTTTTTGATAATGGCGGACAAAGGTAGATATTATATCAGGAAGCTCAGTGAGTCTACCCCCATCGATTTGAAGAGCTTGAAATTGCACAACCGACGAAGAGGGGCGTAACCGTTTGAAGAATTCTTTAGACACCTTGTCCCCAATCTTGAGCCAATGCATTCTGGCATGAATTTGGGCTCCTCTGGCCTCATAAAGCTCTACTTTCTTCAGCTCATGATGAATGATAGCAACATGAGCTTGCAAATATTGGTTGAATGGGGAAGACTCAAGTCTCACAGAGGCCTCTGATAATTCTTTTTTGAGGGTAAAATTTGCAACCCTCCTATGCTTTGCAACTTCAACCCCAAGAGATCGAAGCATAGAAGTCGTACGTCGAATGGCCTTATTCCACCAAACAATCCAGCCAACCGAGCTAGAGGGTCTTGGGAGAAGATTCCAGCATCGGGTAATATGAGCCCTCATAGCATCATTTTGAAGAAAGGAAACATTTAGGTAAAATTGTGATTGAAAGCTTCGAGGAGGAGAGGCTCGGGTGGCAATGTCAAAAATAATCGGGGAGTGATCAGAGAGGGTAGTGTCTGGAATGGCATGAACAAAAGGGCAGGATGGAGAAAGCCTGTTAAAGAAGAAGTGGTGGGAATCTGTAAGCATTGCTCGGTCCAGGTGCTTCAAAACCCTCAAAAATCCTATTTGGAAATTAGACCAGGTGAACCAAACATTCTCAGGGAAGTCAGACTGAGAGAAACAATAATTAGGATCTGACAACCCCAGTTTATTCTTCATGAAAAACCATGCTTCTCTTTCCCCAACATTCCATCACATTGGCATGTGCCCAACCTTATCTTGGGGTTTCTCAATCATGTTAAAGTCACCACAAAGCACCCAGACAACATGCGATAGAGAAAAATCCAGCCACCACCACAAACTACATCGATCAGAAGCATCATTAGATGCATACAGATTAATTATTCCAAAAGGTTGACCTTGAAACTCAAACAGAGTCCAGACAACTTGATTTGAGGGGTCCACCCCCCAAGAAACCACATTCCTCATCCACTTGGAAGAGACAAAAGTAACAACTCCTCCCTTACCATGAGTATGATGGGTTGCATGAAAGCAACCACGCGGCCACAAAAAATTACAGGTACAATCTAGATTAAAATAAAAAAATTTAACTTCTTGCAGACAAACAAAGTCAAGATTACCAAACGTGTGAGAGACCTTAGTCAGCTCATCGTGGACCAGGTATTTTTAGACTGGGTCCATCAGTCCTCTTACATTCCATGAGAGAAAAAGCATTAAGCCCGATCGAGGTGCATACTATCCTCAACAACCTCGGAGTCCCCAAGCTTCCCAAGAGCCCCAAATGTATTTGTGGTGAAGCATTCTGGGTGGCCCTAAGCCTCGGTGAACTATCGATGCACATCATCTGTCTGGTGCCTCTTATCAACATTATACTCCTCGGTGAACTACCGATGCACATCATCTGTCTGGTGCCTCTTATCAACATTATACTCCTCCCTTTCATGAGGAGGGTTGCGTGAGCGACGTGCCTTGTAAGTCTGAGAGCCTGCTGGACCCACACCTTCTGGAGAGGAAGAATTTTGGGGAGTCAAGGGGGCATATGTAACCGAAACTACATCCGTAAAGGAAGGCCCAGTCCATGTTGTGGGATTAGGTTGAGGTTGCGGAATGACCATGGGTTCTTGAGGACCTTGAGCCATAGTTGAAGAACTAGTTGTTGCATGTCATACCTGATTCTTAGGGTTCTTGTTTCATCGATTATGGGATACAATAACCCACTCTTCTCCACTCTTAGCCCCTTTAGGTTGCACCATCGAGGTGGTGGTAGGAGGAGGAGGTGCCAAAATATGGGTCTGAGCTCGATCGGTCATAAGCGGGCAATCCCTAATTTTATGAGAAGATGACTGACACCGATAGCAGGTATTGGGTAAGTTGATATACACAACACGTTGTCGATAGGTTTTCCCATCCAATGTGATATCAATATGTTCAACCAAATCCTTGGAAAGGTCGACTTTCATGCAAACTCGCTTAGTAGGATGAGGACAAAAAAACTTATCAGATTCCAGGTAAACAAATTTCCCCAAAGGAGTGGCTAGGGTTTTCAAAAAAGACCAACATGGAATGGGGAGACCAGGAAACTCAACCCAAACTGAGACTTCCAACGAGGCTTCCTCGATGATGGAGAAGGTACGGTAATATTGTTGCAGGACTAACAGGGAGCTAAGGACAGACCAGGGTCCTCTATTAAGCACTTTCTTAGCATGCTCCGCTTCAGCAAAACAAAAAAGGAAGAAACCCTTGGTGAGGTTCTGCACATTAACACATTGAATACCATAGGGTTGCCAGACTTGCTGGACCCAGTGACGAATCAAGGATTCGCTAGGAATACGTCCAAGGAAATAGCCCACTAAATGGGTGTTCTCATACCACTCACAGGCTTTGTTAAACTCAGCATCAGGAATGATAACATGAGGGACAAAGTCATTACCTCGTGGTACACTTTCACTACCATCCTGCGAGGACGTTTCTCGACCACCATTTTGCACTCCGATAGTTCCAACAGCAACTGAAGTTGTCGTATGAGCAACATCCATTAAAAAGGACCAAACCCCACCCGGAGGTGGAATTTATGCAGATACGTGGCAAAAAAACCCGCAAACTCAAAATTAATGAGGCGGTTTGAAACAACAAGCACACATGCAACAAAAAACCATTCAGACCCCTTGGTCATTTCAAAATTTAAATGATAATTATTTCCATATCTATAGTTTGAACTAAATGTACTTTGTAACTCATGGAAGGTGAGTCACCAAATTTTCATATGGGTGACCTTCTAACTCATGGTAGGTAAACCACCATATTTCCATGTAGATGACCTTCCATATTATATATGGTTGATATACAACACACCAAAAATATTGTATAAAGAGATATACCTTCTTGATTGTAAATACATGAGTAATGGATGCAATGTTATAGCCTCACATATCCTCTCAAAGATTGCTTGTGTTGCACTCTATTTTTTGACCAATAAATTTAATATGCTATTTTGGATATGTACTTTTGTATTCTAGTTTTTTATACTCTATTATTTCTAAATTGCACTCTTTCATGATATTACTTAACATGAAATTCTAAGTTTCTAATTAGTTAAAATTTTAAATTTTGGATCATATAATTTCTACACAATGTTATACAAGCCTATTGTTATAGGGTTGAAGGGAAACATACCTAGGCTATCAATTAAATACAAAATGATAATTAGGATGATAGACCAACCAAAGGAAGACTCTACCTAGGCAAGAGAATATCATTTTTTAAGCTATATATATTCTTAGGTATACCCTTTAAATTTATTGCATATATACCAAACTATTTATTGAATTTAGAGTGAGTTAGGAAGTTGGAGTATGTGGACCATAGATTCTTTAAAAGATAAAAGAAATCCACCTTTTACAAATTTAGAGATATCCGTGATGATCACTCCTTTTGCAAAAGGGTTCTATGAGTAGTTGGAAAATCAATTAGAAGACCTTTGATTGTCACTACTACATGATTACTGAACATATGATCCCAAAGCTGTTTTTTTGGGTATATTAATAGAAAATAGGATTAAAGCTAGGTATATACATGAAATAAGACCCAATATATAACAAAAACTGAATCTATATTAGGGGCAAATTATGGATAAATTAAGTTCTCCTCAAGGTTATACATATGAGCTTAACCAGTGATAGAGCAACCCTCCTCCCTAGTTTGTGTTCTATGACAAAGTAAGGGTTAAGAAAATTTTTGAACTAGACAAAAAATCACATCATATATGACCTCTTTAAGCCAAAAATTGATCCCCAAAAATATATTAACTTAAAGGAGAATTAGGCATGAGATAGACATTATAAAATATTTTGTATCATAGGGTTTTTTCATGTGGAATTTTCTAGAGTATAGGATAAAAATCATGAGAAGAAGAGGAGGAAAATTGTTGAGATTTATGTGATTTGAACTTGTTTAGTCCAAGGACAAATGTGTTATGTGGTGCTTATGTGCACCATTTATGTATCCTACAAGCACGTGATCATGTAAGCCTATGAAAATTCCTCATTTATGTAAGCCTATATGCACCTTTTGTATTTTACCTTTAGTGGTATTGGTTAATCCACCTTTATAGATAACCTCATGTAAAGGGTAATTTATTATTATTTTATTGTAAGGTTAACCTTAATGTTAAATTAATGTCGGTTTCATGTTAACCTCTCATTGGGGATTTGGTATCACTATAAGTAACCCTTAGTGAGGATCCATTTGAATCACAAGCATAAATAAAAATGATATATTGGGGTGCCCATAATCGCCCATCTTCTAATTCTTGTCATCTCTCTCTTTTATTTTCTATCATTAACTATTGCTATATTTTAATTATATTTTCTTATTTTTGGCATATGATTGTGGTGAATGCATGTTTTGGAAGGTTTATGAAAAATATTGCAAATTTGAACATGGTATCAAAGTGGGTTTTGGAGTTGCACAACTCATTCAATGGAAGATATCATTTTGCTAGTTACTAAGGGCTTCATATCAAGGTTCACTATTTTTATTTTTTATTTTTAATTTAAATTTAATATTTGGATTTATTCCCTTTCATTTCCCACTCAATAGAAACATTTGTTCATGCATGGGATCTCTATTCACACCCTCTATGATAGTCTATGGGATTGGTGCCAAAGATATGATTGTAGTAGGATGGTGGATACAACAATTGGATTACACATTTATGTATTGGAGGTTTTAGGTTTGAAACCCATTGCATATTTTCTTCATCATTTCATCTAGAATTAATATTACTCTACTTGGGCTATTGATCATGTCAAAAGGGAGTAGCACAATGGTTGGCCCTCTTGGATGTGGATAGAGGGTCATTGGTTCAAAACCCAATGATATCTCTTTTTGGTACACAAATCTCATAATAGGATTTCTCTAGCTTTGTTTCATCTCTATCGATAGCATAGCGATTGGGCTACTTCCTTGCAAGGTCCTAGTCAATGGTTTGATTCCTCATGAAGCATATTTTTTAGGTTCTTTCTCACTATAGTGGATGCCATACACAACTAGGAATAAAGGATTTCTATCAGATACAATGCATTGAGTGTCATAGTGAATGGTCCACTTGCTAGTAGATGGGAAGTCTCAAGTTTGAATCTCTTTAAAGATATTTTTTGATGAAAGGAATTCTAGTTTACCATGGCAAGTTCATATTGGTTTGTTCCTATATGCTTTAAATGCATGCATGTGGTGTGCTAGTTAGCACCATTGCTTGTTCATAGGGGTCTTGGGTTCAAGCTTCATTAGCTCTAAACCACAAAAAACAATTTAGAAAGGTGTCAAACCCAAATTCATAGGCACAACATCCAATCTAGTGGCAAAACATTACAATAATTGATTCGCCATTTTTATAAGGTTTAACATTTAAATATTCCTAATTTGAGTGCTAATTTAACTAAATATTCTAAAGGTCATTACTTTTTTATGCAAAATCATTTGGAGCTCATTTTTTCTAAATTGCACATTTTTTAAACTCTACATAATTATTATGACATTAGTTTATGGACCTATTGTAGATATATCGAGGGGTTTTGTACAAAATAGACTCCTTAGGTTATGTTACCTACCTCAATGGGTAAAGTTATAACACTTTGTTAGTTCAAATGGTAGGATTATTTAGAAGCAAACATCTTTTGTTCATCTTCAATATTCAGTTAGAAGGTCTTAATGATCATGAACTCAATAATAGAAAGGAGGAAGCTCTTGGATTATTCTTCACGTTAGTGGAACCAAATGCACTTTTCCACATCATAGATAAGACTGATCCTATGGACACATGAACTACTTTGAAATATCACTATGGAAAATTAAGAGTGAAGCTAATAGAATAGGAATCGAACTCTCCAATCTCAAAATTTTATATTTTAGTAATGTCAAAGACTATATATCTCACTTAAAATATCTAAAATTCAATCTATCTATAGAATAAGGTAAGGTAAAGAGTGGCAAGGAGTATGCCAAATCTATTACTTCCAATATTTCTCCTCCCTTTTATACAATTAGCTTGGTTTTTATGTGAATGCTATGGCTATGAAAGAATCACAACTCATCGCTTTTGAAGGTCTTTTCAAGCTTCTAATCCATTATGAAGTGGAAATGAAAAATCATGGAGCTCTTTCTAATATACAAGATCATCCAAATGACTTCAAGTCAATGGAATCTAAGGCTCGAGTGCCTAAGGGAAAGTATAAGGTTTCAAATAAGTCAAATATTTACGAGTATGATAAAATAAAAAGTTACCCTATCAAGCATTGCATTAAAAGGATGAACAATATTGAGACATACTTCTTAAGGGCTAGATACTATCTTTTTTATGATGAAGATAAGGATGGAGGAACAATGGAGGCCCATTAGAGCATCCATTTTTTAGGGAAGGTGTTACCTATAATTCCTTCTTTACTTGGCCGTATCAGTTGAAATTATGTAGGTTAAAAATTTCTAATATAATTTTATCTAGGCCAAGACCAAATATGTGATGTGGTGCTTATGAGCACCATTTACATAGCCTATGGGCATGTGATTATGTAGGCCTACAAGTATTCCTAATTTATGTAAGCCTATGAGTGTGCTTATGTAAGCCTACAAGAACATTTCATATTTCACGCTTAGTGGTATTGGTTAATCCACCTTTATGGATAATCTCACTTAAAAGGTAATTTATTATTATTTTATTATAAGGTTAAGCTTAAGGTTAATTTAATGTCAACCTAAGGTTAACCTCTCACTGGGATTTGGTACTACTATAAAATACCCTTCAATGAGGATCCATTTGAATCATAAGTGTGAATAAAATGTGATATATTAGAGTACCCATGGGCACCCACCTTCTAATTCTTGTTGTATCCCTTTTTCTATTTTCCATTGTTTACTATTTCTATCTTTTAGTTTCCTTTTTATATTTTTGGCATATGATTGTGGGCATAAGATTTTGGTGAATGCATATTTTGGAAGGTTTATTGAATATATTACAAATTCAAACAAAAATATCTCTAGTAATACTCCTTCACATATTCCATAACATTTATTGTAATCATAGAAACAAAAATTGGCACAAAGTTGGATGAGCATGACTCAGTTCTACAAACCATAGTAACATGGAAAGAAGTTGTAAGACCTTTAGTGATTTAAGGTAAAGGAGTAGGAAAAGGAGAGATAATGGATAACCTTGAGAAGAAAGACATCAAAATGTTGGATTTTGAAGCCTTACTACCACAAAATATCACATGTTATCTCATAATATCATATGTCCCAAATATGAAATAACCACAATAATAAAGGTAAAATATAATATTATAATGAGTAGAAATATATGAGCAAATTAATATGTATATAAAGGCTTATAATAAATCAAATAACATTAATTTATATATTTAAATATGAATGTAAATAGCCTAAATCATTCATGAACTATGCATGAAGAAAAATTAAAATATTAATTGCTCAAAATGCATACAACCTTTATTACTCTTTGATTCTTACAATTAGATATCAAATATTTCACTGAATTGCTCTCTTGTGGAGCATTATATCCATAATATAGCCATAGTAATGTGACTCTTTAGATACTTGACTATTGCTCTCCTATGACTCTTGGCTTCTCATATTACCACTTGTATACAAGATGAACTCTTGACTCTACAACACTTGGACATATCTACATGACTCTTGCTCTCCTAATATAGGACATTTTTGCACATCCTCATATTTCACATTTGAACTTTTACATACAAAACACTTGTGCACATTCTCTCCTACATGACACTTGTGCATTTCTTGCATATTGACACTTACATAAGTGGGGATTTGGGAAATATAAATCACACTCTAAACTATAGACTCAACCCTAATCTATTACATATTGACAAATGTACCATAAAGGTACCATGGGGGTACATTGACATGTACCAAATAATGTAATATATCTCAAAACCCCCTGTATTACATTATTTGGTTATTGAAGACTTTAGTCTTCAATCTTAAATCTCCATCTTTGTCCTCCTGCTTTTCCAATGTGTGATCCATTCGTCTCTTGTTCAGGTGCTTACTTTTTATTTTCATCTCTTTTTGCTTTCTTCTTTTGTGTTTTTCTAATCTTCTTTTCCTCCTTTATTCTATTCTTTTTTGTCTTGGTATTAATCTTGCCATGTCGTCTTCCTGTATGTTCTATAGCAACTGCAACATTAGTATTTTTAGAATTCTTTGAAAAATGTACATCTTCATTGATCAAAAGTTTTTCTAAAAGAGATTTGAATTTATTTTCTTCAGATGTTTCTTCTAATTCTTGAATTTCATGAATTTCTTGAGCTAAATTTCCTTTTTTATTTCTCTCTATACTATAGTTGAGATTATTTGTGATAACCATATTGATATTGAGGATGATATTTATATTGTTAATATTGAGATTGAAATTGTTGTTTTCATTGAGGATTATATTGGTATTGATATTGATATTATCTTTGTTGTACTGGTTCATTTACTTGACCACCTTATTTAATTTTCATCTGATTTCCTTGGTTATATCTGCAATAATTTGTACTATGGCCCTTTCTCTTACATATATAACAATATCTTGAATTCCATTTGGATTTGTACTTGGAAGTTATAGTTATACTACTTGGTATATTTTTTTTAGATACCAAGGCATTATTAGTCATTTCATCTTTGATTAAATTCTCTACTTCATATTCTTGAAGAATATTAACTAAGTCATCAAATGTGGTTTCTTTACTTAAGAATTGCAAAGATATGACTAGATGCTTGTATCTTTATGAAAGTGCTCTTAGATTACTTGAACAAGAATTTTATCTTCTACTTTCTCTCCTATAGTTAATAGCTTTGCTTTTATATCTACTACTTTACAAAGAAAGAGTTATATACTTTCTCCACTATTGACCTTTAAGGAATACAATTGAGATTGTAAATTTAGAATTGTAGCTTTATTTTTTCCTTAAAATATTTTGCATAAAGTATTCCATGCTTTTATAGAAGTTTCTGCTCCACTTAAGTATGGTTGAATTTCATCAATTATTCCAAATGTTATCAACATAAGTGCTTTTGCATCACCTTCTTCAAATATTTGTATTTCTCTTACATATTCACTAGGTTTTATCTTTGTTTCGCTTACTATGTCCCAAATGTTTCCTACAACTAGGATTGATTTCATTTTGTTCTTACATGATGCAAAATTTGGTCCTTTCAGAAGTTGAGATTTGGAAAGGAAAATTTTATTATTTGACATAATGAAACTCGTTAAAAATTGAAATCCTTATAACTCCCAAATTTCTAAATAATATAAATTTTACAAATTTTAAGTTTTTCTAATCCTTTGATGTAGAAAACCTTTTAACTCCAAACTGCTAAATTTACAAAATTCCAATTTAAAAAAAAATACTTTAAATAGAAAAACTTTATCTAATTTCAAAATATTAAAAAAAACTCTTTAATAAACAACTTCACTCCTAAAAAAATTCATAAAATTCAAATACCTAAAATAACATTTTAGCTCCAATATTTTAATATTAAAAAATATTAATCTCCTTCAAACCTTATCACTCCATCATTAAATCAAGTTTTCAAAAATCTAATTAACAATGCTTAATCCTTATTACTCCATCTAAAACTTTTTAAAAATGTATTTTTTCCCTCCAAATCATAATTGAGCTTTGAAAAATAGAAAGTAATATAGGAACATTACCTAATGTTGCGTTGAATATTAAAATTGATTTTCAATGTTAATAATTTTGTAACGTTGTGTCACCTTCCTTTTGTTCCTTCTTAGAGTTCTCTCTACACGTAATGAATGCCTGTCGCTTTGAACACATTCTCTAATGCACGTCCTAAGTGCCTTTATCCTCCTTTGAGTTCCTTTCTCTCTTTTCTTCTTTGGATGCATATCTCCCCTGTTTGGATATTTTCAAAACACCTTTCTTTCTTCTCCTTTGTTCTGCCTTGAAATCTCTTTCTCTTCTCTCGAACATTTGTCTAAATGCCTTGAAAAATCCTTTTCCTTTTCTACCCTTAAAAATATATTTTTCTTTTACCTTATTGTTAGCCTTGAATGTATTTTTATATTTTTTCTCTCGATCCATGTTGGATACTAAACAACTATTGAAGCCTAAACAATACCTAGTCTACAATGGAAACCAAATGAACCTTTGGATTTTGTGAAGGCTAAGCGACTGCTGGACTTCACTAAGACTGAGCAACTATAGGGCTTCGCTAAGGCTAAGAAACTATTGGAATTCATAGGAGGTAAAATAATTTTAAGCTTGGCTAAAGACCAAATGTCTTCTAGACTTTGTTGAATCCAAAATATTTCTTTGAGGTTTTTGAGGCTGAATGTTGTGAGACTAAATGTCTCCTACTCTCTGCTATAGGTTGATTGTCTCTCTGTTTGCCTAGTATGATTTTCAACAGAGGATAATTATCCCTTTGATACCTTCAACATGGACTATTGTTACCCACAACTGTTATAATTGGCCACTCTATCAATGTTGGCCTGTGTTATCAATATTATCACTTTCTTTTATCAATGTTGATCTTTTTCTTTTATTCTATACTAAACCTTAAAAAGGTCGAGCAATCTCTTTCTCCTAGACTATGCTTAGGTAAGGCCAAATAATATCTTTTATCCTAACTTTTCTTGGATAAGACTTAGATATCTCCTACTCCTTTTTAATATTTATTATGTGTGTAAGCTTCTCAAGCTATTGTGTGGAAATAGCCAAGCTTGACTGGTCAAAGAATCCTACAAATTTAGCTTCTTATAGACAATAACTTAAATATTGGTCTATTAGGCCATAATATTACTATATTATTTTTTCTCTTATGTTTATTCCTTTTAATACTATGCTACTCTTTTAAAAACCTCTTTATTTATCTTTACTACTATGCTGCTCGTAGTATTATCCAAGACTATTTTTGGTCTTTATTCTTCTTGAAAGACCATTCTAGATTTATCTTTTACAAGTCTACTTATGCGTCTTGCTTTTCTATATTCTTTTTTTATTACAACAATTTATACCTTGAAGAAATTACTTTAAAAAATGATCCACGACCAAGATTGAAATGATATGTAGATATATTTAGTCAACCTAGTTCTTTAATGTATTCTAGGAAGATGCTTCCCTCTTTTTTGCTCTGTAATATTCTAATTCTTCTTCAAATATGTCAAGGTCAATTTGAATTGATTCTTCTTATCTTTATTTGTTGCTTGTAGTTTTCAATTCAATGCTTGAAGCTATATAAAGCAACCTCTATATGCTACTTTATCCTTCTTCAAGACTACTATTTTATCAATGTGGATGATGACTCCACTCTTTTCTTCTTCTTCTTAATGTTTTCTAATGCACTCTAGTGCTATTATTATCTATTATTTACTATTTTTTTCTTCTTCTATTCTCTGATCTTAGGAAGTTTTGAGTGCTTCTCAATCTGCTACAACTTATAAGCTAAAATTCTTCTCTATCTCTATAGGAAGCTTCCAAAATTTTTGTAGCTATAAATATTTTACTATCAATCTGAAATATTTTGCAATGTCTTAGGTCACATCTAAGAACTCAAAATGATTCTCCTCATTACTAGATAACCCAATATTTAATGTTAGTGTGGCAATGAATATCCTTGAATGATTAATTATCTTATGAGTTGATTTTACCTCAATATTTAATCTACAAATCTTCCAATATTCTAAAAATTCAATCTTCAAATCAATGTTAGGGTGGATATCTTCTTGAATGACCAAATTTCTTCTAGGTTGGTTCAACCTATCAATAAATGTCCAACTTTTCTTCTAAGTTGGCCATTATCTTCAATATAGTTGAGTCCTAGTCTTCACTAGTTTTCCTTCAACCAAGTGGAAAAACCCTAGCCTACTCTACTCAATAAGACCTTTAAAAATTAGAGTCCAAGTATACATTGTCTTTAAAGTGGACATACTCTAAATTAACTTGATCAAAATGGAAAAAAATAATCAATAATGGTGGCTAATAAAATTAACTGTATCAAACTAGATAGAGTTAAGTTGTAGCTTTGATACCACCGCTAGCTTTTGAAGCCCCACTACCACAAAATATCATAGGTTATCTCACAATATCATAGGTACCAAATATTAAGTAGCCATAATAATAAATATTAAATATAATATTATAATAAATAGAAATATATGAGCAAATTAATATGTATATCAATGCTTATACTAAATCAAATAACATCCATTTATATATTGGAAGATGAATGTATATAGCCTAAATCATTCATGAACTTGTTGGCATTTTTGCCACATTTATTTGATCATTGATTATTCATGCTTAAGCTGTTGAAATTCTAACTCCTCTACAGGTTTTGATGCAAAAAATGACTAAGTCCGAAAGTTGTCGCGAAATCGCGACAAAAAACAGCATAGAGAGCCAAGTCGGAAAACCGTCGCGATATCGCGACATGTCGCAAAATCGCGGGTCGGACGAGGAGAGAGAAAATCAACGCAGAATTGGCACGATTTCGCGACGTGTCGCAAAATCACGGTCAACGCAGTCAACGGCAACAGGTGGGCAAAACCGTCGCGATATCGCGACGTGTTCGATTTTCGCGGCTTGCAACGAGCAGAAGGCATAAGACATAAAATGGTCACGAAATCGCGACAAAACCAAGCCAAAGGCGATAAGGCTCAAAGTGTAGCGAAATCGTGACACAATATGGCACAAAGCGCATAAGTCAAAAGACGTCGCGAAATCGCGACGCGTCACATTTTCGCGGCGTGGGTAGGCGAAAAGGCTTAAGTTGCAAAATGGTAGCGATTTCGCGACAGTTAGAGGGTGAAGCCAAGCAAAGCAAAGAAATGTAGCGAAATCGCTACGTGTTCCGTTATCACGGTCCATTTATTGAAAAAGAGTCTAAGGCAGAAAACTGTAGCGATATCGCTACACTTTTGAGAAAAAGTTCGAGCAAGGCAAAGACGTCACGAAATCATGACAGAAAGGGAGAACCGTATAGAGGGCAGAGAAACGTAGCGAAATCGCGACAGGGTGAAGTTGAAGACATTCTAAGGCAAGAGTGTCACATTTTTGTGGCTTAGTAGCAGGGCCGTACAGCATGCAGAAAAGTTGTAGCGAAATCGCGACATGTCGGATTTTCGCGGTGCAGAAGGGAAGATAGAGCCAAAGACAAGAAAGTGTAGCGAAATCGTGCAGCGTTGTGTTTTCGCGGTGCAAGGTAGCGAAGGAGATAAAGAAGCCGAATGTGTAGCGATTTCGTGACATGGTTGGTTTTCATGGGTTCGAAGCGGCAGAAGCGTACGGAGCAAAAAGACGTCGCGATTTCGTGACCTGTCGCGTTTTCGCGACCTGTTGCAGTTTCGCGCCTGAAAGCAGTTCAAACGGTCCGATGCTATTTTGTGAGTTTCGATGATTCAAAGCAGTCCAGAATTAAATGTGCTGCTACTTTCCGATGCGGTCAAGGTAGAAGAACGCGCCCAAGCTACCAGAATTGAAGATTTCCAGGATTTCGAAGCTGTTGTTCACGATTTTTCTAACGGTTTCATGCATATTTCCAAGAACATCATTTAATGAAGACGGCCGACTCTTCCTTATGGCATTTAATTTCTGGTTTCTTCGAGGCTGTTTAAGGATATCATCTCCTTGTTTTCGTTGCATAATTTGTAGATCTCGAGGAGGTCCGTTGTAAGTTTTAAATGCTGCAAAGAGGCAAGACCTCTATAAAAACCAATGTAAATCTCATTAGCAAGTATCGGGAGTGAGAGATACTTTTGCTGAAAGCTTTTCAAGTACTTTGCATGAATATAAGACATTCGGCTCTCTATTTTTGCAAGTGATTTTCTGTGTATTGTCCCTTCTGCATTCTGCATTCCTAATTTGTGCTCGGATCTTTTATTTGCTGCTTAGTTTTAATTCTGTATTGAGTTTTAACATTTGCTAGTAAGGGAGTGAGTTCTGGAATGTTATTTTGGAGGTCATCTATGCAAGGTTGCGAGTGGATCACGTCATTGTCTTCTGTTATTTGTTGTTGTTGTACTTAGAGTTATCTGTTGTTGTTCTTTCCCGATCAGATAAATTCGGCCTACGGCCATATTTCCCGTTTCTTTCTTTCTCTGCAGCTTTACAATTTCTTTCCTGTAACTTTGATCTAAAAACAAATTTAGAATAGTAAGGGAACCAGCCCACTCTAGAGATTGGCCTGGGAGACATTTCTTTCTCCCAGCCTTTCAATGTTGGCCGGGTCTAGGGTGCATTTTCTATAAAAATCCTTTCCTGTGGCAGATTCGTGACCAACAATTTTTGGCACGCCCGATGGGACAGACTTCTTCTATCTCAAAAAGATCCCATAGTATTGAAGGTTTAATGTTCGCCTTCATACCGTAAAGTTAGAGCATTTGGTGACTCTGCAGTACTCAGAAATCTCTGAACGTGGATGCAGTGAAAGCTGTACTTCATGATCACGAGATCACAGTCTAAAAAAGTTGAAGATCTTGTTGAGTTTTTTGAACTTGACAGCACAAGAAGTGGTGAGCATTCTAGGTTGGTTTCCCCATCCCTTGGATCATCTGCCATATCCACACAAATCCCCGGTATTGTTACTAGTTTTCCATCTTCTCAGTCACATCCATTAGTCCCAATGGCTCAGTATCCTCCACCCAGGAAGTTCTTGGCATGGAACAGCTCAGGAGCCTTGAATTTGCAGGCTCAAAATCCAGTTCCTCAGGCCGCTTTGAAGGTTTTGCCAACCTATGATGGTACGGGTAAGACGACATATGAACATATTAATGATGTAGCTTCTCTGGCAGCCATTCATGATATAACTGACGAGGATGTGATGGTGAAGTTGTTGGTGTTATCCTTGAGAGGAAAATTGTTGTACTGGTACCGAACGTTGCAACCAGGCACCATTACATCATGGGATCAGCTAGGAGAACTGCTAGTTAAGAATTTTCATGAACAGGCTGATCCATTTTCGTTGTTGCATCAGTTTAATGCGATCCAGAGGCACCCGCAGGAAGAGATAGCTGATTTTAATGTTCGATTCACCAGAACCTGGCAGAGAATTCCTGATGGTCTTCGGCCTGCTGATGAGTTGGCTGCATTTTACTACCTCAGAGCATTCAACACAGATATCGGTTGGGCTGTCCGACAGTCCAACGTGACGACATTTCCAGAGTTGTTTGAACAAGCGTTGAAGGCGAAAGCTGATCTGATTGCTATAGGTAAACTTCCTCCGAAGGTAACTATGCCTATTATACCTGATCTGCCTAAGTATTTATATTCTGGTTCGCTTCCATAGCCCATGCCATCTATGTATCCTACCCCATCATGGAGCTCCAATGCACCTCAAATCGCACCTATCCCAGTTCCCCAGCTTCCTGCTCCAACTGTTCCCCAGTTGCCTGCACCGAGCATTCCAAGGTTAGTCCCTCCATTTCCAACTCCTGCAGTATCTTCCCCATAGTTTCCATTACCTTTACCAGCACCGCCTGTGTCCTCAAGCCCAGATCCTCAATTGGTTATGTTACAAGAAATTCAGTCGGCTATGAGATCTCTCACTGACAAGGTGACATCTATGGAATGGAGAGAGGCGGAAAGAAGCTATCAGCCACGAAGATTTATGCCGGCAGTGACTAGAGAACAACCTGCTCCAAGCAAGGCTATGGAGAAAGCACCTGAAAGGAACTCAGCAGTTCTGGTAAGTGAAGAGGCTGGCCCTTCTGAAGTTTCACATGAGCCCTCTTATTGGTGTTCTTCCTGTAATGACCCACATGATGAGTCCACTTGCATGGTCCACCAAAATTATTTGCAAGTTCTTACAGGGAGCCGTGTAAATATGATTCGAGAGGTGGATCTTACTTTCGTGGAGTCTCTGGAGGAACATATAGCAATACTGACACGCAGCGGCAAGAAACCAATGTTGGTAGATCCGGCTAAGATGGAGCCATTGAAAGTGCCTCCTATACAAGCAACGAAGCAAAAAATGCCAACAAAGGCTCATGATTCCCCAGCGCAATGACAATCACCTGTTTTGTCGAAGGATCCACTTCCATCACCAGTAAAAGACAAGGAACAAGCTTCTACTTCCCAGCCGCAAGCAAAAACAAAGGAGCAAGCCAAAGAAACATTGCGGTATCCATCATTGACCAAACGACAACGAGTGGAGGCCACCCAGCAATATAAGAGCAAATTTGAAGCTGCTAGTGGCGGGAAGGAACAGACCTCCATGGAGTACAACATTGTTGAAGAACTTAAACGGATACCAACTAAGGTAAGTCTGTATGACACCTTACAGTTGCCTGGACAGGTAGATCTCTTACAGGAATCCCTGAAGACCATACAAAGTAAGGGGAAAGCTCCAGCCCAGGTGGTTATGGCTCAAACATTAACTTCTGCAGCCAATGGCAGGAATAGACCACCCCCGTTTTATCTGTCATTGCAAATAGAGGGTTGGATCGTACATAATTGCCTGATCGATTCTGGTGCCGCTACAACTGTCATGCCTAAGGCAGTCTGTGAAGCAATGGGAATGGAATTCACACGAAGTAGCCCCAAAGTTTTGCAGTTAGATGGTACTCCAATGAAAATAGTGGGTGTAATCAAGGATGTCCCGATTGTTTTGCATAATATGCCCCAGATTACAGTCATCCAGGAGATTGTTGTAGTTGATCTAGAACCGTATTTTAGTATGTGCTTATCCAGAGAGTTTACTGCAAAGTTGGGCGGTTACCTTGCACTCGATTATTCTCATTTGGAGATTCCGTTCAAAGGAAGACGAGTCCGGATCTATAATCAGAAACCTTCCACTTTTCATATTGAGAAGATAGAAGAAGAACATGTTGTTCATATGATAACTGAAGATTTGGAGGATGAGTTTTCAATGCTCAATTTCAATGCTATGATCCAGACCGAAATTGGCTGTTATTCCATTATGCAGCTTGAAGAGGTTGAAGTCAAGTTGCCACCTGATCAAGTTGAACAAGATTCTCTGCCAGATCAGCTCTATTTTGATGGAACACAATACAAAAATGGTGCTAACACTGGGACTGAACGATCATGCCTAGGTCTCAAGATGGCTGGGACACTTGGAGTGCAGCAGTTACAGACCCTTGGTGATTCTGAGCTAATCAAGAACCAGAAGTTTACTGAGCATTTGTCAAGGATCTGGGATCCAGGAGACAGAGCCGTGTTTGGGTTCGTGTCTTTCCCGAAAGTTCACATCTAATTCGGGAGTTACCTTGTATATAGTAAAAAAAAAAAAAAGAAGTATTGTTTTTATTTTTCCACTTCGGCTCTTTTTGCATGCGAGCCGTAGGTGCCTGTTTTTTGTTTTTCTTTTTCTTCTCTCTCCCAGCAGTTAGTGGCTTTCTAGCAATTTCTTCCTTCCCCTTCCCTTTTTCTTTCCTTCCCTTCTTCATTTTCCTCCTTCTTCTTCTTCTTTTTCTTCTACAGTAAAGAAAAAGCCACTGCTGTTGTTTCTTTTCCCCTTTCCTATTATTCCCGCTTCTTCTTATCCCTTTCTTCTAAGTTCTCTGTTGTTTTACGCATTTATTTACAGTTCAGTTCATTCTCATTCCACTTCCATTCCATGATTTCATTTACTTCCATTCCCCTTCCATAGCAGCTGGTAGCACAACAGCACTCTGTTACTGTCTACCGCATTACTTTTTTCATTCCATTCATTCCATCATATCACTATTCCATTTGCATTTCACCGCCTACGCATCCGTAGGATCTCATTCCATTCATTTCCATTCCATAATCAGTTGAGCCAAATGCAGGTTCTTTAAGTTTCAGTCATTCAGCAAAAGTTGTTGCAGCAGTCCATCGAGATGAATCCCCGCAGCTAGCTTTCTGTTCTAAGTTTTCATGACTCTGTTGCCCAATGGATTCAAGCCTGGGATTCTTGCATACAACAGAACTGTATACCCCGCGAGCCGCCAAGAATGTTGGCATTTTTGCCACATTTATTTGATTATTGATTATTCATGCTTAAGTTGTTGAAATTCTAACTTCTCTACAGGTTTTGATGCAAAAAATGACTAAGTCCGAAAGTTGTCGCGAAATCGCGACAAAAAATAGCATGGAGAGCCAAGTCGAAAAACCGTCGCGATATCGCGACATGTCGTAAAATCGCGGGTCGGACGAGGAGAGAGAAAATCAACGCAGAATTGGCACGATTTCGCGACGTGTCACAAAATCGCGGTCAACGCAGTCAACGACAGCAGGTGGGCAAAACCGTCGCGATATCGCGACGTGTTCGATTTTTGCGGTTTGCAATGAGCAGAAGGCATAAGACATAAAATTGTCACGAAATCGTGACAAAACCAAGCCAAAGGCGATGAGACTCAAAGTGTAGCGAAATCGCGACATAATATGGCACAAAGCGCATAAGTCAAAAGACGTCACGAAATCGCGACGCGTCGCATTTTCGCGGCGTGGGTAGGCGAAAAGGCTTAAGTTGTAAAATGGTAGCGATTTCGTGCTAGTTATATGATGAAGCCGAGCAAAGCAAAGAAATGTAGCGAAATCGCTACGTGTTCCGTTATCGCGGTCCATTTATTGAAAAAGAGTCTAAGGCACAAAACTGTAGCGATATCGCTACACTTTTGAGAAAGAGTTCGAGCAAGGCGAAGACGTCGCGAAATCACGACAGAAAGTGAGAACCGTACAGAGGGCGGAGAAACGTAGCGAAATCGTGACAGGGTGAAGTTGAAGACATTCTAAGGCAAGAGTGTCGCATTTTTGCGGCTTAGAAGCAGGGCCGTACAACATGCAAAAAGTGGTAGCGAAATCGCGACATGTCGATTTTCACGAGGTGAAGGGAAGATAGAGCCAAAGACAAGAAGTGTAGCGAAATCGCGCAGCATTGTGTTTCGCGGTGCAAGCTAGCGAAGGAGATAAAGAAGCCGAATGTGTAGCGATTTCGTGACATGGTTGGTTTTCGCGGGTTCGAAGCGGTAGAAGCGTACGGAGCAGAAAGACGTCGCGATTTCGTGACCTGTCGCATTTTCGCGACCTGTTACAGTTTCGCGCTAGAAAGCGGTTCAAACGGTCCGATGCTATTTTGTGAGTTTCGATGATTCAAAGCACTCCAGAATTAAATGTGTTGCTGCTTTCCGATGCGGTCAAGGTAGAAGAACGCGCCCAAGCTACCAAAATTGAAGATTTCCAAGATTTCGAAGCTGTTGTTCACGATTTTTCTAACGGTTTCATGCATATTTCCAAGAACATCATTTAATGAAAACGGCCGACTCTTCCTTATGGCATTTAATTTCTGGTTTCTTCGAGGCTGTTTAAGGATATCATTTCCTTGTTTTCGTTGCATAATTTGTAGATCTCGAGGAGGTCCGTTGTAAGTTTTAAATGCTGCAAAGAGGCAAGACCTCTATAAAAACCAATGTAAATCTCATTAGCAAGTATCGGGAGTGAGAGATACTTTTGCTGAAAGCTTTTCAAGTGCTTTGCATGAATATAAGACATTCGGCTCTCTAGTTTCGCAAGTGATTTTCTGTGTATTTTCCCTTCTGCATTCTGCATTCCTAATTTGTGCTCGGATCTTTTATTTGCTGCTTAGTTTTAATTTTGTATTGAGTTTTAACATTTGCTAGTAAGGGAGTGAGTTCTGGAATGTTATTTTGGAGGTCATCTATGCAAGGTTGCGAGTGGATCACGTCATTGTCTTCTATTATTTGTTGTTTACGTACTTAGAGTTATCTGTTGTTGTTCTTTCCCGATCGGATAAATTCGGCCTACGGCCATATTTCCCATCTCTTTTCGTAATTTCCCGTTTCTTTCTTCGCATCTTTACAATTTCTTTCCTGTAACTTTGATCTAAAAACAAATTTAGAATAGTAAGGGAACCAGCCCACTCTGGAGATTGGCTTGGGAGACATTTCTTTCTCCCAGCCTTTCAATGTTGGCCGGGTCTAGGGTGCATTTTCTATAAAAATCCTTTCCTGTGGCAGATTCGTGACCAACAGAACTATACATGAAGAAAACTTACAATATTAATTGCTCAAAATGTATACAACCTTTATTACTCTCTACTTCATACAATGAGATATTATATATTTCATTGAATTTATTTCCTATGGATAATTATCTCCATAATATAGCCATAGTAATGTGTCTTTAGATATTTGACTATTGCTCTCCATATGCCAAGTCTCACGACTCTTGGCTTCTCATCTTGCCACTTGTATACAAAATGAACTATTGACTCTACAACACTTGGACATATCTACATGACTCTTGCACTCCTAATCTAGGACACTTGTGCACATCCTCACATTATATATTTGCACTCTTACATACAATACACTTGTGCACATTCTCTCTTACATGACACTTGTGCATTTCCTGCACATTGACACTTACATAAATGGGGAAATATAAATCACTTTCTAAAATATAGACTCAACAATAATCTATTACATATTTATAAATGTACCATAAAGGTACCATGGGGGTACATTAGCATGTATCAAATAATGTAATATATCTCAACACAAAAGAGAAGAAAGTTTTTCTATAATAAAAGAATAGCATAAATGGAAGTTGCTACTTTTAAGGCACACATTGTTTCCATTGTCTCCCACTTAATTGATTTTATCACTTGTTCACCCCTAATTTTTATATTTCCCCTTCATATATTCTCCCTACTTCTACTACATCGACCTCACTATAAATAAGTACAATGATGATTTTAGCACCACCAATAGGATCTCCTACTGTTGTATTAGGACCATCAAATTTATCATCATTAAACACTAAATATCCAATCATAATTCATCCTCCATGACCCACTCCACCAATATTAACTATCCCACCACCATCTACCCTTTTGTCAATTCATCATATTATGACCTCTATTGCATTGCCCCATATATATGCATCTCAATCCATTTTTGTCACCTATAACCACCCAATTCACACCCTCATTTGTGTCCCCTCATAAAATTTATGATTTATCTAGTAGTTTTCACCAATCCAACACACTTATTGTGACATGTTTCCTTCTATTAGTTTAAATAATATTCTAAAGATGTAGTTAACTCTAGACAGTGGCAATCTATTTCCTTGAAAAATCATAAAGAATCAAGGTAAGAAAAGCATAGAAGAAGTTACTGGTATGATGCAAGAAGCCAAGATAAAAATTAGTATAAGTATCAAATACTCATCATCTATCACTTTTGTGCTTCTTCAATCCCAACTAATAGAAAAGGAAGAAAAATTGTTAATTGTCAAGGCACTAAAAATAGACCCAAGTAGGCCAACCACTACATTATTTTACTATGTCATTAGAATGTCTACTTTTGGATGTCTCTAGAGATACCCCATTGTAGATTGCATAACTAAGAGATCAACTAGACCAAGAAATGACCATTATGTTCATATAAGTGATTGGAGAGATTGAAAAATACAAAATAAAATATTAGAGTAACAAACAAGCACTAAAGTATTTTATTGAATAAATATAATTAAATGTGTTAATTAAAACAAGAACTAGAGGTAGTAAATAAAGAAAATAATAACCTATATAATTAGGTAATAAGAAAAGAGAAAGCATAAAAATAAATGACATTAAAAATGGATGAGCTCAATGAACAACTTGCATAAGAAAGGGATTAGTTGAATCAACAATGATAAGAGGAGAAACAAGAGCATAGATTCAACTACACAAAATAAAAGCTAACATGCAGAGTAAAGATGAGAAGATATCTAATTTGAAGAAGATGAATGAAGAATTAGAAAAAAATATGAAAAACTTGGATGTCTAGATCTTAGCATTAAATCAAATCAAATCCTTATGGGATCAAATAATATTTAGATAATACGCTTTAGAGAATACTTTACATACCTCAAGGAGTGTCTCACATTGATCAAATAGACCTTATTAGAAATCCAACAAGTAGAATATGAATTGACATTTAGGATAAGATATAATGAAGTGTTTCCATGGATTTATAAGACTTCTAAGGACCAAATAAAATAGTTAGGTATAACTGATAAGGGGGTAATTATTGTGCAATTGAAGAATGTACCTAACAAAAAATAAGCTAAAAGGATGCAAAGCTACCTATAATTTCATCTATAGATTATATAAAGAAGTAAATATAATAATTTTTGAATGATGGATTTGTTAAAATCTTCTCTAATTAGGGATAATTTCTTGCATCCTAGCAAATGGTAAAAATCATCAAGGAGAAATCCAAGTTAGATACACTAATAAATGATACTCCACTAGAATTTTTGGAAAAGATCACCAAATTGAAAGGATTTTTTGAGGTCTTACAAGAGATTAATATAAAGGCATGGTGTCAGATGTCACCATGTTGAATATTGTAAAGATTTTTTTTGATGTTGACTAGTAAACATTGTTAATATTATTATCACCAAAATTAAAATAGAAATGGCCCTATAATGTTATAAATTTTAATGTAAATCAATTATACTTTTGAAGACTCTATGCCCAAGAATAAAGGTATTGTTTAGGATCTATCATCAATCAATGTCGGTATCTCCATGAGTCACTAGAAATATAATAGCTTGACTACTATTATTGCATTCCAGGAGTGAAGTAATGTACAGAGAAAAAGGAAAATTTTGTATGATCCAAATCAAAATAGGTATCATGAAACATTTCCAACATAAAGGAGAACTCCATAATTTTAAATTTTAACATTCAAAAGAAATGTGATATTTTTTCTAAGTACAAAATTGCCTAGATTTGGAAGAAACAAATCACTTACCACTAAGAAGTGAATCACTCATGACCAAGGAACAAATTGTTGTCTCATCAAGAGAGTGAATCACTACTTAAGGTAGAAGATAAGAAAAAATATGTGTTTTGGAACCCAAGTTTGAATCAATGACTTACAAGTAACTTTTTGTCTCCAAATGACCCTAGTAGAGGAGTTGGAAGCAACTAAAGTTATGTATAACAAGTTTAGAGGTAATTTTAATTGGTAAAGCATTAATTTTGCTAAAAGATGCTATCAAATTAGAAATTTATCAACAGTAGAATATTTTACTTCAATAATATGTTAGGTTAAAATTTTGCTTTAAATAATATCTAAGAGTTCATTTGTAAGGATCCTTTTCCTACATCTGGAATACTAAAGCTACTCCTTGTAATAAAATATTGTACATTGAATTCAAACTATAATTAATAGAGATATTGTGCATGGCTTCTATGGATTGACTATTTATTTAATATTTTTATTGATGGAGGTATGATGTTGATGGCTCTACCTTCTCATATCTTATTAGTATTTTTTATTTGTTTTATAGATTATTTATAGATTTGATCACATTGATGACATTCCATCATTTATAAGGATTCCCATTGGATTAAAACTAGTCTTACTAGAATCACTTAGTAGTATTTATTTTAATACATTTATTTAATCCCCTCAAATCCCTTTCCCATTATATTTATTTATTTTATATAAGATTAATTTATATTAGATAGATTAATGGGGAATTAACTTGAATTTAGAGGCTAAAAGGATTACACCTGCTTTATTCCTATGTTGAAGTTTGATCTTGTGGTCTCACATTTTTGCATATTAGCATTTAGCTAATCTACTCATTATTTACCCATGTTGCCTCATTGGTGAGGTTTTTATTTTTCTTATTTGTTAATTTTCAACTACCACTGCCCACTATAACATCACTTGCCTAACATGTCATCATATTTTCTAGTTTATGTATTCCTAAGTGTAAGCATGAAAAATGCACCTTGTAATAGAAATGAAAGGAAAGACAAGCAACATATATTATGAGAAAATGAAAAGTATTTGAGTACAATCAAGCCCTGACAAAGGGAATTTTAAAACATGATGTATTTTGAATGAAAACAAGGGGGATGACCCCTTTTACAATAAATTTTCAGATGCCACTTTTCTTCATGCCACAATTAAATTTTGTGGGTGGGTTTTGTGTGTGTGTGTTGCCTAGACCACCCCAATGCTTTATGGAAGGTGCCCCTAATGGGGAGTGTATGTGGTCTCTAGGGCTCCTCTAGTGTATGTGAGATGGTTGGATATTGACTGAGCTAAGCACAATTGATGATAAAAGTTGGTATAAAGCGTCCTACATAGCCACCATGGTTGAGCTCCTAAAGGGTTATGTTTATGATAGGTGACTCTCCAAGAGTAGCAAGGGTGGTTGGTCAAATTTTGGTAGCATAAAAACATAGGCATATGAACTCTCTCTAAAATAGTGGAAGTGGAGGGGGGATTTATAGGATTTGAGCAAGGGTAGGGGTAGGTGGCATGGAGGTGATGTGGAGGGGATGTGGCAGCCATGTGGAAGGTGCAAGAGTCAAGGCAAATCTAGAGGATTCTACTTGGTGGAATGTGCCTCCTCCAAATTAAATGGCCTTGGGTGGGGTGAAGTCTCACCCACCCAATTGCCATAAAGTGGCATAGGAGAGACTGAGAGTCATGGAAAGATGTGTGCATGGGGTGATGTGTGCACTATTTTAAATTACCAAAAATATGACATGGAAGGTGAGGAGGACAAAATCATTGAATTTGCCAATTTGCTAATTTTGACTTTAATCCTTTTCTTACATTTTAAAATTGCTCAAATTTATAGGGAAGCATGAGTGGGGGTGACAAAGTGAAATAAATGAGGGATAGTGGGTGAAGACTTTGGGTATTCCTAGGGATTTGAGGGATATTTTGAAATAATGTGCACATTCCCTAGGGATTTGACCATGACTTAAGATAAAATTAAGAATTAATGAGAGACTAATAAAAGACTTGGTAGAATATTAAGTGAATAAGAAGGGTTATGAGAATTTTGAGGGGAGGGAGGAATAAATGAGGGAAAATTAGGTGGAAATTGATAGATTAGGGAGAGGATAAGAATGATTAGGGGAATTAAACAGAGTAGGAGAAAATTAAGGAAAATTGAGGGATTTTGGAATTTAGGGGAAAAAGGGAAATTAGAAGAAAATAAAGACCTTAGGGAACACTTAGAAGACTTGAGGGAAAATTAGAAGGAGATAGAATAGAATTAGGAAATCTAGGGAAAATTAAGAGGAAATTAGGGAAATTAGAGGGAATGGGAGAAAAAAGAGAGAATTAGAGGAATTTGGGAAAAAGAAGGAAATTAGGAAGAATTTAGGAAAAATAGAAGAGAAGGAAACCTAGGGGAATTTAGAAAAAAATAGATAAAATTGGATAGCTAGTGGTGGTTTTGTGATGATTTGGGGTCTTTGTGCATTTGCAATGATTTGAGGGATGTTTTTATGGTTTTGAGGAAATTCAATTGTAAATGACTAAAATTTGGTGTCTATAGATACCCCTTTTTGTACCGCATTGTGTTTCACACAATGCGGTGCAAAAACAAGAGACACCTAGTATATTGGATGCAAGTATTTTGCTTGTTGCCCCAGAAAAAAGGTGAATGATCTTCAAAATTTTGGAGGTTTTTCCTACCCCCTCAACTGATGAGTGGGTGGAAGACAAAATGAATGACAACAATGAGCCAATTGTCAAATAGAATATGAATGATAAAGGTGGTGGTGAGTGATGAAAATGGCTTTTGGTGTAGGGAGCGTGACTATGTGCCTATGTGACTATGTGTGTGTGGGATTGAGCCGATGTGGAAGATGTGATACGTTGAACATCCCCAAAGTGAAATAATTAATCGATTGAGCATTTTTCTTGCTTGATTGATTTTTGCATGTGAAACAAAGGGCACAACCTTTGACAAAAGAACGTCAACTTCTGAACCTAGTGATTGATTAGATTTTGGAGACAACAACATACATTTAATTGCTTAATCACGGGCATCAACAAAATGAAACTGACCTAACTATGAGATAGATGGTAACATGGGATGCAAAATGTGGATGGAATGGATGGAAGAGTGAAGTAAGCCTAAGACCACTTGTCAATTTGTATATCCTAGGGATGAAGAATCTAAATGTGCTTTCAAGAGACTCAAACACCCTAGTGATCATAATCAAACTCATCTAGTAATCAAATAGGTCCTCAAAGATACTAAGACCACCCTAGGGAGTCAAGTCTCTCAAGGATCAACTGTGTGTGTGGTGAATGTTCATCATCAATTTTTGAGTGAGGTCAGACAAATAACTTAAAGCATACACCAATATGCTAGCTCACCTGCTAGCATACATAGGTCTATACAAAATATCACTAGTGTGACAAATATATCACCACATGAAGGGTATACTCCACTGTCAGTCAAGAATCTATAGCCCTAATGGAGGTAACTCAATAACTCTTCAACATTGCTCCACTACCAACCAAACATCTATAACCTTGATGGAGACATCTCAGATGGCCTAAGATCCATGATGAATGGTGGAAATTATTATGTAAATAATTTTTGCTATTTGCTTTTTCTTTTCTCTTTTGTTTTTGCATTGTGGATCTGCAGGCTCAGATTATGCATGATAGGGTGAGTAGGGGAAACTATTTGCTTTATGGTGATAACAACTCAGGGGTTCATATTTCCTATACATAAAATGTGATTAATGTGTGTTAGATGTGTGTGGTCCAAAAGAGATCAAGATTTAACTAGGAATGACCTATAGCATTCACGGATTGACTGGCATTTGGTCAAGGTTTCTTGTAACACTAGAAATGGTTGAGTGACTAAAAGAACCTAGAGATTCTTTAAACCATAGATTTTGCAAAAGATAAGGTGTCGAATGAGCGATGTGACAAGATGAGATGACAATATAGGAAAAATATGCATGAAAGTGAATGACACATGAAAGGGGAGGACAAATACAATCACGAAGATGCCCTTGATTAAGACAACAAATCCAAGAAAAATGGCACTAACAAAAATGATCTAAAAAATATTTAAAATTGATTTTAGGTCAAAACTTAGATCACACAAAGATGAAACAAAGTGAATTATGAGATAAAAGGATGGAAAATGAAAAAGAATGAAAAATAAGAAAGAAGAAGATGGAAAAGAAGAAAGCAGAATAGGCACAATGATTCATGGTATGTAGTCACTCAAAGAATGACCATACAACTAGGATTTATATGCAAGAAAATAAGATAGGAAAGGAGAGATGGAATAGACATGAATTGGATATGAGTTGATTAGAAGCTGAACGTGAGTGGATAAAAAATTGAATGTAAGTGAGTTGCACATTTGTGATGTGATTTATTGTAGTCGTGAAAGAGATTATAATGTAGATGATAGTGGGTGCAAGGTGGATTAATTTGATACTTGAGAAGGTGGCACAATATCATATCAAATTATAACCAATGTGGTATGCCCCAATGATGGAAGTGATGAGAATATTTGAACCTTGTCATTGATAGATTGTTGAGCACATTGAAACAACTATGCTAATCTAACAACTAAACTACTGAGATATGGGTGTTGGTGCTAATGTGACTAAAGTCATGGTGCTAATGTGAGCAAAGTCATAGTGCTAAAACTATGTTATGATTAAGGGCGCTAATTAAGGTGAAGTATAGTCTCTAACAAGGTTCTGGGATAGACATAGCTTCCAACAATAGGTGCTTAGGTATTGATCAAGATTCAAGATAGCTTTGAGAGTGTCATCCAACTCAAGTAAGAGGGTGATTTTTGATGGGGTGGTGTGGAATGTGTAGATGCAATGGTGACTAGTGATAAGGGGTGGATGGACATGATTGGTGTGGATGGATTTGAGTGATGGTCGTGTGTGATATGCAGGTGGGCACTGACTAGCTTAGGATTTAGACCACAAATGGATGGAAATGATATAGGATTGCAAAGGGATGAATGTGGAAATGGGTTTTTAAGGTTTTGATGGTGATTTAGAGGGGTTTTTTGAGGGTGAGGTACCACCTAAGCAAACAAAAATCCAAGCATTCAATCAAACAAACAAGAAATTTTTTTTGAGGTTTTTGATATTTTGCAATGTTTTTGTGGTTTTTTTATTTTATGTTTTTGTGTTTTTCAAGGTTTTTAGAATGTTTTTGAATATTTTTTTTGATGGGATATTTGATGTTGTTTTAATAATATTTTTTTGGGTGTTTGTTTTTTTGGAATGTGTGGGGGCGATTTTGAGATGTGTGGGTAAAAATAGAAGAGGGTCATGTTGATAGAAGGATTAACTCCTAATCAAGAAAGTTTTGCACTAAGCATTTGAACTATCGATAGTCTTCAATGTGATGACTTATTTGATGATGGAAGATACAATAATGGTTTTCATTGTACCACCTAGTCTTGCGTCTATTTAAGGATCTATGGGATGGATGATAGGTAGAGAGGTTAGGTTGGAATCCTCCAACTATTGAAAGACTATCAATATTGGCTCTGATATTGACATTTAGGTGTGAGATGGATGAGGTGGATGAGGTTGATGAGAAGGTTGAAATAGAAGTGAAGTAGAGGAAAATGGAATAGATGATAATTGAGGAGGAACTAGAGAGATGTCCTAGCCACTCAAGTGTAGCTAAATATTTGTGAGTCGATCCAAGAAGTGTTGTAGAGTAGGTGAAGGTCGAGTGGGAGAGATGTCTTGATGAATCAACTATAGCTCAATGTTGGTGACTCAATCCAATATTTATTTTAAGTAAAATGGAGTTAGGGTTGGATGTGAAGTGATGTGATATGTTGGCTAAGGTGGTGGATATGAAGACTACAAATAAGAGGACTACGATTAACAGTACTATTGTGGG
This sequence comes from Wollemia nobilis, assembly GCA_028583015.1. Classification (NCBI taxonomy): domain Eukaryota; kingdom Viridiplantae; phylum Streptophyta; class Pinopsida; order Araucariales; family Araucariaceae; genus Wollemia; species Wollemia nobilis. Next base: position 3,058,743 of record JAQPPZ010017010.1, on the reverse strand, counting down.
GGGCGAAGCATAGGAAAAGGATGGTGGAAGAAGTGAGGGGATAGGAGAATAGGAGGAAGAGTGGATGTTGGAAGAAGAGGTGTTAAATATGGGGTTGGGAGGAGGGGTGGTAGATAGGGTGTTGGAAGAAGCAGTGGTAGATATGGGTTTGTAAAAATAGGGGGAGTTGGAAGTAGAGATGGGAGATGCCCTGTATATTGAGGCAAGGAAAATGATGGGGCAATTTGAGGGGCTAGGTTTGAATTGGATGGGTATATGGTGCCTTCAAGTAGTTGAGAGGGAATGAGATTAACTCTTTTTCAATGAGAGAGGTTAAATAGGTAGTGTGAAGGGTACCACACCTGAGATTAGAGAAGGATTAATGGAAGATGCAAAAGGGGAAGATGTGTGAGGGCAAGTTTGCTCTTGATGAAGGGGGAATTAACTATGCGGGTTGGAATGTGAAGCAAATGTAAGGATGGGCATGGTGATTTAGGTGGAGGAAAAGGGTCAATATCATGGATATGCAAGGCATTGATATCAATGGGGATGATGTGGGGGTGTGCAGGTGGGCTACATGGCAAGGTATGGGGAGTATCCTATGGATAAGTTGGAGGGACTTCGGGTGGATGAGATATTTGCTTGTAATCTAAGGTGTCAAGGGAAATTAAATGAATGGTTATGACTTGAAAAGAGTCATCTGACAAACACTGAGAGAATTGATAATCAGTAGATTCATTATCGTTATCTACCTTGAGATAAAGAGTGATGCATTGCAAATAATCTTCGAGGGGTTGATGAAGGTATGAGGATTGGGTGTCTGGATAGATACAGATGGGAAATCTTGGTTGACTAATGGGAGAGGAGACTCCAATAGAGGTATATTGGAAGGGAGGATGGATGGAGCTATTGAAGAAGGTGATGCAATAGTAGATAGATAAGGAGGAGTAGTGGGAGCAAATATCATAGAAGATGAAGCGAAGGGGGAGGATAGTTTGGTAGCTTATGTTGTGGTAGATGTAGGAGTAGATGATAAGGGATTTGAGGGTTGCAAGTCATGTTGGATAGTGGAGTGCTTGTGGGATGGAGGTACTTGTGATGTGGCAGAAGGGGTGGACAAAACAGGTGCAAGGTGGTCATGACCGATCATTCTAAAAACATCTTGGTGATATGGAACATTATTGGTGTGGTTAACTTGATGTGGCCATGTTGCAAAAGTTAAGGCCATATTATTTTTTTGTGTTGTCCCCTAATGTGGTGAGGGAGATTGATGATTTCCAAGGTTTTGGTGAGTGGGAGCTGAAGGGTGTTCGATGGTAATGGTCCTTTGGTCAATCATATCCTATACAAGATTGAAAATTATTAATGTCATGACCATGTTAGTGATGGAAGACATTGCATCTTGGAGATGTGGGTTTATGTGTATCATGTGGGCCTATGCTAGGTAAGGAGAGTTTCATAGCTTGAGAAGTTTCTAAAATATGGATGACAAGGGCCACGAGAGAGGTTAGAAGTAATGCATGGAACAAGGAAGAATGTGTGTGGGATGGGAAACGGGTTGGTTGTGCTACTGTGGAGTTGGTTGAGGTAGCTACAATTATAGAAATTGGTGTGAAGGGGGGTATGAATGATATGGATGAGGTTGGAAATATGGGTAAGATTGGTGTGAAGTATTCTTTTATTGGAAAATCTCAAAACTAATTAATGATAAATATATCATTAAGCATTCTTCTAAAGAAAGTATAATGGTGTTTTGAGAATTCCACCATGTTCTAAACTTTTTTCTTGAAGATAGATTTTAAGTGTTATCAATCTTTTCTCTTTTGCATCCTTGAGAAACAAAGACAATTTATCTTTCAAATTATTATCCATTTGTTTTCTTCCATCAAAGTCATCTATCAAATTTTGAGAATAAAAATTAAGTTTGTGCATCATCTCATCACTATCCTCATTGAATGCATTTATAATAATTTCTTCCATGATATGCAATTCTATGTTATGATCTATTTCCTTTGAAGTAGACAACCTTATAACTCCTAAGTTTAAATAATTTAAAGTTTCTAATTTAATTCCTATGAAGTAGTAATCCTTATGTCTCCCTAGTTTAGAAACTAAAAATATGAAATTTGCAAATTTCTATGTTTCTAACCTTTGATGTAGAAAACCTTTTAACTCCAAAGATTGAATTTGCAAAATTTCAAAAAAATCTACTAATATTAAAAAACCATTTTTTTCTTTTCTCTTCAAAAATATTCAAATACTAAAGAAATAACTTTAAGCTTATAAAATAACTCACAAAATTTCTTTATAAATAAAAATATATTAATTTCTTATTGCTCCAATATGTTAATAATCCTAATAATAAAAAATAAATTATGTAGACAACCTTATTTCTCCATACCTAAAATAATAAAAAAATTTGTAACTTACTAGCCTTATACCTCCTTTAAATAAACTTGAAAAAAAAACAAAACTTAGAATACCTTAATTTTTCTCTCTATCTTTGACTCATATTTGTGCTTCAGTCTACTCACTCATAGCTCTCAAACAACTTAGGGTTTTCACCTACATGCTCATAGATCTTAGATGACTTGGGGTTATGGACTACATGCTTGCAACTCTTAGGTGAATTTGGGTCTCAGTCTACAAATTTGAGATAATTTTAAAGATATTAACCTTCTGATTAGAAACTGCCAAGTGTGTGAATGCATGCAAATGTTACACCATTTGAATATTTTACATAGGTGTTTCAATTCAATCTAGAGATAGTAGAATACAATGAGACGTGGAAGACATTATAATGAGGTGTTTCTAGCAATGCTTCAATAAGATATTATCTATTCTCCTTTGTACTCGGTATTCTCTTCCTATTGTGATTCACTTGGTAACTTCCATAATGATTCACTTGTCCTTTTTGATGTTGTGTCTTCCAATGTAGACCAAGGCTACTTGGCTTGGCCTTACCGCTATGTTATGCTACTCTATGTACAACATGCCTTGTTGTTACATGTTAGATCTTGGGCTATTTGTTTGTGTTGTGCTATCCGTTATTTGTTGTTCTTATTTGAGTGTTGGTCACTCTCTTTTAGATGATTTTCTATATTCATTGTAAATGCTTATTATTGTAGGTGCAGGTGTAGAAGACTCTACATTTTTGTGACCATACATTTCTAACTTCTTAACTATTAACCTTACACTTTGACAATTCTACTACTATTTGAAACTTGGTTGACAATGTTCTTCTTGTAGTGCTACATTCTTTGATATACTCTCTTTGTTTTACTTTATCCTTAACTATCTTGACCTCTATGCTTTCTTGGCCTCTATGCTATCTTTGCTTAACACTCTGTATTATATAACTTAGCCTTGAATCTCTATTTCTACACTATCTCTTAAACCTCTTTAAATACTTTACCTTATATACCTCAACCTATTATCTGTATCTTGACCATTTTAGAATGAGCTTTGTTTCTTTCTAATGATCGTGTTATTTCCTCTATCTTTCTTCCTACTTATCTTATAAAAATCTCTCCTTATTTTTCTCATTGTATGTATCTCGAGTCTCTCCTTTTCTTTGAATATGTCTCAGGCCTCTTTCTAAATAAGTCTTCATTCTTTGAAATCTATAAGGACCTATATTCTCTATACGAACCTCTTGGACCTATGTAAAGGTCAATGTGACTTGAAATATCCTATTGTAAATATCAATACACATGTCTTGAATCTTCTTTTGGCATCAAGGTCAATATCCTTATGATCTAAAATTTTCTTCTTGTGTCAAGGTCATTATCTGTATGACCTCAAATCTTCTTCTTGTGTCAAGATCAATGTTTGTATGACCTAAAATTTTCTTCTAGTATATTGTAGATCAATTATTGAAGCTATACAGTATAAGTTATATGCTTCTTTATCCTTCTTCAAGATCAGTATTTTCTCTTCTGTATTATGCTCTCTTTCTATATTCTCTTAGGAAGCTCTATATGCTTCTTAATCCATTGCTATTATCCAATTATTCTTTATTGGATTCTTGGATAATTTATCTATAACTTGAATCTTCTTTCTCTGCACTTAGAAGCTAAAAATATTCTCTATCCACTATAGGAAGCTTCTCACACTTTGTAGCTTAACCTCTATTGCAACTCTATCTCTTCCTCTATATAGGATTTAATGTCAAGGTTAATTTCTATATGATCTGAATCTTCTTTTCGTTGCTTAATCTCTATCAATGTCAAGATGACTTGGATGTCCCTGATTCCTTTATCAATATCAAGGTGAATCTGAATATCTCTAATTCATATATCAATTTAAAGGTGACTTGAATGTCCCTTATTTCTCTATCAATGTCAAGGTGAATTTGAATGTCCCTAAATATTCTATCAATATCAAGGAATATCTATGTCCCTAAATCCCAATCTATGTCAAGGGTTGGCTATGTCCCTGAATGATAAACTATCTCAAAGTTGGCTCACCTTTCAATCAATATAGTTGAGTCTTAGTCTTCATTGGTTGTTCTTCAACTGTAGAAAAACCCTAGCTTATCTACTCACTATGCACTTAAAATAGAGTCTGAGTCTCACTACCTTCAAAGTGGACAAACTCTTAATCAACTTTATAAAATTGGATAAAATCAATTTTGCAAAAGTGGCTAAAAATAAATCTTGTCAATATAGACAAAATTTGGTGGTAGCTCTAATACAATTGATGGTTTTGTAAGCCTTAATACTACCATATCATAGGCTAATATCACAAGATCAAATATAATGTAGCTACAATATAATAAGGTCAAGATAATGATATGAGTAGAATAATATGAGCAAATTAATATGTATATCAAGGCTAATAATATATCAAATAGCATTCAATAATAAACAACAATATGAATATAAATAGCTTGAATAATTCATGTACTATACATGAAGAACAACTTACAATATTAATTGCTCAAAATGTATGCAATCAGTATTACTCCTCTTTCTCTTACAAAAGTATATGATAGTGACTTCGTGATTGTATGTGATACTATGGTTATATGATTACATGGAGTATTACCTCCATAATATAGTCATAGTAGTGTGAATATTTGGATACTTGACTATTCCTTTCCATATGCCAAGTCTCATGACTCTTGGCTTCTCTACTTGAAACTTGCATACTTGATGAACACTTGAATCTATATTGTATGCACACCTATACATGACTCTTACACTTCCATAACTTGCACAATCTAACCTAAGATACTTTACATTACATATTTGATCTCTTACATATAAGAAACTTGTGTACATAGACTAAACTTACACTTGCACACTAACTCATATAACACTTGTGCATCTCCTGCATATTACAACTTTACATGACACTTATGCATATCCTGCACATTCACACTTATATAAAGAGGAAATATTACTCACACTCTAAACTATAACTCAATCCTAGTTATTATTTACAAATATACCATGAAGGTACCATGGGCGTACATTAGCATGTACTAAATAATATAATATACTCCAATGCTCACTAAGGTATTATATATTCCCTTAATTCAAGAATCATCTTAGCATTTAAGATCCGTGCATATAAGAAAAGTATTTTTTGGTTATTGGATTCTTTATGTTATTATAGGCATTAATGGAAATAAAACTATGAAATTTTTAGTAGATAAGAAAAGTGAAATTAATATACCATAAAATAATATTTTTAATACATCATTTTTTAAAATCAAAAGTTTAATTCCTCTTTACAAGAATTACAAGGCTTAGGTGGAGATGTGTAAAATTATTTCTTAAAAAAACCACTTTGTTTAACATAAACTAAGTTTACATATTTCAACATTAGACAAATAAATTAGTTATCTTTAACTCTTATTTATACATAATTGCTTTACATGGTCAATGTGTTTTAAATATCATTGACTTCTATACAATATTGAATGGTAGAAATAAATATTTGTTGTTATATTGAAGGAATGGATTTTGAAAGGGCACTAAAACCTTAATTACATTTGAATAAACAAAAATAATAGATTAGTAAACCTACATCAGCACAAAAAAATATTGGGTCCATGAAGGTAATCCCAACATACAAAAATGAACCAATGGGTGGTTCCAGTATGGAGAAACAAACGTGGAACAACAAAATAAAAAGGAAGGACTCAATCCTAGGTTGAATCATTATTGATTGTAATAGTTTCATCATTGGCCTTATGGTGATATTTGAGCTGGCTATAGATATCATCCAAAACCTTGGCGACTTGGTTGTATAGAGTCCAAGCAACTTTGGATGCATTAACAACAATAGAAAGCATTATCACAATGTTGGCAAAGGGACCAAGAATATATTTTGAAATGAGCTGGTTGCAGGATCACCTTTGGAGTCAGATACCTTTGCATTGGTAGGATTATCATCACACATCACCTTCAGAGGGGAGCCCTTGATCTTAACCTACTTCGATCGAGGGGACTCTTGCAAGGCTTCTAGAATGTCCTTGCATTTACTCCTAGCTTTTTTGCTCCTTAAGGAGCAACATCAAAGCACAAATTCATCAAATTGAGGAGAATATTCCTAAGGAGGGCTCAAGATAGGTTTTTTTATTGAATTAGAAGAATCGAGGGACCCAATATCCACTTCATCATCATTACTAACTTGGCCAATAATAGGGGAATCATGGCTTGATGGTGCAGGCAATGACTACTTTTTGGGCCTATTATTCAATGGCCTGCCTATATAGGATTAAATGCAGGTTTTGATGGATCGGGTGGGAAGAATTTCCTTTTCTAACACTATCAATGGGTATTGCAATGGATCTAAATAAATAATCAAGAACATTAATTACTTTTAAATCCCTAAGATGGTTTAGAAATGCAAGATTGAAACTACACAGGGGAACATCAATTTTGTCGATAGGGAAGTAATTCATCATCAAGATCATAAATCTATCCTAGGGGGTTGGAAGTGGCATCCTTACAATCCCACATTTATTCCTTGTGAGCTTCTTTACTCTATAGAAAAAATGATCGATCTTTACTACCATCGAGTGCCTGTCTCGATGAATAATAAACCTATCATTCAAAATCTTAGTAAATTCAGCTAACATATAGACACTAACTTTGAATGGCAGCCCATGAACTATGACACATCCCTGATTCCACATATTTAAAAAGGTATCATATATATCTGCATTTCTCCCATTAAATTTCTTCATGAAGAGAAGGAATCTATGGTTTCCAAGGATATCCTCCATAATTGGATCAATCTACAATTTTTTGGGATCAAGTAGGGCCATTGTTGACTAATGTAGGGACTCTTCAAAAATGAAAATGCTCTTCAGACTTAAATAGGGGAGAGATATCAAGCATTGGATTTGCCTAAGGTTATCCCTGTATTCCCATATATAGATATTCAAGGAGGTAATTCCATCAGAGGCTTGCACATGACACATATTGAGAGTTTTTGAATTAATACACTATCAAAGTTGATACACATGATCACTATGGATCATTGTAGTGTGTGTCCAATCATGCGAGATGATCCTAGTGTGGGAAATAAACCATTGAAAAGGCATATTGGAAATAATTAAATGATACCTATCATAGATGAGGGCAGTGGATTTGTCCACAATATCACTGCAAATCATTGTAGCGTGTAACCATTCACGTAGGATGATCCCAACATGGGAAAGGAACCACCAAAAATGCATCATGAAAATAATTAAATGATTCTAATTGTAGATGAAGGCCATAGAGCTATCAACATAGGTATCTTGGAAATAATTGACCCAAAGTTGGTAAAATGAATGCTTTGGATGATATTAATCCAAGGTTTTTTAGTGATGATGCTAAGGCTGATAAGACTAGGAATTGAGAAGGTATGGGGACCAACAACATATGCAAGATTACCAGGAAGGCAGGACCAATATGAAAAAGTGGTTGAGGGGTCACATGTGGAAAGGGGTGGAGGGTGATGGGGCTAGGGTGAGTGGTATTACAAAGGTGGAATTATGGGATGATAGGGCGAGGATGAGTAGGATGATAGGTGGTAAAACATAAGGGGGACCAAAGGTGGACGGGGATAGATAAACCACAAGGTCAGTAGGCCATGATGATCCTCACAAAGGATTTAGGGTGACAAATGCCAATAATTAGCAGAAACATCAATTAAGGCTTAAGGAAAGGCAACATACCAAATATCTAAGGATTTTGCATAGAGGTCCAAGTTGGCCATCAAGTTAGCAACATAGTTTACCTCCCTGTAAATGTGTTGAATGGTAATATTAGGGTGGATGTAGAGAAACCACTTGGATTCAGAAATGATATTACTAACTCTCCATGCAGGACCTCTATCACCTTTGAGATAATTGATGGTGTTCAATGAATCCCCTTCGATGACCAACTTGCAAGGAGTATCTCCTAAAATGGCAAGTCCCTGAAAGAGAGCTTTGGCTTCAACAATATGGTTAGTTTGGGAGACCAAATTCTCTATGTAAGAAATGATAACATTGCCACAATGATCTTTTACAATGCCACCACCTCCTACTTTTCTAGGGTTGCCTTTAGCAACACCATCAAAGTTTAGTTTTAACCATCCTTCAGGAGGAGGAACCCATATGACATTGGATCTGATAGTTGAAGGAATAGTCGATGTCAAAAGCTCCATAGAAATATTGAGGGATATTACGATGGTAGCTTCAAGGCTAGGGTTAGGGTATCTCAAGCAAGGGATCAGCTGGGCAATTTTAATAGTAGCACACAATACCCTATTACCAATAGATTGGGGTCCTTGGAAGTGTTGGAAAGTACTCTATTATTACACTCAAGCCACAATTTGGGGAGGAAGTGATGCGGATAAAATGTCCACAAAGCTTTTATATAGGGGTTCATAAAGGTATTAGGCCATTGGATGAATAATTTGAGAATCATGTTTGGTTGGAACCACTCAATGTTGAACGTGTGAAAAATAAAACTAAGCACAGTCCTTGAGAATGGGAATTCAAGGAAAAGGTGGTGAGTTGACTCCCATTCAAATTGAAATAGATAATAATGGTTGAGGATAATCATACCTCTAGTTAAGAGATTATCAATGGCCATAATCTTGTTTTTGGCCACCAACCAGGAGAAAAAGACAATCTTTAGGATCATTGATCTTAATCCAAATGTAATTGATCAAGATCATGTAGGCAGTGGGGGCATATTGTAGGAAATATGTTGTCTTAACGATGAATTGACCATCATAACAATATCTCCAAACAAGGTAGTCAGGAGGACCAGTGTTAGAAACAACACAAGCATTGAGGAGAGAAGTCAGCATATTGACTGCAGTAATGAGTTCATTGTTAAGATCACTCATAGGGATTGGTCTCGAGGTAAGTCTTCTATGAATGTGAGTTATGAAGTGAGAGACTTTATTTCCAAAGAGACGATCAATATTTGGTTTTGCCATAACATGCTTGGTATTATCAACAAGTGGATGGTCAATGATCTATGCATCCTTCCAAAAATTGATGAATTATCAATCCCCAAGTTGCCATCTAATACATTTCTAAACTATGGGTATGGATTTGAGGATTGAATTTTAGAATGTAGATCCAATTTAAGGTGTTCCTTCATCCATGAACCTATGATGTTGTAGGTACTTTCTTTTGATTATGGAAACCCACTCAACATTGGCATTAGTGAAGATTTTCCAACCTTGCTTGGCTATTAGTGCTATGTTCATTTTTCTAATTTTCCTGAATCCTAGTCCTCCTTGAGCTTTCTTGGTGCATATCTTATCCCACACCACCAAGGGGAACCTCTTCCTATTCTTCAGTCCTAACCAAAGAAATATCTTTTAAATTTTCTCAATTTTGGTGCATATCACTGCAGGAGCTTTAAATATGGACATGAAGTACACTAGAATGCTTTGGAGGTAAACATACACAAGGGTTGCCTTGATTGCCTAGCTGAGGAGAGCTCCTTTCCACCTGACAATCTTCTTTTGGAGTCTCTCAAGGATATTTTTCCACATGCTTTCATTCAGATTGCCAATGAAGAGAGGAAGATGAAGATAAGAAGGTAGCTCATAAATGGTGCATTTGAGGATACGAGCAATTTTCATCTGCTTGGAAATAGGAGTGTTGATGAAAAAGATTTTGCTTTTTAGATAGTTGACCAACTGATTTACAACTTCCTCATAGAGGTTAAGGATGGTATTAATGGTTTTGGCCTAGCCATGGATTCCAACATGGCTAGGATGGTATCATCAACACATTATTGGTGGGTGACTGACTTGAGGAGGGAGGTGGTCTTGATGCCAAAAATAGCTCCATAGGAGCATGCAACTTTGAGGGCTCTTCCCAGGGATTTTATGAGGATGATGAAGAGAAATGGAGATAGAGGATCACCCTATCTTAGTCCCATTGCAATTTTGAAATATCCAACAATAGATCTATTAATGATTATAGAGAATCAAGTTGTTGATATGTAAGCTTTTATGAGACAAATCCACTCATGATGGAATCCAAACTTAGATAGGATAGCGAAGAGGAAATCCCATGATACCATGTCAAAGGCTTTATTCATATCAAGCTTGAGAAAGAAACCAACCTTTTTGCTTTTGGACATGGAGTGCATGAGTTCATGGATAGTGATAACCCCATATATGATGGTTCTACCTTGGACGATGCTTCCCTGATACTGATCGATAATGTACAAAAGAATTTCTTTCATTTTTTTGATCATAACTTTAGTGATTATTTTATAGATGGCATTGCATAGGATTATGCATTGAAAGTCAGAAATATTCTTACAAATGGAAGATTTTGGGATAAGGGAAAGGAAAGTTGAGTTGACATCCTTGGGGATGGCCTTTGAATTTTGGATGTCCTTGATAGCTTCACAAATATCCCTCCCCATGATATCCCATAACCATTGGAAAAAGTGAGGGGAGAATCCATTTGGGATTAGGGTTTTGTTTGCTTGCATGAAAAAGAGAGCTTCTTTGATTTCATCATGGGAGAATTTTATGAGGAGGCACGCATTGGTATTAGGAGTTATGAGATTAGGAATATGGTGGAGTAAAGAGTTGCAAGATTGGATAGATTTGATAGGGTGATGGCCAAGGAGATTTTCAAAGTGAGTGATGGTTTTAGATTGAATATCAACAATGTTGGATGTGACAAATACGTCACTCTTGACCAACTCCCTAATTTTATTGAAGTTACAATGTCTAATATTTGAGGTATGGAAGAACTTCATGTTTGAGTCTCCCTTATTTAACCACAAATTTGGATTTTTACCTCCAAGAGGTTTCCTATTTTGTAAGAAAATTGTGATAGTCAGACAAGAGATCTCATTCTTCATCCTTGATTTGCTGATCTAGATTGCCTTGTTGAAATTAATCTTCTATTTTTTTATAGTTTTTCCTTGATGATCAATGTGTTTTCCAAAATGTTGCCAAAAACCTCCTTATTCCAAAATCATAGGTTGCATTTGATGAGGTGCAGCTTCTTGGCAATTTGGGTGAGGGAGGGCCAGAGAAATTTTGATCCCACCATTTAGCTATGCATACCTTGAGATCGGGATGCTGAATCCACATAGCTTCAAACTTGAAGGGAATCTTGAAGATTGATGCAGGTTTGAGACCTTCAAAAATTATAAATGAATGGATTCCTTAGACAATAGGAATCTATCGAGACTTAGTTAATAAGTTGGCTACCAACTCTCCTATTGCTCCAGGTGAATTTAGTTCCTTTGAGCTGAACATCCATTAGTTCATTATTGTCAAAAAAATATTCAAAATATTAATAGCATCTTGATGAAATGGTTGTGCCTCCATTTTTGTCAGATAGATAAAGAGGGAAATTGAAATCCCTACAAGGATCCAAGATTCGTTTGAAAAAATGATCCTCATATGGCTGAGGGCATTCCACAACGCAAGCCTCCCTTGAGGACTATTGGGGGCATAGATATCTAAAAGGAACCAACTTGATTTGCTATCTTTGCAATAAAATAGAATGTTTGTAACTCTATCACAAGAGGACATAAGTCTTCCTTCTACTCTGGTCGGATCCCACAAACATAGAAGTCCTAATATTTATTGAGCTAGGATGGTGATGAACTCACTATTTTTCCAAATGAGTTTGGCAACTCTTCCCATACTATTTTCTTCAAGTTTGGTTTCTTGTAAGAGAAGGATTGTAGGTCTAACTTATTTCCCCATGGTCAAAACAAGTCTTTGCTTGTCCTGATCATTGAGGCCTCTCACGTTTCATGAGAGGATCTTAATTTATGTTTTTTTATAAAAAGTATTTTTCCCTCCTCTACCATGCTGCTAGGGGGGTTTGGTTCTCTTTCTATCATCTTTTGCGGACTCGACCAACATTGAGAAGAGAGTGGTTTGGGTGCCATTTGCTATCTCATCTTCAACTTCTTTTCTTCTTTGATCAATGATAAAAGGTCATCCTTTATTTTTATCACTACCCACATCAATGGGGGCTTATTATAACTTCTAGTATGTTTCCTAATCGGTCTAAGGATTTCATCATGGTCGAGGCACCCATAGAACTTAGGCAGACTAAAGGGTTCATTGGAGTTAATGTCAAAATCACCACCAAGTTTAAGAGGGCTAGGGGAATCATGGTCAAGGTATTATTATTTCTTTTATTTCTTTGAATGAAAAATTATTATTTGTTGGTTTTGTGTATTTAGTAGTAGCATGTTGAGAAGCAGATTATAAAGTAGGATTAGTATAAGAGTTAAGATATTTAGATAGAAAATCTTAATTAAACCCTATGACAAAAAGAGTATATGAACAACTTAGAAAGAGAGTTCACAATGGGTTCACTAAAAATATTATATTTAAAATTGACATAAATAATATTATTTTTTACAAATATTTAGATAATAGCAATATAAATACGACTAAACCAAAGAGCTAGATGGAAATTAAAATGAAATATATCTAACCTAATAGCAATTTTATAAAATATTCTATCATTAAAACCCAAATGATACTCAATCTAAAAAACAATATTCCAATATAAATAGAAGATATTTTTTATAATAAGAATCAAAGTGAGCATAAATAGTAGCAATTCATATTATTTTATCAAAGAAAATGAATATCTACGCTTGTTGTAAAACATAATGCATGAAAGAAATGAACAGGCTACCTAGAATACATACATCTAGCTTGGACAACTAGAAGGCTTTGGTGTACTAATTACGAAATGACATTTATTTTAAGTAAAGTCTATTACCTTGCAAGATTTGAACTTAGGTAATGTTTTTAACCACTTGAGATTGTATCATTTGATTACAAGTTACTATCACTTAATCAAGGCATTGTTTTGGATTTTATTTTTTGTGTAGTTTATTTTATGAGCAAATTTAGAATGATGTCCACGTCTTAAACATTATCATGGACTTTGCAAAGAAGACTATACATGTTGAGGTTTACAATAATATCATTTTTTAGTTATCTCAAATTTTACCTCAAATTTTTACTTGTGGTTGAAGATATTGTAATATTTTCATGTTTGTTATACATGTCAAGGTTTACAATAATATCCTTCTTTAGTTTTCTCAACTTTTAACTAAAATTTTTACTTGTATTTGAAGTGATTGTATATTTTTCATGTTCATCAATTATTTTATTTTCTTATTGGAGGTTTTTTAATTGTGTCTAGTCATTCCAGTCGTTTTACTAGGCATTTTATATAGTTATAGCTTTAGCTATAACAAAAATAGTAAATATGGTATATGAAGACATTGAGAGTCATGTTATCTTTGTTGTAACTACCATGACATGGATGTTCAAAAATTTCTTTTGAATAAGGTTCCTATATTATTTTAGGAGGATAATTAAATTCAAATCTAAAAGCGACCATTTCCAACTAAACTAAATGAAAATAAACTTGACAGAGATTCCTAGAGTGTGGTCTATAATTATGGTAAAAATTCCTAAAATTCATTATTGATATCCTTTTGATTACAACAAATGAAACCATTGTTAGTGGTCATCCTCACTAGTAGCTTATGATGATTTACCCTTGAAAATATCATTTTAGAGGAGCAATCAATAAGGAATTTTCAAATGGGGTCTCTAAGCTTAGCTTAATCTTGCTTAGATATGTTAATTTCTATTTAGAATTCAATCAATTAGAAATATATGCAAGAGGAACCAATTTATTCTATAACAATTTGAGATAAGGTAGAGATGACAATTCAATTCAATGAGAGCTAATGCTTCTTAGAACTACGTAAAAAGGAACAATTTTTTTTTTCTTATGGGTTGATAAGTAAATACTTGAGCATTCCATTTGAAATAAATTCCTTCCAAAATACATGCAAATAGTTTTAAGTAGTCTTAACATTAAGTTGCAATTATATTGTTAAATGTATGTTTATGAACACCCACATTTATTACTTTTCTTATTGTTGACCTTTAAATGAAGACTACATTGAATTGATTCATTTGATCTATAAGTTTTTTCAAGTTAAATGAGATGGATTTGGAGAATGACTACCATTTCATGAAAGTAATATATATTCCCTAAATCCAATAATCATCTTAGCATTTAAAATCCTTACATATAAAAAAAGTATTTGGTGGTTAGTGAATTGTTTAAACTTTATGTTATTATAGACATTAATGAGAATACAACTAGACAATGTCTAACTAACAAATAAATAAAAAAATGAAAATCCAAAGTAGTTAAAAAATTATTATATTATAAAATAAGATTTTCAATTCATTTTTTTTTTTAAATCAAAAGTTTAATACCCCTCTTTACAAGAATTAAAAGGCATAGATGGAGATGTGTAAAACTATTTCTTAAAAAAATAGTTTGTTCAATATAAACTAAATTTTACATACTTCAACATTAGAAAAATAAACAATTTAACTTTAGTTTTTTTTTTTACATTATAAGGTCAATGTTTTTTAAATATCATTGACTGGTATCCAATATATAATGGTAGAAATATACTAATTTTGATAAATTTGCACAACTTTGTCCATGCATTTCTAAAGGCTAATAATTTAAGAATTTTATTTTCAAAGACTCTTACATTATCTCAAATTTTATTTGTCATTTGCAATAAATATTGAACCTTATATTCAAATATTTTCATGTATTTTCATTTTAAGGTTTAATGATAAGATTTCAAAACTTTAATAAACCTTATTTTTAAATATTTGTATGTCTTTTATTTTAAGTAGGGTTAATGATAAAACTTAAATCTTTGATAACAAGTTTAAAGTTCAACTTCAATAAAATAAAGTTGTACACTATATTATTTTTTTTGGGGGGGGATTTTTTTTATTTAGAATCTAAAACAATACATTCCACAAGGATTTCCAAGTGATCCAAGCCAACACATCATACGAAATACAATAAATCCACCAAGGAAATCCATGGATCATTTTGACAACAACTTCGATAGGACACAACAACCCATGACAATTGGGTTCCTCTACCATGAAATTATCTTTCCTGGTCCTCATGAATTAACTGATTAAGGAGTCTGGATTTATTCTGATCAAGATCATTCCGGTTATCAACTTTCTAGTAAGGGAATCTTTCAAAAGCCCACTTTGCTAAAAAATCAGCTACTCTATTCCATTCTCTTGGGATATGAACAAAAGAAATTTCAAAAAAATTCTCAGTCAAGCTCAAAATCTATTTCACTATTCTAGCCATAAACCAGGAAGAATCCTGAAAATACTTGTTGTTCAGAAGAGACACCACTATCATGGAATCGGATTCACAAATAACCCTTCTCCATCCCAAAGAAAAAGTTGTTTCCAACACATGGAGAATTTCCAATGCTTCCATATGATTATTTGAATGAATTCCCTTGTACATAGAGAAAAAGAGGTGGGCCACACCCTCACTATCACGACCAATTCCTCCTATACCAGCATTACTTGGGTTACCCTTGGAAGAACCATCCATGTTTATTTTGATAACACCCCTAGGGGGGACTCCACTTCCCAGATCTATTGACCTTCAATGAACCAATCCCCCTAACAGGGCCTCTATTTGCAACTGGTGATGATAAAGAAATATCCAATCTATTGATAATATTCAAGTTGGAGGAAGTAAGAGGAGAACTTAGAACACACTTGGCCTCAATAGTCTTCTTAACCATCCTTTTGACTCTGAGCCATACCTGTAAGGCTCAAATTTGACATCCCTAAAAAATTCTTTGGTTGCATTCCAACCAAATCTGCCAAAATATGAAGGAAGGACCAATATCCCAGGCAGTTTGAAGACATGAAGCAAAGGTGGGGGGTCCACCCAAGCTTTCCCAAAACTCAATAAAATAAGTAGCATGGATGATGGGCCTTTTCCAGATCCGCCACCACAAGTTACAAACCTCTAGGAAATATGAGCATTGAAAGAAAATATGGGAAATGGTTTCCTCATTCTTTCCACAAAGAAAACATAGTGAAGGACCCTGAAAACCTCTTTTCTAAATATTATCCCAAGTTGAACATTTCTTATGACACAGAAGCCAAAGAAAAAATTACATTTGGGACAACTAAACTTATTTCAAATCTTCTTCTTCCAGGGGGATACAATCTTCTCTTTTCTTTGCATAATATGGGTTTGATAACCCAGAGCAATAATGTATTTCCATTTTGAATTATGGCCCCAAGCAAGAATATCAGAGTCTTCAATAGAACAACACAGTCTCTTAGCTAGAATAGAATTCAAAGTCTCACGATCCTCAGGACAACCACCCTCTAGCCAACCCTGCGAATCCCACCAATAGTGAGTAAAATAACTGCCAAGAGGACTTTGTCGCTTGAAGTTAGCCACCTTAGACCAGCCTGCATCAGAAAAAATATCTTGAAGAAGACGAAGGTGGGGGAAATAAGAAAGGATATAAGGATGATTATCCCAAGAATCTTCCAAAAATAAGGCATTGTTTCCCTTATTAACAATCCAAAAGAGACCCCACTTAATTAAGCATGGCACCTTTTTAAGAGTGTCCAAAAAAATAGAACCTTTCCCCCTTAGCTCCAATCTAGGAATCTCATCAGTTGAAGCACCACAAAAATATTTGAGGCTAAGAATTTTAACCTAAAGTTGATCAAGATTATTGCACCACCTCCAATAAAGTTTAGCAGCAAAAGCAAGACTATTCAAATCGGATTACCTCAAACCAAGACCCCCATCTCTTTAGGGTAACACACAATATCCCAACTGACCAAGCTCCATTTATTATAGTCCAGGTTTCCTGCCCATAAAAAATTTCTAGAAAGAGAATCAAATTATTTGAGAAAGCACTTAGGAGTAGCCAAGATAGAAAACCTATAAATAGGTAAATCATGAAGGACATACTTTAAAAGCATTAATCTACCAGCAAAGGATAGCCACCGAAAATTCCAATGATTAACCCTTGATCGAAATATATCCAAAATACTTTTCCAGTAAGCCCTTCCAATATTTTTAGAAGAAATAAGAATCTCTAGATACTCCACTGGCAAAAATCCTACTTGAAAAATTAGAATATTAGCAATCCTTCATTGAATCTGAACATCTATATTGAAGAAGAAGATCTTTGATTTCACTTCATTAATCATTTGACTAGAGGCAAATAAGTAAATATCTAAAACCTTCCTAAAATTCACTGCTTCCTCAATTTTTACCCTCCCCATCAGAGTAGTATCATCGAAAAATTGAATACGATACTGGGATAAAGAATTATTTTCCCAAGACCATCCCTGGATAGCACCACAATTATGAAAACTATTGAGAAGTTTACCCAAACCTTCAACCACAAGGATAAAAATATAGGGGGACAAGGGATCTCCTTGATGAATACACCTAGAAGTCAAGAAGAAGGCGAATGATAAACCATTGATTAAAACTGCAAAGGAGGCCAAAGTCACACAACTCATGATCCATTCAATCCAATTATACGAGAACCCAAAAGCTTGAAGGATGTTCTGCAAAAAAGGCTAGCTAACCCTGTCATAAGCCTTGGACATATCAAGCTTAATGAACATAGCCTTTTCCTTAGAGATATCCATAGAGTGAATAGCTTCAGCAACAACCACCACACCATCTAAAATTTGATGACCCTTAACAAACCCACCTTGCTCAGGAGAAATAATAAAACCAAGAACTTTCTTCAGCCGACCCGCAATAATCTTGGTAATAATTTTGTAAGTGAAATTGCATAGGAAAATAGGATGAAAAGACCCAAAAAATATAGCATTTTTAGATTTTGAAATAAGAGCAAGAAAGGTTGAATTAATAGCTTTAAACATTTGCTTATTAACTTGGGATTCCTGAACAACTTTGAGCAGATCAAAATATAACACTTCCCAAAGTTCTTGGAAAAATTCTATAGGGAAACCATCAGGTCCAGGTGTTTTAATTTTTTTTCATTTGAAAAAACACTGCTTTAAGTTCCTCCATTGATATGGGGTCCGTTAGCATCTTATTCATATCATTAGAGACCAACCTAGGAATACAATAAAAAAAAAACCTCATTTTAACAGCATCATGAGGACCCTGCTCAGAGAAAAGAGAGGAGAAAAACTTGACTGCTTCATTAGAGGATGACAGAGTTTCCCCCTGATCAGAATTAAGTGAGACAATAGCATTACCATTCTTGCGGTATTTAACTGAATTGTGAAAAAAGAGGTGTTTCCATCCCCTTACAACAACCAGTCAATCCGAGATTTTTACTTCCAAAAAATCTCCTCGAGAAGCTCCCATTAATAAAGTTGACTAGAAAGGGAAGCTTCCATTTCCAACAAATCCTTTGTTAGTCCTTCATATTTAATTTGAAAAGTGATCTCCTCTAGGCTATCCTGTAGTTACTTTTTCTTTTGAAAGATATTTCCAAAAGAAAATCTGTTTCATTGTATGAGTTTGAATTTGAAAAACTGGAGGCTTTTGAAATAAGTAAACATAGCAATGCCAAATTTAGGTTTCTCTTCGACCCACCACCTCTCCACATATTCATACAAATCCTTATCCCTGAGCCATATAAATTGAAATTTGAAAGGCAAATTTCTTGGCAATGAGAATATCGAGGACTAAAAGAGAATGGACTAGTGATCAGAGTCCCTCCAACCTAGAATATCTGAGAACGAATTCCAGATATTATCAAATCAACTATCTGAAATAAGGAATCAATCCAATATTTTAGAAATAAAATCTTTTCTACATCTTCTATTAGTCCAAGTAAATAGCCCATTTTGAGGCTTCACATCAACAAGATTAAGGAAATAAATATTTCCCCACATCAAAGTAGAAGAAGGGCCCAAACACTCCACACCACCATTCTTCTCCTCTAGGGACATGATAGAATTAAAATCCTCAGCCACAATCTAAGGATAATTGGGAGCAAGAGATCAAATGAATCTAAGATGGTTCTATAAGAGGATTTTACTTGATAAATCACTGGGGGTATACACATTAGATATAAGAATAGAAGATCCAAACGAAAAGCAGGTAGCAACCATAGAGAGACAGTTCCTGCTACCCACCCACCAAGAGGGAGTTAAGCTTTGTGGATCCCACAAACACACAATACCACCCACCAAACCTTGGGCTCCAATAGCAAGACAATGACCACCTTTCCATATCTTAGAAGCAATTCTAACCATATCTTCACAAGATAATTTTATTTCCTAAATAAAAACAATATCAGGTCTATGATCTCTGATCAAATTATGAGTAGCTTTTTATCTAGGGCTGCTACCTAAACCCCTAACATTCCAAGATATCACTTTCATTTTGGGGGAATAGAGAAGTGATAATCTAATGTCTTAACAACACCAGACTCAACTAAGGATTCCCCTATCAATTTCACTTTTTCTTGATCCTTATTTCTTCTTGCTTTTACCACCTTCTCCACCCCACCTTTTTTGATAGTTTTTGGGTGAATACCTAACATAGAAGAAACTTTCTTTTTCCCTTCCTCTCTGACAATCCTATCCTAGGAGGGTTCAAACCTAGTCTCATCCTCATTTCCCTCAATCAAGTTTTCAGCCAAAGGGGAATGATCAAGAACTTTATCAAGATAATCCGACACCTCTTTGGACTTATCTTCATTTCCTATAAGAGGGTTATTAGGCACCACCCCTTCCTTATCAGAAGTTTGCATTTCAAAAGAAGGATTTAGGAAAGAACAAGTACCCGGCTCTTGAATACAAGAATCCATATCACCTTCGTTCCAAACTTGCTCCTCAACATACGACTTCTCAAAAATCTCAAGCACATCAAATCTATTACTAGAACCTCCCTTCCCAACACCTTTATTCTTATGAAAAAAAGACCTAGATCTTGAATGAGACTTAACAGGAATAAATCCATCAGAACTGGACATCTCATTAACCATAGGAGATTTTCCTTTTGCCTTTGTAGATGCATCTTGAAAGTCAAATGAAGAGGATGAAGGATGAAGGTTGAGAATTTACTTTCTTACAATTTCTTTGAAGATGCCCATATTCATGGAATATGCAACATCGAAATGGAAAAGCTTCATAATCTAACTGTTGGACCCAAGACATGTTTCCCAGTTTAATCTCCAATGATTTAGGTAACATATTATTCAAATCTACTTCAACATAGAGTCATGCAAAAGAAGAAAATTTCCTATCCAAAGTTTGGCGAGATAGACCAATCGATTTCCCAATAATATCTACAATAGAATGAAGAATATTTGACCTCCAATATTCCATAGGGAGTCATGGCAAACAGACCCACATAGGAATCCTAGAAGGCCTCTCCTCCACCGGATCAAATCCTAAATGCCAGGGTTTGATAAATAATCCATACTAATTGTGAAAGTAAGGATCCTCCTCGAACACTTTACTACGATCTACCATACGGGAGAACACCATAATAAAATACCCATTAGCTACAAGAATAATCTCTAGATCACCTTCAGGGCTCCAATTTCTCCTAACCCAGTTTTCTAAAAAATACATAGAAATTCTAATACCCATGAATTTGTAGATGAGTGCATGCTCAAACAAATATAAAACATCATCTGCAATAGAATCAGGACTAATAACCAAGACAAGATGATCTTTGCTTTTCTCCAAACATCCATTATTCTTCGGCTTCAAAGTCAAAGAGAAATTAGAAACAGGATCAAGGGTTGCATGCAATAAAAAATTCATGGCATTTGCATGATCATAATAAGAGGTATCCTTATTCAAAACAACATCCTTAAAAGATAAATATCGAGGGTCACCAGGACCCCCCGAAGCTGCCATATCTAAAGCCAAACTACAACACACCTTTCACCAGCCAACACGCTGGTTTTCACAAAATTTTTCAACATCGACCTGAAACCCTAGATGTTGCTTCTCCCCTAGATCAAGTTGTACACTATATTTAGTAAACATATATTAAATAAATAATATCCTATATAACATACTTACTATGGTGGAATGGTAAATGTCCTGGGTACTGGTAGAGGCCAACCCAGGTTCCATCCCTTTGCTTCCATCGTACACATATATGGCGCAACTGAGAATGTCTTATGTGATGGTAGAGGTCCTATATATTGGTAGAGACGGATATGTCCTATGTACTAGTAGAGGCCGATACGACTCCATTCCTTCTATTTCCAACCTATTGATAGGGGTTCACGCCCCTCTAAAAATCCTATGTTTACCTTAAACATTTTGGCCCCCAAGGGCTAGGTGGATTGGTAATTGTTTGTTTGACTATACACTTACCAAGAAAATACCTAGGTTCAAACCTTGGGGGTGCCAATTTACAAAGGTAGTGTTTTGCTTTGAATCTTGTGAGTGCGTGCCAGACCAATGACAACGATATGAAACCTGAACCATCAGTGGTCTCCCCCTCACGCTAGGTCAACACCATCGAGTTGAAATAGGCTTGTTGAGAACAGTCCCTAGTCCCATTTAGTTTGAACCCTATATCAATTATAAAAATAATGTGGTTGTAACCAAAGTCCTATATATAGTTTGAACCCTATATCAATTATAAAAATAATGTGGTTGTAACCAACTCCCTTGTGTATATTAAAAAAAAAATCCTAAATAAAATAAAATTGTGTCATTTAACCTAATCTTTCCAAACTATAATCAATTATAAAATATAAAAGAAAGTGTTTTAATTTTAACCTTTAATTATTATTTTTGTTTGCTTCCCTCTTACCTCTTAAATGACATTGAATTTTAACGTACGACTCAACTCAAAAAATCTCTTATCCACGTTGAGTGGACGGGACCGCATACAGTCTACAGACAATTCAGACTTTGGAAGACACCTCAGTACTATGATGCTTATCACCTCAGTGCTATGAAATCATTTAAACATTTGCTGATGTTTTCAGTACCCACTACCGGTCCAAAATTTAAATAAATATGTATAGTCCAGAAATTAAAATTAAAATGAGGTCGTGCCTTTCAGACACGGGTATTGACAGTGATAGTTCGCAATTATTTCAAACACTGACCAAAAAAAAAATTGCATCCATACAAAAAATATTGTGATCTAAATAGATAATAATTGGTATTTATTAAATGAGTTGCCATAATTCGAACAACCAAAATTTTATTAAGTTTGTTTTTTAACAACAAACTAAAAATTATAAGGTTCTCTAAAAATATATGTGGTTCTAAGCCAATGAGCCAAGAAGCTCATAACCTATAAATTTTGTCGGCGAGGGAAATCTGACCAGATGACAGGTGTGAGATAAAAAGAGGTTCATACGGACATTCGCCTGGTTAATCAGATGAGGAATCTGGGTACTAAATGTATAAAGCCTGTGGGGTAGATGTGACAAGTTTAGCAGAATGCGTCAGCTTGCAGAAGGGAATATGAACAATTTGCATTACAACAAAAATGGACGTACAAATAATTGGTATGAAAGCCAAAACCCAACCCACCAACCAGCCCTTATGTAATCGTTGACACACGAGACGCGCATGAAGAAACGTATCCCGCCACATATATTTTTAAAAATATATATATTTGTAATTTGTGTTCCATGCAGGACGTCAGTCTAACTCATGGTGTGAAAACTTCGATATACATCTAGGCTTTGTAATCTTCGATAATTACCTCTGGGACATCGCTAGAGCTGGTTAGATATTAGCATTTAAGATCCTTGCATATAGGAAAAGTATATTTGGTGGTTAGTGAATTGTTTAAGTTATTATAGGTATATATATATTTTTTATACATAGAGTAATTGGTATCTGTCTTTCCTTTTTGAATAACTGGGATCAAATCACATTGCTTTCGGTGGTAGATATGGAAAATACAACTAAACAATAGACAATATTTAACTAATAAATAAAAAAATAAAAATTTAAAGTAGTTAAAAAATTATTATATTATAAAATAAAATTTTAAATTCATTCTTTTTTTAAAATCAAAAGTTTAATACCTTCTTACAAGAATTAAAAGGCATAGATAATGATGTGTGAAATTCTTTCTTAAAAAAAGTTTGTTCAATACAAACTAAATTTTACATACTTCAACATTATAAAAATAAACTATTTATCTTTTATTTTTATTTTTATTTTTATTTTTACATTATAAGCTCAATGTTTTTTAAATGTCATTGACTAGTATCCAATATATAATGGTAGAAATATACTAACTTTGATAAAGTTGCACAACTTTGTGCATGCTTTCAAGGTTGATCATTAAAGAATTTCATTTTCCAATACTCTTACATTATCTCAAACCTTGTATTCAAAGGTTTTCATGTATTTTCATTTTAAAGTTTAATAATAAGATTTCAAAACTTTAATAAACCTTATTTTTAAAAATTTGTATGTCTTTTATTTGAAGTAGGGTTAATGATAAAACTTAAATACTTTGATAAAAAGTTTAAAGTTCAACTTCAATAAAATAAAGTTGTACACTATATTTCAGCAAACATATATTTAATAAATAATATCCTATATAATCTGCTTGCTGTGGTGTAGTGGTAAATGTACTAGGTGCTGGTAGAGGTCAACCCAGGTTCCATCTTACACATATGTGACGTAACTGAGAATATCCTATGTGTTGGTA
Organism: Wollemia nobilis; assembly: GCA_028583015.1. Taxonomy (NCBI): domain Eukaryota; kingdom Viridiplantae; phylum Streptophyta; class Pinopsida; order Araucariales; family Araucariaceae; genus Wollemia; species Wollemia nobilis. The sequence continues at coordinate 3,034,751 of JAQPPZ010017010.1, read as the reverse complement.
GAGATCGATATGTCCTATGTGCTAGTAGAGCCCGATAGGGCTCTATGTCCAACATGTTGATAGGGCTCCACGCCCATCTAAAAATCCTATGTTTACCTTGTCCCCAAGGGCTAGGCGGATTGGTAATTGCTTGTTTGGACATGCACTTATCAAAAAGAGACCTAGCTTCAAACCTTGGGGATGCCAATTTGCAAAGGTAGTATTATGCTTTAAATCCTGTGAGTGCGTGCCAGATCAACGACAACAATACGAAACCCGAACAACCAGTGGTCTCCTCCTCACGCTAGGTCAATAACAACAAGTTGAAATAGGCTTGTTGAGAACAATCCATAGTCCCATGTGGTGGTTTGAACCCTATGTCAATTATAAAAATAGTGTGGTTGTAACCACCTCCCCCTATGTATCAAAAAATAATATCCTATATAAATAGTGTCATATAACTTAATGTTTCCAAACCATAATCAATTATAAAATATAAAAGAAATTGTCCTCTAAAAATCTTATATTTACCCTAAACATTTTGCCCCCGAGGGTTAGCTGAATTGATAATTGCTTGTTTGGACATGCACATACCAAAAAGAGACCTTGGTTCAAACCTTCAAACCTTGGGGATGCCAATTTGTAAAGATAGTAGTTTGCTTTGAGTGTGTGCGAGTGCAATATGAAACCTGATTTCCCTCTCACGCCACGTCAACAACAACGAGTTGAAATAGGCTTGTTGAGAATAGTCTGTAGGACTATGTGGTTTGAACCCTATGTCAATTATAAAAATAGTGTAGTTATAACCAACTCCACTACCTATAAAAAAATAATATCCTATATAAAAAATCTTGTTATATAACTTAATCTTTCCAAACCATAATCAATTATAAAATATAAAACAAAGTTTTTTTTTTTTTTAACCTTTAATTATTATTTTTGTTTGCTTACCTCTTACCTCTTAAATGACATTGAATTTTAACATATGACTCAACTCCAAAAATCTCCCATCCACATTGTGTGGCCGGGACCGCATACAGTCTACAGACGATTCACAGACTTTACGGATATCACAACTTGGAAGATACCTCAGTACTATGATGTTTATCAGCGGAGTCCACCTCAGCGCTATGCTATGAAATCATTTAAACATGTGCTGATGTTTTCAATACCCACTACCCGTCCAAAATTTAAATAAATATGTATGGTCCAGCGAAAAAATTAAAATTAAAATGAGGTAGTGGCTTTCAGACACGGGTATAGATAGTGATAGTTCGCAATTATTTCAAACACTGACAAAGAAATGCATCCATCCAAAAAAATATTGTGATCTAATTTAAAAGAGATAATAATTAGTAGCAACCTAGTCTTTATTAAATGAGTTGCCCTAATTCGAACCACCATAATTTTATTAACTTTGTTTTTTAACTACAAACTAAAAATTATAAGGTTCTCTAAAAATATATGTGGTTCTATGCCAATGAGCCAAGAAGCTCATAACCTATGGACAGTGTAAGACAGATAAATTAAATTTTGTCGGCAAGGGAAACCTGACCAGATGACAGGTGTGAGGATAAAAAGAGGTTCATACGGACATTCGCCTGCTTAATCAGATGAGGAATCTGGGTACTAAATGTATAAAGCCTGTGGGGTAGATGTGACAAGTTTAGTAGAATGTGTCAGCTTGCAGAAGGGAATATGAACAATTTGCATTACAACAAAAATGGACGTACAAATAATTGGGATGAAAGCCAAATCCCAACCCACCAACCAGCCCTTATCTAATCGTTGACACACGAGACGCGCTTGAAGAAACGTATCCCGCCACATTAATTTTTAAAAATATATATATTTGTAATTTGTGTTCCATGCAGGACGTCAGTCTAACTCATGGTGTGAACACTTCGATATACATCTAGGCTTTGGAATCTTCGATAATTAGCTTTGGGCACATCGCTAGAGCTGGTTAGACATCTTGTCACAAAAGCTGGGACGACGTGGATTGCTGTCTGTGCAATAATTCACACTCCTATGCTGAATATTTGTGTTTCATGCATATAAAAGGTGGACTGGGTTGTGAAGAGAAAGCAGGAAGCTCGTTCTGCTCATGTCCGTTGCAGCAATGGAGAGGGGTTGCTTGTTGTTGATTGTTTTTGTTGGTTTTGTAATGGTGGCCCATGGCCGCCGCGCAATTTTTTGGGAGGACTTTCGCATAACTTGGTCGGAGGATCACATTAAGGAAGCCACTGTGGACGAAGATAACGCCATTCAGCTGGTGCTGGACCAGACCTCAGGTACGTTGATGTTTTACTTTTATTTATTTTTTATATTATGAGGAAGAATTCTATGTATGGAAGTGTTTGGAGTACATAAAATCTTTATGTTGAATTGTTTGGAGCATATGCTTATTGTGGAGATTGAGATTCATTCAGGATCTGGATTTGCCTCAAAGAAACAGTTTCTTTTCGGTCATGTAAGCATGAAAATCAAACTCCTTCCGGGGGATTCTGCAGGAACAGTAACTGCTTTCTATGTAAGAAATTAGTTCCATGAATTTCTTTTCAGTCTTTTTTATATTATGCTTCAGTGAACATGGCCTCATTGAGGCGGTTTCTTACATTTTATCTGTGGCTTCTTCTAAGTGGACTTAAGAGCATTTTGCATTAACTTGGTTTTATAGGACATTGATATTCTGGTCTCCTACTTTAGGTGGGACTGGAAATATGGTTCTGACTATTTTGGAAGAAAATTATAAATACATCTTAAATGAATGAAGGCCTTGTTAGTGTACCGTTTGATATGAATCCGTTTTTTCCCCGGTGAAATTCATGTGTGTGGGCTTGTTTATGAGAACAGATGAATTCGAACACAGACTCAATCAGGGACGAGTTGGACTTCGAGTTCTTGGGGAACAGATCAGGACAGCCATACACCGTCCAAACCAACATTTACGCTCAAGGCAAGGGTGAGAGAGAGCAGCGAGTAAACCTGTGGTTCGATCCCTCTGCAGATTTTCACACCTACTCTATTCTCTGGAACCACCATCATATAGTGTAAGCAGACGACCCAAATTTGATTCATTTTGCTTAACCTTAAAACTTTTGAACATAAATAGGGCAATTATCTATGTGCAGATTCTCTGTGGACGCCATTCCAATCAGGGTGTTCAAGAACAACCAGGCGAGAGGGATCCCATATCCAAAGTCACAGCCCATGGGGATCTATTCGACTCTGTGGAATGCAGACAACTGGGCTACAAGAGGAGGGCTAGAGAAGATAGATTGGAGTAAAGCGCCATTTAATGCCTATTACAAAGATTTCGACATCGAAGCCTGTGGAGTTCCTGGAGGCGTGAGATGCTTCTCCGACCCCAACAATTGGTGGGAAAGTTTGAACTACACAAATCTTACTCCTCTGCAGAGGCGGAATTACAGGTGGGTGAGACTCAACCACATGGTCTACGATTACTGTACAGACAAGTCCAGGTATCCTGTTCCCCCGCAGGAGTGTCATGCAGGTATATAAACTAAGATTCGTCAAGCTCTATGATTTTATGGCTTATTTGAACGACTATCTGCTACGTATGTCCTGGCTACTAAGTTTCGTCGCTGTAAGTGAATGTACGAAGATACCGAAGATGGAGAGCAGGCTAGCTGCTCTGTGATATATCCATCTATATAGGGGAGATGGAAAGATTGCAGTATAAGGATTTTGACTATATGGATTTGGGAATATAATTATTTCTGTCCTGTTATGTTATATAAGCGTGGCGTGGTTGAAGATTTTGAAATAAAAATAAAATTAAAACTATTCGAGAATTAAAGATTACTGTATAAGGATTTTGACCATATGAATTTGAGAATATGACTATTGATGTCCTGTGGACGTCGTTGAATGTAGGTTAAAACTGAAATTTTAAATAAAGACTATTTGTATATCAAACAAGTTTCAATAAATCACTTATAAGAAAATATCAATAATCTTAAAGATAGGTTGCTATTTTTTTTAAAACTTACATGCATACATATTTTATTATTTTATTAAAATTATAATATTATAATATAAAAATGAAGTTATATAAATTATATATTCAACATTTTTTTAATAACATGTTAAAATTTTATCCCTTTAATACCTCCTCTCCTCATTATTTAAAACTTTTTATTTTAGTTAACAGCATGTCTATAGTGTGTGAAATATATGAAGAAATCAAAGACGAGAGATAAGCTATAAAAACTTTCGAGGCAAGGTATATGCGAGCGTTGACGTTTGTCGTTGCTTTGCAAATAATTGTAAGCTTGAAAGAAGCTCTCACCACCCAAAAAGTAGCTTCCTTTTGGCAAAAAAATCTTGTAGCAATTGATTTTTTTTTAGATTTTACTTTTGTAAGATCAAAATAATTTATAAAATTAAGAATTTTAATATAAGATAAGATATGATGTATAATATTAATATTTTTGTTTATATTTTGAATTATTTATATAATGATTTAAAGTTTAAAAATATTTAAAAAAAAATTGTTCAAACAAAATAAAAAATTTAATATTTTTTATCATTTTTTTGAATGTGTTTTTTGTTGTTGATTTTGATTAGAAGATTTCTTGTTTTTTTAAATGGAAGACTTTGCACTACAAAAATTGTTTTCTTGTATTTTCAAGCTTTTTGTTTTATAGGTATGGAGTAGGCACTACAAATAAGATTCTAATTACTATGGGTTAGGCAAAAACTATCTCAAATGTCAAAATCTATCTAGAGGATTGAATGCCTAGCCTCTTAAATACTGATTAGTCAAATATATTACAAATAAGCTTGTCAACACGAATGCCAAAAAGATGCATACAAATTAAATATTGAGTTATTTATTTGCAAGCATTACTTGATCTATCATTCCTTCCCACAATAAAATTTTTGGACTCCAATGCTCTCAAGAGAGAAGGAAAGTCACAAGTCATCTAGCGATGAGAGATCCAACGTGCCTAATGTAGGAGTTGACCTCATTTGGAAATAAGGTAGGAAGTGGAAGCAGGTCTAGCAAGTCTTTGTGTTGAACACTCGATGAGAATTTAACAATGTTGAGGATGCTAAGATATGTTGGAAGATCAAGATGAAGGAATTCATTGAACTTGTTGAAGGATAGTGTAAGGCCCATAACAAAGTGGTTTGATATTATTATGTGTAAGTGTGGTTTTTATTAGAAAACCACACCTATCCAAGTACAACCAAACTCTATCTTCAACTTGGAAATAATGAAAAAAATAATGGTAATTCATGGTCTACTTTTACTGTTGTTGGATCTTCTACAGAACCTACACAACCTTGGCTTGATGATGGTGCAAATATTGGATGAAGGAACGTGTATTATCTTGCTCTTTTCGTATACACATGGTAACGAGTGAAGGCAGGGACAAAGGTAACTCATAAGGATCCAAGGGTTGAAAACCAAGACAAACTTCAAAGGGAGAATGACCTATAGAGAAATGGACTACCCTATTATAACCATGTTCAATATGTGTAAGTCTTAAGTCCCACTTAGATGAAGAATATTGGTGGAATATCCTAAGACTCTGGACAAGGGTGTGGTTGACAACTTCAGTTTAACCATTTGACTGAGGGTGGAATGCAATGGAGAAGTTATGGGAGATTCCTAAAAGTTTTTACAAGGAATGCCACAAATGACCTACAAATCGATATTCATAGTTGGAAATGATACTAGTGAGTATACCAAAGGAACATCAAATAAAGTCAAGGAAAAGTTAGACAAAGTCTAAGCTGGAACTAGTCTTGTAGCATGGAATGAACTTAACCATTTTTCTAAAATGGTCAACAACTAAAAACCATAATCATGTTGTTGAGCTATAATGCGGAACCCACTAACCAAGTCCATGGATATGCTCTCCCAAGGATGGTAAGGAATGGGTAAAGGTATGTTGAGTCACAAATTTTTGTTTTCTGGTTTGGAATGGTAACATACAACACACTATATGTAAGATTAGTAAAATAAGCATTGTAAATGGTGAAGTGTTTTATGATTTCCAAAGTGACCACCATAAAGTGCAGAATGTGCATCCTTAAGAAGAGATGATCAATGCTCACAAGGAACACAAAGTTTTATCCAACCTATAGAGTAATCCCTCCATGTGATGATCTTTATAAGGAAAAAAATTAGAAGAGGAAAGATGTTGGTAAACCTATGTAAAATTTGGATCATGAGCATATTATGAAGGCCAAGTCTAGAAATCCATGTGTGAAGTGGTTATAATAGTCAAAGTATGAGGTATAGGAAGGAAACTCAAGCAAACTTTCTTTGTGTTGCTATTGCATTTTTTGTACTTGATGATCAAGTAAAATTACTCTAAATATGATGCCTACTTCATGTGACGAGCTTCTTCAATCTTGTTTTGTGAGACAAGTGGTTAATGTGAATAATGATTTATTTGCCAAGAAGGTAGTGTCTCTAGTACTTGATAGCTTGGACCAATGCATACAAATATTTACCATGGGTGGAATAATTATGTTTGGTAGTTAAAAAAAAATTAGAATGATAGACCACTAGATAGCCATTTTTATTCAAAATGAAACCAAGGGAAAACTATGAGGCATCTATTTCAATCTCAAAGAGTTGAGTGGAATATAGAATTACAATAATAAGGGTTGAACATAAATTCTTCTTTAATGTATAAAAGGCATGAGCATGGTTTCGTTTCCAATGGAATACAACATTGGTTTTTCTTCAATTGATGCAAAGGAGTGTCAATGGTGGAATACCTAGAAATGAACTTGCAATAGAGATTTACAAGTCCAAGGAAACTCTACAAGTTAGTGAGGGTGCTATGAGTGGGTCATTTTATTAGAATATCAATTTTATATAGAACCTAAATGTCATATTCATTAATGATAAAACCAAATTGAGATATGGATGTTTGCCTAAAATAACACTTGGGAAGGTTGGCATAGAGTTGATTCATTTGAAGTGTGCAAATAACCTTCTCTAAATGCTCAAGGTAAACCTTCTAAGTGGAGGAATAGACAAGAATGTCATCCAAGTAGATAATTACAAGTTTCTCTAGATAGTGTCTAAACACTTCATTCATCAATCAAATAAAAGTGGTAAGGGAATTTGTGAGGTCAAAGGATATTACAAGCCACTCAAATAGGCTCATATTAGTTTTGAATGCAGTATTCCATGTGCTCTTAACCTAAATCCAAACCTAGTAATATCTACTTTTGAGATCTATATTGGAGAAGAATTTGACACCTTGGAGGTATTCCAAGAGATTATCAATGCGAGGAAGTGGATAACAATTTTATTGTTTTTGTTCAATGCTTTAAAATCAATGTAAAGTTGTCAAGTCTCATCCTTTTTTAGTACACACAAAATTGGTGAGGTACAAGGTGATGTACTTGGTTTAATGAATTTATTTGACAAGTCTTAGCTCTATCTTTTGATTTCATCATATTGAAGCATTTATTATCTATACATTGAGGCATTAGGAAGAGGTGCAACAAGAATGATGTCAATTTTATGATTGATTGCTCTATATGGGGGGAGTATCTTGGGCTCCTGAAACACACATAAGTAGGATTACAATAATGTTTTAAGTGAAGTATCTTGAGTGGACTTAGATGATTATATTGACAAATTTGGGGTCAAAAGAAAAAGACATGCATAATGTAGGTGTGTGTGAAATTTGAGGTGGCATCACTATGTTTCCACCTAAATGAGTATGGATGAATATGTGGGACTATAAACAACTTTAATGTTTTGGCAATGGACCTTACAATCATTTTTTCTACCAACCATTGTTGATGATACAATCTACCAAAAAGTCATGAGTAAGGTGAGAATGCATGATGAATAGATTATCACTATCTTCTAGTGTTGAATGGTGATTCATTGAGGTGAATATTAATTCTACCTTTCAATTCATTATATGCCTTATCCTCTCCTAAATTATTTATGGGGATCTACCTTATTCCTCCACCTTGAGACTAGAAAAGCAAATTATTCTTCTTTAATTGATGAGATTTAAATCTATCATGTCCCTTCCTATTACAATATTACAAAACTTCTAAAATTTATTTATATGAGAAGAAAAGAAAGAAAATTTTTGTGAGAATAAAAGAAAGGAGAATAAAATCACAAGAAGGAAGGGAGAGAAGGAAGTATATATTTTCTCGTTCGACACCTACTGCAATTTATGGAAAGGCTTGAAAACCCTTGGTGAGCTACATTGTCATTATCTCTTTGATCGTGCAACAATCTTCTCCCCTATGAGTTAGGCTTGATTGAAAATTAAATCAAATTTCATAAAATAAGTATATTTCAACTCCCTAAACAAGTTTCTTTAAAGTTTGATTTTGAGCTTTGTAATGAGAGTGGGTGTAGGATCTAGTATGCAAAGCCAGATGCACAACCTATTGAAATTATAAATATAATTTTGAATGGATGTGTGGCCTCCTTGCCTTAAGAAAAGCCAATGATTGATCAAGTCATCACCATAGTTAAATTGATAGAAGGTATCCTTTAAGGCTAAAACTCACTAATCCCAAGTGTGAGTGGGATTTTTTGCACCTTAGCCTTTGGTAATTAGGACCTTAGCCCTGCTAGAGAGTTTCAACTTGGCAAAGAGGAATTTTTCATAATTATATATTTGGATGTAAGTAAACCAAGTTTCCATGTCTATGATCTAAGTATTGAGGACTTCGGGACTATTAGAGTTATCATAAATTTTGACGTCACATTTGGCATTAGAATGATTATTGATAATTTGCATTCTAGCATTAGGTGGTGAAAGTTGAACATGCATGTTATTAACCTTTTGCAACAAGGAACTAAGGATAAAGGCTAATTTAGCCATACATTCTACCAAATTGGAAACCATGGCTTGACTAGGTTGTACTAAGGAGGACATTTGACCATATTTTATAAAAGAGATGACCTTTCTAGTTTTAAGTAATTACACATTTACTATACTTGACCATATAATAACATTTGAAAAAGCAATTCATGCATTAAAATCATAATAAATCTTCCAAAAAAGGAAAAATTTTGATGTACATTGTAAAATATATTAATTAAGTAATTAATCAATTAAAAAATCCCTTTAATATAATACTCCCATTCATGCTTTTACACTTTTAATCTTATCAACCCCTCTCTTTTTTGACCATCTTGAGCTCCAATTGTCAAACCCATGGTGGTCAATGTATGTGTCCAATATGGTATGTAGTATCACATTAGGCCTTGCCAGATGACATTTAGTAGATTTTTGAGGTTGGACTAAAAGGAAATTCTAAGAACACCATGTACTTCTAGTCATTGAAGGATATCTTTGCTAGAAAATTTCACCTTTCAAAGAAAAAGTTTTTATGTTTTTCTATTCTTAAGCTCTTCAAGATAATGTTGACTTGAGCCATGTACAAAGCCACGGGTAAAAAACTACATACAAGGAGTGGAGGTCATGCATTTTTCAATGTTATGATAGCAAAATGCACATGAAAGGCTGCTCAAGGGAAAGGTGCTTGGACTAGACAATAGAAGAACATAAATGATAGGGTGAAAAGGCACTAAAAATGTAGTATCCCTAGTCACCTCTACTTGGTTCAAAACCTCATAACTTAGGGAAGTTCATAGTGGTGGGGGGCTATATATCGACGAAGGTGGTAGTAGCGATTGGACATGAAGCTTCAAATTCAATGTAGACTAAAAAATGTTGATTTTTGTGTGCACATGTTAGTAAACGATATTTTTTGGAGTGTTGATGTAGAAGGTCAACATAGAAGACACATTAAGAAAGCCTTATATTATAATCTATGACTGATAGCTACTCATCAAAAACCTTTTATGTGGATTTTGCAATCTTGGAGCACATTACTTGCTAGTGAGATCCTACTCCTTGATTTAGACACTCAAATGGGGTATGTCAGATGTTCTAGCATGCTTAGATCTACTTTACAACAAACCATGTCATGTCATACATGGAGAAGGTATAAAGGTCCTTCATTGATAAAAAAATATGCCAAAGAAGCAAAGTTTCAAGGTTTGTTGTATTTAAAATGTTGTTTATCTCTCTCTCACCAACTTTCTTATATTGATGATCCACCTAAAGATACTAAGTTCCATTTGTAGTTGTAAGTATACATGGTTGTAGATCATACATTTGTGTGGTAGAGAGTAATTATTGTGTAGGTGGTGAAGCTTCACATGCTTGGTTGTTGGGGGTTTTGGTCAGGCACATGAAAGAGAAACATTGGCAATGTTGTCCATGCCATCGACTATGAGGGAAACAAGATGAGCATCCACTTCCGCACCATCAAAGTGGAGGAGGCACATGTGTTTGATTCAAAACTAGACAAAGGAGGAGATGGTGTCCACTAATGTCATGGTTGATCTAATGGAAAATGTATCCATCCCCTACATTGATGTTGTTGTCTCAAACCACCTTGCCTTCTTCACCTTCCTTCTACAATTGGTATGCATAGATGAGAACTCAATCCCAAGTATGAGAATAGGGGTCTAATACTAAACTGATATGAAAGGTTTTGCAAAATTAAACTTGTTTTCTTGCATTACCAAACTCTTGATTTATAGGCATGAAGTAGTCCCTTATAGATAATATTATATTTGCTATGGGCTAGACAAGAACCATCCCATATGTCAAAATTCATTTGGAGGATTAAATGACTAGCCTATTAGATATTGATTGATTAGATAAATTATAGAATAATATTTTTAGACACAAATGATAAAGTGGTGCCTACAAATTAAATATTATATTATTTATTTGCAAATATTACTTGCTCTCTCTATCATTTTTCCTATTATTAGTTTTTTAAATAGTTCCATTAATGAATTCACTTAGAATGTCCCTATATACAATCTTGATATCCTTGTAGGCTTCACATTCCATGACCAAATACTTTTTGGTCTTCACAACTTCTAGTGAGCAAAATACACATCTATTTTAACCATACCTCTTGAGGTATTGTCTATCTCCCAATTTCACATTTGATATGGTGTAAATTGGATCTTAGTTGAGATATAAGCATTTTTTTAATTAATTCCTTCACGTGTCTCACAAAAAAAATCTTAATCATGTTAATTATCGGAGGTGTATATTTTTCTTGGCTGCTCTCATATAATTGCTTAGCATCCTGCAACCATTGTTCACTTTGATATTGTTTTTGTGTGTTTTTTTATTTGTTGTAGAAATTTCTTAAATTGTCTTGGGTTATGCTTTGAAAGATATATCGACTATTTTTTCCTTGCTCTTATGTATTCTTCTTTTTATATTTTCACTAGCTATTTATATATTTTGTTATTTGTTTACTCTTTGTCTAGTTCTTTCAAGATTATTCATACTACTTTGCATTCTGCATCATACCACGTATTTATAGGGAAGTTTTGATATTTTCTTTTCCTGGATTATAAATTTTTGTATGATTCCAAGGCTCCTTTGGTTATATCCATCAGTTTACTACTATCAAAATTATAGGTTTGGGAAAATTTTGTCCTCTTTTTTTCCTCTCTTTGCATAACCTACTTGAGTGATGTTTTAAAAGTTTTGTAATTTTTATTTTTGCTAGAGATGTTCTATATTGTATTTCCATTAGTTACTTAAAGATGTTATTCTTACCCACTTTTATATATTTGGATATTTATGTATATTGGATTGAGATCAAATTTTAGCTCCATGGAAATTGCTTCAATTTCTAGATATTTATCCTTGAAATGAAGCTTGGTGAGCAGATATCATAATCAACTACATTGTGTCCATTATATGTTCAACTAGCTATATTTTCTAGCTTTTTACCATATTTTTATGTCATTGTAGATGATCAATCCCTCTATGCTACATAGTTTAGAAATTTCTTATCTTTAAGATGTGATGGGTCCTTGATATTCATCTAAGGACCTTAGCCAATGGTGAACCACCTTTTATTCCCTCCATAGTGGATAATAATCTATGCCTTCATTGATATTTAAAGAGTTTGCTTGTATATTTGTTGCCCTAGCATTTGAGTCACTCACGAAAACCACCTCTTCAAACTTCTATTTTGTGAAGTATTTTGCAAATTCCATATATGGACCCACATGATATAAGTTGTGTTTCTTATAAAACTTCAATTGTTATGGAGCAAAATAACAAGCTACAATGCTAATCAATTTATCATTATCTATTATTCTAATCCATATATACTATTTATTTAGGTATTCTTTCTCAACCTTATAAGTCAATCCAAATACTTTTTTATTAGTATTGTTACTCCTCCATCTTCTTTTCCATTTCATGTGGCCCCATTCCATACTTATATATTTTTTTGTATTCTTCACAATCTATAACCTTCCATCCATCATGTTCAAGTATTTCTATTAGTACACTCACATTATTTTCTTTAGCTATGGATCCTAGACCAAGAATTTTCTCTATTAATATCCATGACAATTCCAACTTATCAATGTTAAGTGTTCTTAGTAGACCCGAATTTCCTATTTATTTTGGTGTGTTCTATTTATAATTTATGCTTTCCTATTTTTCAACCATACCTCTTTAACCTTACTCATATTTACTTTTTCCATTGTCATCTTTTCTTCTTGTAGCGTAGGAGTAATATCATCATTTAGATAAAATATGTGACCCCCATACTAATCCTCTATTTTCAAGAACCTACCTTTTATATCCTACACTAGAAATTATGAATTAGATCGGTCTATCTCTCATGTATTCCCTTACTTTTCTTAGTCTATATGCTTGATGAATTTGTTTGACCAATTAAATTTATCAAAAAGGAAATCCCTTTTTAAGTTGGTTGTGTTTTATTGTTCTTCATGCTCTTTTATTCCCTTAATGATGATATTTTTTGACCTATTTTTTTTCTTTTTCTTCTAAAAGTTATATTCTAATTTGTTTCTATATTAAATCACTTTGTTCCTTTGGTTTAGTTTTAGAATATCTTACCACTTCTAACCATGATTTAGTTTCCTCTATTTTATTTTATAGTTCTTGTTCTTTTTTCATCCTGTTTGCAATTGTTGCTTGAATTTTTTTTATTTGTAATAGATTGTCTTAATTTTTTTTATTTGTTGACTAGAAACTTTGTTTAAATATGGAATCCATTCATATAATCATTACTACTACACAATCCCATGGTAGTGGAATATTTTTACTCCACAAGTATTATCTCCAATAGACTGATTTGAGCAACTTGTTCCAAAACCCTTTTCTATTGTTCCACGATGAGGCTTTGTTGTTACCTCATGACTGTGATGAATTTTGATATCTCATGTTGCAGGGACCCTATGCATTCTTCTAAAATTATTAGTTTGTCATGATATTGACTAGCCATGGTATAAGTTGATAGATTTAAGTTAAACTCACATATTTTTACTTTGTCTTCTTTGTGTTGTGGGTTTCTCATTACCCGATTTAACATTTCCTAAATAACATGCACTATAATATTTGGGATCTTATTTTTTCAATCCCTAGCCTTCACCCCATAAAATTTATTTTTTAGACTTTTAGACTTTTAGACCATAAAATAAAAATAACAAAAGAAAATAGAACAAGATTTTTTTGTTTAAAGGATTTATTGGTTTTGTCTTTGTCTTTTTTGTACACTTTCCTTCATTTGATCAATGATATTTCTAGAAATAACCTTTACACATGCACCCATATCTATCAACTAGACCTATGTCTATCAGTTACACTAGAATTTACCACCACCACTTTTATCTTTACCACTTAAATATACCTCTACCTCTCTACTGCCTATCCCCTTACCTTTGGAATCTACCTACACCACTTCAAAATACTTTTACCTCCTTACTTTTACCTCTACCTCCTCACCTATGCCTCTGCATCTATTTAACTCTTGGAATAAATTAATAAAATATACAATGCTAAAAAATAAGAATTAAAAATCAAACAATATTAGTTTTAGTTAATTTTATTTATTTTTAAGGAGATACAGTTTTCAATCTTGCCTAGCAATGCATACATAATAGCCAAGCCATTTTAATACCACTATGTGATCATGATGCAATAGGAGTGGGGCCTGTTTCAATCCCATTTATTCAATATATAAGAATACAAAATGAAAAAAATTAATAGATTTTAAAATAAAATATATAAGAGAGTTGTGGAAGCTAAGAGCATATGAAAGTATAAAAATTATAGAGAGAAATAAGAAGAAAATCCCTTGTCAAAGGTTGTGTTTTCTTGTTCTCCATACTCTTTTATTCCCTTAATGATGATGATTATTGATATATTTTATCTTTCCTTTCCTTCTAACAATTGCATTCATATTTGTTTCTTTGGCTTGATTATTGGATCTCTTACCACTTGTGACAATGATAGTCTTTTGTTATCATGTTTGAAATTGTTGCCTAAATTTATTTTATTTGTAATATATTGTCTTCATTTTCTTTTTCTTTGTTGACTTGCAACTTAGTTTGAAGATGGGATCCACTTATAGAATCATTACTACTACATAAGCCAATGGTAGTGGAGGGTTCTAGTTCCACTAGTGACATCTCCAATAGATTGATTTGAATAGCTTGTTCTAAAATAATTTGTCGTTGTTAAATTATGAGTCTTTATTGTTCAGTCATGATTATGATCAATTTCAACATCTCATGTTATAAGGATCTTATGTGTTCTTCTATAAAGTTAGTCATGAGATGGGCTACCCATGGTATCAGTTGATAGATTCAAGTTAATCTCACTTATTTTCACTTTGTATTTTGTGTATTGTAGGTTTGACATTACTTGATTCAACCTTTGCTAACCAATATTTTGGATCTTAGTTTTTCAAGAACTAGCATTGGCCCCACAAAATATATTTATTGGTATTTCAGAATTTTGGATTATAAAATAAAAAGAAGAAAAGAAGAAAAAGAACAAGGTATTTATATTTGAAGGCTTTTCTAGTTTTGTCTTTGTCTTTTCTAGATACTTGACTTCATTTAGAATCTACCTTTAGAATCTACCTCCACTACTTAGATCTACCTTTGCCTCCCTGCATATTCCTTAATTTCCTCTTGATTTAAATTAATAAAATATTCAATGCTAAAAAATAAGAATTAAAAATCAAATGGTATTATTTTAACAAGTTAAATTTCTTGATTTTTAAGAAGGAGATCTAGTTTTAATATTACGTAAAAATACATACACAATACCCAAGCTATTGTAATACCACTATGTGATCATGATACAATAAGAGTGGGACTCTCTTTTCTTGCTTTCACAACCATGGAAAATTCCTTTGCATTTATTATTTCAATCTTGAAGACATTTCAAACCCATAACCAATAAATTAAAAAAGAAAAGGAAAACCATTAATAACTTTTAAAATAAAATGTATAAGAGAGTTGTGGAAGCTAAGAGCATATCAAAGTATATGAATTCTAAAGAGAAAGGAGAAGATTGAATGTTAAAATAAATATAGGTATAAATTTTTAATAATTTAATTAAAATTTATTAGGTTGATAATTCTCATTCGATGACTCTAGTAACCATAAGTATACAATTAATAATGATAGACAAAAATCAACCATATTCCAAAAAAAATGGATAGCAAGAATTTTTAGGATTTTAGAAGGGTTATGTCAATTTTTTGTATCATGTGCATATAAGACATCCAAGAGGGTCATTTAATAACATGCATTAACTTCTAAATATAAGTGCATCAATACATTGATCCACATGGACTTATGCTTTGTGAGATGTATCTTATCCAAGTATCACTTTCACACATTCTAGAACTTACCCTGTCTACATCCATATATCATAGAACTCGCCCAAGCCTCCACCTCAATTGGATCACATTGCCACAACAAACCCTACCACTAATTTAAAATTTCCACCACCATAACAAGGCCATATCCATTGTTAAAATATAAAGGAGCATTGTATGTCTTATTTTTTTCTAGTTTAGCTCTCCTCACATAATCAACACCTCCCACCATGGCTAGTTGATTAAGGTTAGCTATACTCATATATTTATTTTGCATGAGGAACATATCAAGGACAAGGAGAGAATGGTAGCACTCTATAAAAGTATGTTTATATAATGAATGTGTTGAAATAAGTTGAGCTTATTGGGTTTCAACTCCTACACAAAGCCTATATACTTATCCTTAGGTTGTTCCCATTTATTTATAGTTGTCTTTCATATTAAGATGGAGGTCCATCACCTTCTCATTATACTTTAGATCCAACATATTGAATTGTTGGGAATGAAAAATATGAGATTTATTATTGATACAAGAGATTACAATATATAGGCAAAAGGCCTATATGATAACATGACAAATATAAATAGAAACTGACAAGTGTCAAGGTGAAGGTATAGTTAATATTAGAATATTCTAACATTACCCCTTAATGTGCACTATCATAACTATAAAGAAAAAACAAGTCAACATTAGGTAACATTACCCCTTAAGGTTGACTTCTCTAAAAGAAACCTATCAATTTTCTTTATTGATGATTTGGTCTAGGCTCGTGCTCTTTATGCTTGGCTCTCAAACTATGAATAATGCTAGATCAACAGTGTATACATCTCGATCTGTTGCCTCAGGATCAACCACTTCCTTGGATCTGTTGCCACTGGATCAACCATCTAAGTTCCTCAAGGTCATCCTGGGTGCCTCAGGGTCAGCCACTTCTGGATCTGTTGCCTCTGCAGGTCATCCTCTAGGTATGTTGCCACTCGTAGGTCACTGACTAGATCCACCATGAATAACATCCCCCCTCATGGTGAACTCAATATAGAAGGTGTCGGTCTCTGCCAAAAATGCACCTTAATACAAAGGAAATATGAGCCATAATACAATAAAAAAATGACCCATAGAATCCAAATGTGGAGGAGAAGAAGAAAAGAGAAGGGAATATTTTGAAGCATCTTTGTTTGTAGTCTTCAAAAGTTGATCTAGAAAAGTCCTCAGATAGAGTCTAGGGTGTCTATGTCTGTAGTCCCTAGAGTAGGTGTCCTTATTGTGACTTCCTCATCCCATCGGAGTGCATGGGTAACCAGCCACTGCATCTACCAGGTCTATAGAGAAGGTGACTAGTTACAAGGATCACTTATATATTACCTTGGGAGTGTCGGGTTCAACCGAGAGTGCACTCTATGATACAATTATCTTTGAGGCTAAAAAGATAAATGAAACAACCTCAAAATTACATTTTGACACCACCAATGTGTCCATCGCAGAAAAAACTTTCTGACGACTATAAACACACCTATGTTTGGGTGTCAACGAAGCCTTCATTTGTGAGAAAAATAACATACCTCATCAAGAATATTCTCCTGGCATCGCTCAATGGTGGAATAAAACATCATTTCAAAATGATAGGACCTTCCACTTCCTTTGTGGAAAAAAAAAAAATTTCACCCATATTGGTGGTCCCACTTCATCTTACAAATAATGTCACCTTACTTTCAAGCAATATTTAAAATGCCCCCTCACTAAAAATATCATTAGGTCCATATAAATGAAAGAAAATGGACCCCTCCACTTTATAAAAAAAACATTCTTACAAAATTCCCCTCTTTCAATTTTCCCTTAAATGAAGTGTTTTGAAAAAAAAAATCATGTATGACAATGATCTTCGGTAGCAATCTTTGGCAAGCGACATTCGAAATCAAAATGGTGATCAACTCATCCATGAAAACGATCAAATTTTCCCTTGGCCACGAACAATCTCAGCGTCATCCCAAATAGGCAGAGATGGATCAAAACTTTTAAGGGGCTTTGGGTGCATCTATTAGGCCAAAATTGTTGTCGATAACCACCTCACAAAAATACACTATGCCACATACACATATTGTTGTTGAGGTTGCAGTAACCAGGAGCTACACCTCCATGTACCCCTGCAACAACGTGTCCGAAAATACACAAGACAACTTCATACCAAAAATACACAACAACCGCACAGACAAATATACACAGAAACCGGACAGACAGAAAAATCTTCTTCAGTGGCGGATGACAATATTTTTGCATTTTCACTGCAAATATTGGCTAACTGCTACAACCCTTGATCTGATGGTGGGGAAGGCAGAGTTGGTGATGTTCGAGGAAAAAAATAAAAAAAACATGTATTGCACAGCGCTTAAGATTTGCGGCTATAGCCGTCTTAGGAGATATGTTCACATCATTGGGCGAATCCATACGGAAAAGTGTCGCTGCTTGCAACATATAAAATTTTTGATGTTGCATATAGAATGTAGGCTCGGGGATTTGAACTCCAATTGAAAAAAATTGCCAACGTTTGATCAATTGACGACGAAATAAAAAATAGTTGACGTCAAAAAATAACAGCACACCTATCACCATCCACGTGGCGTGTCTTTACATTGTAGTCCACCAGCTCTGCTACCTCACTTTCAACTGCTGCAGCCGCATAATGCTCAATGACAATATCATCAAACTATTTTGAAAAGGTGTGGGTCCATGTGCAAAAGCCACAGTAACCCCTTTGTAGTGCGACGACAGTAGATTCAATAATCAGAATAAATATATTGAAAGTTGAGGCATTCGATCTCCACTTCAGGCTCAATTTTTCCAGAGCTTCTCCAGATTTGAAATATCATGCAACAGACGAGAGGTTTACCACTAGAATAGATCACTTGGTGACACACATCTGCTTAATCACCAATTGGCGCACCCATCACAGACCGCTGACGGTCAACTCGCACAGAGTCATGGACAGCGGAAAAATTGGGACCCTTGCTGATCCGCTGTGAGGCACCGAACCAGGTGTGGCAGATAAAAAAAAAAAAACAAGCTGTTGTGAGCAATGACATTCGAGGATCAGATCTGAAAAGCCGTTGCTTCACGATTTTAAATCACTTTAGTGCTGCTATGTCTCCCAATAAATTATTTAGAAAAATCTCTTGTCTTCAATTGCACCGTTTGACTGCTCCAAGGCCACGATCTGGTGACCAATAAAATATAGTGTGCGTGTCTGTATTTACCATCACGCTCTACAGTAGTTTGTCTTACCGGATATTCTCCCAAGCAATGGAACCTCCATAGCATGATATTTCAGCAAAAAAACTCAAAATAAAAACTCTGTGCGTCTTTGTCTTCTTTCGCTACGATGAACAAGATTGACGCAATCTGTTGCTCCATAGACAGTCTGTTGCTTTACCGGGGATGTTGCTCCATAGACAGTCTGCTATTTTTCGTGGTGAAATAAAATGGTGAGAGACATATGTGGGCACATCCGCCAATATTTCTGCGTGTAGTGAGTAGCTGTGGTGCCTGCTAGGCACTTGAGTTGAGCCTTTGAGGGGCGACTACACTTGTGAGTAGTTGCAGGTGACAATGGAGGGTGTCCAACAAAGCAAACATGTGTCCAACAATGGAACTGCAACACAACGCTCGGTTGGGTAATGCACTAACTCATCGATGCCACCATCTTCACAATCTGCAGAGTCTTCAATAGCAATCTGAACAAGATTTAACTTATCTTTGCTTTTACAAAAATACAGAGATATCAGCCCTTTAAAAAAATGAAACCCACGTAGATCCACAAGTAGGAATGTGCCTCCACCTGAAAAAACAAATCACTTTAAAAAATATTTTGCAGTCATGAATGGTATCCTGTTTTTCATTTCTTCGTGGAAAAATTACTTCTGCGGAAGGATACAAATAAAACTTAACTCCTAATCACTAAAAAAAAATTGGCAGCCATTAATTTCTTAAACTTTCTGGTTTCTGATCCATCTCATTGATGAAGATTATACTCCCTCGGTATTAAAAAAAAATTGGGGGCCAAAAAAAATGAGGAAATGTGAGGAAGGAAAATAAACTGAGGAGGGGATTTCCATGAGGGAAATCCCCCCTCAAGCTCATAAGCTCAGGAGAGCGCCTGGAGCTCTGATACCAAATGTCAGGAATGGAAAATATGAGATTTATTATTGATACAAGAGATTACAATATATAGGCAGAAGACCTATATAATAACATGAAAAATGTCAAGAGAAACTGACAAGTGTCAAGGTGAAGGCATAGTGCACATTAGAATATTATAACATGAATATCTATCATATATGCACCTCCTTTGACTGTATTAGCACCCATAGTATGAGATGCACCATATAAAGGTCCTTGGTGCATGACACCAGTAAGAATTTGTGTGAATGCATTTGCACGCCAAATATGTAAGGCCTGTACAACATGTCACCTCATGCATATCTCATCCTACATCATTTCCTTCAACATATCCTTTTACCTATCAAACACCACCACCCAATCCTATTTGTTTATTGTGTACAACATTGTTACTATACCCACTGCCACTCCTATTGTTGCTTGCATTGTGTTCTTAAAAAATGCCACCACCCTTTCATTGATCATATTGCTTTTGCTCTACAAACCCCAAGATCTACAAGTAGCTAAGGGACCACCATAGAACCCCATATTTCTTATGTATCCGTTGCATTTCATACCCTAATCCATTAACATCAAGCACTTCCTCCTTCATACTCCTCTTGACTTTTAAAGATCATTAGCATTGTTTCATTGTCATTACCATCTTGTCATTGATATCAACCCCGTTAGACATGGCACAAGTCCTATGCACTTGAAATTATCTTTGGCTTCTACATTCTCCCTTTTCTTCATTCATCTTTCTTTACTATTAACTATCATTTTTTTGCTTGCTTGATCATTATGTTATTTCTCTCTCATCTTGGATTTATTTGTTTATGATGGATGGTCTCATTTGAACCTTGAATTAATTAAGACAATAATTCTTCTCTTTAAATTAAATTACAGAAACTAAAATCCCAAAATCGCTAAGCCTGAAGTCTTAATTTCTATCCTTCCTTAGCATCCTCTCTACACCCTTATGTTATTTTTCATTTTTAAGAGTTTGTGCTATAAATTCGAGAGGATTTTTTAGCTTTATATTCAATGTAGATGTGAAATTCTCCTCCTTGAAATTTATGTTAGTATGAAACTTAACTTTGATGGTGCCTCAAAAGGAAACCTAGGGTATGGTGGTGCAGGTGGCCTAGTTAGAGATAGTAGTGGACAAGTTATTATGGCTTATGCTGAGTATCTGGGGTGCCAAAATAATCATTTTGCTGAAGGTCATGTGCTATGGAGAGGGTTAGATATTCTCAAGGATGATAAAGACAACCTTTTTATTGAGAGATTCTTTGAACATTATTTATACTCTTAAAACCAACAAGGTGTCCTATCGGAATGTCAGAACTATTATTCAAGAAGCTAAGAAGTTGTTCCAAAATTTCAATGATATCTCTATAAACCATGTGTACCGCGAAGCTAACAGACCTGCAAATATTCTTGCCAATTGGGGAGTTATCCATAAATATCTATCTATTTGGAAAGAAAGCTTTCCCTAAGAATTTTTAAATGCTACTAATAATGATTTGGTTTGAAAGATGTGGTCACAGGTTTTGGTGGGTCAACTTCTCCAATGTTGACTCTACCCTTTTTAGCATGATGTGTTTCTTTGGTTCCAGTTCTTATGGCAATTTTTTTTTGATTAGCATGACTCTCTGTCTTGCTATTAGTGTTGGATTTTGGTTCTCTTGTTTCCCTTTCATGAAGTATGCAATGTTCCAAGATAGCCTCTATCAGTGGATTTACCTCGTGGTTGTATTTTCCAAGCATGTCAAGTCCCTGAGTAGGTCTAGGCTGTGCAATTGGACGTTATCTATCAAGTCTTAAGATGCTTAATTTTATGTCGTGTGAATTTTGAGATTCATTTTTTCAATCATTTGACACTCCCAATCCTTTCCTATCCCTATCATGTGTGAATTTTATCCTGTGCCATGTTTATTTTTTTGATGTTGGTTCCCTAAGGAGAATTATTATGTGGTCTTCTAATCACACCAACTCAACTTTTGAAAAGGGTGTCTATGGTGCCAAAAATTTCTATATTTCCATCTCTAGTCTGTTTCAGTCCATCGTTGTCTGGTTTTGTTCACCATTGTGTGTCCTAGGGAGTAAGAAGCTTCTTTAACCTTCCTTTATCCTTAGTATTTCCAACATGGCCTTGATTGAGTCATCTACCCTTTATATTGATCCCCTTTCTCACACCCTTATGGAAGCTCATGGTCTCATTCCATTTCTAAGCAAGTTTAAAGAAGTTGAGCAAGATATCACTGAAGCCTTCATCCACCTCAATTTAGGAGGTCAGTCTGGCTTAATAAATCAAGGGTTGATACCATTTAGAGACCCCCTTACCACATTTTGGATGAATATAGTGATTATCCTTTCATTACTACTCACAACACAATCCATGTTCCCATTATTAGTAGCGTTATCAATACCATGGATAAGATCAGTGAGACTCTTAAGGTACTACTCCTGAACCATCCTAGAGATGATCCTGCAAATGAATATGTTACAGAGGTCTAGGTCTGGGTCTATTGAGTACTTTGTTTTTTCTCATGCTGGATATCTCTATTTTTGGTCTTTTGATCCTCTACATGGGATTTTATAGTCTATAGTGCCCCTACATGGGGCTTTTTGAGAACCGTGTTTATTTCTGTATAGGTGTCTATTATAGTTTTTTATGGATGTTTTGCGAGCTTCCCCTATGTAGGTTTTTATCATATCTCCTTTACAGGTTTTTCAAGTAGTCACTTCTCTTAAAACACCCTGCATGGATATTGCTTAGACTATATTTTTGTTTATCTAACGTCAGTGCTCCATACAACCTTATCTACTGCTATTTGGACCTTTTTGTTTAGGTTGTTGCTAGAAAATATGTAGGCTTGTGTTATCTTATGCTATTGGTTTAGCTACCAGTTTATGTACTTGGGTTTGGGACCTATTTAAACCCTACACTTAATCATTTTTACCTACCAAAAATTTATGAATTTAAAAAATGAAAAGGTTTCAGAGAGTTACCACTCTCTTTCAGGAATCCAAGCAACTTCTCTGCAATCATCTCAACATTATTATTTAGTATATCTTCAGAGAAGGGAACAATGTTGCCAAATTTATGTCCAATTTTGGTCTTCACACAGAGTCCATTCAAGTTTGGCAAGTAGCCTTTCATCAATCTCTAATCAATGTGTCTTCTAGTAAATTGGTCTCTAATAGCTTAATCCTTATTTGCAGCCCTTCTTAACTACCCACTATAGTGTATTTCTTGGCACCATTCCCATCATCCCTGACCTCCACCATCTTGTTTCCACCTATCATCTCCATCTGTGACCCCCTCCCTATATTAGCCTTATCACCTCACAATACCAGCCCTAACTCATTAGAAAGCCCTTTTCCAGTTGTCCACCATACGCCCACCCCATAACCCCTTGAGACCATACCCATCCCTTCACCACCTATCCATGTGAAGGTTTTGGATGACCTATACCGCCAACTCAAGGATCTCCTACCATAGTCCAGAAGAATGATGATGCAACTCCTACCAAAATTGTTTAGTTCAACCAGAGTGGTATTTTAAGATCATCTTAGTGACCCTTGTGGTGATATTTCTGATGTATTTTTTTTGACATGTTCTCTTTGCCTTCATGGACCCACTGGTTATTTTTTTTGTTAAAGGTCTTGTTGATCTATCTCCTTTTCTTATTGGTTATCTTGGTGGCACCTTGGGGTGTTCTTTGATGTAAAAGGTCTTGATAACCTATTCTTTTTGTTCTTAACTTTGTAATTAAGGTTTTGCGGTCCTTTCAAAACCCACACCTCTAATATGTAAAATAAAAAAAAACTTTCAAAACTATAATTTGTTATATGAAATTGCTCTCAATGTAGACACCAAATTTTAGTCATTTGCAATTAAAATTCTGCAAAACCATCAAAATATCCCTCAAGTCATTGCAAATGCACAAAATCCCCCAAATCATCACAAAACCACCACTAGCCATCCAATTTTGTCTAATTTTGTGTAAATTTCCCTAGGTTTCCTTCTTCTCTTCTATTTTTCCTAAATTCTTTCTAATTCCCTTATTTTCCCAAATTCCTCTAATTCCCTCTAATAGGAAAATAGGGAAATTAGAGGGAATGAGAGGGAATTAGGAAGAATCCCTCTAATTCCCAAATTCCTCTAGTTCCCTCTAATTCCCTCATTCCTATCTCCTAATTTTCCCTCAAGTCTTCTAAGTGTTCCCTAAGGTATTTATTTCCTTCTACTTTCTCTTTTTCCCTAAATTCCAAAATTCTTCAATTTTCCTTAATTTTCTCTTAATCTTCTCCTACTCTATTTAATTACACTAATCATTCTTATCCTCTCCCTAGTATCTCAATTTACACCTAATTTTCCCTCATTTATTCCTCCCTCCCCCCTCAAAATTCTCATAACCCTTCTTATTCACTTAATTCTTCCACTAAGTCTTTCATTAGCCTCTCATTAATTATTAATCTTGTCTTAAGTCATGGTAAAATTCCTAGGGAATGTGCACATCATTTCAAAATCTCCCTCAAATACCTAGGATTACCCAAATTCTCACCCACAATCCCTCATTTATTTCACTTTGTCCCTCCCATTCATGCTTCCCTCTAAATTTAAGCAATTTTAAAATGTCAGAAAAAATTTAACGTCAAAAGGAGTAAATTAGCAAATTCAATGATTGTATCGTCCTCACCCCCCATGTCATATTTTTGGAAATTTAAAAATAGTACACACATCATCCCATGCACACATCTCCCCATGACCCTCACTCTTCTCTAGGCCACTTTATGGCAATTGGGTAGGTGAGTTCACCCCACCCAAGGCCATTTAATTTGGAGGAGGCACATGCCGCCAAGTGGAATCCTCAATATTTACCTTGAATATTACGCCCTATATATGGTTGAAACATCCCCTCCACATCATCTCCAATCCACCTACCCCTCCCCTTGATCAAATCCTATAAATCCCCCCTCCACTTCCACCATTTTAGAGAGTTCATGTGCCTATGTTGTTATGCTGCCAAAATTTAGCTAGCCACCCTTAATACTCTTGGAAAGTCACCTTCCATAAACACAACCCTTTAGGAGCTTGACCATGGTGGCTATGGAGGATGCTTAAGGAGACCAACATCAACTTTGACCATCATTTGTGCTCATCTTAGTTGATATCCTACAATCTCACCTACACTAGAGGAACCCCAAAGACCACCTACACTCCCTAGCAGGGGCACCTTGCCCCTGTTGCAAATTTATTTAAACCATCACTTATGACCATATAGAACCAAACATTCTTGATGATTATGCAGTATCAACCGTCTCTGACGGTTACCAAGTAACACAACAAACATAGCACTAACTAACCACACAGGTAAATTAAGGTAGAAGGCATCTTGTTTCTTGATTTTGTGAGATTTTAAAGTAGTTTTGTAAGAATATATATGGTTTTTGTAATGTTTTACTATTTTTGATTTAATAAGGGCCTCATGTACGGATGCCCTTTAAATACTCCTAACTCTATTTAGTTTGTATGTGTGCAGGTCTTACAATAGTTGATAAATCATTAGGGTGGTCTAGACAACACACACACACAAAACCCACCAACAAACTTTGATTGTGGCATGAAGAAAAGTTACACCTGATAATTTGTTGTAAAATGGATCATCCCCCTTGTTTTCATTCAAAAGACATCAAGTTTTAAAAGTTATTTTGGTACGATTTGACTATATTCAAAGAATTTTCATTTACTCATATAATTAATATATATATATATTGCTTGTCTTTCCTTTCATTTCTATTGCAAGGTGCATTTTTCATGCTTACAAAATGGCATGCCCGATGGGACCCTTACCTCTAGCTCAATAGGTATTAGTCTTGCATGTAGGAGCATAAAGATAGTAGGTCTTTTTGTTTTTAATATTTTATGCCTAGTGGGTTATATTTTTGGATATTTTATTACTGCTTTATCTTTTCATTTACCTGTTTCACTAATGCTCTGTTGTTTGTTTTTAGGTGCAAATTTGTTGCAGTGGCAAAATGCAACTATGGTAAGGATTTTACATCCAACACTCAATCCTACCTAATTATCATTGACGATCACAAACCGTAGTTGATGATTATACAAACCTAACTTTCTGTGATAGTCGTCAACCAGTGCTAAAAGTTACTCAGGCCAACATCAGACTAAAAAAGTAGTCTAGAAAAGCTTATCTCTCATAGGTAAGTCTCTGAAATCAGCTAGAGATAAGTTGCTTGTATTTGCTCTTTTGTTTTGAAAGTCTCTTCTCATAATTATTTAAAATATTTACTCGATAGAATAGCTATAGGCCTCCCTATTCCTTGCAGGTCTTTCTTCTTTATTTAAAAAAAAAAAAGTATGTTAGAATATGTTACTTTTATTGCACTATTTTCTAAAAACAAAAAGGAAAAGAAAAAAAGCATGGTAGCCTAGGTTTATTTCTTGCAAAAAAAAGGGACAAATAAAAAGGTGCATTTAGGTTAGATTTTATTTGTTTGCTTAAGTTCCAAGAAACAAAAAGAAAGAGAATAAAAGTTTTCTTTGATAGTATAGCTGCCTTATTTGCATTGTTTCCTTGTTCTTGTTTTCATTAGCTTAAAATAGCCTAGCATGGAATAGCTTATTTAATATTCCTTCTAGCTTAAGTGCATTCTATGTTTTAGACCAAATTTGTTGTCATTTAGGTAGTTTAGATGCAACATAGGGTACTCTTTCAAGTCCCTAGAATAGTTCATCATTTTAGTCTTCCTAGTAACTACTCAAACCTCACTCTAAGGTAAACTCCTACTCTAGTTATATACCCAAGGTGGTACATTAGCATGTACCAAATAATGTAATATACTCCAAAATTTATGTTATTGGTTTTGATGTGAATCTGTTACACCGTATCCTATGACATGTTTGTTCTTGTATTATCCTTTGTAGGAAGGTTTTTCTTCCTCTTTATTATTGTAATTGAGTTGTGCTCACCTTATGAGGATGAATTCCACTCTTTTGCCATGTTTATGGCTTCTTCAAAAGAGGTTATGTTTATAATTTCTAAATATTGTGATAGTTGTTCATTGAGGTCCCATTAAAGAACACCCAGTTCTTGAAGATTAAAGGTTGCTGATCTCAATTAAAACCTATAGATTGCAGAAGTAAAGAAGGAATAGCAAGGTCCTATTCTAGATTCCAAAAGTAATATATTCTAGATATTTGAGAGATATCATAGCCAACACTTCCACAGTAGAAGGTTGAAGGAAAGATCTCACTGAGAAGATCATGGAAGCTTCGATATTTAAGACCTTGGAGAGGTCTCAAGGAGAAACAAGGAGAAGGCTTGGACAACATTATTGTAGAGTTTAAAAAATCCATTAAAGGAGTTCCTAGAACTCATTGAAGAAATTCACTACCAAGGAGAAGCTCTTGCTAGTGAAGAAATTTGGATAATTGTCACCATATGACAAGTCCAAAGAAGAAATATTTGGTAAGCAGTTTGCCAAATTTTAGAGGAGACTAGTGAAGACCTCAAGACTTACATATTCTTGATAAGTAGGCCCAAATTGAAGCTAGAATTCAACAAGGAGGTTGAAGGAGAACATAAAAAGAATAAGCCTACCAAATCTAAGAAATTTGAAGATTGCCTTTCATAGCTAAGAAGGCACATTTTAGAGATAGGAGTTTGTTGAATCTATGATAAAATATTGAAGGGCTCTAAGAGGAGAATACCAACTACAATACTTTAGATTTCTAGTGTACATCATGAAGGAGAAGTTGAAGCCACCTACTACAGTTTCAACAAAACAAGTTAGAGGGTTTTAAAAGCCACGATTAGGTGAGTTAGATACCTATTCCAAAAAACCAAGAAGAGCTACAATTTCATCAGACTAAAGAGAACAACTTGGTGAATCAAAAAACCAAGAAAATATGTAGGCTTGTGTTATCTTATGCTATTGGTTTAGCTACCAGTTTATGTAATTGGGTTTGGGGCCTATTTAAACCATGCAATTAATCATTTTTACCTACCACAAATTTATGAATTTAAAAAATGAAAAGGTTTCAGAGAGTTACCACTCTCATTCAGGAATCCAAGTAACTTCTCTGCAATCATCTCAAAATTATTATTTAGTATATCTTTAGAGAAGGGAACAATGTTGCCAACTTTATGTCCAATTTTGATCTTCACACAGAGTCCATTCAAGTTTGACGAGTAGCCTTTCCTCAATCTCTAATCAATGTGTCTTCCAATGATTGGTCCCTGATAGCTTAATCCTTATTTGTAGCCCTTCTTAACTACCTATTGTAGTGTATTTCTTGGTACCATTCCCATCACCCCTGACCTCCACCATCTTATTTCCACCTATCATATCCATATGTGACCCCCTCCCTGTCTTAGCCTTATCACATCACAATCCCACCCCTAACTCATTAGAAAGCCCCTTTCCACTTGTCCACCATACGCCCACCCCATAACCCCTTGAGACCATCCCCATACCTTCACCACCTATCCATGTGAAGGTTTTGGATGACCTATACCGCCAACTCAAGGATCTCCTACCAATAGTCCAAAAGCATGATGATGCAACTTCTACCAACAATGTTTAGTTCAACCAGAGTGATATTTTAATATCATCTTAGTGACCCCTATGATGATCTTTTTGATGTATTTTTTTTGAACTGTTCTTTTTTTTCCAAGATTGTCTTTGTGGACCCACTGGTTATTTTTTTTGTTAAAGGTCTTGTTGATCTATCTCCTTTTCTTATTGGTTATCTTGGTGGCACCTTGGGGTGTTATTTTATGTAAAAGGTCTTACTAACCCATTATTTTTGTTCTTCACTTTGTAATTAAGGTTTTGGGGCCCTTTCAAAACCCACACCTCTAATATATAAAATAAAAAAAACTTTCAAATCCATAATTTTTTATATGAAATTGCTCTCAATGTAGACACCAAATTTTAGTCATTTGCAATTAAAAATCCACAAAACCATCAAAATATCCCTCAAGTCATTGCAAATGCACAAAAGCCCCCAAATCATCACAAAACCACCACTAGCTATCCAATTTTGTGTAAAATTCCCTAGGTTTCCTTCTTCTCTTCTATTTTTCCTAAATTCTTCCTAATTTCCTTATTTTTCCCAAA
This sequence comes from Wollemia nobilis, assembly GCA_028583015.1. Lineage (NCBI taxonomy): Eukaryota > Viridiplantae > Streptophyta > Pinopsida > Araucariales > Araucariaceae > Wollemia > Wollemia nobilis. The sequence continues at coordinate 3,005,734 of JAQPPZ010017010.1, read as the reverse complement.
TTCCTCTAATTCCCTCTAATAGGAAAATAGGAAAATTAGAGAGAATGAGAGGGAATTAGGAAGAATCCCTCTAATTCCCAAATTCCTCTAGTTTCCTTTAATCCCCACATTCCTATCTCCTTGTTTTCCCTCAAGTCTTCTAAGTGTTCCCTAAGGTCTTTATTTCCTTCTACTTTCTCTTTTTCCCTAAATTCCAAAAGCCTTCAATTTTCCTTAATTTTCTCTTAATATTCTCCTACTCTATTTAATTCAACTAATAATTCTTATCCTCTCCCTAGTATCTCAATTTACACCTAATTTTCCCTCATTTATTCCTCCCTCCCCCCTCAAAATTCTCATAACCCTTCTTATTCACTTAATTCTTCCACTAAGTCTTTCATTAGCTTCTCATTAATTATTAATCTTGTCTTAAGTCATGGTAAAATCCCTAGGGAATGTGCAAATCATTTCAAAATCTCCCTCAAATACCTAGGATTACCCAAATTATTCACCCACAATCCCTCATTTATTTCACTTTGTCCCTCCCATTCATGCTTCCCTCTAAATTTAAGCAATTTTAAAATGTAAGAAAAAAATTAAAGTCAAAAGGAGTAAATTATCAAATTCAATGATTGTATCGTCCTCACCCTCCATGTCATATTTTTGGAAATTTAAAAATAGTACACACATCACCCCATGCACACATCCCCGCATGACCCTCACTCTTCTCTAGGCCACTTTATGGCAATTGGGTGGGTGAGTTCACCCCACTCAAGGCCATTTAATTTGGAGGAGGCACATTTCGCCAAGTGGAATCCTCCATATTTACCTTGAAAATTACACCCTCCATATGGTTGCAAAATCCCCTCCACATCACCTCCATTCCACATACCCCTCCCCTTGATCAAATCCTATAAATTCCCCCTCCACTTCCACCATTTTAGAGAGTTCATGTGTCTTTGTTGTTATGCTGCCAAAATTTAGCTAGCCACCCTTACTACTCTTGGAAAGTCACTTTCCATCAACACAACCCTTTAGGAGCTTGACCATGGTGGCTATGGAGGATGCTTGAGGAGACCAAAATTAACTTTGGCCATCATTTATGCTCATCTTAGTCGATATCCAACAATCTCACCTATACCAGAGGAGCCCCAAAGACCACCTACACTCCCTAGAAGGGGCACTTTGCCCCTCTTGCAAATTGATTTAAACCATCACTTATGACCATATATAACCAACCATTCTTGATGATTATGTAGCATCGACTGTCTCTAACGGTTATTGAGTAACACAACAAACATACCACTAACTAACCACACATGTAAATGAAGGTAGAAGGCATCTTGTTTCTTGATTTTGTGAGCTTTTAAAGTATTTTGGTAAGAATCTATATGGTTTTTGTAATGTTTTACTATATTTGCTTTAATAAGGGCCTCATGTAGGGAGGCCCTTTAAATAATCATAACTCCATTTAGTTTGCATATGTACAGGTCTTGTAGTAGCCGATAAAGCATTAGGGTGGTCTAGGCAACACACACACAAAACCCACCAACAAAATTTTATTATGGCATGAAGAAAAGTTACACCTGATAATTTGTTGTAAAATGGATCATCCCCCTTGTTTTCATTCAAAAGATATCAAGTTTTAAAAGTTATTTTGGTAGGATTTGACTATACTCAAAGAATTTTCATTTACTCATTTTTCATGCTTACAAAATGGCATGCCTGATGGGACCCTTACCTCTAGCTTAATAGGTATTAGTCTTGCATGTAGGAGCATAAATATAGTTGGTATTTTTGTTCTTAATATTTTATGCCTAGTGGGTTATGTTTTTGGATCTTTTATTACTGCTTTATCTTTTTATTTACCTGTTTCACTAATGCTCTGTTGTTTATTTTTGGGTGCAGATTTGTTGCAGTGGCAAAATGCAACTATGGTAAGGATTTTACATCCGACCCTCAATCTTGCCTAATTATCATTGACGATCACCAACCATAGTTGATGATTATACAAACCTAACTTTCTATGACAGTCGTCAACCAGTGCTAACAGTTACTCAGGCCAACATCAGACTCAAAAAGTAGTCTAGAAAAGCTTATCGCTCATAGGTAAGTCTTTGAAATCACCTAGAGATAGGTTACTTGTATTTGCTCTTTTGTTTTGAAAGTCTCTTCTCATAATTATTTAAAATATTTCCTCTATAGAATATCTCTAGGCCTCCCTATTCCTTGTAGGTCTTTCTTATTTATTTTAAAAAAAAAAAGTATGTTAGAATATGTTACTTTTATTGCACTAGTTTCTAAAAACAAAAAGGAAAAGAAAAAAAGCATGGTAGCCTAGGTTTCTTTCTTGCAAAAAAAAGGGACAAATAAAAAGGTGCATTTAGGTTAGATTTTATTTGTTTGCTTAAGTTCCAAGAAGCAAAAATAAAGAGAATAAAAGTTTTCTTTGATAGTATAGCTGGCTTCTTTGCATTGTTTCCTTGTTCTTGTTTTCATTAGCTTAAAATAGCCTAGCATGGAATAGCTTGTTTAATATTCCATCTAGCTTAAGTGCATTCTCTATTTTACACCAAATTTGTTGTCATTTAGGTAGTTTAGCTGCAACATAGGGTACTCTTTCAAGTCCCTAGAATAGTTCATCATTTTAGTCTTCCTAGTAACTACTCAAACCTCCCTCTAAGGTAAACTCTTACTCTAGTTATGTACCCAAGGTGGTACATTAGCATGTACCAAATAATGTAATATACTCCAAAATTTATGTTATTGGTTTTGATATGAATCTGTTACACCGTATCCTATGACATGTTTGTTCTTGTATTATCCTTTGTGGGAAGGTTTTTCTTCCTCTTTATTGTTGTAATTGAGTTGTTCTCACCTTATGAGGATGGCTTCCACTATTTTAGCCATGTTTATGGCTTCTTCAAAAGAGGTTATGTTTATAATTTCTAAATATTATGATAGTCGTTCATTGAGATTTATTATAAAAATGTGGAAGAGTTCCTTAGGGGGAGGAATATATTGAAGTCTTCTCACTAAACTTCTTTGTTTGACTAGGAAATTTGAGAAGTGTTTAGTCTTGGATTGTTTAAGTTGATATAGGTCATCTATGGTGACCTTCTCTTCTATATAGACTAAAAATTATTTTACAAAATATTTCTTAAGCTCTTTGAAATTATTGATGGAATTATGAGGTATTTAGAAATGCCATTCTAAGGGTAAACCACTAAGACTTTTGGGGAATACCCTAAGGATTAGTTTTTCATCATGATTTATATCACATGCTATTTAAAATAACCTTAAGTGGTTGATGGGGTCTTGCTTCCCATTATACATTTGGAACTTAGGAGTTTCAAAGTTATTTGGGAAAGGGTGGTTGACTATTGTAAGATCCAATGATTCATTATATAATTATTTAAAATAATACTTTAATTTGGACGACCCTTGAAGAGAGGCAATTTGATGTTGAAGTTCTTCAAACTTGGAGTCTCTCTTTTCAAGGTCTTGGATTTTAGCATTGATGTCTTGGAAATAATTAGGTGGATGATTGGGCAAGGTAGGTATTGTTAGATTATATTACATTATTTCGATACATGTCAATGTACCACCTTGGGTACATTTTTAGACTAGTAGTATATATTAGGTTACTTGAGGAAGAAGTAATAAATGCACAAGTGTTAATGTACAATGATGTAAATGTACAAGGAGTCCAATTGTACATGAGTCATAGGAAATGTAGTTAGTAAGAGTAACGGCCAAGCAACCTATATTCTTATATATAGGGCCCATAGTGAGTGTATAGCATATAAATGTGTGTAGCAGAAGTGTGATCACTACTATGTAGCCAATAGGCACAATGTAGTTTCTATTATATTTATGGAGTGTTTATTTCCTCCATTATATTATATTATACTAATTTTGAAACTTTCTATTAATAATATATTTCAATCATATTATAGAATTCTATTATCTTTTCTACATATTTACATCATGTGATTCTTTCCCCATATCCTACATTATTAATAAATAACAATGGTATTAGAGCTATGGTAGATGGCATAGGAATAGAGAGGGCTACAAAGAGATATTGAGAGGAGAGAAGCAAATCTCAGTTCTAAAATTTTGGAGATTGCATTTGGATAGAGTCTTTCCACAGAGTTGCAAAAAATCTCGTGAACACTAGGACTCAAAATTCATTCCACTAGATTGATAAATCAACTAGTGAATATTCATCACTTAGAATTTCTTCCATTATAGTCCTAATACTTTTTTGCAAGAAAAATAAGATTCAAAGAAATTTGGGAAGATTCCTATAGAGATCTAGGAAGAATATCATCTTCAGAATCAATCCAACACCAGAATCAACATAAGGAAGAAAAGGAGATTACAAGAACCTGAGGGAAGTCTTGTTGTAGACCTGCACATTGTAAAAGAAGAAAAGGCCATAGTAGCCTCATTAATAATCCAAGGGACTCTAGAGAAGATTCTAGAAGAAGATAGGAGATTGGTGATATCCATTGAAGATTGTAAAAAATAGATTGAAGAAATCAACCTGAATAGGCTAAATAGACCCATAGAAGGTCCCATTAAATAACACCCAGTTCTTGAAGATTAAAGGTTGGTGATCTCCATCGAAATCTATAGATTGTAGAAGTAAAGAAGGAATAGCAATGTCCTATTCTAGATTTCAAAAGTAATATATTCTAGATATTTTAGAGATATCATAGCCAACACTTCCACAGTAGAAGGTTGAAGGAAAGATCTCATTGAGAAGACCGGAGAAGCTTCAATATTGAAGACCTTGGAGAGGTCTCAAGGAGCAACAAGGAGAAGGCTTGGAAAACCTTATTGTAGAGTTTAAAAAATCCATTAAAGGAGTTCCTAGAACTCATTGGAGAAATTAACTACTAAGGAGAAGCTCTTGATAGTGAAGAAATTGGGATAATTGAGATTTAGCTAATACAAAAGGTGCATTACCATGGGAGAATTTCCAGCCAAGATTAGCACCATAAAACCATCTTCATCGAACTAGAGCCAACACATTACGAAGGAGAGCACATTATTTCACCTAAAGGAAGCATTAAGAACAAGAAAATAATTGTGTATTTATTGGAAAAGAAGTTTATAAGGTTTAATAGACATTAGAAGAGACTATACATGCAGGCTGCCACATGTCACATTCAATAGAGCACCCTATATTCATAGCATTCATAAAAAAAACACTTAAGCTAACATCTAAGTCTTAAACATTTAAATTTATCATTATCATAGCTCATCGGTTGAAGAAGGAAGAAGCCTTACTCAAGACTGAAGCATTATTTAGTAACGCCTCTCAAGTGAAAAATGGGTGCAACTCAAAGGAGAACATAAGCTACTTAAGTGAAACACAACAATATCCAATAAGAGCACAATAAAGTCCAAGCAAAGCGTAAGTAAAGTCCAAGGGGAGTGTAAGTGAAGTTTTAACCAGCATTAAAGCAAAGGTGCACTCAGTAGAAAACTTATTCAAAGGAGTCAAAGGTGCAATTAAGGAATTCCATTAAAACCTATCATAAATCAATGAGAGGCTACAACATGTTTTAGCGATTACAATGCCCATCAACCATTCAAAGTTCAAGGTGTTGAATGCTCAAGTTGAAAGGATACAATCAACATCGTCTAGTGAGAGCATCAAATGAACATCAACATCCTATTTTAGAATACTCACCACCATCCAATCCGCTTACATTGAGGAAAGCTAAATATGTATATCACTCAATTATTTTATTTCCTCGAATTAGGAGTTATAAGATGTTAATCATAAGGTTGGTTAGTATTTTATTAACAACCTTAAGAAGCAAGGTAGCAATCTTGACAAATGTAGAAGAAATTATAGAATTGCTTACATTAAGATATTTGCAAATCACCAAGTAGAATATATAAGGTTGTCAACCTTGGTAAATTCAATATCAATTTGCAAATACTATTATTTTCTAACATTGCTAAAATTACGGAGTTATAAGGCATACTGCACCAAACTATAGATAATTGGAAATTAGAAAATTATAATATTGAATAGATATGAAAATTTATTGCTTACATATAGATTTGGAATTAATTGATAACACTTGTCTCATACTCATACTAAGGAAAAAAAAAGAAATCCAGCTATAAAAACTTCATTAGAGCATACTTCATTAGGAGAGATTAGGAAAAATTGAAGGTTGGTTATTATTCTTAAAATATTACAAAATCAACTCAAAAGTAAACTAATTAGTGCTAAGCTTATTATCATAGCCTATAGCATATTCTAAATTATTTGGAATATATAAGTCTACAAAATGTAAATCTAAGAATTTTTTTATCAAATTAGTTCATATACTTTAAAATAAGGAGTCATAATGTAGACTACTACAAAGGTTCTATTAAATATATCCATACTGCAAATGGAAAGAATAACATATTATCATAAAAGAATGCAAGAACAAGATACACACAATATGCCATGTCACAAATGTAAAATTAGTTCTAGCATAAACAATTCTACGAAGAAGAAGAACATTTGGTATATTGACTCAGGCGCTAGTCATCACATGATAGGAATCTATAATGGTTTGACTATCTTGAAATTACTAATTGTTACAAGTTAATAATTGCAGATAGCAAGACTTATCCTATCCATTGATATGGGTGTGTAACACCTAGTAAATCAGTTTCAAACATTCTTCTACAAAAAGTGATGTATATTCCTAGATTAAAATTCAATCTTATTTTAGTAAGCAAGTTAGTGGAGAACAATAGAATGGTTTATTTGAGATACATAAATGGAGTTAATATGCATCTCATCACGAATAAAAAATAGATAGAAGCTACTAGATCAATATATGGAAATACATATACACTATACCCAATTGATAACTCACAAGACATTGTTGTATTTCAAAACAATACTAATATATTTCTTGAGGAACAAGTTGCAAAAAAAAGAACCCATATATCATAAAAGCATACAAGGAAATAGAATATTCAAAATTAAAAGGATGAGAGCACAACAACACTATCCTCTACTTGGTCATATACAAACCACATAAGAAGAGGGATCAGTTCAAACTTAAGACTATTCAAAAGAGGAAGATCCATCCAAATAATGTAATATAGGGGGGTGTTAGAGTATATTACATTATTTAGATACATGTCAATGTACCGCCTTGGGTACATTGTTAGACTAGGAGTATATAGTAGGTTACTTGAGGAAGAATTAATAAATGCACAAGTTTCAATGTGCAATTATGTAGATGTACAAGGAGTCCACTTGTACATGATTCATAGGAAAGGTAGTTAGGAAGAGTAAGGGCAAGTAACCTATCTTCTTATAAATAGGGCCCATAGTGAGTATATATAATATAAGTGTGTGTAGCAGAAGTGTGATCACTACTATATAATAATTAGGTACAATATAGTTTACATTAAAGTTCTAGAGTGTTAATTTCCTCCATTAAATTGCATTGTATGATTTTTGTAACTTTCCATTAATAACATATTTCAGTCATATTGTAAAATTCCATTATCTTACTTTTCTGCATATTTTACATCCTGTAATTGCTTTCCCCATATCCTACATTATCAAAAGGTAATAGGTATAGTTAGAAGAGGTTGTGTGAGATCTTGAGAAATAAAAGATAAGGTCATAAATGATGAGGTAGCTTGGCTAGATGTCATAGTTGGAGGGGTTTGGTTAACTCTCGAGTCATGACTCAAGAAGGGTTTTGTGTAGTTAGGGTTTGAAATTGGTATTGTGATGCTAGGGAAGATGATGAAAATTATATGACCATAATGGGTATTCATATAAATTTGGTTGATGGAATTGTAGAATCAGTGGGTTGTGTCATAGCCACATTAAGACTAGCAAATTTGTTTTGATTTTTGTTGATTTGCATGATAGTGGATTGACCATTGGAATATTAAATGTTGTCATGAGTTGTGGATGATTCTTTATCACTTTGTTCTTTAAGTTCTTACCTAATAACATCTAGAAATATGCATTTGTTTCTTTTGTTGTATTCTTTGATATGATCTGTAGAATTGAAAGTAATGTTTTCAATGACATATTATTCTTGTAGATGGTGTGACCAAGGATTTTCCACTTGAGCATTGTGCTCATGTGGTGCACCTCATAATATGAGGATGCTAAGCCCTTACTTTAGGTGTTGTAAGGGTGTTGAGCCATGGTTTATATTTTTTTAGAAGATGGGAGTAAATATATTAAAGAATTTATTTTTAGAGTACTTATAATAGAGAAGAGAAGACGTTTTGAATCCTTATATCACCTTGGAAAACAACCCTTCGTATGACTCTTGATAGCCCACTGTAATATACTAGTTAAGAGAGATAAATCCCTCAAAGTTCATACGTCAATTTATGCAAGGGGTCATCATCCTTCCTCTAGAAGTACTAACAATTTGGTTATGTTCTTGTTATATTTATTTAATGTGATGTATGCTATGCAAACAAAATTATGTGATTTTACTTAAGTTTAACAAATTTTTATCTTATTTAAGGTAAAAGGAGTGTTCACATTAGGTTCACCAAGATGTTGATTTAGAAACCTCACAACACATGCATGGGAGGATCTATTGGTATATCCTTGCTTCCTTGCTTGGGGGTCTCTTTCCAAAGGGGACCCTGAAGATATAGGTATATTCAACGTGAGTAGGATCTCCTCAATGCAATTTTTCAAGGTATCAATGTTGATGTTATGCTGGAGAGTGTTTAGGGGTTTTATTCAACAAACACCTAAGGCTTTTGGATCACTAGTTTGACTATTTTATCAAGCCTTAAAAAAATATTTAAACTTAAGGTGAAGATTATTAAAAATGCATGCTAAGCTTAATACACAAAAATGCAAGAAAACAAGAACTAACCTAGAATGATTTTGCATTTTAATGATGACCTAAGTTAAGGGAGATGTTTTTCTTTTCAAGGAAAACAAGGAATGATGCAAGAAGATAATATAGCCTAGAATGCCACTATATGCTTTTATTATTCTTGCCTATGTGCTTTGGAAATGAAAAGGAGTTCAAATTTGATCTATAATTCCTTGATTTTAGCTCAATGTTAATGTGTTTTGCAAGGCAAGTAAAAGCTAGATTAAGGTTCCTTGATTGGCAAAAGAAAGTATGATTTTAGACAAACAACAATTGTAGACAAAGAATAGAATAAATAGAAATGCTAAAAAATAGGGTTTAAGGAAGTGTCAAGTGGTAGAATTACCTCAATCAGTGTCTAGGCAAAATCACTACTGATGTGCAAAATCACCACTAGCATTTTTGACTATGACTGGTATTTTTGCAAGCTATAAAAGAAGATCAAAAAATTAGGTTTATTTGATTTGGGGGGTATATCTAAGCGTTGGGAAGATGAATTATTATATTTTCAATTGATCAAACCCTCTATTTATGAAAAAATGAGTGTGAGTGCCTTCCTTGAAGTGGAAATGGGTCTCTCTCAAAAATACCACCGAGTTGTAAAATCATTAGTGGTGATTTTGACAGTAATTGGAATTTTTGCTCTATGTATTCTAGAGTGTCAAAATCACCAACTACTAATTAGTTATTTTGCCCTAAAACATGGCTAATATGGCTTTCGGACCAAATTGGGACTTGTTTTTGGGGAACTTTGTAATGAAATGCAAGGGTAAGGCTTTTTTATGTTCATAAAATATGAGGTTAGAGCCCTAAAATATTACAAATTAATGATTGAAATGAATGTGTATGCAAAGAGAATGGGTAGTCCCTAAAATATTTAGAACTAGATGGTTTTGGGGATTCAAAGGGGTCAGAAGTGCTTATGAAAGGATTAAGAATGAAATCATGGGCCTAGCTAACTTCTAATCTAGAGCAAATTGAGTAGAAACAATGCACAAGAAGCATTAATGCATTGTATTATTAATTTTTTTAAATTTAAAATCTATAGTAGCAAAGGAAATGGGCAAAGAGGAGAAATACGAGTGATGAAATGCTATTAATGGTGAGATAACAAAGCAATGAAAGGCTTTTATCTTCACCATAATGGCTTAGGAGCTGAGATAGGCCAAGTATATATGGTTGAAATTATAAAAATAACATACAATGTGTAAGGAAGAAGAGATACAAACGAGATTTATGACAAAGATGATGTCTGCAAATGAGAATAAACTAAAATTAAATGTGCATTGAGGAGAAAGAGAGAGGTTAGTATATTGAGTATGAAAGGAAATGAGTCTAGAAATAAGAAGAGCAGTACCTAATGAAGAGATTGTAATCAAAAAGCATGAAGTAAAGCCTATAACAAATTGTATTAGTGATCAAAATGAGGGCAACAAACCAAATGAAATCAAATGGGCTTGCAAGAAGATGTTAGAGAATTTAAACTATGACGATAACCTCAAAGGAGACCTGCAACAATGATATTAGCATCTAAAATAGAGATTAAGACCTCCATAAGAAATAATTAGAAGCATGGAAGTGAAAAATAAAGAAAAATGCAAACAAATGAATGCCCAAAATACAAGTTAGCAAGGCCAAAATCAGGAGAGTAAATGCACAAAATAAAACAAAGATAATAAAGAGAATAGAGGTGCTAGGAATGTTACAACATAACAATTATTCCACCTTACATCTAAGGGAACCTCCTTGCCCACAATCTCTTCTTGTCTTGCTTGAATTTCCTCCAAAATATTATTGATGGAAGATGCTAATGAAGATATCTAGAAGAAATTTTGCACAATATAATTAGCTAGAGAATGTTTGTTGAAACCTTGTCCCAAGGACTACTTATATAGATTTTGAAGGAGGGATTGAGAGGCAAAATTGGTTAGGGTTTATTTAAATTTGGTAGTTCTAGTTTGTTGTTGGAGTGTGTGAGGTTAGAGGAGATAGTGGAATGAAGGAATCTGCATGCCCATGGCTCATGCCATAAGATTCTAGGAAAATTTTGTAAAATAACCACTCATGGTCAAAATTTCCATTGGCATTTTTTCCATGGAGTGGTGTTTTTGACCAATGGTCAATTTGACCTATCAGGGCTTTAATTTTGGATATTTTACAAACACACCACTTGATGATAAAAACCATCACTAGAAATTTTGACGCTAAGTGGTGATTTTGAGAGAGGCAAGAAAATATTCCCAAATCCTTATATTTGAGTTGGTTGAGTGGTTTTTGGTGCTGGGTGTCATGTTTGTTATCTTTTCTTTGTGGGTGTGTCAAAATTGGGTGTCTAAAACCACTAAGTAGTGAATTGCTCATCACCAAGGAACAAATTGTTGTCTCATAGAGATAGTGAATCATAAATTATGGTATAATATTAGAACAAAATGTATTTTAGATCCCAAAGTTTGAATCAATGAAATAAAAAATATTTTTTGTCTCCAAATGACCCTATTAGAGGAGTTGAAAGTAACTGAAATTATGTATAACAAGTTTATAGGTAAATTTTAATTAGCAAAGCATTAATGTGGCTAAAAAATGTCGTCGAATTAGAAATTTTTCAAGAGTAGAATTATTTTACCTCAATTAGATGTTAGATTAATTGTTTGCTATAAATAATATCTAAGAGCTCATTTGTAAGGATCCTTTCACTATTTTTGGAATACTAAAGCTACTTGTATTAAGAGATTGTACATTGAATTCAAACTACAATTAATAGAGAGATTGTGCATGGCTTCTATGGATTTAATTTTTCCTTTAACCTCTTTATTTATGGAGTTATGATGCTTGTGGATCTACCTTCTCATATCTTATTAATCATTTTTCTTTGTTTTATAGGTTATTTTCATATTTGATCACATTGACGATATTACATCACTTATGAGGATTTTCATTAGATTAAGACTAATCTTGCTATGATCACATAGTAGTATTTGTTTTACTACAATTATTTTATCTGCTTGAGTCCTTTTCCCATTAGATTTATTTTGTTTGCATAATATTAAGTTAGATAAAATAGATTAGTGGGGACTTAACTTGAATTCAGAGGCCAAAAGGATTACACTTTCTTTCTTCCTATGTTGAATTGTGATCTTGTGGGTTCATATTAGCATTTAGCTAACCTACTCTTTATTTAACCATTTTTTTTCACTAGTGAGCATTTTTATTTTTCTTATTTGTTAATTTTCAATTACCACTACCCATTGTAACATCACCTATCTAACATGTTATCATCACAGTTTCTAGTACATTTATTCCTGAAAGGAGTTTAATATAAGCAATTAGATTTTTGAAAGCCATATTGACATAACATAATGTTTAAGGAGTGTATTTTCACATCTACCTTGAATATAAAGCTAAAATATTCTATCAATTTTATGGCAAAAACACTTAAAAGTGAATATAACATAATGGTATGCAGAGGAGGCTGAGCAAGGATAGAAATTGATACCTAGGGCTTAGGGATTTTGGGATTCTATTTTTTGTAATTTTATTTAAAGAGAAGAGTTTTTGTATTAACTAGTTCATATTTCGAATGAGGCTATGCATAATAAAAAAATAAATACAAGATGACAGAGAAATAACATAACAAGCAAACAAGCAAATAAAGGATAATTAATTGAAAATAAATATTAAGAAAAAAGGGGAGAAATAAGCCAAAGAGAAGTTCAATATTACATGACCTAGGCCATGCTTGATGGGATCAGAATTGGTGACAATATGGTGGAAATGAAACAATGCTAATGGATCTTAAAAGGTCATTTAGAAGGAGTGTGGAGGAGGAAGTGACTGATGTTGATAAAATAGGGTATGAAATACAAGGGATACATAGGCAATGTGGGGTTATATGGTGGGTCCTTAGTTGCTTGTATATATTGGGACTTGTAGAACAAAAGGAAGAGGAGCAATGAAAGGGTAGTGGAATTTTTGAAGAACATAATGCAGATAATAGTAAGGGTGGCAATGGGAATAATAATAATATTATACATAGTGAACAAAGAGAAGAGGATGACGATGTTTGATAAGTTCAAAGAGATGTTGAAGAAAATTATGTAGGAGGAGATATGCATGAGGTGTCATATTGTAGAGGCCCTACCACTTTGAGGTGCAAATACAATCACACAATGTTTTTTTGGTGTCATGCACCAAGGAACTTTATATGGTGTATTTCACACTATGGGTGCTACTATAGTCAGAGGAGATGCATCTATGATATATATTCAAGAAGTTAGACCTAATATATAAGGAGAAGATGATGGTTATCCACGTTAACATAAAAAACTAATATGAAGAAAGGGGAAATCCAATAAGCTCATATTCTTTCAACACAATCATTATACTAACATACATTTATAGAGATCTACCATTCTCCCCTCATCCTCAATATGGTCTCCATGCAAAATAACTACGTGAGTGTCGTTAAATTAAAATAACTAGCCATGGTGGGTTATGTTGATTGTGTGAGGAGAGCTACACTAGCAAAAAATAAAATATACAATGCTCTTTTATTTTTCAAATATGAAGATTGCCTTGTTATGGTGGTGGAATTTTTCCAAATTGTGGTAGGGTATGTTTTTGCAGTGTGATCCAATCAAGGTTGTGGTAGATAGAGTGAGTTATAATACACATTAATGTAGACATGGTAAGTTCTAGGAGACATGAAGGTGATACTTGGACAAGGTACATATCACATACCATAAGACCATTTGGATAAATGCATTAATGTACTTATGTTTAGTAGTTAATGCATGCTATTGAATGACCCTCTTGAACGTCTTATTGAGTGCACCTACTACAAAAGAATGACACAACCCTTCTAAAATCCTAGAAAATATTTGTTATCCAAAAAAAATAAAAAATATGGTTGATATTTGTATGCCATTGTTAATTGTATACTTATGATTACTTTAGACATTGAATGAGAACTATCAACCTAATAATTTTAATGTTGAGCAAGGTGCAGCAACAGTATTGTCATTGTTGTCAACACAATCAGATAGATTTGTTGATGCAGTGGACAGGAAGTTCAAAAGCTATTCAGATGCGTGAAGACAGGAGTTCAAAGGTTACTCAGAGTATGTACAGTGATTTTCCAAGAAGACCGAAGTGACCCATTTGCAAAAGATCAAAGAAAAATATAAGTAAGAAAAGTGTCATGATATCGCGACATATTCAGCAGGCAAGAAAAACTATCGTAATTTAGCAACATGTTGGAAGAGAAAGAAGAAAAAAGAAAAATTGTCGTGATTTCGTGACATATTGGAAGAGAGATAAGAAGAAAGAAAAACTGTAGCGATTTCGCGACATGTTGAAAGAAAAAAATGCAAGTGGAAAAAGTGTCGTGATATCGCGACATGTTGAGAAGAAAGAAAAATTGTCACGATTTCGTGACATGTTCAGAGAGAAAGTGCAAGTAAGAAAAACTATCACAATTTCATGACATATTCAGAGAGAAAGCGCAAGCAATCAAGACTATCGCAATTTCACAACATGTTCGGAGAGAAAGCGCAAGCAAGCAAAACTATCGTGATTTCATGACATGTTCGGAGAGAAAGCGCAAGAAAGCAAAACTGTCACGATTTCGTGACATGTTGGAAGAGAGAAAGGCAAGTAGAAAAAGTGTCACGATTTCGCGACATATTGTAGGAGAGAGAGTCCGAAAGAAAAAGTGTCACGATTTCGTGACATATTGCAAGAGAGATTGTACGAAAGAAAAAGTGTCGCGATTTCGCGACATATTGCAGGAGAAAGAGCCCGAAAGAAAAAGTGTCATGATTTTGTGACATATTGCAAGAGAGATAGTACGGAAGAAAAAGTGTCACGATTTCATGACAAGTTGGAAGAGAAAGAGGCAAGTAGAAAAAGTGTCACGATTTTGTGACATGTCGCGTTTTCGCGACCCGAAGGCAAGAGAAAGCGCTAAGGAGAAAAAGTGTCACGATATCGCGACATGTCACATTTTCACGACCCAAAGGCAAGAAAAAGCGCTAAGGAGAAAAAGTGTCGCGATATCATGACATGTCGCGTTTTCGTGACCCAAAGGCAAGATAAAGCGCTAAGGAGAAAAAGTATCAAGATATCGCGACATGTCACGTTTTTGCGACCCGAAGGCAAGAAAAAGCGCTAAGGAGAAAAAGTGACGCGATATCGTGACATGTCACGTTTTCACGACCCAAAGACAAGATAAAGCACTAAGGAGAAAAAGTGTCGTGATATCGCGACATGTCGTGTTTTCGTGACCCAAAGGCAAGATAAAGCGCTAAGGAGAAAAAGTGTCACGATATCGCGACATGTCACATTTTCGCGACCCAAAGGCAAGATAAAGCGCTAAGGAGAAAAAGTGTCACGATATCGTGACATGTTGCATTTTCATGACTAAAGGAGGAGAGAGAAAGTAAGAAGGCAAAAGTGTCGCGATATCGCTACATGTTGTATTCTCGCGGGCCAAAGCTAAGAGAAAGCATACGAAGGAAAAAGTGTCGCGATATCGCGACATGTATTTTTGTGGGCCAAAGCTAAGAGAAAGCGTACAGAGGAAAAAGTGTCGCGATATCGCTACATGTTGTATTCTCGTGGGCCAAAGCTAAGAGAAAGTGTACGAAGGCAAAAGTGTCACGATATCATGACATGCTGTGTTTTCGTGACAACAACAATAGAAGAGTTACAGGGGTAGTTGAAACCGACGAAGACCAATGTAAGTCAATGAAGATTAGGGTTTGCAATTAACTAAGATTAGGGTTTGCAGCTGACTAAGATTAGGGTTTGCAGTCGACTAAGATTAGGGTTTACAGCCAACTAAGATTATAGCTTTTCATCATAAAAATATTGTTATAAAATGAGGGTTGTTTGGAGAATTGATGTGAGTTGAATATATCATCGAATGTGTGTTGAAGTGTGCAAAGTTTAGTCGTAGTGTGCAGAGAGCCAGTCATGTCGAATTGTGCTAAGTGTGAAATTCGCAAAGAGAGCAGAGTGCGCAAAAGGAAGAAGACGATCGTTAATTTTTACTATAAAGAAGCAGAGTGTGCGAAGTGATTACACAGAGAGAGTAGAGTGTGAAGAGATCAAAAAGGTTGAAGTTCAATCGGGTGCTGCTGTGATTGCGTAGAGCGAGCAGAGTGCACAGAGAACACAAAGGTGAAGTAGACCAGTCAGGGTCTTGTAAAAGCAAAGGTATTTTTTGTTAAACTTCTAGATTCAAAATTGAATTCCAGGTTGGTGCTTTGCATTAGGGGTTGGTACTCCTTCCAGTTGGTGCTGGTAAATCAGGGGTTGGTACTCCTTCTAGTTGGTGCTGGTAAATCAAGGGTTGGTGCTTCTTTCTATTGGTGCAAATAAATTAGGGATCGGTGCTCCTTTCTGGTGCAGATAAATCAGGGGTTGGTGCTCCTTCTAGTTGGTGCTGGTAAATTGATTGTAAAGTTGGTGCTTTGCAAAGGCTATATTTGGATGGTAGTCCAAGCAGTCATTCTTGAGGAGTAGCCAAATTGGTGAACCTTGTTAAATCTTGTGTTATGTGATGTTCTCTTGTGATACTTGCTTTATCTGGTTTTAAGGTTTCATTATTTCAGTTTTAAGAATCGTGAATTTAAGTTTAAAAAGGACTACACTGATTCACCCCCCCTCTTAGTGCCATTGTAAGACTAATAATTGGTATCAGATCCAAGTTCCCTTCTTAGACTAAATCAGTCAGGGTTGATCTTGGATTAGTACACAATGGATAAGAAGAATAGATCCTCCTCCAAAAGGGCATCTCATTTAGTTTCAATTCCTGTGGAAGAGAAAATTGAACCAGAAAAGGTTGAAGACTTCTCATCAAACCAAGCACCATTGTTTGACGAAAAAAATTATGTGATCTGGAGAATCAAGATGAAAGTATATCTTTGTGCTTTAGGATACTACATTTGGGATTCAATAAACAGTGAATACACAATACCCATCACTCCTCCAACCAATGCTGTCGGTAAGAATCTATTTGAGAATGACTCAAAAGCAAAGAAAGCTATCAGGAGAAGATTAGTAGACAGTGAACTGGTAAAGATCATGAGTTGTAAAATGGCAAAAGAAATGTGGGACAAACTGAGGAGTATTTTGTTAGTCTTACAATGGCACTGAGAGGGGGGTGAATCAGTGTAGCTCTTTAATCATGAATTAACAGCTCTTAAAATAGCAGCAATTAAAACTTATAAACAGATACAACAAGTACAACAAGAGAACATCACACAACACAAGATTTAACGAGGTTCACCAATGTGGCTACTCCTCAAGAATGACTGCTTGGACTACCATCCAAATCCAGCCTTTGCAAAGCAACAACTTTACAAACAATTTACCAACACCCATTGGAAGGAGCACCAACCCCTTATTTATCTGCACCAACAGAAAGGAGCACTAACCCCTGATTTACCAGCACCTACTGGAAGGAGCACCAACCCCTGATGCCAAGCTGCAACCTGGACTTGAATTATGAGTCTAGAAGATTATCAGAGAGATACCTTTGCATTTACCACACCCCGACTAGTCTGTTTCACTTTTGCGATCTCTACGCACTCTGCTCTCTCTACGAAATCACTTCGCCCAAACTGCTGCGTCACAGTCGAACGATCATCTTCTTCCTTTTGTGCACTCTACTTCCTTTGCGAATTTCACACTTAGCACGATTCGACACGACCAAATTTTGCACTCTATGCCCCTCGATAGAACTTTGCACACATCGACAACTTGCACACTGCTCACTATGACCGAACTTCACACTCTGCGTGCTATCTCAAAACTATGCACATCTCCACTCAAGCAACTCTTCAAACAACCTTCCTTTTATAACAATATTTTTCATGATGAAAACTCTAATCTCAGTCGGCTGTAAACCCTACTCTCCGTCGACTGCAAACCCTAGTCTTCATCGATTGCAAACCCTAATCTTCGTCGGCTTACATCGGTCTTCGTCGGCTTCAACTACCCTTGTAACTCTTCTATTGCTGTTGCCGCGAAAACACAACATGTCACGATATCGTGACACTTTCGCCTCCATACGCTTTCTCTTAGCTTTGGCCCGCGAGAATACAACATGTAGCGATATCGCTACACTTTTCCTCCATACGCTTTCTCTTAGCTTTGGCACATGAGAATACAACATGTAGCGATATCGCTACCCTTTTTCTTTCATACACTTTCTCTTAGCTTTAGCCCATGAGAATACAACATGTAGCGATATCGCTACACTTTTCTTTCTTACTCTCTTCTTCTTTGGGGGATGTGGATATGCCTTTTTTTGTCACGAAAATGCGACATGTCGCGATATCGTGACACTTTTTCTCCTTAGCGCTTTATCTTGCCTTTGGGTCACGAAAATGCGACATGTCACGATATCACGACACTTTTTCTCCTTAGCGCTTTTTCTTGCCTTCGGGTCATGAAAATCCGACATGTCGTGATATCGCGACACTTTTTCTCCTTAGCACTTTTACTTGCCTTTGGGTCATGAAAATGTGACATGTTGCGATATCGTGACACTTTTTCTCCTTAGCACTTTTTCTTGCCTTCGGGTCACGAAAACCCGACATGTCGCGATATCGTGACACTTTTTCTCCTTAGCGCTTTCTCTTGCCTTTGGGTCATGAAAACCTGACATGTCACGATATCGCGACACTTTTTCTTTCGGACTCTCTCTCTTGCAACATGTCATGAAATCGCGACACTTTTTCTTCCGTACAAACTTCCTTGCAATATGTCACGAAATCGTGACACTTTTTCTACTTGTCTTTTTCTCTTCCGATATGTCGTGAAATCGTGACACTTTTTCTTTCGTACTATCTTTCTTGCAATATGTCATGAAATCGTGACACTTTTCTTACTTGTTCTTTTTCCTTCGAACTTGTCGTGAAATCGTGACACTTCTTCCTGCTCTTTCTCTCTCTTCGAACTTGTCGCGAAATCATGACAGTTTATCCTGCCTTTTCTCTCTCTTCCAACATGTCACGAAATCGTGACAGTTTTTCTTGCTTTTTCTCTCTCTTCCAATATGTCACGAAATCGTGACAGTTTTTCTTGCCTGTTGTATATGTCGCGATATCGCGACACTTTTCTTACTTGTCTTTTTCTTTGATCTTTTGCATATGGGCCACTTCGGTTTTCTTGGACAATCCTTGTACATACTCTGAGTAACCTTTGAACTCCTGTCTTCTACATCTGAAAGGCTTTTGAACTTCCTATCCACTGCATCAATAGATCTAACTGACTGTGTTGACAACAATGACAATACTATTGTTGCACCTTGCTCAACAATCTCCCCCTTTGGAATTGTTGGCAACACACATGCAAATTCCTTAATTTCTTGAAATTCTTCTCCCCCTTTGACAATAATACCAAAGGGCTGCTGCAGACTCCCCCTGAGTCCATGCACAACATTCTCAGGCACAAATTAATGCAGTTAGCAAAAATTTCAAACATGAGCAAAAAGATAATCAAATATTTACATGCTCCCCCTAAGAATGTGATCCCTGTAGCTAGTCAATTCTTGGGAAGTGTGACCACTCCCAATTTATTGTGGAGGTACTCAAAAACTTCCTTGGGCAATGGTTTTGTGAAGATGTCTGCTACTTGTTCTGTAGTTGGAACAAAATCCAACTTAACCTCACCTTCTGCAACTTTCTCCTTCAAAAAATGATATCTGATGGCAATGTGCTTTGTGCGTGAATGCATAACTGGATTCTTGGAGATGTTAATGGCATTGGTGTTATCACACTTAATTGATATCGGCTCACTGAAGCTAATACCAAGATCTTTCAGGGTTTGTTTCATCCATAATACCTGCGTACAACAAGTTGTAGCTGCAATATATTCTGCCTCTGCTATCG
Source organism: Wollemia nobilis (assembly GCA_028583015.1). Classification (NCBI taxonomy): domain Eukaryota; kingdom Viridiplantae; phylum Streptophyta; class Pinopsida; order Araucariales; family Araucariaceae; genus Wollemia; species Wollemia nobilis. The sequence continues at coordinate 2,985,954 of JAQPPZ010017010.1, read as the reverse complement.
ATAGAGAAACTGATTCTTGTTTCTTACTGTGCCATGCGACCAATCTGTCTCCTAGATAGAAAGCACCTCCACTTGTACTCTTTCTGTCATCTACACATCCTGCCCAATCTGCATCTGAATACGAAAGAAGGGTGAAGTCTTTACCTTTCGGATACCATAACCCATATTCCATAGTACCCTTGAGATACCGAAGAATCCTTTTTACTGTTGTCACATGAGTCTCCTTAGGATCAGCTTGAAATCGTGCTACCATGCATACTGCCTGTAAAATATCTGGTCTGGTAGCTGTCAGGTACAGTAAGCTTCCAATCATGGATCTGTACATAGTTTGATCAACAGGTGGAGATTTGTCATCCTTGCTCAACTTACAACTGTCGTCATGGGAGTGCTAAGCGGCTTACAGTCCTCCATTGTGAACCTTTTTAACATCTCTTTTACATATTTAACTTGAGAAATAAATATGCCCTTCTTACTTTGATTAACTTGCAATCCGAGGAAATACGACAGTTCTCCAATCATTGACATTTCAAATTCTTTCTGCATCTTATTTGCTAAGTCCTTGCACGACTCATCTTTGTTGCTGCCAAATATGATATCATCTACGTATACAACAAGAACAATAAGATGCCCATTTTCTATTTTGACATACAAATTACTATCCACCATACCTTTCTTGAACCTTTGTTGAGTGAGATAGTTGTCTAGCCTTGCATACCATGCCCGGGGTGCTTGTTTTAAGCCATATAATGCTTTCTTTAGCCTGCAAACAAAGTTTGGATCATCACCAAGTTGGAACCCATCTGGTTGCTCAATGTAAACCTCTTCTTCAAGTTTCCCATTCAAAAACGCTGATTTCACATCCATTTGATAAACTTTGAAATTTTTGTAGACTGCCAAGGCCAGAAACATTCTAATTGCCTCTAGTCTAGCTACTGGTGCAAAAGTTTCCTCAAAATCAATGCCTTCAACTTGTGCATAACCCTTGCAAACTAATCTTGCTTTATTTCTGACTACCTGTCCGTCTTCATTCAATTTGTTTCGAAAAATCCATTTAGTTTCGATGATATTTTTGTTTGCAGGTCTAGGTACTAGCTCCCAAGTGTCGTTTTTCTCTATCTGATCTAATTCTTCATTTATTGCCTTCATCCAACTTTCATCTTTGCTTGCATCATCAATATTTTTGGGCTCAATGCTGGATAGTAGAGAGTAGTTACTTACTGCTCTTCTTCTTGTCTGAACTCCAACTTTGGGGTCTCCAATGATTTGCTCTCTAGGATGATTTCTCTGCTAGCTACCTGTTTTGAATTTCTTATTTTCTTCCATTTTTGAATCATAATTTAAATCATCTGAGTCAATTTCCTGTATCTTCTCTATTTTGTTTTCATCATCTCCTTCAATAACCTCTTCATAAATTGGGTAGTTTGTTTCATAGCTAATTACTCGTTCTCTACCTTCATCAAATTTAACATCGACATTGTCCACAATTTTCTTTAGCCTTTTGTTGTAGCATTTGTAAGCTTTGCTTTTTGATGAATATCCGACAAAAATACCTTCATCCGCCCTATCTTCAAACTTACCAAGATTATCTTCAGTTCTTTTGATGTAGCACTTGCTGCCAAAAACTTTGAGATATTTTGTTGTTGCCCTTTTTTCGAACCACAGCTCATAAGGAGTTTTATTTTCACGTGTTCTCAGCATGTACCTATTTTGGATATACACTATAGTGTGGACTGCTTCTTTCCAAAATCTGTCTGCTACTCTGCTTTCAGCTAGCATAGTCCGTGCCATTTCCTGCACTGTCTTGTTCTTTCTTTCTACCACTCCATTCTGCTGAGGTGTCCTGGCTGCTGAAAACTGTCTCTTAATTTCGAACTTCTCACAGTACTCTGTAAACTCCTCTGAAATGAATTCTCCTCCTCTGTCTGATCTTAGACATTTGATCCTCTTTCCTGTTTCATTCTCAACTTGGTTTTTGAAAATCTTGAACATATCAAAGGCTTCCGATTTATGTTTCAAGAAAAATATCCATGTCATTCTAGAATAATCATCAATGCACAACATAAAATATTTGTCACCATTTATGCTTTGTGTTCTCATGGGACCACATAAATCAGTGTGAATTAGTTCCAGAGGTTTGCTTGTGTTGTATTCTTTGGTTTTGAATGTGACTCTAGTTTGCTTCCCCTTTTGGCATGAAGCACAAATGCTATTTGCAGGTTTGTTGATGGTTGGAATATCTCTCACTACCCTTTTTGAGGTGATTTTTAATAGATTATCAAAGCTGATGTGACCGAGTCTCTTGTGCCACAACCAATTTTCTTCTTCCTATCCAATAAAATAGGTTCCCTTTGAAGTTTTTGAGAGCGTGTACAGGTTACCAGATGTCCTTGATCCTGTTGCTATCAATTTTCCACTGTTTGTTTTTCTGACTTCACAACCCTGCTTCATAAAGACTACTTCATGACCTTTATCACAAATCTGACTTACACTCAATAAATTATGTTTCAACCCATCCACAAACAAGACTTCTTCTGACTTGATCCTTCCATCACTGATTTTAACTGAGCCTTTGCCGACTATCTTGGCTCCATCATTATTTCCAAATTTTACTGATCCTCCTTCATATTTTTGTAACTTCTCAAATTTTTGTTTGTCACCTGTCATATGACTGGAACATCCACTGTCAAGTATCCATGGTACATATTTATTCTATGCTTTGAATGCGGTTTGTACGATCAAAGATTCCTTTTCTTCCTTCAGTTGCTCTTTTCCTTTCCACATTGTTTTGATAGTAGTTTTGGGCTCTTGTTTTGCCTTTCCCTTATCAGTAGTTTGAGTAGGTTTTTCGGGAAGTTTTTTATTCTGACTCATCCTGTATGGTTGAAATTTTCTTCCCTAAAACTGATTTGATGTAAATGTATTTCTACAGTTTCTTGCAATGTGCCCAAACTTATGACAGTTATAACATTCCACTGTATAATTCATCAGAGGAGAAAAAACATTTCTACTGGTGAAATTCCTTGGTCTTACATTATATTTGGAGTCTGAGATTTTATGCCCATAGCCATTGCATTTAAAATAGAAACCAGAGAAAGGATAATTGAACCTGGGTGATGGTCTTTGCCATGTTGCCGTAGGAGCCATAGGTCTTCTTCTTCTTTGATGTGTGACTTTGGTGAATCCATCATTGTCAATTCTCCCATTGTGCCTGGCATTAATGCTTTCTCTTGCATGATACATTTTTCCTTGATCAACCTGTTTCTTAGCTTCATTCTTTATGGATTCTGCATTTCTGGCCTTTGATCCACTTGATGATTCTCCTTCGATGAAGCCTAGACCAAATTTGATGCCTGCAGGTCTTTGGTCATTTAAGATCTTATCCAACTTCATAGAACTTTCTTCACGTTTGTGATAACAACTAATTTTCTTATTCATCTCTTCTAGCTGCATTCTTAAACCAACAATCTCTTCTTCTAACTTGTTGCAATGATCTATTTTCATTGTTAATAGCACTTCGAGATCTTCGAAGATTTTCTTAGATTCTTCTATCTATACTTTTAAGTTGGTTATGATTCCATTTGCATCCTCAAGCTTTCTTGATAGTTTCTTATTCTTTTTCTTTTCTATCTCCCACTCTTCAAGTGCAGATATCAACTCACCTTCTAGATCTACTTCAGCCTCGAGATTCTCACCACAAACTTCAGACGTCACTCCTTCCTTTTCTGATTTAACTTCTTCAAAAGCCATAAAAAGAGCTTCATCTCTTTCTTCTTCAGACTCTTCTCCGGAGCTATTTTCTGATGAACTGACATTCTTGGAGATGAAACTTTTCTTTTTGAAGTTGCCTTTTCTGAAATTCGTTTTCATCTTCCAATCACTTCTTTCTTGGTGGGATCCTTCATCATTTTTGTTCTTCTCTTTAAGTGGACATTTAGTCGCAAAATGCCCAATGCCTCCACAGTTGAAACATTTAAATGGTAGCTTCCCTCTGTATTTTCCTTTCCCTTTTTTTAGTTTTCTAACAAAGTTTGCTTCCATTTCATCTGATGTTTCTTCTTCCTCGGACTCTTGTTTTGTGTTTTTATTTTTAAGGGCTTTGAAAGCTGCTTCTCTGTCAATGGGTTTAGATCTTCCTATCCTCATCTCATATGCAGTCAAAGAACCATACATCTCATCTATACTAAAATAATTTAGATTTTTAGCTTCTTCTATCACTGAGACTTTGGAATCAAACCTCTGAGGAAGAGATCTTAATACCTTTTTCATGATAGTAGAGTCATCGATATCCTCGTCGAGTCCTCTGATCGCATTGATGATTCCATTTACTCTCAGCATGTATGCCTCAATGTTTTCATCGTCATTCATCTTCAATGCTTCAAACTGAGCTCGATGTGTCTGCAACTTGGCCTCCTTGATCTTATCATCTCCTTCATGAATACTCCTCAGTTTGTCCCATATTTCTTTTGTCGATTTATAGTTCATGACTTTTACGAGTTCACTGTCTGCTAATCCGCACAAGATGGCATTCGTTGCTTTTGAGTTACTCTCAAACAGTTTCTTTTCATCAGCCTCTTTTGGAGGAGTGGTGGGAACTGTGTATCCACTAACTACTGAATCCCAGATGTCGTATCCCAAAGCACAGAGATATGTCTGCATCTTGATCCTCCAGAACGCGTAATTAGATCCATCAAACAATGGTGCTTTGTTTGATGAGAAGCCTTCACCACCTGCCATTGTGTTACTTCCAAGATCACCCTAGCTGGTTAAGCTTGTATAGGGACTTAGCTCTGATACCAATTGTTAGTCTTACAATGGCACTGAGAGGGGGGGTGAATCAGTGTAGCTCTTTAATCATGAATTAACAGCTCTTAAAATAGCAACAATTAAAACTTATAAATAGATACAACAAGTACAACAAGAGAACATCACACAACACAAGATTTAACAAGGTTCACCAATGTGGCTACTCCTCAAGAATGACTGCTTGGACTACCATCCAAATCCAGCCTTTGCAAAGCAACAACTTTACAAACAATTTACCAGCACCCACTAGAAGGAGCACCAACCCCTTATTTATCTGCACCAACAGAAAGGAGCACTAACCCTTGATTTACCAACACCTACTGGAAGGAGCACCAACCCCTGATGCCAAGCTACAACCTGGACTTGAATTATGAGTCTAGAAGATTATCAGAGAGATACCTTTGCATTTACCACACCCCGACTAGTCTGTTTCACTTTTGCGATCTCTGCACACTCTGCTCTCTCTACGAAATCACTTCACCCAAACTGTTGCGTCACAATCGAACGATCGTCTTCTTCCTTTTGTGCACTCTGCTTCCTTTGCGAATTTCACACTTAGCACGATTTGACACGACCGAATTTCACACTCTGTGCCCCTCGATAGAACTTCGCACACATCGACAACTTGCACACTGCTCACTATGACCGAACTTCGCACTCTACGCACTGTCTTCGAACTTCGCACTCCACAACACTAGCAACTCTTCAAACAACCTTCCTTTTATAACAATATTTTTCATGATGAAAACTCTAATCTCAGTCGGCTGTAAACCCTACTCTCAGTCAGCTGCAAACCCTAGTCTTCGTCGATTGCAAACCCTAATCTTCGTCGGCTTACATCGGTCTTCGTCGGCTTCAACTACCCCTATAACTCTTCTGTTGTTGTTGCCATGAAAACACAACATGTCATGATATCATGACACTTTCACCTCCGTACGCTTTCTCTTAGCTTTGGCCCATGAGAATACAACATGTAGCGATATCGCTACACTTTTTCCTTCGTACGCTTTCTCTTAGCTTTGGCCCAAGAATACAACATGTAGCGATATCGCTACACTTTTCTTTGCGTCCTTTCTTAGCTTTGGCCTCGAGAAAATAACATGTCGACGATATCGCTACACTTTTCTCTTCTCTTACTTTCCCCAGAATACAATGTAGCGATATTGACACACTTTTCTTCTTACTTTCTCTCTCCTCCTTTAGGGTCGTGAAAATGTGACATGTCGCGATATCGTGACACTTTTTCTCCTTAGCGCTTTATCTTGCCTTTGGGTCACGAAAATGCGACATGTCGCGATATCGCGACACTTTTTCTCCTTAGCGCTTTTTCTTGCCTTCGGGTCACGAAAACCTGACATGTCACGATATCACGACACTTTTTCTCCTTAGCGCTTTTACTTGCCTTTGGGTCATGAAAATGCGACATGTCGTGATATCGTGACACTTTTTCTCCTTAGCACTTTTTCTTGCCTTCGGGTCGCGAAAACCCGACATGTCACGATATCGCGACACTTTTTCTCCTTAGCACTTTCTCTTGCCTTCGGGTCATGAAAACCCAACATGTCACGATATCGTGACACTTTTTCTTTCGGACTCTCTCTCGTGCAACATGTCATGAAATCGCGACACTTTTTCTTCCGTACAAACTTCCTTGCAATATGTCACGAAATCGTGACACTTTTTCTACTTGTCTTTTTGATGCAGGAGCATCCGAGGGCAGCAGAGCAATCCTGCACCAACCAAATTTGTCTAAGTGTTTTTGCAAAGAAAAAAAAAAAAAAAAAGTGACCGACGGAGGGTCGCGAAATCGCGACATGTCACGATTTCGTGACATGTCACGAAATCGCGACCGAAACCAGCGACGGAGGCAAAGGTGGACAGAGGGTCACGAAATCGTGACCGAAACCAGCGACGGAGGCGAAGGCGGACGGAGGGTCGCGAAATCGTGACATATCACGAAATCATGACCGCAACAGAGGCAAGGGCTTCGGTAGTACAGAGGGTCGCAAAATCGTGACATGTTGCAATTTCACGACATGTCGCAAAATCGTGACCGCAACGGAGGCAGGGGCTTCAGCAGTATGGAGGTCACAAAATTGCGACACCACAGCTCAGGACGAAGGCACAGTAGAAGGACGTCGTGATATCGTGACATGTCGCGATATCGTGACCAAAACAGAAGAAAGGGGACGCGTGAGAAATACGTCGCGATATCATGACCAAAACAAAAGAAAGGGGGCGCGTGAGAAATACGTCGCGATATCACGACAGGGCGTATTTTCGCGCCGAAAGATGAAGACGAAGAGGCGGAAAGTGACACGTGTCGAATACCTAGGCGATGAAGCGACACGGGGAGGCGAAACGAAAGGTTCTGGAAGAGGAAACGAAGGGCCGCCAGCTGGAAATGGAGCGCCACCTAAGAACCTTTAAAAAGGGAAACAAAGGCATGCACAAGGGATGGAAAAATTGCTAATTGGAGAAGATCATCACATGGCATTGGGTGAAAAAGACGCCATTCTTTTGCAACTTAGGAATAAACAGCCGTGACTGTAATTTTTGGCTATGATTGTTATTGTAACTTTGGGCCGCATGCGAATGGAAATAAAACAATATTTTTTTTCTTTCTATGAATATTGTGCTGTCATCTTCGACGCATGCGAATGAATAAACTATTCTTTTCTTCCCTGTGAATGTGGTGCCGTGACTGTAATGTTCGGTCGTATGTGAATAACATAAGATGTTTTCTTTTTGTTTCTATGATTCTGGCTCTCGATCAAGCATAAAAATGATTTCTTTTTCACTGTGATTTTGGCTCTCGATCAAGTGGTATCAGAGCGAGTGATTCTGAGTGTGCAAACAGAACGCCGAACGTGAGGCAGTTTGCACCAGGATCTATGGAAGGATTATGAGAAGAGAGAACGGGAGTGCTTGAGTAGTGTAATAGAGAAATCGTGAGCAGGATGCCTCCAAAAAGAAATCATGGTCACGAGAGAAATGTGGCGCAGGATGAAGATTTCAGAGCGTTGCAGAGACAAGTGCAAGCCCTGCGGGAAGAATTGCGAAAAAGGACCGAACCTAAGGGAGAAGAACAGAGTGACGATGAAGCACAGGAAGCGAGGGTCCGTCAGATGATGAAGATGCATTGGATCCTTCTGAAGCTAGAGTGTTGAAAGCTCTATCTCAGGCCGGGAAGAGACCAAAGTTTGATGTCTCTACATATTACGGGCACCTCAACCCAGAAGAGTTGATTGATTGGATCAACGATATGGAGGAATACTTTGAGTATGAGGAGGTGGCGGATCCAGACCGGATAAAATTTGCAAAAACAAGATTAAAAGGCCATGCTAGTTTATGGTGGAAAGGAATACAACTCGAAAGAAATAAAAATGGAAAGGAGAAAATAACCAGATGGGACCGAATGGTGGAGAATCTGAAGAGACAATTTATTCCCGTGGATTACGAGTTGGACCTGTTGAGGAGAATGCAGAGTCATGAGGCAAGCAGGCAAGTCTGTCCAAGAATACACAGAAGAATTCTACAAGATCTCCATCAGAACTGGCCATTCGGGGGCTAATAAGGAGAAAGTAGCTAGATACATCAACGGGTTGAGAATGAACATTCAGGAAGAGCTCAGCTTGATCAGAATAGCCACCATAGAAGATGCATACCAGTTGGCCTTGAAGGTAGAAGAGAAACTAAACAGAAGATTCGAAGGCAACCAGAGAGGAAGGGATCGTGGTGGAAGAACCGGTGGAAGAACGGTGGAGGAAATTACCGAGACCAGAAGAAGACTAGGGAAACAAGCAAACCCCAGGAACAGAAAAAGGAGAATACCTACCGCCCGCGTGATCAGAACAATGACTACCAGAGAGGAAGAGGTAGACCTGGACGTGGGTATGGAAGAGGGGTATTCCATGGAACCTGTTTCCAGTGTGGAGAAGAAGGACACCGGTCATACGAATGTCCTCAACACCAAGAAAGGACGGACAGGAGACACGAGGGTCATGCCAGAGCTATTGTGGCAGATGAAGGTGCGAGTCAGAACACTCTAAAGAGGCGAGAAGGAGGAGAAGTGTTGATGATGAAAAGAAAACTGTTGAATGAGGAAAAAGAACCGAGAACGAGAGGAAGAGCCTATTTCGCACGAGGTGCAAATGTGCAGGGAAGGTCTGTAATGTTATCATTGATAATGGTAGCACAGACAACTTAGTTTCAGAAGAGATGGTTAATAAGTTGAATTTGGGGAAGAGGAAGCACCCGCATCCATATCGGATTGCATGGTTGCGAGAAAGACCACAAAGCACTTGTCGGTGAACGAGTGCTTGGTCAAATTTCACATTGGGAATTATCAAGATGAGGTCCTATGTGATGTATTGCCAATGGATGCTTGCCATTTGTTGTTGGGAAGACCATGGCAATTTGATAGACGTGCAGTGCACGATGGGCATGCAAATACGTACTCTCTAACGAAGGATGGAGTACGTCACAAATTGAAGCCACTGAAGGAAGTGGATGAGAAAGTGTGTAGTAGTGCCAGAATCTGCCTGGTGGAAGGAAGACAGTTTTTGGAAGGTCTGAAGAGGGATTCAATGTGTTATGCATTAATCCCTACTGTTAAGAAAGAACAGTACACAGATGTTCCAGCAGAGGCCGAACACTGTTAGAAGAATTTCCAGACATCATATCAGACAATGTGCCTGAGGGTTTACCACCGATGAGAAAGATCAGTCACCATATTGATTTGGTACCCGGATCTAGTTTACCCAACAAGGCAGCCCACAGAATGACTCCTGTGGAAAGTGAGGAGCTGAGCGAGACAAGTCCATGAGTTGTTGAAAAAGGGACTGATTCGAGAAAGCTTGAGTCCATGTGCGGTACCTGCAGTACTAGCACCAAAGAAGGATGGGGAGTGGAGGATGTGCACGGACTCCCGAGCTATAAACAAGATCACCATCAAATACAGATTTCCATTACCAAGGATGGATGATATTATGGACTGTTTGAGTGGAGCCAAGTACTTCACCAAGATTGACCTGAAGAGTGGCTACCATCAGATTCGGATCAGAGAAGGAGATGAGTGGAAAAGCTGCTTTCAAAACCGAGAGAAGGTTTATATGAGTGGTTGGTCATGCCATTTGGGCTAACCAATGCACCAAGCACTTTCATGCGGTTGATGAATGAAGTCGTTGAAGGAGTTCTTAGGCAAGTTTGTTATTGTCTATTTGGATGACATTTTGATATTCGGTAGAACCCTGGAAGAGCACTGATGCACATCGGGAGGGTTTTGAGAAGGTGAGGGAAGAACAGGTTGTTGATCAACTTGAAGAAGTGCAATTTTGTGAAGAAGGAGTTGGTATACCTAGGATTTGTCATCTCGGTTGAAGGTCTGAAGATGGACCCAGAAAAGGTGAGGGCTATCATTGAATGGCCTACTCCAAGAAGCACTTTTGAAGTGAGATCATTTCATGGTTTAGCCGGTTTTTACAGGAAATTCATCAAAAATTTTAGCGGTATTTGTGCACCCCTTACAGAGACAATGAGAGGGGATAGGAAAGACTTTAAGTGGACCTTGGGAGCTGACAAAAGCTTTGATATGTTGAAGAAGAAGGTCATTGAGCAACCTGTTTTAGCACTTCCAGACTTTAATAAGGTATTTCAGGTGGATTGTGATGCCAGTGGTAGTGCCATTGGAGCTGTCTTTGAGTCAAGAAGGTAAGCCTGTTGCTTACTTCGAGTGAGAAACTCAATGATGCCGGGAAAAAGTATTCGAGTGTATGATCAAGAATTCTATGCCATAGTTCGGTCCTTGAAGAAGTGGAGACATTATTTGCTGCCAAAAGAGTTTGTGTTATATCTCGATCATCGGGCCTTACGGTATATAAACGGCCGGGGAAAAGCTGAACCGAGAGGCACTTGAAGTGGGTTGAGTTTCTCCAAAGCTATACCTTTGTGTTAAAGCACGAAGCGGAAAATCAAACAGAGTTGCGAGATGCCTTAAGTAGAAGGCAGAATTTGCTGATTGAAATGACGGTGGAAGTGGTAGGATTCGAAGAAGCTGAAGGGCCTGTACCACTGAAGATCCGATTTTGCAGAAGCCTGGAAGGCTTGCTCGGCACTTATTACTGTGGACGGGACAAAATGGTTGGATTTTCTAATCCAAGATGGAATGTTGTTCGAGAGGAAGTAGATTATGCATTCCAAGGAGTTCCATGCGGGAAAACTTAGTCAAAGAGAAACACGGCGGAGGGTGAGTTGGACATTTTGGCCGGGATAAGACCATTGCCCTAGTGAGTGAGAACTATTATTGGCCACAGCTACGGCGAGGATGTGAACAAGTTTGTGCAAAGTTGCGAGAATATGCCAAATGGCAAAAGGAGTGAGGCGAACACGGGATTATATCGGCCGTTACCTGTACCTGAGAGGCCATGGGAGGACATCAGCATGGATTTCATTCTTGGGTTGCCGAGAACACGAGAGGGAAATGACTCCGTATTTGTGGTGGTTGACAGATTCTCCAAGATGGCACATTTTATTCCCTACCAGAAAACAAGTGACGCGGTTCACATTGCGGGATTATTTTTCAAGGAAGTGGTACGACTTCACGGTCTACCAAAAAGCATAGTTTCTGATAGAGATACAAAGTTTGTTGGGTATTTTTGGAGAACATTGTGGAAGAAGTTGAAGACGGATCTGAAGTTCGGTTACGCATACCACCCACGGATCGATGGACGGACGAGAGGTGGTAAATAGAAGTCCGGGTAATTTGTTAAGATGCTTGATAGCGAGATAAACCCAAGGGATGGGATTTGGTTTTGCCGCAGGCGGAATTTGCATACAACAATTCTGTCAACAAGAGTACAAACAAATCTCCATTCCAAGTCATATATGGAAACAGCCCAAGAAATGTTTATGAGCTGAGGAAATTAGATAAAGGAGAAAAGTGCAGTGCAGAGGCTGAGGAATTTGCGAAACAGATGAAGAACCTGCATGAAGAAGTAAAGAAACAAATTACAAAAATGAATACTCAGTACAAGACAAGAAGCGAGACCAAAAGAGGCGGTTCAAAGAGTTCGAAGTGGGAGATGAGGTCATGGTCCATCTCGAGAAAAGAAAGGTTTCCAGCCAAAACTTATAACAAATTGAAGATGAAGAAATTTGGGCCTTGCGAGAATACTGGAAAAACGGGAGTCAGGAAATGCATATAAAGTGGAATTGCCAAGTGGGCTTGACATTTCACCTATTTTTAACATATCAGATTTAGTGAAATACCATGAAGGGGATAGTAGTGAGGCACCATGTGCAGAGTTGTGGAGTATTCCAGCATCTACTCCAACCACAGATGAGATAGAGGAAATACTGGACACAAGAGAAGGCGAAGTACCAGAAACAGACAGTATTTTGAATATTTGGTCAAGTGGAAGGGCAGACCGGTAGAAGATGCAACTTGGTTGTCCAAAACGGAGGTTGACCGCCTGGGTCTCCCTCCAACAGTTCAAAAGTGAGGATCACTTCTCAATCTACCAGGGTGTACGATGCGGGGAGCATCCGAGGGCAGCAGAGCAATCCTGCACCAACCAAATTTGTCTAAGTGTTTTTGCAAAGAAAAAAAAAAAAGGGAGAGGCCGACGGAGGGTCACGAAATCACGACATGTCCGATTGCGACATGTCGCGAAATCGTGACCGAAACCGAGAGGAGGTAGGCGGACGGAGGGTCGCGAAATCGTGACAGTCGGATTTGTGACATGTCAGAAATCGTGACAGAAACCAAGAGAAGGGAAGGCGGACGGAGGGTCACAAAATCGTGACGCAACGAGAGGCAAGGGCTGGACGGAGGGTCACGAAATCATGACATGTCACGATTTCGTGACATGTCGCGAAATCGTGACCACAACAGAGGCAAGGGCTTCGAGTACGGAGGGTCGCAAAATCGCGACACAACTTAAGACGAAGGCACGGTAGAAGGACGTCGCGATATCGCGACATGTCGCGATATCGCGACCAAAACAAAAGAAAGGGGCGCATGAGAAATACGTCGCGATATCGCGACAGGTCGCGATATCGCGACCAAAACAAAAGAAAGGGGAGGAGAAAGTGACACGTGTCAAATACCTGGGCGATGAAGCGACACGGGGAGGCGAAACGAAAGGTCTGGGAGAGGAAACGTAGGGCCGCCAGCTGGAAATGGAGCGCCACCTAAGAACCTTTAAAAAGGGAAACACAGGCATGCACGAGGGATGGAAAAGTTGCTAATTCGAGAAGATCATCACGTGGCATTGGGCGAAAAAGATGCCATTCTTTTGCAACTTAGGAATAAACAGCCGTGACTGTAATTTTTGTCTGTGACTGTAACTTTGGGCCGCATGCGAATGGAAATAAAACAATATTTTTTTTCTTTCTGTGAATATTGTGCTGTCATCTTCGACGCATGCGAATGAATAAACTGTTCTTTTCTTCCCTGTGAATGTGGTGCCGTGACTGTAATGTTCGGTCGTATGTGAATAACATAAGATGTTTTCTTTTTGTTTCTGTGATTCTAGCTCTCGATCAATTATAAAAATGATTTCTTTGTCACTGTGATTTTGGTTCTCGATCACTTTTTATCTTTCGATATGTCATGAAATCGCAACACTTTTTCTTCCGTATTATCTTTCTTGCAATATGTCACGAAATCGTGACACTTTTCTTGTTATTTTTCCTTCGAACTTGTCATGAAATCGTGACACTTCTTCCTGCTCTCTCTCTGTCTTCGAACTTGTCGCGAAATCATGACAGTTTATCCTACCTTTTCTCTCTCTTCCAACATTTCACAAAATCATGATAGTTTTTCTTGCTTTTTCTCTCTTCCAATATGTCGTGAAATCATGACAATTTTTCTTACCTATTGTATATGTCGCGATATCGCGACACTTTTCTTACTTGTCTTTTTCTTTGATATTTTGCATATGGACCACTTCAGTTTTCTTGGACAATCACTGTACATACTCTGAGTAACCTTTGAACTCCTGTCTTCTGCATCTGAAATGCTTTTGAACTTCCTGCCCACTACATCAATAGATCTAACTGACTGTGTTGACAACAATGACAAAACTGTTGCTACACCTTGCTCAACATATTCATGAAGAAGACTATGAGATCAAGGAGACCAAGTTACAAACTCATCAAGCTCAATTCGAAGCTTTAAAGTTAAATGACGATGAGAACATAGAGGATGATTTTAAAAAGGAAATAGGTGGAGGTCTTCTCATGACACTCGAAGAAGAAATAGAAAAAGAACAGGAATGTGATAAAGAAGAATTTGATGTAGAAATAAATTTGAAAGAGGAACTAATTGCAGCTCTGGATGAATTGAAGATAGAAAGAAAAAAGAATAAGGAAATCTCAAGAAAGCTTGAGGATGCAAATGAAATAATAACCAGTTTGAAAGTACAGGCAAAAGAATTCAAAAGGATTGAAGAAACTCTCAGGTCACAGATCAATGAGAAAGATATTGGTTGCTGCAAACAAGAGGAAGAGATTTTTTTATTGAAGAAACAACTAGAAGAGGCCAATACAAATCTCAAATTCAAGAAGAGCATAGAGTTTCTAGATAAAATGATAAGCCAACAAAGAAGCTCCACGGATAAGCGTGGTCTTGGATATGAAGCTGAACAACCTTCATCTTCCAACTCTGTAGAGAAGAAGTTCACTGTTGAAGGATCGAAGCAAGAAAAGTTTGAAGCTGAATCTTCAAAAGGAAGAAAATATCAAAGGAGATCTATAGCAAAGCAACCACAACAAAAGAGGTTCTATCACTCTCACTCTTTTCATAATAATACTTTTAATGGCTATTGTTTCAGATGCAACTAGTATGGTCACAAGGCAATTTATTGTGATTGAATAAAAAATCAGAGTTATGCTGGTAGAAATACTTTTATGTTTTTGAGTGAAAAAAATGTACAATGTTTTCAATGTAATGGTCATGGGCACATAGCAAGGTTTTGTCCAAGCATTTTTGTATCTAATCTAAGGCAAAACAGTAGATTTCATCAGACGCAAAGAACGCAACATAGACAGGGAATATATCAGGTACATAAAAAGAAAAATAATCATTCATCAAGGATGCACAAGAGACAACCACACAAGAGAAATTTTCGAGTTCATGAAAAGGTGCAAAATAGGGATATAGTTGAAAAATCCAAGCCCAAGTTCAAGAAAGTTTGGAGAAAGATAGAAGAAAGGAAATCATGTCTCCTTGGACTGAAGGAGACTACTCCGATATTGCACTAAGCAACTCCAGGTAGCACATCCTCAGGGGGAGCAATATTGAAGCTTCATTTTAATGCTCCTATGTATTTGTTTGATTACTTGAGGATGAAAGGCAAGTAGTCAGGAAAGTTGCTGTATAGTTGTCAAAGTGTGTTTTCAGTTCATGTAGTTTGTGGAAGTGTCGTGAAGGGTGGTGATTAAATTGAGAGTTGTCATTATTGGTAGTATTGATATATGTCATTGTTGTACTGGTGATGGTTCTTACTACCACTGTCCAAAGTTAAGGATTATAACAGTTCAGATAATTTTGTTAGTGAAAGAATGAGGCCTTAGCTGCATATATGTGTTTTGTTAAGCAGTGTGTATTTGAACTACACATTGACGTGAAGATTGTTAGATCTATTATGATGCTGTGATGAAAAACATTAAATTTTGATTATTGATTCATGTTTAGCTCATCAAGATGAGCGACTTTTCTTTGTGAATCATACCTATCCGAGGTCCAGAAGTATGAGTTTGAGTAAGGTGCACTATAGTTGGCCGTGAAGTGTTTAACAAAATTTTATCTCCTGATTCGAACAATTGAAAGTAAGGTGTGACCAACGGTGATTGTAGAAAACATAGACCAAGTTGAAAATATAAAAAGGGATTTGGTTGTGTTGTGGTACAGTGTTTGATGCTTGCACAGAGTTGGCAGTAAAATTGTAGTGTCGATACAGTGTTGGACAAAAGTTGGTACAAGTATAATTTGCAGGAAGTATGCATGGTAGCATGATTTCAGGCTAATCCCAAAGAGACTCATGTGACAACATTATGGTGGTTTATTTTTGAAATATCATTGAAGGGAAAATGATTGTTTTTGGTTTCCATTTTCGAAAGTGGTTGGTTGAATGCATCAAGGTTTTCTAAATTGAGAGTTGTGTTTAAACCTTGTGTTATAAGCATAGTGGTTGAAGCCCTTTGGTTGTGAAAGAACTTGAGTTAGAAAAGAACATGAGTATCATTGTTATGTGATATTTGTGGTTGAGCATTGTTGGAATTATTTGAGTTGGTTGATACATACTTGGACTAGGGTTGTGTGAGAGAGAGTTGTCCCTTGTCATGATTGATTGAGCCCTTGAGAAGGCCTTTGGGAAATATTTGAGGACAATGCTGGGACAGTTTTGAGGACAGTGTTGGGACAGATTTCTAAAGAAGATTTGGACAGGTTTTGTATGAGCTTGTTATTTAACATTGGACAAGTTCTATGTGAGCTAGTTAAGCAGGTTCTTAGTGAGCCTATTGATAGAGCTTTGGAGGTGACAAAATACAGAGACAAAGTCTTCTATAATATCACAAGGGTACTATGGAGTATGGGTTATTGTGTCCAAAAGATGTAGATTGTGTAGGATGTGTAGATGACAGAAAGAGTACCAATGGAGGTGCATTCTATCTTGGAGACAGATTGGTCGCGTGGCACAGTAAAAAACAAGATTCAGTTTCTTTATCCACAACAGAGGCAGAATATATTTTAGTGACAGCGTGTTGTACGCAGGAGAAAGTTGCAAAAAGTGAGGTTAAGTTGGATTTTTATTCCAACAAACATATTGTGGAGTGATCATGTTTCCTAAGAATTGACTAGCTATAGGGATCACATTCTCAGGGGAAGCATTTGTGTATTTGTTTATATTTTTTCTCATGTTTGTAATTTTTGCTAACTGTAATAATTTGTGCCTGAGAATATTGTGCATGGACTCAGGGGGAGTCTGCAGTAGCCCTTTGGTATTATTGTCCAATGAGGAGAAGAATTACAAGAAATTGCATGTGTGTTGCCAACAATTCCAAAGAGGGAGATTGTTGAGCAAGGTGTAGCAACAATATTGTCATTGTTGTCAACACAGTCAGATAGATTTGTTGATGCAATGGACAAGAAGTTCAAAAGCTATTCAGATGCAGAAGACAGGAGTTCAAAGGTTACTCAGAGTATGTACAGTGATTTTCCAAGAAGACCTAAGTGACCCATTTGGAAAAGATCAAAGAAAAAGACAAGTAAGAAAAGTGTCGTGATATCGCGACATATTCAGCAAGAAAAACTGTCATGATTTCATGACATGTTGGAAGATAGAGAAGAAGAAAGAAAAACTATCGCAATTTCGTGACATATTGGAAGAGAGAGAAGAAAGAAAAATTGTCGCGATTTCGCAACATGTTGGAAGAAAAAAAGGCAAGTGGAAAAAGTGTCATGATATCACGACATTTTGAGAAGAAAGAAAAACTGTCATGATTTCATGACATGTTTGGAGAGAAAGCGCAAGCAAGAAAAACTGTCGTGATTTCGCGACATGTTCGGAGAGAGCGCAAGCAAGCAAAACTATCACGATTTCGCGACATGTTCGGAGAGAAAACACAAGCAAGCAAAACTGTCATGATTTCACGACATGTTCAGAGAGAGCGCACAAGAAAGAAAAACTGTCACGATTTCGTGACATGTTGGAAGAGAGAAAGGCAAGTAGAAAAAGTGTCGTGATTTCGCGACATATTGCAAGAGAGAGAGTCCAAAAGAAAAAGTGTTGCGATTTCATGACATATTGCAAGAGAGATTGTACGAAAGAAAAAGTGTCATGATTTCACGACATATTGTAGGAGAAAGAGTTCAAAAGAAAAAGTGTCACGATTTCGTGACATATTGCAAGATAGTACGGAAGAAAAAGTGTCACGATTTTGCGACAAGTTGGAAGAGAAAGAGGCAAGTAGAAAAAGTGTCACAATTTCGTGACATGTCGTGTTTTCGCAACCCGAAGGCAAGAGAAAGCGCTAAGGAGAAAAAGTGTCGCGATATCGCGACATGTCACATTTTCGTGACCCAAAGGCAAGAAAAAGCGCTAAGGAGAAAAAGTGTCGCGATATCGCGACATGTCGCATTTTCATGACCCAAAGGCAAGATAAAGCACTAAGGAGAAAAAGTGTCGTGATATCGCGACATGTCGTGTTTTTGTGACCCGAAGGCAAGAAAAAGCGTTAAGGAGAAAAAGTGTCACGATATCGTGACATGGCATGTTTTCACGACCCAAAGGCAAGATAAAACTCTAAGGAGAAAAAGTGTCGCGATATCGTGACATGTCGCGTTTTCATGACCCAAAGGCAAGATAAAGCGCTAAGGAGAAAAAGTGTCACGATATTGTGACATGTCACATTTTCATGACCCAAAGTCAAGATAAAGCGCTAAGGAGAAAATGTGTCATGATATCGCGACATGTCGCATTTTCACGACTAAAGGAGGAGAGACAAAGTAAGAAGGCATAAGTGTCGCGATATCGCTACATGTATTCTCGCGGGCCAAAGCTAAGAGAAAGCATACAGAGGAAAAAGTGTCGCGATATCACGACATGTATTTTCATGGGCCAAATCTAAGAGAAAGCATACAAAAAAAAAAGTGTCGTGATATCGCTACATGTTGTATTCTCGTGGGCCAAAGCTAAGAGAAAGCGTACGAAGGCGAAAGTGTCACGATATCGCGACATGTTGTGTTTTCACGACAATAGCAATAGAAGAGTTACAAGGGCAGTTGAAGCCGACGAAGATCGATGTAAGCCAAAAAATATTAGGGTTTGTAGTCGACTAAGATTAGGGTTTGTAGCCGACTAAGATTAGGGTTTGCAGTCGACTAATATTGGGGTTTACAATCGACTGAGATTAGATTTTTTCATCATGAAAATATTGTTATAAAAGGAGGGCTATTTGGAGAATTGATGTGAGTTGAATATATTGTCGAATGTGTGTTGAAGTGTGTGAATTTCAGTCGTAGTGCACAGAGAGCCAGTCGTGTCGAATCATGCTAAGTGCAAAATTCGTAAAGAGAGTAGAGTGCGCAAAAGGGAGAAGACAATCTTGAAGTTTGACTGTAACAAAGTAGAGTGTGCGAAGTGATTGTGCAGAGAGAGCAGAGTGTGAAGAGAGTGAAAAGGTTGAAGTTCAACCGGGTGTTACTGTGATTGTGTAGAGCGAGAAGAGTGCATAGAGAACGCAAAGGTGAAGTAGACCAGTCAGGGTCTTGTAAAAGTGAAGGTATTATCTGTTAAACTTCTAGATTCAAAATTGAAGTCCAGGTTGGTGCTTGGATTTAGGGGTTGGTACTCCTTCCAATTGGTTTTGGTAAATCAGGGGTTGGTGCTCCTTCCATTTGGTGTTGGTAAATCAGGGGTTGGTGCTCATTTCTGTTGGTGCAGATAAATCAAGGGTTGGTGCTCCTTTTTGTTGGTGCAGATAAATCAGGGGTTGGTGCTCCTTCCAGTTGGTGCTGGTAAATTGATTGTAAAGTTGGTGCTTTGCAAAGGCTGGATTTGGATGGTAGTCCAAGCAGTCATTCTTAAGGAGTAGCCAAATTGGTGAACCTCATTAAATCTTGTGTTATGTTATGTTCTCTTGTGATACTTGCTTTATCTGGTTTTAAGGTTTCATTATTTTAGTTTTAAGAGCTGTGAATTTAAGTTTAAAAAGGACTACACCGATTCACCCCCCCTCTGAGTGCCATTGTAAGACTAAAATTTAATTAAATTATTAATAATATATACCTATATTTATTTTAACATTTAATATTCTCATTTCTCTTTAGAATTCATATACTTTCATATGCTCTTAGCTTCCACAACTCTCTTTTACAATTAATTTTAAAAATTATCAATGTTTTTCCATTATTTATTTATTTATTGGTTATGGGTTTGAAACAAGTGCCACTCCTATTGCACCATGATCACATAGTGGTATTACAATAGCTTGGTTATTGTGTATGTATTTCTAGGTAAGATTAAAATTGGATCTCCTTTTAAAAAATGGAGAAATTTAACTTGTTAAAATAATACTATCATTTTTAATTCTTATTTTTTGGATTTGTATATTTAATAATTTAAGTCAAGAGGCAAATAGAGGTAGAGGTAGGGAGGCAAAGGTAGAAACAGAAAGGCAAAGGTATATCTACGTGGTGGAGGTAGATTATAAAGGTAGAGACAAAGGAAAAATTAGGGAGGCAGAGGTAGATTTGATTAGTGGAGATAGATTACAAAGGTAGAATCAAATTCAAGTGATGGAGGTAAATCTTAGTAGTTGATAGATATGGATGCATGTGTAAAGTTTCTTTCTATCAAGATCATAGTGCAAGTGAAGGCAAGTATATAGAAAACACAAAGACAAAACCAAAAAAACCTTTGAATCCAAATACCTTGTTCTTTTTCTTCTTTTATATTTTTATTTTATAGTACAAACTTTTGAAATCCTAACAAATACATTTGGAGGGGCCAATGCAAGTTCTTGAAATACTAAGATCCCAAGTGTTGGTTAGGAAATATTGAATAAAGCCTAAAATATAAATAAGATAAAGTAAAATAAGTGATATTAACTTGAATCTATCAACTGATACCATGTCTATCTGATGGGGGAGCCAAAATCGCTCAGCCCAAATACTCAAAAAATCTCATTCATTAAACTTGGAAAAATTTACAAAAATGGCAGAGTCTGCCAAATAAACTTCTTTATCCCGAAAGATAGTTTACTTATTTTTATATTACATTACTTTTCCAATTCTGGAAGAAAAACAGTCCACGCAGGTCCAGAATGGCCCTCTTGCCTTCACGTCTACAACCTATCTTCGCTATTTTCTGACCCCCTCTACATGCCTTTGCTTCCCTCTTTTAAACTTTCTGGTGTGACTCTCCGTTTCATCTCTCGTGCCTCTTCGTTGTTCTAGCTTTCAAAACGTTTTGACTCTTGGTCTTCATCTGCTTTCACTGCACCTTGGTGCCACGTGCTTGTCCAGTGCTGCCATTTTAGACTCTGTCCACCTGTCAACCCATGATGATGTTCGGGATACCCATCGCTCGACAATTTCTTTTGTAATGGCCCTTATAACCGCTTGCCTTTCCTTTCCTTTTATTTGGTCACGAAAACGTGACATGTCATGATATCGTGACATTTTTTGCTTTACTGCCTTCCTATCCCTCTTTGAGTCATGAAAATACGACATGTCACGATATCGTGACACTTTTGCTTTTTCGACCTTCCTGCCCTTTGCGAGTTGCGAAAATGCGACATGTCACGATATAGCGACACTTTTGCTTTTCGGTCTTCCTGCCCCTTGCGAGTCATGAAAATGCGACATGTCGTGATATTGCGACACTTTTTCTCTCCTGCACCTCCTCTCGCATTTTGGCCGTGATAATGTGACATGTCGCGATATCGTGACACTTTTTATCCTTTGCGCTTTCTTTCGTCCTTTGGTCCCAATAATGCGACATGTCACGATATCACGACATCTTTCCTTTTCGGCTCCTCTTTCTCCATTTCGGTCATGATATCGCGACACCTTTCCTTTTTGACTCCTCCATTTCGGGTCGTGAAATTGTGACATGTCACGATATCGCGACAACTTTGCTCTCTGCCTTATTTCTCTGTTTCGGGTCACGAAATCGTGACATGTTGCGATATCGCGACAATTTCCTTCCTTGCTTTCTTTCTGCTTTTTTGGTCACGATTTCGTGACTTGTCGCAAAATTGTGACATTTTCTTCTCTGGCCTTTCCTGTCTTCGTTTGGTCACGATTTCACGACATTTCGTGATATCACGACAACTTGGCTTCACGCTTTCTCTCTCCTTCCTGAGTCGCAAAAATGCGACATGTCACGATATCGCGACATTTTTTCTCCATGCTTTCTCTCTCCTTTTTGAGTCGCAAAAATGTGACATGTCGCGATATCGCAACACTTTTCCTTCTTGAGCCTTCTCTTGGCTTTTGGTCTCAATTTTGTGACATGTCATGAAATCGTGACATATTTTCTTCTTGACCGATATGTCGCGATATCGTGACACTTTTTCTACTTTGTTGTATTTTGCCTTTCGTTGGATGCTCCTGCATCAGACAACCGGGGTGGATTGAGAAGTGACCTTCACTTCTGTACTGTTCTATCACCTTATTTTTAACTAGGGCCGTACAAGCTCTCCAAGCTTCAGCAAAATCTAGATCTGCAGGGTACAAATCCTTAAGTTCTTCAAATCCCACAACTTCCACTCTCATTGTCGTCATCAAAATCTTTTCATCCATCTCCTTCAATGGCCTCAACTTGTGAGGCACTCCATCTTTCATCAGAGAGTAGGTATTCGCATGCCCATCATGCACCGCACGTCTGTCAAATTGCCATGGCCTTCCCAACAACACATGGCAAGCATCCATAGGCAAAACATCACACAGGACCTCATCTTGATAAGTTCCAATATGAAATGTAACTAAACACTGCTCACTAACTATTGCTCTATGATATTTTTGCAACCATGCAATCCGGTATGGATGTGGGTGTCTCCTCCTATCTAGCTATAACTTAGTAACCATTTCTTCTAAGACCAAGTTATCAGTACTACCATTATCTATAATGATATTATAGACCTTACCCGAACTTCTGCACCTTGTGCAAAATAGGCTCTTCCTTTGGTCTGGTTCTTTCTCCTCATTCAACAAGGTTCTCCTTGTAACCATAAATTCTCCTCTCTTCGCCTCCTCAGAATGTTCTGATTTAGCACCTTCATCTGCTACAGCAGCTCTAGCATGACCCTCAGGCCTCCTATTCGTCCTCTCTTGGTGTTGGGGACACTCATACACTCGATGTCCCTCTTCTCCACAATGGAAACAGGTTCCATAAAATTGTCCTCTTTTATATCTACCTCTTTCTCTTTGGTAACCATTGTTCTGGTTACGGTGTCTGTAATCATTATCCCCCTTCTGATCCTGACTGTAGCTAGCTTCTTCTTTCTTCTCATCTCGTCCTCCATATATTCTTCCACCATTTCTTTCTCCACGACCTCTTCCTTTCTGCTTACCCTCAAACCTTATGTTCAGCTTCTCTTCAACTTTTAGAGCAAACTAGTAAGCATCCTCAATGGTGCTAATCCTAACCAGACTCAACTCTTCTTGAATACTGGTTCTCAATCCATTGATGTAATGGGCTACCTTCTCCTTGTTAGCCTCAGAATGGCCAGTTCTGATTGAGATCTGGTAAAACTCCTCTGTATATTCTTTGACAGATTTGTTTGACTGTCTTAAACTCTACATTTTTCTCAATAGGTCCAATTCGTAATCTGTAGGAATAAACTGTCTCTTCAAATTCTCTACCATTCGATCCCATCTGGTTATCTTTTTCTTTTCATTTTTATTTATTTCTACCTGCACTCCTTTCCACCATAGGCTAGCATGGCCTTTCAACTTTGTTTTTGCCAATTTGATTCGATATGGATCGATAATCTCCTCATACTCAAAATATTTCTCCAAATCATTGATCCAATCAATCAACTCCTCTGGATTGAGATTCCCAGAATATGTGGAGACTTCAAATTTTAGCTTCTTCCTGATCCGAGATACGACCTTAATTAATCTAGCTTCTGTAGGATCCATTGCTTCTTCTTCTTCTGATGGATTATCAACCTCCCAAGCTTCATCTTCACTATGATATTCTCTTCTTGGTTCAATCCCTCTTCGTAACTCCTCTTGCAGGGCTTGCACCTGCATCTGCAAAGCTCTGAAATATTCTTTAGGTACCACATTTCTCCCACCACCACGGTTTCTTCGTGGAGGATTTCTTCCTCACTCTCTTCTCACAACCCTTCACCACAGATCCTGGTGTAAACTTCCTCACATCTAGCGATCTATTTACACACTCAGGCACTCCCACTCTTCCACAAATCTTGGTGCAAACTACCTCACTTTTGGTGATCTACTCACACACTCAGAAACTCTTGCTCTAATACCACTTGATGGGGGAGAAAAAATCGCTCAACCCAAATACTCAAAAACTCTCATTCATTAAACTTGGAAAAATTTACAAAAATGGCAGACTCTACCAAATAAACTTCTTTATCCCGAAAGATAGTTTACTTATTTTTATATTACATTACTTTTCCAATTTTGGAAGAAAAACAGTCCACACAGGTCCAAAATGGCCCTCTTGCCTTCACGTCTGCAACCTGTCTCCTCTGTTTTTTGACCCCTCTACATGCCTTTGCTTCCCCCTTTTAAAATTTCTGGTGTGACTCTCCGTTTCATCTCCCGTGCCTCTTCATTGTTCTGGATTTCAAAACGTTCCGACTCTTGGTCTTCATCTGCTTTCACTGCACCTTGGTGCCATGTGCTTGTCCAGTGCTACCATTTTAGACTCTGTCCACCTGTCAACCCATGATGACATTCGGGATACCCATCGCTCGACAATTTCTTCTGTACTGGCCCCTATAATCGCCTACATTTCCTTTCCTTTTGTTTGGTTGTGAAAACGTGACATGTCGCGATATTGCGACATTTTTTGCTTTACTGCCTTCCTGTCCCTCTTCGAGTCGTGAAAATGCGACATGTCGTGATATCGCAACACTTTTGATTTTTCAGCCTTCCTGCCCTTTGCGAGTCACAAAAATGCGACATGTTGCGATATCGTGACACTTTTGCTTTTCGGCCTTCCTGCCCCTTGCAAGTCGCGAAAATGCGACATGTCTTGATATCGCGACACTTTTTCTCTCCTACACCTCCTCTTGCCTTTTGGTCACGATAATGTGACATGTCACGATATTGCGACACTTTTTCTCCTTTGCACTTTCTTTCATCCTTTGGTCGTAAAAATGCGACATGTCGCGATATCGCGACATCTTTCCTTTTCGGCTCCTCTTTCTCCATTTCGGTCATGAAATCGCGACATGTCATGATATTGTGACACCTTTCCTTTCTGACTCCTCCTCGCCTTTCGGGTCACGAAATCGTGACATGTCACGATATTGTGATAACTTTGCTCTCTGCCTTCTTTCTCTATTTTGGGTCGCAAAATCGTGACATGTCACGATATCGTGACAATTTCCTTCCTTGCTTTCTTTCTACTTCTTCGGTCACAATTTCGCGACATGTTGTGAAATCGTGACATTTTATTCTCTGGCTTTTCCTGTCTTAGTTTGGTCGTGATTTCACGACATGTCGTGATATCACGACAACTTGGCTCCGTGCTTTCTCTCTCTTCTTTCTGAGTCACGAAAATGCGACATGTCGCGATATCACGACATTTTTGCTCCGTGCTTTCTCTCTCCTTCTTGAGTCGTGAAAATGCGACATGTCACGATATCGTGACATTTTTGCTTCGTGCTTTCTCTCTCCTTTTTGAGTCATGAAAATGTGACATGTCGCGATATCGCGACACTTTTCCTTCTCGAGCCTTCTCTCGGCTTTTGGTCATGATTTCACGACATGTCACAAAATTCGCGACATTTTCTTCTCGGTCGACATGTCGCGATATCGCGACACTTTTTCTACTTTGCTGTATTTTGCCTTTCGTTGGATGCTCCTGCATCACTATCCCATCTCATGACAAACTAATAGTTTTAGAAGAACACACAGGGATGTTTTCAAATAATTTTTCTTTATGATAGAGATGTTTTCTATTGTGATTATAATTTAGATATTTCTCTATCACAAAGAAATATTAGAAAACTTTAAAAAAATCATTCAAGGAGGTTATGCAAAATAAGGAAATAAAGGGGAAACCTATACTTTTGATAGTAGTAAACTGATGGATATAACCAAACAAGCCTTGGAATCATACAAAAAGTTATAACCTAGGAAAAGAAAACATATAAAATTCCCTATAAATACATGGTATGATTCATAATGCAAAGTAGCATGAAGAACCTTGAAATAACTAGACAAATTAAATAAATAACAAGATATATAAATAGCTCGTGAAAATAAAAAAAATACATAAGAGCAAGGAAAAAAGAGCTAATATATATTGCAGAGCATAACCCAAGATAATTTTGGAATGAGCTAAAACAAATAAAAAAACACACAATAATATCAAAGTGAACAATGGTTGTAGGATGCTAAGCAATTATATGAGAGAAACCAATAAAAAGATAACCCTTCGATAATTAACATAGTTGGATTTTTTTATCTGTGAAAGATGTGAAAGAAGGCATTAAGAAAAATGCTTATATCTTAACTAAGATACAATTCACACCATGTCAAATGAGAAATTGGGAGATAGACAATAACTCAAGATGCATGGTTAAAATGAATGTGTCTTTTCCTCACTATTAGTGAATACTAAAAAGTATTTTGTCATGGAATGTGAAGCCTACAAGGAGATCAGTATTGCATACAAGGAAACTCTAAAAGTTAACTCATTAATGGAACCTTTTAAAGAATTGATAATAGGAATAATTATACGGAGAGAAAGTAATGTTTGCAAATAAATAATGTAATATTTAATTTGTAGGTGTTGTTTTATCATTTGCATCTAACAAGATTATTCTATAATTTATTTGATCAATAAGTATGTAATAGGCCAAGAATTCAATCCTACAAATAAATTCTGATATTTAGGATGATTCTTGCCAATACCATAGTAAATATGATATTATTTATAAGGGCCTACTCCATACCTATAAAACAAGAGCTTGGTAATGTAAGAAAACAAGTTTTGTATTGCAAAATATTTCATATTAGTTTGGTATTAGAGCTCAATTATCATCCCTAAGATTTGGTTCTTGTCTATACATGCCAAATCTAGAAGGAAGGTAAATAAGAAAAGGTGTCTTGAGATATTAATGTCAATGCAAGGGGTAAAGACCTTGAGCCTATCAAATTAGCTATGACCCTAGTGGACACCATCTCCTCTACATAGTTTTTTATCAAACATGTATGCATCCTATGATTTGATAGTGTAAAAGTGGATTCCTAGTCCTATTGCCCTAATAGTCAACAATGTGGACAATATTACCAATGTTTCTCTTTCACATGCCAGAGCAACCCCTTGATGACCAAGCATGTGAAGCTTCATCACCTATGCAAAAATGGCTTTTTTCCACACAAAAACCCACTTTACTATCCTATATTATTGCAAATACAAATGGAAACTTTCCTCTTTAGGTGGGTCATTGATGCAAGCAAGTTGGTGATAGAGATAAAAGATATTTGAAATACAAAAAACCTTGGTACTTTTCTTTTTGAGATATATATTTGTTGATGAAGGACCTTGTTTCTACTTTCTCTATGCATGAGATGATATGGCTTATCACAAAGAAATTCTAAGAAAACTAGAATGGTTGATGTACCCATTTGATTGTCTAAATCAAGAAGTAGGAGCTCGCTAGAAAGCAATGTGCTAAGACGTAAAATCCATACAATTTTTTTTTGACAAGTAGCTACCAATTGTATATTTTGATAGAATGCTTCCTTGATGAGCCTTTTGTATTGAAATTATACATAAATGCTCCAAAACATATTATTTACTGATGTGCATACATACAAATCAACATTTTTTAGCTTGCATCAAGTTTGAAGCTTCATGTTTAGTCGTTATTACAATTTTTTGACATAGAGCCTACCAACACCATGAAATTCCTTTAGTAGTGAGTTTCTAAACCAAGTAGAAGCAATCAAGGATGCTACATATTTAGTGCCTTATCACCCCATCATCAATGTTCTTCTAGTTTCTAGTTTGAGCACCTTTCCCTTGAGTAACCTCTCATGTGCATTCTACTATGATAAAGTTGAATAACTCATGACCTATACTCCTATATAATTTTTTACCCTTGGATTCAAAGGTGGATTGATTTGATATTATTTTTAAGAGATAAAGACCAAAAAACATAAAATATTTTCTCTACATGGTAAAATTTTTCAACGAATCTCTCATTCAATGACTAGAAGTACATGGTATTATTAAAGTTTTTGTTGAGTCCAACCTCAAAAGTCTACCAAACGTCATCTGGAAAGGCCTAATATGACACTACATGTCAAATCAAACACATTCATTGATCACCTTCGGTTCAACAACTAGAGTTAAGTGTTGGAAATTTTGAGCTCATTTAGTTGTCATTGATGTCAAGGTGAGAATTTGTCATTGATGCCAAGGTGAACGCATGAAGTTGTCATTAGTAGTGTGGAGTACACCATCATTGAAACCAGGAGCAATGCGAAGAGTTGAAGAAAAGTTGTCAAAATATTGTATTATAAAGGTTTTCATTAAAACCATGGTGGTAGAATAATTTTCATCAAATCAGTGAAGTACAAATGAAGGTTTAAATTTTATCTCAAGGAGGCTTTAATTTTTATTAAAGTCAAAGGTTTATAAATATAATTTATAAAATTTAAATTCTTTTAGAATTTAAATAATTTATAAATTATAAAGGTTATAAAAGCACCGACATCATCAAATTTAATGGAGTTCGACGTCTAAACCATATGGTGAATTTTGTGTATAAATAATATGCCAAAGGGGCATTCAAAACTTACCCTTCTTCGATTAATTTTTCATGTGACCGAGCAAAGAGTATTTTTGTGAAGTTGTTGAGGAAGAAGACAAAAGGAGAGGGCTTAAGGAATCACTCACATTGGATAGTGTGGTCCATTGGTAATGTGCATTTTACAAGAGCATTGGAAGTGGAAGTGACCACGATCTATTCACGTGGAGGTTGTTGGCATGTTTTTCTTGAGTGCTGAGGAGAAAAACTTTTAACACATGCTCATTTAGAGTGCTAGACTTGGAAGAAATAGCACGAGGTGTTCTTAGCCTCCCAAATGTGCATTTAGCGCACGTGGTGGGCAAGCCCACATCTAGGGCACATGAGGAGGTTTGTGATTGGGGGTTCAAATCCCACTAGTGGCAAAGGTAATTTTTATTAAATATTTTATTTGTCTAATATTTTCATAAGGTATTATTTGGGGTTATAAGGGTACATGAAAGGTTATTTTTTT
The DNA here is from genome assembly GCA_028583015.1 of Wollemia nobilis. Classification (NCBI taxonomy): domain Eukaryota; kingdom Viridiplantae; phylum Streptophyta; class Pinopsida; order Araucariales; family Araucariaceae; genus Wollemia; species Wollemia nobilis. The sequence goes on along the minus strand of JAQPPZ010017010.1, from coordinate 2,957,162 downwards.
GGTAATTGATTTATGTTATTGGAGTTATAAGGAAAGTGGATTTGATTATTGCCAAAGTTCTTGCCATTAAATTTTAATTAAAGAGGTTTTTGAGTTAAATTTTTGTGGATGTTAAATTTATTTTAGTTGGGAGATTATAAGGTGTTATTGGAAAAATATTTTATGTATGTTGATGGTTGTTTTTATAGATGGAGTGATAAGGTATAATTTATTTTTTGCATTACATTGTGAGAAAGATTTATCTTCTAACCTATTTGAGTTTGGCATAGAAGTGGTTGTGATTGTGACAGATATTTGAGGTTCCTTCATCATCAAGAAAAGGTATGAGCACATTCTTCCATAGTTGAGTTGATTGATTGGTCTTCTAAAAATAAGTTTGGAGTGAAAAAGATTTTGTTAGGGTTTCCTTATTGAGTGTGTTTGAGTTAATGCTTCAAGGTTTTTTGGAATAAAGAGTTGTTATTAAAACCTTGTTTTATAAGCATTATTATTGAAGCCATTTTTTGAGCAAATAACTAGGGTTTGAAAAGAACATGAGTATCATTGTTATGTGAGAGTTGTTTTATGAGCATTGTTGTTGAAGTAAGTTGTTGAGCAAAGAACTTGAACTAGGGTTATAATTGTTATGTGATATCTTTTGTTGAGCATTGTTGGAAACATTTTGAGCTGGTGTTTATATACTTGGACTAGGATTTGTATGGAAGGATTGTTTCATTAAGTGATTGGTTGAGTAGAGTTGGTTGAGCCTAGTCAAGTGGATTTGTGAAGTGATTGTTCAAATTCCATAAAATAAACTATTATATATTCTGAATTGAATTGATAAAATGATTGAGTTGAAGCATATTGAGTCTCTAACAATTCTTTGTATGTTTATGAAAGAATTGAAAGTGATTGAGCATTGTGATGAGTATAGAGCATATTGAGTCTCTAAAAATTCTCTTTATGTTTCGTTGAGATTGGACAAGTTCTAGTGTGGACTTGTTGAGTAGATTTGAAGTAAGTATTTGAGAAGACTTGTGGAAAAAAATGAGTAAGCTTTTGTGGAAGATTACAATACAGTTTGAGACCATATTTGGTTAAGTTATTGTAAGTACTTATTGAGTAAATTTGGTTAAATTCTTGTGAGGACTTATTGAGCATATTTGGTTAAGTTCTTGAGAGTACTTATTGAGAAAATTGAACAAGTTCTAGAGAGGACTTGTGGAAATATTGATGTGAGCTTTTGTGGAAGCTTACAAGACATATTTGAGATAGGTATTTGAGCAGAGTTGATTGATTTGTTCAAACATTGAGTTAATGTTTGGGGCAGATCCAACATAGTTGATTTGATATTAATTCAAGCTTTGAGTTAAGGCTTGAGGACAGAGATTGAGCAGATTTGTGCTAGACCAAAGGAGTGTGTTTAGTGTAGATTTAAGGATAGAGATTGAGCATATTTATGCTAGATCGAAGGATTGCATTTAGTGTAGATTTGAGGATAGAGATTGAGTAGATTTGTGCTAGATCGACGAACTATGTTTAGTGCATATTTCATACAAAGCTTTGGAGGTGACAGAGTATATAGGACAATAGTCTCTAGTGGATAGAGGTCCATTAGCTAGGGCAGTGAGGATAGGTCTTCTGAGTGAGTATAGGAGTCTTTAGTGGATAGATATCCATTATCTAGTGCAGTGGAGGGAACAGTTCTTCTATAATATCACCAACCAAAGCAAGAGGGGAAAGGAGTTATCCTGTGGATAGAGTTCCACAAACTTGATAAGGGGATTGGTATCTTCATTGGACAGAGGTCCATAAACATTGTAATATGGAAAGTATTCCCAAGATATTGATTGAGAAAATTTTAGTGAAATATTTTCTTCGAGGAGTAGCCCACATTGGGTGAACCACATAAATTGTGGTGTCTCTATTGCGTGTGGTGATTTATGCATTTCTTTGATTACTGCTATTGATATTGATATATTTACATTGCATAATATTGATTGGTAAAGAAAAGTAAAAAGTGGTCTTATACTGTTCACCCCCTCTTAGTATAAGCTTGTGTTATTCATTAAGAACGACAAAAAAAGAGGAGACAATAAGATTAAAAGTGTAAAATCATGAACGAAAGTATCAAATTAAACGATGTTTTTAGTTTATTAATTACTTAATTAATATATTTTACAAAGTATATCCAAATGTTACCTTTTGTGTAAGACATATTATGTATTTAGTGCATGAATTACTTTTCCAAATGTTATTATATGCTCAAGCATATTAAAGTTGTAATTTCTTGAAACTATATAGACCTTCCCTTTTGTAAAAATTGGTCAAAATTACTCCTTGACATAGCCTAGTCGATCCATGGAGACCAATTTATAAAAATATGGTGAAATTAACCTCTTTCCTCAATTCCTTAGTAGACAAGGTTAATAACATGCATGTTCAACATTTACCACTTTATGCTAGAATGAAAATTCCTATTAATCATTCTCATGCAAAATGTGAAGTCAAATTTTATGATGGTTCTAGGAATATTGAAGTCCTCAATATTTGAATCCTAGACATGGAAAATTGGTTTGCTTACAACCAAATTTATAATGCTTATAAATTCCCCTTTGCTAAGTTGAAACTCTTTGGCATGGCTAAGTTCCTGATTATTGAAGGCTAAGGTGCACAAATTTTAATCTACACTTGGGATAAATTAGTTGCATCCTTGAATAATACCTTCTATTCATCTAAATATGATGATAACTTGCTCAATAATTGAATTTTATTGAGTCAAGGAGGTCACATATTCATGCAGGTATATTTATCAATTCAATAGGTTGCACATATTGCACTACATACTAAATCCTACATCCCCTCTCATTGTGAGGTTTAAAAGTAAAATTAAAGGACACTTGTTTAGGGAGTTGAAATATACTTCCTTTATTATACTTGATGTAGGTTTAAATAAATCCTAACTCATAGAGGAGAATCTTGCTACAAAATCAAAGGGATCACATCAATCGATCTCACTAGGAGTTATCAAATCTTCTCATCAATCACAACATGTGTTGAAGGAGAAAATATATACTTCTCTCCCTCTTCTTCCTCAAACTTTTCTTCTCCTTTATCTTCTTCTTAAAAGCATTTCATTTCTTCTAATTCTTCTCATGTAGATAAATTTTAAATTTTTGTAATTATTGTAAGAGGAAGGGACATGACAGGTCTTAATATCATCAGTTAAAGAAGAAGAATATGCTTGTCTAGTATAAATATGGAGGAACAAGGTAGGTCCCCATCAATACTTCAAGAGAGGATAAGGTATATAATGAATTAAAAGGTAGACTTAATAAAGTTACATTAATGAATCACCATTCAATAGTAGGAGACCATGATAATGTGTTCATAAAATGTGCTCACCTTACTCGTGACTTTTTTGTAGATTTAATCATAAACAATGGCTCACAAAAAATTATCGCAAGGTCAATTTTCAATAAATTATAGTTGTAGATAGCCCTAAATCCTCATTTATAGTCACTTGGATAGAAATATAGTGGTGTCATATTAAATTTAATACACACTTACACTATATTTTTTGATTTTGGCCCTAAATTTGTTGACATGGTCACCTGTGATGTGACCTTTATTAATTGTTTTAGCTTGTTGCTTGGCAAACCATATCAATATGATAGGAAGTCTCCTTGTGATGCATATAATAATACATACACTAAACAACATGAAAATAAGACATATATAATCAAATGGATCAAGAACACCACAAACTTGCTAATTAGTTGAAGAAAAGTAAGAAAAGTAGTCAATCAAGTATAGGCACTTACACTCATCTTCATAAGGCTATAGCATAAGCAATCACCAACAAAAAATACTAAGTCCACTTGGCATGCTTCACTTGAAAAGTTGTTGCAATCCTACTTATATGCGTTTTAGGATCCCAACACACTCCCCCCATATAGACTAATCAATCATAGCATTGACATCATTCATGATGCACCTCTTCCTAATGCCCCAATGTATAGACAATAAATGCTTCAATATGATGAAATAAAAAGATAAATCCAATACTTCTAAAAAGGATTCATTAAAATAAGTACATCTCCTTATGCCTAACCAATTTTACTTGTATTAAAAAAGGATGGGACTTGATGATTTTAATTGATTTTAGGGCTTTGAATAAAATAACAATAAAAATTGCTATCCACTTCATTGCATTAATGATATTTGGAACAACTCCAAGGTGCAAAATTCTTCTTCAATATAGATCTCAAAAATGGATATCACCAATTCTAAATTCAAGTTGATAACACATGGAATACTACATTCAAAACCAATATGGGTATCTTTGAATGGCTTGTAGTGCCTTTTGACCTCACAAATGTTCTTGTGACTTTCATTTTACTGATGAATGAAGTGTTTAGAGACTATCTAGAAAAAATTATAATTATCTACATGGATGAAATTCTTTTCCTTTCCCCCACTCAAAAGGTTTACCTTGAGCATATTACACATTTTTGAAGAACCTGAGCTTATACTGAGAGGGGGGGTAAAATATATAAGATAAAACTTTTTGCTTTTTAATAAAAATGATAACATCAACAATATTAAAGCATTAAACATCACACAAAGCATCACACAATGAGAAACATGATTTAACGTGGTTCACTCAATGTGGGCTACTCCATGGAGAAAATATTCCTTAATTTTTTTTCTCAAATAAATCCTTTTAGGAACCATTTACCTACAATGTTTATGGACATCTATCCAAAGGAGACACCAATCTCCTAATCAGTTTCATGGATCTCTATCCACAGGAGAACTCCTTTATCCTTAGCTCTGATTGGTGATCTTCTAGAAGAACTACTGCCCCCACTGCTCTAGCTAATGGATCTCTATCCACTGAAGATACCTATCCTCACTACCCTAGCTCATGAATCTCTATCCACTAGAGACTGTCATCCTCTATACTCTATCATCTTCAAAGCTCTATCTCAAGTCTGTACTAAACATAGTCCTTTGGTCTAGCACAAATATGCTCAATATCTATTTTTTTTTTGGCATAAACCTATCCTCAAATATACACCAAAATCTATCCTCAAATATGTACTAAACACAATCCTTTGATCTAGCACAAATCTATCCTCAATCTCTATCCTTTGATATGCACTAAACACAGTCCTTCGGTCTAGCACAAATATGTCCTCAATATCTGTCCTCTGATCTACACTAAACATAGTTCTTAGGTATAGCACAAATATATCCTCAATCTTTGTCCTCAAGCCTTAACACAAAGCTTGATCCAATCACAAATCAACACTACTAGATCTGCCCCAAACCTTAACTCAAGGTTTGAAAAAATCAATCAATAAAATCTACTCTTAAGTCTTCTCAAAGACTTGTCTTAAATATACCTTGTAATCTTCCACAAAAGCTCACACTAATCTGTCCACAAGTTCTCTCTAGAACTTGCCTAATCTGCTCTCAAGTCTTCACTAAGACTTACCTCAAATCTTCTCAACAAGTCCTCACTAGAACTTGTCTAAATCTGCTCAATAAGTCCTAACTAGAACTTATCCAAACTCATAGAAACATATAGAGAATTGTTAGAGACTCAATATGCTTCACACTTATCACAATGCTCAATTAATTTCAATCACTCTTTTAGAAACATATAGAGAATTTTTAAAGAGTCAATATGCTTCACACTTATCACAACACTTAATTAATTTTAATCACTCTTTTAGAAACATATAGAGAATTGTTAGAGACTCAATATGCTTCACAATCATCCACACTCAACCTCTTTCTCAAATAAATTTAGAATAAAAAAAAATTTATTTCATAGAACTTGAACTATCACATCAACACATCCACTTGACTAGGCTCAACCAACTCTACTCAACCAATCATTGAATGAAATAATCCTTGCTCACAAACCCTAGTTCAAGCATATTAACACTCACTAAAATATTTCCAACAATGCTTATCAATCAATATCACATAACAATGATACTCATGATATTTGCAAACCCTAGTTCAAGTTCTTCACTCAATTAATCACTTCAACAACAATGCTTATAAAACAAGGTTGTATCAAAAACCCTTTATTCTAGAAAAACTTGAAGAATTAATTCAAAATACACTCAATAATGCTAACCAAACAATCCTTTTCACTCCAACTTTACATTCACAACTTTCAACAATCACTCACTAGGAATATGTGCCCATACCTTTTGTTTGATGTAGAAGTGCCCTTAGAAAAACTTGTCTCAATCACAATTTTCTCTTTTGCCAATTTCAATAGTTAGATGAAAAATATCACATTATCTCTTTCAAAATATTTCTCAAACACAAAAATAATCAATCCCAAATACACCTTATTACTCCTTATTGAAATTAGAAATCATAAAATTACATATAAAAATAATCATTCAAAATGCTCCTTATAATATCCAATTTAATAAGTCAAACTTTCAAAAATAACCCTCCAGAAATAATAATTGTCTACCCTTTTATCTCCCTCAAAACACTTAATAACCAAATTTAATTTAGGCAAAAATTAAATCTTACAAACCCTCAAAAATTATTTTTCAACCTTAGGCACATAAAAATATTTTCTATTTTCCTTCAACCTTAGCACATTCCAAATTAAGTGACAAACCCAACAATCATCAGCGCATACCTTTGTCTCAACCACTAAAAGGCCTCGGTGGGTTTTGACCTTGAAACCTCTCCGTTGAGCACCTTACCAAGGTGCTAGCCCACCATGTGGGCTAGGCACTCCCACAATGAAGGGAAAGCACTTGCCCCGCTTTATCTCCTCGTTAGTGCCTCTTCCAAAAGAAAACGACGACCTTCCTACCTTGCAAAATGTAAACCCCGTGGGATTCGAACTTGCGTCCTTCTTGCCACAAAAATCTTAACACATTCTACTATCGCCAAATATGCTATGTGGCACTTGTGCAATGTGAGAGGAGCCTAGATCATATTTATCCCTTCTCTTCCATCGAACACTTTTTAAACATTAAAATCGTTGCTCTCTTTGCATAAATCAAAACATTGGCATTCAAAAATATATGTTATAAATTCTTAAGGTAAAGGTTTTACCTTATATATATGTAGTGCCTTGATGTTATACATGTCGACGCTCAAATATTATTTAAAAATTTGATTTATAAACTTTGCTTTATAACCCTTTTTAGGGTTTATTTAAATTAATAAAAATTAATTTATAATTAAAATAAAATTAACTTATAATTAATTTAAGTAACATGAAAGTTAATTAAATTAATTAATTTAAAATAAAATTATATTAATTAATTTATAATTAAGTTAAATTTACTTTTTAATATTATAATAAACTATTATAATATTATTTTCCTAGGCCTCTTCTTTGCCCTTTAGACCTCATATGATCGCCTAGAATCAGGTCTTGATCAACTGAAGGTAGACTATCCTTTTACATTTATTGGAGAACCTAAAATTGATGCTGCCCACTAAAACTGCCACTAACTAGTGCTGAAATCTTGACATCAATGACAACTCATTTACTCAAAATGTCCAACAACTTTAGATCAATTAGCTCTTTCAATCTTCCCAAGTTTTCTTTTGGGAAAACATTCATCTCTTACCTAGGTTTTGTCATCAATGAATACGATATTCAGGTGGATCTAGTTAAAATCAACATTCTACTTAAATAGTCCACTCTTACTACCCCTACTAACTTATTGAATTTCCTTACACTTGCAAATTTATTCTTTTTTTTTGGTAAATTAAAATATTTCATTATGAAACGAGTTTTAAGGATCCCAAAACCTTAGTACAAAAATAGCTCTGGTTTTTGTAAGTAGAACAGAAGAAAAAACCGGGGACGTAGCCCCAATCCCAACACAAAAAAAAGGATAAAATAGAGGACACAACCTTGTGAAAAAAGAGAGAGGAGAAGAAAGGGACTCTGTCCTAGTATAACGGGCTACAGGCCAAACAAACATGCTCCAGACAGGGTATCCACAAGACAAAAATAGATATTACTAAGGAAATAAATCCTCAATGGCTTCATCATCCTCATCCTTAACATTGTACTTCACTGGTTCCTTAGGCTCCTCCTTGATAGCAACCATGTCCTCCACTTCAGAACAACCTTCAGTCTCTTGCCCCATATGCACACCAAAGAAAAGTGTATGGAGGGCCTCCCTAAGGTCGATGATAGAGTTTACCATAGCATTCATCATGCTTGTCATCATGGAAATGATGAACTCCTTCAGCTTCTTGACTTCATCGTCTACTTCCTCATCGTCTTCCTTGATACCTATCACCTTCTTATTGCATTTCATAGACTAATCCTGAAGGTGGAATGAATTCCTAATTGTTCCTTTAGTTTAATCAAATTTGATACTTTTTATAGCCTTCAAATTGCAAGCTGCTTCAATAGATTTTCTCTTTTTTCCATAAGGGACAAGTGGGCAGGAGGCCCAGTAGGTTTCACGGTTGGGCTGGTTTGCTTGGGTGGGTCTGAGGTCTATGGGCTAGGATGTGGGTGTAAATTATTTTGAACAAAACTTTGTAGGAGGGAAGGTCAATACCTTTCTTTTTCCTACATGAAGTGATGGAATAATTCATGGAGTTTATGAGAAACTTGGGAATGTTGATAGGATTTACATCACGAAAGTTGTTGACGAAGGATAAATGGAAGTTGCATAGGACTTTTTTAGGATCATCAGCCATAATGAATTCCATTACGAGCTTCATCACATTTTTCCATGGATCCCCTGTTACAATCCCTTGAAGATCCTTTCACCCAATTGTGCTTCTCTTGATGAATTGAGTGCCCCTTCGTTGGCCGACTTGTGATGATTAATAGGAGATTGGCATCAACACGAAATCTTCTCCCTTGGACCATGATGCATCCATTATCCCAAGACTCAAGGAAAGCCATTGTGATGTCTATTTCATCACCAATGAATAGGTGGAGGAAAGAAAAAAAAACTTATTTCAGTTATGATTCTCTTGTCCAGAACATCACAATCAAATTTTCTAGGCTCAATGAAGCTCATGTTGGGTAGATTATTGGGTATGGGAAAAGAAATAGTGAAAATGATGATAGGAATTGAGGAAACTAGGGAAAATAAAACTTTATGGTAGCAAGGATGGGGGACGAACAACAGATGAGGGTAATTGATAACGTAGGCAATGGGGATAAACATGACACATGTGTTGGATTTATAGGAAAAAACCTACATAAATCACCTCGTTTTCCAAGATTTTTTGTTATTGATATCTTCAAGGCACTTCAAAGTTGGCATTATGGCTTTTGGATTTCCATTGCTATTTTGGTAATAATTACTCAAAGAGCGAAAGTCCCTAAGAGGATTTGGATAATGGGTGATGATAATCCTTTGTCCTTCGCATTGATTAGGCATTGGGCTGCTATTTCTAGAATGATGAAAATCAACACCGGTATCACCAATTAACCCTGGGTGGATATGCTCCATATTCTAATGTACAATTTTGATAATAAGACCATTTTACCATCTCATGAGGATAAGCCACCTTCGAGTAAGGATGCCATTGGGAATCATACCATTGAAGACTGTGACCTCCTGGTTTGACCTATCTTGAATTTGACTATTTATTGGTCCAATGCTGGTGCAACACTAAGGCATGAAGCAATTGAGGTTCTTGAAAAGGAGGTCTTCATAAATTAGCTCATTTTTGGAACTTGTAGAACCACCTACATTACTGCACATGAGATAAAAATACCAGATAATGATAGAAAAATTAGTGTGCTTTTCCAAGAAATCGATCCAATCGGGCATGACCTGATTTTGGTGGGAGTCAGTCTACATGAAACAATGGAGCTCAATATTGGTGTAAAGATCCTGGTCCACACTCCTATTGAATTTTTGGGCAATATTCTTGATCCACGTGGAGAATATGTTGATGGTGACACCAAAATTAAGTCACTGGTGTAGGATGAGGATACTGAAGAAAATAATCCTAATAGAAATAACCATTAGGACTGTCGACCTGAGGCTTTTACTGATCCATGATGGTATGTATATTATTAGGGATGTCATCTGTCCACATTAGAATATTAGCTGCATGAACTCCAAGGTTGGCAAAACTGTCCACAACACCATTGGCATCTCTGAAACCGTGTTGGAAGATGACTTCTTGCATATCAAGGATCAAAATCTTAGCATCCTCAATGAAATTTCTAAACCTCTAGGAAGGATTGCTATTATTTTTGAGATAAATGATTATATTTAAGGAGTATCGATTAATAATTAATCTATTGGGAAAGTTTTTTGCAAGGGAGAGACCTCTCCACATAATCTTGGTCTTAGCTACATGATTGGTCTAAACTCCTAACCCTTCAGCAAAGGTGAGGATGATTTCTACATGATGATTTCTGAGGATGCCTCCCGCTCTTGTTTTTTTAGGATTTCCTTTTGCAGCCCCATAAAAATTCAATTTGAACCACCCTATCGATGGAGGAATCCATTTAGATAAAATTCTAGGGTTAATTGAAGGATGGAAATCCTCCAAGAACAAATCTAAGGATCTTCCTAAGGCACTCTCAAAATTGGAGGTAGGGCGAGGGGATGGGGAATGAGGGTGGCATTTTCCTGGGAATAGGCTAGGATTTTATTGGATATCAACTTCAAGATAGAGGAATGCTAAGAAAAAAATTGATGATTTATTTCAAGCCAAACTTGCTAGAGGAAATGGTGAAGACAGGTATTCCAGAGGAACTTAAGGCGAGGGCTATGGAAAGGATTAGGTCATTGGAGGAAGAGATTGACTATTGAGCAAGGTATGGCCCAAGTGATATGGAAAGTTTTAAATATGAATTCAAGGATGGATGAGGAATATGGGCAATGGATGAAGAGGTGAGGGGGGAATTCCCAAGCAGCCAAGCACATAGGACATCTATTAGGAATGGTAAAATATTTTTTGAGTAGATTGTCAATGGTAAGTATTCTTTCTTGAATGGTGATCCAGGTGAAAAAAGACACCTTAGGAATGAGGGATTTAATCCACACCAGATTATAGGGAAACAAAATATCCTCAATATCAAGAAGAAGTTGGTAGGCATACTTGACTATGAAATCTCCACCTCCAGAGGGTTCCCATATAAGACAATCATTGGAGTTGTTAGGAGAAATGATGGTGGAGTGCAAAAGGGAGTTCATACTGATGGAATCACTAGGATAATAAGTGCATCTAATAATTTTCCATCTAGCTCTATCATTCTGAATCCTTAAGAAATCTGATACTTTGTGCCCTATCATGAGGTTTGTATAGGATTTTAATCTTGACATAAGAGGATCCTCAATGGGTGGTTTTTTAGTGATCCATTTATTTTTCTAGAAGTCTATATTGCTCCCATCCCCAAATATCCATATTAGGACTTCTTAAAATCATCCTAGTGCTAATGATGGACCTCCAAAAAGTGAATCCTCATGTGGAGGAAGTATCACTAAGGAAGTTTGATTCTTGCAAATATTTTATTTGGACTATGGATGTCCACTCATTTTTTATATTGGTGACCAGACACCAGGTTTGTTTAGCCATAAAAGCTATATTTAGGGAATGGATTCTATGGAACCCAATTACTCTTTGTCCTTAGGTCTAAACACTTTATCCCAAGTGACAAGATGTAATTGTTGCTTGTTTTTAGTCCCTGACCACAATTTTTTTTTGAATTTGTTCAATTATGTGGTATACTGTAATAGGGGCTTTGGAAATAGAGAGGAAGTACATAGGAATACTTTTAAGGGAGGTTAACATGAGTGTACTTTTATCTACTTGGTATAACAGGTTGCCCTTCCATCTGACTAGTTTCTTCTGGATCCTTTCTATGACGTTGTTCCACATAAAAGTAGAGGGTTGGCCAATGAAAATTGGGAGGCCCAAGTAGGTGGTGGGAAGGATTGCCATTGAACATTTGAGAATTCTAATTATCTTGTTCTATTTTTGAATAGGGGTATTGAGGAAATATAGCTTGATCTTGTTAAAATTTAATTTCTACCCAGTAGCTTGAAGAACACAAGCTTATACTGAGAGGGGGGGTGAACAGTATAAGACTTCTTTTTACTTTTTCCTTTATACTTCAAAATAGTAAAGCAATATACCCAAAGCAATGCACAAAATAATCCACAAAGTGACACCAATTTTAACGTGGTTCACCTAGAATGGCTGGGCTACGTCCACAAAACTTTTCTCTAAAAGTTATCTCAAAGTTCTTTGGTAAACCTTCCCAATTACAATTCTTATGAGCCTTGGCTCAAAGGAGATACCTTCCCCCAATTTGAATTTATGAGCCTCTGCCCAAAGGAGAAACCTTCCCCTAATATGAATTTATGAGCCTCTGCTCAAAGGAGATACCTTCCCCCAATCTGAATTTATGAGCCTCTGCTCAAAGGAGATACCTTCCCCCAATCTAAATTTATGAGCCTCTGCTCAAAGGAGATACCTTCCCCTCTCGCTCTGGATATGATCCCTCGAAGATCAACTATCTCTACCTCTTGCCGGCATGTGGAACTCCTTTCCACCGAAGACCTCCTCGTCCTTAATGCTTAGCCTAAGAGACCTTCGCCTTCTATGATCACGTCCACAAGCAGACTCAAGCAACTCTGTACCAAACACATTAAGTCGGTCTAGTACAAGTCTTCCTCTGTACTGTCGGATCTGTCCAACTCTTGAACAAATCAATCCTCTGTCCACAAGCCTTCTCAAAGACTTGCCAAATCTGTCCTCAGGTTCTCTGATAGAACCAATGTACCTCTGTCCTCAAGTTCTCTGATAGAACTATCAAAAACTCATCTCACAAATCCATTGCTAGGACCTGTCCAAATCTGCTCACAATTCCCCACCGGAACCTGTCCAAAACCTGCTCACAAGTCCCCATCGAAACCTGTCCAAAACCTGCTCACAAGTCCCCACCGAAACCTGTCCAAAACCTCAACAAGCTCACCAAGAAAAACTTGCTTAGCATGAATCCACAAAGAGAATTATTAGGGACCCAATGTGATTCATAAACCTCATAGAAGCATAAAGAGAATTGTTGGAGACTCAATATGTTCTATACTTAACTCCCAATCTCAATCTCAAATCTCATAGAAACATAAAGAGAATTGTTAGAGACTCAATATGATCTATACTTAACTCCTAATATCAATCTCAACTCAATCTCAATCTCAAATGAATAAAATAGATGTAGTATGCTTTTCTCAAGAACATGAAACACAACCCAACAATTGCCAAACATGCAATATCTCATATAACAATGCTACTTATGTTCTTTCCACAACCAATATCTTTTATCAACCAATTAGGGCTTTAACAACAATGCTTATAGACAAGGTTTAACCAACATCATTCAACTCAACATTAACCTTGAAGCATTCAACCAATCATCACAAGAAAAGGAAACAAGTAGAAATCCTTTTCCCTCCAAATATATTTGAACAAAACAGCCACCAACACAATATCACCAAATGCAAAGAATAACTTGCTCAAATCAACTCAATGGAGTAAGCCCAATATCATGAATCAAGTAAAGCAATAACTTGATCAAACAACCTCTATGGAAGCAACTCAACCATCAAACTCAAAACAGCCAACCAAGGGTTCCACCAACTCAATGCAAGTAGATTGACTCACAAATACAAACCCTAGTGCACAAAGCTTCCACTATCTCAAACCAAAAATTATGCATTCATAAAAAAACTCCCCTTAAGGATAACAATGCATAAGTAGTCTTCAACAAACCAGAAAATAGGATTTACACCCAATAAAAGAAAACCTAGTTGAAAACCTTTTCACTCCAACCTTATTTCAAAAAACATACACTAATCATACTCATAAGAAGAATGTGCCCATACCTTATTGGAGTATAAGAAACTTGACCCTTAAAGCTGTCACCACACACAACCCTCAAACTTCCAACCAAGTTAGGGTTAGAACCAAGATAAATGAGCATATAAAAAATTTCCTTAATACACCTTTTAGCTTCTCTTCTTTTGAAAACAACCACCAAAGAAGTAAAAAACACAACAACCAAAACTTACACCTTATATCTCCATTTTAAACTTTAGCATAGCAAAATACTAATCTCAAAAATACAACCAAAGAAATATCCCCTTATTTCTCCTATGTCTTTTAAAAAATGCTAAACAATGCCAAAAATTATATCAAGAAATTAATCACACCTTAGAATGACTGCCCTTGAAGAATCTAAAAATCACGGAATGGCTGCCCTTGACGAATCCAAAAATCGTGAAATGGCTGCCATTGATGAATTTGAAAAACACGACACAAAATACGTTTTAACAAAAACGTGACTTAATCCATGCACAGCTCCCTCTGTGGGAATCGAAACGCAGACCTCTGCCTACGCAAATCCCAAACGCAGCCTATGCTGCCACTAGCCCACAAGGGGCTAACAAAGTCTAAAACAGACTTCCTACCACTTCAATAAACAAGCACTTCGTAAGTTTTTCAAACGCGAGCTCTCTTCTTCCGCGGTGTCAACAGAGCATCGATCGCAGCCAAAAATTAATGCATTCAAAATTCTCAAGAGGAGTTAAACCTTAGGATCCTTCCCATATTTATAGTCCAATCGTGGACTTTAGAACACGTCGGCGACAGAGAAACGTAATTTCGAATTGTTGAGTGGTATTTTCACCCGATTGTGAAAACACACTCTCCGATAGGATTTGGGTTCTAAATCCTCTGCTTGCAAAGAAATTAAACATGTAACTTCTCCAAGGTTCCTGTTATGTTAGCATTCTGCATCTGTGTATTAATAATCTCAAATAAAGATATTTAATTAAAATTCTTGGAACACCTTAGTGGTTGCAAGTAACTAAAAACAAGGGGCACTGTGGTTTATTTTACTATGAAAGTTTAGTGATTGTTCATTGAACCCTGATAAAGCAAATATGATTTGATTTTTATATGACCATGTTGTAACTTCAAAATAACATTTAATGAAATGCCATAACATGAAGGAATTATTTAGGGATTTTGAAGTTTTTTAATTTTTTATTTTATTTTAATGCTTAAAAGAAATAAAATTGGGACTTCTAAAAAATAAAGTGCAGCAAAAAGAAAATAAAATGTAAAGAAAAAGAAATTTAAATTGCATTCAGTTTGATGCTATCCCGTCCTGGCAAAACCGAAGATGTGAGGTTTCCATGCATGCAACCTAACCTATTGGACCTGCAAACACGCACAATCCTGATAAGCTAAGTGCTGATTCAAAGGGTTTTGAAATAAAATTCAAATTTCAAACATTCGCCTAATGCAACCCACAAAAGTGGCATTTAACATTATCTATAAATCCAAAATCTGAAAAATGAAAGAATAAACATTAAATCCATAGCATGCATAGAAGATCTCCTTCTTTCTTGCCCACAAGATGCAAATTTCTGAACACTCCTGCATTAAAGATAAATCTTGTTACAATAGCGGAACATCTGGTTTTCTCAAAACCAAAAAAAGGGAAGAAAAACACTCCCAAGCAGGCCCAGAATGGCATCTCGCCTTAGGCACTGCAACTCTGCCCGCAGCGGTTTTCGACCCCTGTGCCAATCTGTGCTTCTATTTTTAAAGCTTGGCAATGCTCTCTGTTTCGCCCTGTGACGCTTCGTTTCATCTTCCATATCGCTTCGTTTCACCTTCCCGATTGCTTCGTTTCATATTCCCGCCTTTCGAATTGCTTTTGAATTTATGTTTAATGCTGAAACGTTTGATAATATTCTATGAATGTAATGTTTCTATAACCCTTATACATGTATGCCACGTGTTCTGCACTTTTTTGCATCTTCTGTAACGGCCCCATGAAAATCATGACAAAAAATAGCATGTAACTTTGCTCCTTTGCTTTCACCGCGAAAACGCGACATGTCGCGATATCGCGACATTTTCTTGCTAGCAGCCTTGTCCGCCTTCATGCACCGTGAAAACACGACATGTCACGAAATCGCGACATGTCACGATATCATGACATTTTCCTGTCAGCAGCCCTTCTTGCCTTCATGCACAGTGAAATGGCGACATGTCGCGATATCGCGACAACTTTTCATTCCTTACACTTTGCTATTTTTTTGTCATGAAATCATGACACTTTTCTCTTCGGCATCACCTTGCTACTTTCTGTCGTGAAATCGTGACACTTTTCTCTTTCGTACACCTTGGCTGTTTTCTATCGTGATTTCACGACGCTTTTTTGCTTCATTCCCCTTTGCTACTTTTTTTATCGTGAAATCGCGATGTTTTTCGTGCCTTGCCCTGTTTGACTGGTTTGACCCATGATTTTGTGACATGTCGTGATATCGTGACACTTTTCATTTTTGGCCACGACGGAGCAACACGTTGCGAAATCGTGACACTTTTCATTTTCTGGCAGTGACCACGCAACACGTCGTGAAATCACGACACTTTTCATTTTTTGCCAGCGACCGCGCAACACGTCGCGAAATCGTGACACTTTTCATTTTTCTGCGATCGCGCAACACGTCACGAAATCGTGACACTTTTCATTTTTTGCCAGCGACCACGCAACACGTCGCGAAATCGTGACACTTTTCATTTTTGGCAGCGATGGCGCGACATGTCGCGATATCGTGACACTTTTTATCCTTGTGCAATTTTGCCTTTTTCTTGATTTTTAGCATCTGGGTCACTGAGATCTTCTTTGAAAGCATGCAAAAAGTGTGGGTCCCCAATTTTGGGGTGTGTTGTGGATCAGCCACAACAAATGGCGACTCTGCTGTCAAATGCTCTTGAGCATTTTAGTGAGAACCCTACCTGGAAGTATACAAACTCGAAAACATGCGTTAGCACATAAACAAATATAAACAAATGCCCAAAGATCAAAAGTACATGAATCATCAGAATCATCAAGTATTAGCTCGGTGTGTGCAATGTGTTTTCATTCCCTATCGCTTGAACTTGATCAACATTCCATCGTTAGTTTTACATGAATGCACATGTGAGATTGTGAATGATTTGTGTAACCTAATAAATATGCTAAGAGTTTTTGCTTTTATAAAAGGCATAATCTTTCTTCTAGTATCATACACAAACATTCAAGATTATCAAACCCTCTTAGGATCAACTATATGTATAATGAATTGCTTTATTAGATCCCAAAGTTGGTTATGAGTCCCTACTATCTTGAACCCATGTGTAAGTGAAAGTGAAATCAGAGCTTTGGGAAATCAGACTCCCAACCTAATTGAGATGGGAGTTTAACCCTATTCTTACTACTCTGATTTAGAGTTCATTACCTCACTTTGAGAAAAATAATTTAACCAATTATGGAAGAAATGGTCATGCTAGTCTAACCCTTTGAACAATCAGTGGTCTTGTTTTTTAGACAAGACATGTTGCCATGCATGGGCATACTTAACCCCATAATCCATGATTTAGCTTCATTTCTTTGGACCTTGGGGATGACTACCCACCCTTTGCAGAGGACAAGTAGTACGATCCTTCCAATCCAATATAAATATGAGATGGGAAAAATTAATTTTTTACTTCTTGGACCTTGGGGATGACTACCCATCCTTGCTAGGGACATGTAGTACGATCCTTCCAATCCAAGCTTTGGATAAAAATGGAAAATATTAATTTATTGCTTAGACCTTGGGGATGACTACCCATCCTTTGCAGAGGACAAATAGTACGATCCTTCCAATCCAAGATTTATCATGAAATGAGACATAGGAGCTTTGGGGAATCGGATTCTCAACCTAAGCGAGATGAGAATTTATGCCCTATCCTTACTACTCCATGTAGGTCAAATCAAAGCTTTGGGGAGTTGGATCCTCAACCTAAGTTCGATGAGGATTTAGCCCTATCCTTACTACTCTGATTTTAGGCTTTAAGCTTTATGGAAGTGGTCAAAACCACTGTTTTAAGGATCATGTTGCATAATAGGATAGACATGAAATACTTCTTTCGCCCAACCTTTTCTTCCAAGCAAGGTTTTGATCATTTTGCTCAAGATCCTTTTTAATGTGTATAAAATGTGCTTGGTTCTAGATATCTCAAGACTCGGTTCCCAACCTTAGGATTTTCTTCTTATTTATGTGATAGCATAACCTTAAGAGGATTTGACACACTTTAATGATTTGTATTTGAAATGCATTTGCAACTAAGATGGCATGTATGTGCAAAGTGAGATGTAATATGAATGCATTGTCCTTTGAAATGCAGATGAAATATTGCCATATAAAATTGACTACTTCATGCATCACAAGTTTCAAACGATACTATTAAATTGTTTGTGTTACTTGTGGAGCTTTTACAAGACAATTCCAATGTTTCATATTCTCCCGATCTAGAACATAAGTTAGCATCTCAAGGCAACTTTTTCATCATTTTTTTTTTTTTTTTAGACAAACAAAACATGTCAAATAAACACACAACTTTAAATTAAAACTTATTCAATCCAAAACCAAACTGCAATCCCAAAAATGAAAATTTGAAAACACAAACCAAAACCAAAAAAGTAATTTAAAAATGATCTGCACCCAAAAACCAAAAACCAAAATCTATATACAAATGTACACTATAATACAAGATGATGCAAAGCTTGGATTATCACTTTCCTGGATCCCAAACATGATTAGAACATTTCAACAAAAATATAACATGATATGCATGCCAAATGTTGTGGGAATCCCACAAAAACAAGACAAGACCAAACAATGCAACAAATTTCCACTTGCCATGCTCACCATACCAATTTGATTTAGTTCCAATAATACTCCCATAGGTGAGCATCAAATTACTAAAATGATTAGACAATAAATGATTTTCAATTTTATCATGTCTATTCTTTAAAATGTAAACTTCATAATTCCCTCCTTGATTTAGAATTAGGCTATCCTTTTCAAATATGCAATTTTGTAAGTAAGAGCCTATTTCTACAAATTTCAAAGCCAAATCATTTTCCAAATTTGTAGGCCAATCAAATTTGTGTAACAATTTACAAGCATCTAGGATATTTACTAAATTAGGATCATTAAAAGTTTTTATCCTAGATTCAATTAGTAATTGTTGATGAATTTTGTTTAACAATTCAAGTGCATCAACTTCTTTTCCATTCATTAAAACAATGTTATTAAAGGTGTGATTAAAAATTATACCTTGTTTTTCATTTACCTTTAATGACATTTCATCATTCAAATTCAAAACATGGTCATGCAAATTCTCAACCCTCAAATGTTTTTGGTCAAAGTGTATGTCCCATGACTCATCTTGATGATCCTTCATTTGAGTTGCTTCCAATTGATCAATCTCTTTGTCATTTGGTTCTAATTCTTTGTTCACTATCCATGGTATCTCTTCATGTGAATCCTCAAAATCATCATGCAAACTTGTATCCTCTCCTTCAATGAATTTATATTTTGTCCCCTTTTCAAATCTTGTGAATATGAGATCTTCGTATGATGTAGAAGGTTCAACATCCTGCATATCAAGTGAAATATGAGTTTCATTTATAGAGATGTGAGAAAAGAATGCATCATCATATCTCCCCCAACCATTGTAAAAATTGTCATCCAAATCCATAGAATGAAAATCCATGATGTTTGTGACATGATCTCTTGATTCATTCGTCAATTCTTTTTCTTCTTTGTCCTTGGCAATAGGATCATTATAATCTTCCAAAATTTGATGAGATTTGAAACCCTCTTCCAAAACATCCTCAAATTGTACAGGAGTTGTAATATCTTCCTTCGAGTAGGCGATTATGTTGTCCTATATATCAATTGGCACACAAGTTTCATTAGTAGTTTTGGATTGAGTGAAGTCTTCCCACTTCTTCCAAGCATCATAATAATCATCTTCCAAAATCAAGTGGTGACGTTCAACTATTTCTTCAACATCTTCCAATTCATCAATGTGTTTCTCATCAAATTCATCTTCACCTTCCTTAGATGGTTCAATTATTTCCAAAAGTGGGTTATTTCTTGAATTCAAATTTATAAGGCTATCATAATCCAAATTAGTAACCCATGATTCAATTTTATCATAATTTGGAGGGTGAAGAATTTCTTGATCTTTAATTTTACACATCTCATCAATAGTATCTTCCAAGAACAAGTGGTGAGACTCTATCATGTCTTCAAATTCGTTTATTGGTTTTCTTTCCATTTCACTTTCAACCACTTCATTCAATTCTATGGTGGGTTCCATCCTATCACATATATCAAACATTGTTGAATTTAGAACCCCTTCATCTAGATAATCGTGTATCTCTACATGATCCTCACTAGTGGATGTTGTCTTAGCAATTTGCACCTCCTCTTGGACTACATCTAAGGTGGTTATAAAATTTGGATATTCAAATTCATCCCCTTGATCATTCACCTTAGGTATCATTGGAGTGGAGGGTGCTATGTTTGATGGTTGGTGTAGGTTGGCATCAATATATTTAGAAGGACAATCTCTTATGTGAGCATGTTGTGCCTTTTCTTCTTCAAGACCTTGTCGTTCTATCTCTTCTAAGACCTCATGGATTTTCTCTAGGGACAAACCACTCAGTTTTTCCTCAATGAGTAAAGCAAGTGTGGGGTGTATGGCTCCTAGGTATACTTCCATGGCTTCCTCTTCCAATGTGTTAAAATTTTCCCACATTTGGGAGTGCAACTCCCGAAATCTTCCATTGAATTGACTCAAGGATTCATTAGGCTCTTTACATATGGAGGTAAACTGATTTTTCAGGATTTCTAAGTCAACCTGATTACCAAAATGATAAAGATAGGCTGCTTCTAGTTGTATCCAAGAAGTCCTAACCTCCATAGGTAGTTGGCTGTACCAAAAGAATGGTTTGTCATCCAAAATGTATGCAAATAACTTACAAGCCACCTCCTCATAGAAAATCTGGAATTTACATAATGTATCCTTGTAGACATGCAGTTTTTGCAAGTATCCTAGTGGCACCTCTTGATTAAAACACCGTAAAAAATCCAATAACATTTTAGGAATTTGATAGGGTACCACAGGTATAGATAAACCCTCATAATGATCCTCTATCATAGATACCATTCTTTCTCTTAGAGACATTATTTCAGCTCTTAGGGATACAATTTGCTCCTCAAATGTTGCCATTAGTGAAACTTAAACTGTAACTTTAGAACCAAAACTGTTGAATATTCAACCTGCAAGGTAAAAAAAAAAATCAAGTTAGCATCAACCAAGAGATGTACTTATTAAAATCAAATGTCAATTAATTGCATGAGACCAAAATTTTCAAATTTAAATCAAATCACATATTTCTGTATGAACAATCAAAAAAGTGTTAAAATAATATACAGCATACCTGAATTAAAATAGAGCAAGTAAATAAATTCAGGCCGTCCTTTTACAATCCGCTGAGTGTTAGAGGACTAAAGCATAAAAAATTTAAATTTAAATAACACTAAAATAAACCCGTTCGGCCCTCCTAGCACCAATCTGTTGAGTGGTGTTAGAGGCCGAAGATGCTAATAAAATGGACTTGAAATATTTAGCAATGTAAAGCTCTTAAATAATTATAAACCCGTAGCATCTAAAATCATGATAAAATAAACCCGCTTCAGGCCCTCCTTCTAGCGCCAATCTGTTGAGTGGTATTTTCACCCGATTGTGAAAACACACTCTCCGATAGGATTTGGGTTCTAAATCCTCTGCTTGCAAAGAAATTAAACATGTAACTTCTCCAAGGTTCCTATTATGTTAGCATTCTGCGTATGTGTATTAATAATCTCAAATAAAGATATTTAATTAAAATGCTTGGAACACCTTAGTGGTTGCAAGTAATCGAAAACAAGGGGCACTCGTGGTTTATTTTATTGTGAAAGTTTAGTGATTGTTCATTGAACCCTGATAAAGCAAATATGATTTGATTTTTATATGACCATTCTGTAACTTCAAAATAACATTTAATGAAATGCCATAACATGAAGGAATTATTTAGGGATTTTGAAGTTTTTTAATTTTTTATTTTATTTTAATGCTTAAAAGAAATAAAATTGGGACTTCTAAAAAATAAAGTGCAGCAAAAAGAAAATAAAATGTAAAGAAAAAGAAATTTAAATTGCATTTAGTTTGATGCTATCCCGTCCTGGCAAAACCGAAGATGTGAGGTTTCCATGCATGCAACCTAACCTATTGGACCTGCAAACACGCACAATCTCGATAAGCTAAGTGCTGATTCAAAGGGTTTTGAAATAAAATTCAGATTTCAAATATTCGCCTAATGCAACCCACAAAAGTGGCATTTAACATTATCTATAAATCTGAAATCTGAAAAATGAAAGAATAAACATTAAATCCATAGCATGCACAGAAGATCTCCTTCTTTCTTGCCCACAAGATGCAAATTTCTGAACACTCCTGCATTAAAGATAAATCCTGTTACAATAGCAGAACATCTGGTTTTCCCAAAACCAAAAAAGGAGAGAAAAACTCCCAAGCAGGCCCAGAATGGCATCTCGCCTTTGGCACTGCAACTCTGCCCGCAGCGGTTTTCGACCCTTGTACCAATCTGTGCTTCTGCTTTTAAAGCTTGGCAATGCTCTCTGTTTTGCCCTGTGACGCTTCGTTTCATCTTCCAGATCGCTTCGTTTCACCTTCTCGATTGCTTCGTTTCATATTCCCGCCTTTCAAATTGCTTTTGAATTTATGTTTAATGCTGAAACGTTTGATAATATTCTATGAATGTAACGTTTCTGTAACCCTTATACATGTATGCCACGTGTTCTACACTTTTTTGCATCTTCTGTAACGGCCCCATGAAAATCGCGACAAAAAATAGCATGCAGCTTTGCTCCTTTGCTTTCACCGTGAAAACGCGACATGTCGCGATATCGCGACATTTTCCTGCTAGCAACCTTGTCCGCCTTCATGCATCAGAAGTGAAATGACGAAATCCGACATGTCGCGAAATCGTGACATGTCGCGATATCACGACGTTTTCCTGCCAACAGCCTTTCTTGCCTTCATGCACAACGAAATGGCGACATGTCGCGATATCGCGACAACTTTTCATTCCGTACACTTTGCTATTTTTCTGTCGCGAAATCGTGACACTTTTCTCTTCGGCATCACCTTGCTGCTTTCTATCACGAAATCGTGACACTTTTCTCTTTCGTACACCTTTGCTATTTTCTATCGTGATTTCGTGATGCTTTTCTGCTTCATGCCCCTTTGCTGCTTTTTTTGTCGTGAAATCGCGATGCTTTTTGTGCCTTGCCCTGTTTGACTAGTTTGACCCGTGATTTTGCGACATGTCACGATATCGTGACACTTTTCCTTTTCGGACCGTGATCGAGCAACATGTCGCGAAATCGTGACACTTTTCATTTTCTGCCAGCGACCGCACAACACGTCGCGAAATCGTGACACTTTTCATTTTCTGCCAGCGACCGCGCAACACGTCGCGAAATCGTGACACTTTTCATTTTTTGCCAGCGACCGCGCAACATGTCGCGAAATCATGACACTTTTCATTTTCTACCAGCGACCACGCAACACGTCGTGAAATCGTGACACTTTTCATTTTCTGGTAGCGATGGAGCGACATGTCGCGATATCGCGACACTTTTTATCCTTGTGCAATTTTGCCCCTTTTTCTTGATTTTTAGCATCTGGGTCACTGAGATCTTCTTTGAAAGCATGCAAAAAAGGTGGGTCCCCAATTTTGGGGTGTGTTGTGGATCAGCCACAACACGAATTTAATCGAAATTGCTTTCTAAAGGGTTTAAAAACCCTTAATTAATTTTAATAAATTAAGAATAAAAAAGGTTTAAAAACCTTTAAGTATTTTTAATAAATTAAAAATAATTTCTCCTTTAATTAATTAAATAATTAATTAATTAAAACCTTGAAAGGTCTTAAATAATAATTAAATAATAAAGAGAACCTCCATTGGTTTTAATAAAAACCATTTAACTTGGTTTTAATAAAAACCCTATCCAAAAACCTTATCCAATGGAATCTCTCTGGATTCTCTTAAGAAGATTCTCTTGGAATCTTTCACCTTTGATGCCAACACATCCTCTTAAAATTAATGCCATTTCCTTTTGACATCAATGACAACTCATAGAAAAGGAGCTAGGATCTCAAACCCAAAATTGCCAACAATCTCCCCATTTGTCATTGATGGCAAACCATGCTTCTCAACAACAAAAAATCAACATAAATAGCTCCCGCTGTCTGGAGGCTCTCCCCCTTACTCAAATCTCTCCCCCTTTGTCATCAATGGCAAAGGGTCACCTTTGGGGCTCGAAACTAAGAATGAGCTTCTTAGCTTAGTCCCTCCCCCACCTCTTGATGAGGTGATTAATTTTGGGGTGGGAGTAAAACTCCCATTAGGCACTGATCATCATCAGCGTCTATAACTTCCTTGTCGGGCCTTCTCTTGAACTCTTTGTCCATATTCCTGTTCTTGTCACTGTTCTTGTTCTTGTTCTCATCCCTTTTCTTGTCCATGCCTTGATCCTTGGACCTGATCATGCCACTGTTCCTATTCCTGTATTCTGGAATTTTAGCTCTACACTATCTAGCTATGTGACCTTTATTGTTGCACTTATAACAAGTAACAATGTTATTTCTCTACGGTAAACCTGATCTTTGAATCCACCAGTTCTGACCAAACCTATTTTGGCCAACCCTGTTCTGACCAAACCTGTTTCGACCAAACCCGTTCCGACTAAACTCCGTTTCCGCCAAACTCGTTCCGACCAAACCTATTCCTGTTATTTGCCTTGCAATAAAATGCCTTGTGCCCAAACAGTTGACAAGAGTAGCAATACCATTGAAAGTAACTAGCACTTTCGAAACTGTCATTTACCTTCTTCACTTGAGCCATGCAATGTGAAGCCATGTGACCAAACCTATGACAAGCAAAACATCTGCCTTGAAACTTTCCTTTATTTGACCTCTTGGGTCCTGAAAACTTCTTCTTCTTCTCATTCTGAATTCTATTTTCTATTTCTATGCATCTATCATTCAAGGACTCATGATCTGAAATACTTTTCTCATCAAAACTCTCTTCCATTTGGAGTCTCTTACTAGACTCTTCAACTTGTTCCTTGTGTGACTTAACAAAACCAAGTCCTATTTTATCTGTTGTCTTTATTTGACCTTTGATAAGTGACTTAACCTTTTTGGAGCTATCTTGAAACTTGTAAAGCTTATCCTTGTACTCTTTAGTTTCCTCTTTCAAAGAAGCCATTTTCTGTTCTAACTCACTATACTCAAGAACCTTAGACTCTAACTCATCCTTGAGTTCTTGTGTCTTAGCTATAGAGAAATCAAGATTTTCAATAAGATCATCTCTCTCCATACAACATTCATCTAACTTATCCTTGAGTCTAGCATTCTTCTTTCTTTCCTTTTTCAAAGCACTAAGAGCACTAATAAGTTCACTCTCAAGATCCTTTATTTGATTCCCTTTTGAATCATCAAAGCCTTTTTCAGATTTCTTATCACTAGAGGTGCTACCCTTTTCAAAAACCATACATGCATCTTCCTTATAGTTTTCTGAAGCATCCTCATACATACTAGAAACCAAATCATTATTTGTGCAATCATCCTCAAGGTGACCAAAATTTCCACATCTAAGACATTTCATGATAATGAATCTATGTTTTGGTTCTTCCTCTTTTTATGATATGAACAACATCTCATTTTCATTATCACTTGAAGAACTTTCACTATCACTACTAGAACACTTACTTGCCTTGTCTAGGTAGAATCTCTTCTTGTGTTTGTGAGAGTACCTCTTTCCTTGATTGCTATGCTCATCTTTGTTTTTCCTATGATGCTTGTGCTTTTCAGAATCCTTGCTCTTAGAATCCTGTTTATCTTCATCACTTTCATTCTTGGAAACAAGATACGATCGAGTAGCATAGTGACCAAACTTTCTACAATTGAAGCATCTTACATTTTTCATACTTTTGTGCTTTCTAGAGAACTTGCCTTTCTGTCTGTAATATGCCTCTTCATCACTAGAAGACTCATCACTATCTTGAAGCTGTTTACCCTTGGATTCTTTTGTAGCCTTGAAAGTCGCCTCTTTCTTGACATCAACCTTCACTTGAGTTCTTAACTCAAATGCTGCAAGTATACTATGGAGCTCATCCTTTTTCAATTTATCCAAATCTTTAGCTTCCTTAATAGCAGAAATCTTTTCACTAAATCTATTAGGAAGAGATCT
Source organism: Wollemia nobilis (assembly GCA_028583015.1). Lineage (NCBI taxonomy): Eukaryota > Viridiplantae > Streptophyta > Pinopsida > Araucariales > Araucariaceae > Wollemia > Wollemia nobilis. Next base: position 2,930,959 of record JAQPPZ010017010.1, on the reverse strand, counting down.
TAAAATCTTATCACAAAAATCATTTTTAGCAAGCTCAAGACCTAGGTCTTTCAAGGAGTTAACAACCTCATCCATACAAAGCATGTAGTCACTAATATTTTCATCATCATTCATCTTGAGTTGTTCAAACATACCTTTGAAGTGTCTCACCTTGGCCTTTCTGACATTTGTATCATCTTTATGAACCACCTTAAACTGATTCCACATTTCACTAGCTGTCTTGTAGTGAATCACTTTGGTGAGATCTGCTTTCTGTAAGCCTTTCAGGATTGCATTCATTGCTTTTGAATTGCTGTGATGTAGGAGTATTTCTTCTTTAGTATTAGGACCATGTTCAGGAATAGTGTACTCATCTTCAATCACTTCCCAAACCTCATTCCCAAGTGCCATTAGATGAACCTTCATCCTTGCACTCCAAAGACCAAAATTTGACCCATCAAGAATAGGTGCTGCATTGCCACTTGAATGATCCATTGTGTTCTTTACTAGCTTTTCCTTCAAGCTATTAAACTTTTCGAAGGCACCTACTCTGATACCAATTGAAGAACACAAGCTTATACTGAGAGGGGGGGTGAACAGTATAAGACTTATTTTTAATTTTTCTTTTATACTTCAAAATAGTAAAGCAATATACCCAAAGCAATATCAAAGCAATGCACAAAATCATCCACAAAGTGACACCAATTTTAACGTGGTTCACCTAGAATGGCTGGGCTACGTCCACAAAACTTTTCTCTAAAAGTTATCTCAAAGTTCTTTGGGAAACCTTCCCAATTACAATGTTTATGAGCCTCGGCTCAAAGGAGATACCTTCCCCCAATCTGAATTTATGAGCCTCTGCCCAAAGGAGAAACCTTCCCCCAATATGAATTTATGAGCCTCTGCTCAAAGGAGATACCTTCCCCCAATCTGAATTTATGAGCCTCTGCTCAAAGGATATACCTTCCCCCAATCTAAATTTATGAGCCTCTACTCAAAGGAGATACCTTCCCCTCTGCTCTGGATATGATCCCTCAAAAGATCAACTGTCTCTACCTCTTGCCAGCATGTGGAACTCCTTTCCACCGAAGACCTCATATCCTCAATGCTTATCCTAAGAGACCTCTGCCTTCTATGATCACGTCCATAGTAGCTCAGCAACCTGTACCAAACACAGTCGGTCGGTCTAGTACAAGTCTTCCTCTCGTCTATCAGATCTGTCCAACTCTTGAACAAATCAATCCTCTGTCCACAAGCCTTCTCAAAGACTTGCCAAATATATCCTCAGGTTCTCTGATAGAACCAATGTACCTCTGTCCTCAAGTTCTCTGATAGAACTATCAAAAAATCAGCTCACAAGTCCTCTACTAGGACCTATCCAAATCTGCTCACAAGTCCCCATCGAAACCTGTCCAAAACCTGCTCACAAGTCCCCACTAGAACCTGTCCAAAACCTGCTCACAAGTCCCCACCGAAACCTGTCCAAAACCTCAGCAAGCTCACCAAGAAAAACTTGCTTAGCATGAACCCACAAAGAGAATTCTTAGATACCCAATGTGATTCATAAACCTCATAGAAGCATAAAGAGAATTGTTAGAGACTCAATATGTTCTATACTTAACTCCCAATCTCAATCTCAAATCTCATAGAAACATAAAGAGAATTGTTAGAGACTCAATATGATCTATACTTAATTCCCAATATCAATCTCAACTCAATCTCAATCTCAAATGAATAAGATAGATGTAGTATGCTTTTCTAAAGAACATGAAACACAACCCAAAAATTGCCAAACATGCAATATCTCATTTAACAATGCTACTTATGTTCTTTCCATAACCAATATCTTTTATCAACAAATTAGGGCTTTCAAAACAATGCTTATAGACAAGGTTTAACCAACATCATTCAACTCAACATTAACCTTGAAGCATTCAACCAATCATCACAAGAAAAGGAAACAAGTAGAAATCCTTTTCCCTCCAAAGATATTTGAACAAAATAGCCACCAACACAATATCACCAAATGCAAAGAATAGCTTGCTCAAATCAACTCAATGGAGTAAGCCCAATATCATGAATCAAGTAAAGCAATAACTTGATCAAACAACCTCTATGGAAGCAACTCAACCATCAAACTCAAAACAGCCAACCAAGGGTTCCACCAACTCAATGTAAGTAGATTGACTCACAAATACAAACCCTAGTGCACAAAGCTTCCACTATCTCAAACCAAAAATTATGCATTCATCAAAAAACTCTCCTTAAGGATAACAATGCATAAGTAGTCTTCAACAAACCAGAAAACAGGATTTACACCCAATCAAAGAAAACCTAGTTGAAAACCTTTTCACTCCAACCTTATTTCAGAAAACATACACCAATCATACTCATAAGAATAATGTGCCCATACCTTATTGGAGTAGAAGAAACTTGACCCTTAAAGTTGTCACCACACACAACCCTCAAACTTCCAACCAAGTTAGGGTTAGAACCAAGATAAATGAGCATATAAAAAATTTCCTTAATACACCTTTTAGCTTCTCTTCTTTTGAAAACAACCACCAAAGAAGTAAAAAACACAACAACCAAAACTTACACCTTATATCTCCATTTTAAACTTTAGCATAGCAAAATACTAATCTCAAAAATACAACCAAAGAAATATCCCCTTATTTCTCCTATGTCTTTTAAACAATGCTAAACAATGCCAAAAATTATTATTAATCACACCTTAGAATGACTGCCCTTGCAGAATTCGAAAATTGTGGAATGGCTGCCCTTGACGAATCTGAAAATCATGTAATGGATGCCTTTGACGAATCTGAAAAATGCGGCACAAAATACGTTTTAAGAAAAAGGTGACTTAATCCATGCATAGCTCCCTCCGCGGGAATTGAAACGTAGACCTCCGTCTACGCAAAGCCCAAATGCAGCCTATGCTGCCACTAGCCCACAAGGGGCTAACGAAGTCTAAGACAGACTTCCTACCACTTCAACGAACAAGCACTTCGTAAGTTTTTTAAACGCGAGCTCTCTTCCTCTGTGGCGTCAACAGAGCATCGATCGCAGCCAAAAATTAATGCATTCAAAATTCTCAAGAGGAGTTAAACCTTAGGATCCTTCCCATATTTATAGTCCAATCATGGAATTTAGAACACATCGGCGACAGAGAAACGTAATTTTGAATTTAATCGAAATTGCTTTCTAAAGGGTTTAAAAACCCTTAATTAATTTTAATAATTTAAAAATAAAAAAGGTTTAAAAACCTTTAAGTATTTTTAATAAATTAAAAATAATTTCTCCCTTAATTAATTAAATAATTAATTAATTAAAACCTTGAAGGGTTTTAAATAATAATTAAATAATAAAGAGAACCTCCATTGGTTTTAATAAAAACCAATTAACTTGGTTTTAATAAAAACCCTATCCAAAAACCTTATCCAATGGAATCTCTTCGGATTCTCTTAAGAAGATTCTCTTGGAATCTTTCACCTTTGGAGCCAACACATCCTCTTAACATTAATGCCATTTCCTTTTGACATCAATGACAACTCATAGACAAGGAGCTAGGATATCAAACCCAAATTTGCCAACATAGCTTCCTCATAAATATGGAGAATGTATTTTATAACTTGCACCTCAAACACAGAAGTATTAGTAGAAAGGATAGTGTCATCCATGAATTATTGATGAGAAACAAGATTGGTCTAGGATGAAGCTCTAATTCCTAAAAGGAGACCTGTTATACAAGCTACTTTGATTGTCTTTCCTAGGGCTTCTACAAAAATGATGAATAACAAGGGGGAAATGGGATCCCCATGCCTTAGCCCTCTAATACTCTAAAAATAACCAACTATGTATCTATTGATGAGGACTAAAAACTAGGGTGAAGAAATGCAGGCTTTGATTAATTCAATCCATTCATGATGGAAATTGAACTTGAGCAAGATGGCTAAAAAAAATTCCTAGTTAACTCTATCATAGGCCTTATTCATGTCAAGTTTGAGAACAAAGGCAAATTTTTTGTTTGAGAGAAAGAATGTAGAGCTTCATTAATGGAAATGACAGCATCTAGGATTGATATACCTTGGATAGAACTTCCTTGGTAGGGATCAATGAGATTTGGCATGATCTTTTTCATCCTATTAGCAATTATTTGGTTAGTTTTTATATGCAACATTGCAGAGACTAATGGGTCTGAAGTCAGACAAAGATTTAGCTGTGAGATTTTTAGGAATAAGGGCAATGAAGGTGAAGTTGAAGCTTTGTGGAATTATTTTGGAAGATTGGAATTCTCTAATATCCACACATACATCAAGACCTACTATGCACAAGAAGGTTTGGAAAAAATGAGGAGGAAAGACATCAAATCCTGGAGCTTTGTCAGGATGTATGGAGAAAAAGGCAGTTTTAATTTTTTCATCCTAGAAAGGTGCAATTAATCTAGAGTTAACATTCTCAGGGATGGACTGGGGGATATGATGGAGCATGGAAACTTGAGAAAATGCAGAACAAGAATTATCATCTTCAAGGAGAGAGATAAAATATGAAACTACCTCATCTCTGATTTCCTCAATATTTGTAGTGGAAGTGCCATCACTTTTCACCAGTTCTTTGATTCTGTTGTTGCTTCTATTACTTAGAGTAGATACATGAAAAAAATTTCTGTTTGAATCTCCCTCTTTGAGCCATAAAGCTCTAGATTTTTTTCCACCAGAAGGTTTCTTCACAGGCAAGGACATTGCGAAATTCAGAGAGGATTAATTTTTCTTCTATCCTTATCTATTCATCAATCTACCCATTTTGAATTTTATTCTCTATCCTTTCGAGTCTATATTTGAGAGATTGCTTATTGGAAAAAAGGTTTCCAAAGACTTATTTATTCCATATTTTTAGGTCTTCTTTAAGGATTTTGAGATTTTGGGTAATTTTGAATAATGGCCATCCTTGAGCTTCTTGTTGCTAGCATTGAGAGACCCTGTGCCTAAGATATGGATGATGTATCCACATTACCTCAAACCTAAAGGGTATTTTGTAAGGGTTGCACTTGTCAATTTCTAGCATGAGAGGACTATGATCAGATCCTATTTTAGGTAAAGAATGGAGACAAGCATCACCAAACATTTGGATGACTTTTTTGGATAGGAAAACTCTATCTAGTTTGACTTGAATATGATGGTTCCCTATTCTTCTATTGCTCCAAGTGAAATTTATGTTTTTGAGTTTTACATCCATGATATTGTTTGAGTTGACAAAGTCATTGAAATATTCCATGCTTTTGATTGGGGCCTCAATATCTCCTTTTTTGTCTGAGGGGTAGAGAGGGGTTTTGAAATCCCTAGCCACAATCCAGGGGATATTTTGGAAAGAATCCTTTATCTTGTTGAAGGAATCCCACAACTGAGATCTTCCGGGTAGAGTGTTTGGAGCATAAATATTGGTGAGGATATAGGATGTGTTGTTGCTTTTATCATGGAATAACACACTTAGGATCCTATCACTAGAATGTATTAATGTACCTTCAAATTTTTGTGTGTCCCACAAACACATGAGACACCCAGAGGATCCTATGACATGAATGAAAGCTGCATCTGCCTTTTTCCAAATTTTATTTTCTATGGTTAGGGAGCTATTTGCATCAATTTTGGTTTCCTGCATGATGAAAATTGAGGGCTTTAAGTCTCTTCTCATTGATTTGACAAGTCTCTGCTTGGCAGACCCATTTAGACTTCTCACATTCCATGAGAGGATCTTCATTTAGAAGGTTTGGATACCTTTCTACCTCCCCTAATTTGTGGTTGGGGAGGTTTGGAGCTTTTGATTTCCTCTCTGGATTAAAAAAAAACATTAGGAAAAAGATTTTTCTGAATGTCATTAGCAATTTCATCCTTGACTTCTCTCTTCCATTGCTCGCTGGCTTAAACCTTTCCCCTTTTTTTTATCGCTACCACAGTCAATGGGTGACTTGGTGGAGCTTCGGGTTTGCTTGGGGCTAAAATTGTAAGGGATTATTTGTTCAAGGATAGGGCTTGAGGGTTTGGCATTGTCCTGATTTTGGGTAGAAATCATCATATCTAACACTATGTTTTTAGGAGGGGGGACTTTCTTAGTAGGGCTACCAATATGGAGACTCTTGGGGTTATAAATAGGACTATGAAAGGAACCTGACTTAGATGGGGAGTCAACAAGGCTAAGATCAATGTTTAAATATTTAGGGGTAAAGGAAGGGCCATATCTGGAAGGAGGAATGACTAGGTTTTGGGTTTGATCAAAAGGGGGATTTGGTATAGGAACACCATCGTATTCCTCTTTCAAGAAATTAGATTCACCTAAGATACCAAACTTATTGAAAATGGTAAGAAGTAAGATTATTTTTTCTTGTATTGGATTCATTGGTGAAGTGGTTATTTCTTTTCCCTTGCAAGGAGATGGGACACCATGAGCCTATGACGACCTTTGCTGCTGATAGGATCCTTTCCTTGACTGGTTATGGTTATGCCATTTTTTTGTTGTTTAAGGTAAAAATCATTTGGTACTATTTACTTTGTTCAGTGTCATAGGGGCCATTTGGTTGATAGGATCACCTTCTTCCTACCTCTGGTTATTTTCCTTTATGATTTGAGGACTAATATTAGGGCACTGGATCTTGAGATGCCCCTATTTTTGTATTACATGCAAAAGGTAGGCTTATTATCATATTCCATAGGTTGTTTCCTGTAGTAGGATTTATACTTGAGATTGACATAGGTGGGAAGCTCAGAAGCTAGATTTACATTAACACAAATTCTGGCAACATTCATGCGCTTGTGAGCAAGCGTAAGAAGGTCAATTGATACTAGATCACCTATAGATTTTACAATTTCTTGGAGGATATCATCATGCTAGAGGTGAAAAGGGATATTAGGAACACAAACCCAAATGGGGGTATAGTTGATATCTTGAGTTTTAGGATCAAAATATACAATCCATCTACGAAGAAATAGACTCATGCAGACAATGAACCATGGACTACCAATGAGTATGGGACTAGTGTCATCATGGTTTCTAAATATTATTTCAATGAACTCTCTGGACAGAGTTATGATTTCTATACTTCCTAAGGTTTTCCATTTGGATAAGTCCCATCTACAAATGGTTTTATTTGGCCTTACCCCAACAAACTTTCCCACCAACAAATACTTTTCCATTGAGAAATAGTTGTCAACTACATAGTCAAGGATGATAATGTCCTTCCCGTTAGGAATAAGGATTGATAGAGGAAGATCATAACCATGACTTCCTCATTTGTACACAACACTTGCAAATGATATTTCCTTGGTGGTATCAATAGTGGGTCCCTTTAGGCATTGGGAAAGTGGCCCAATTTTTGGTGGTTCTTCCCCCCATAGAAATTTAGACTATTCAAGAAACTTGGAAGTTTATGACCATCCATCCTCTACATCAATGCCATCATCCTTACTGCCATCTTGATCCTTTTTGCCTCCTTGCATGCCAGCCTTTCTCCCGTACTTCCCAGCTCCTAATTTTTGAAAAATTGGTTTCCTGCTCATTTCGATCACCTCGCTACTCCACTCCATCTCTCCCTCCACTCGTAAATCCTTAGACTTGCAAATTTCTATCACAAGTTCATTCTTGGGATTTCCACCATTGCCACTCCTTTGCACTACTTGATAAAAGCCAATGTTGCATTCCACTAGATACAAGGCCATGCTTGTGTCTTTCATACATTAAAAAAAATTTATGTTTAACCCCTATTCTTATCATTCCATATCCTACTTAGTCCTTTGAGATTGAAATAGATACCTCATAGTTTGACCTTGGTTTTATGTTGAATAAGAATGACCATCTAGTGGCCTATCATTCTAAAAATTTCTTAGCTTCTAAATAGAATTATTCTAAATATAATGAGTTGTATCCATTAGTCTAAGATATCAAGTACTAGAGACACTACCTTATTCTCAAATAAATCATTATTCACACTGGCCACTTGCCTCTCAAGTTTCTTCAATCACAAAATAAGATAAAATAAAATCATCACATGGAGTGGGCATCATATTTAGAGTATTTCCACTTGATCATCAAGTACAAAAAATGTAGTATTGTAGAAACCAAAAATTAGGCCCTCACACAACACCCACTTGCATCCCAACACACAAATTGACATGAAACTATATATGCCTAAGTCCAAAATTAGGCATATAAAATATTGCACACAATTATATTTTCTAGATTATTATTAAATCTAGAAAATCCACCTAGGATACCTTGCCTCCCCCATGGGACATTTATCCTACTCATCACTACCCATCACCATGCCACATATCACACACTTATATCACCCTTGTCCTTTCACATGGGACATCCTTCACATTTCACTCCACTTGCACCCACTCATTAGTCACTTCACCATAGTTGTACTCATACATTAGGCACATCACCCTAGTTGCACTCACTCATAAATCCACTTCACCATAGTTGCACTTATGCATTGGCCACATCACCATAGTTTCTCTCACTCATCGCCACCTCACCCCAATTGCACCCACTCATCCTTAAAATTACACTCCAATTGCACTCACCCATTTAGACACATCCCCTAGTTAAGTGAGGCACCTTGAGTGACTCACTCTCACTCCTTCCAAGACCTTGAGCTTACCTATAAAATAAACATCACCCCATAAAACAAGTGAGGTCAAGAATATACACCATCACACTATTAGAATCATTCTATAAGATCATACATGCCTCAAGGAGATCCAATATTCGAAGTCTTGAAGTGCATCTTTTGGAAGATTCTGCATTTTAGCCTCAATCGCCCAGTATGTGATTATGCAGTTGCTACCACTCACTCCATGGTTTCCCAAATACCATGTTCATGGTTAACCAATCACAACCTCACACCTCGTGGTTAAATAAAATAGATCAAAAAACATGAAATATAGATTAGATCCATGAGTTTTCCTTTCATTTTTTCTTAGCAAGGCATTGAAATCTATTTTTTTTGTGTTTTATACATATTTATTCAACGGTTTGACTCACATTTTAACTTTCAATAATTATATAAAAGTCCTAATAAAATCCTTGTTTGATCTCTTTGTGTGTATGAAACACACATTTGAAGCGGCTGCTAAAGCTAGAGTGGTCCGATCTTAAGATATGCAAACCCACTCACCACTTGGTTGTAGCAGATAAGACTAGAGATACCATCACTTATATCCAATGAAAAGGGGTGTTTCCATCCTTTTCCCACCCATTGTAATATGAGAAATGAGCAGTATTGTAATAATACCCTCACACATTCAAGAAAAGCATTGTAAAATAGAGATCAAGGCTCCATTCAAATATCAATACAAAAGATCACTTTTATTTGGAATTGCTTCTCTTGTTATTTCATTGTACGATGTCATATTTATTTGCATACAAAAAGGTAATCAAAGTGGGACCCCCTAAGAGTTCTATTTTATTGGCCTTGCTATTTTTGTTGTTGATTTGTATTGTTACGTGTTTGTAGGTTTCTCAAGGTCGGCCACACAAAGATTTAGGATTAGTTTATGTACCTTTTTGGCTTGGATATGCACCTGAGAAACCATTTAGATGATGGTTATCAAGCTGTAGAATCATGTAGTTGGTAGTTACAGATATGTGCCTGATAAAATGCGTAGTTAATGTATATTGAGTTGTAGAATCATGTAGTTTGCGGTTATGAATTTGTACTTGACAAAATGTGTAGTTGGTGGTTATCGAGTTGATCTGTGCCTGATGAAACATGCAGTCAATGGTTACAAAGTTATAGAATTATGTGGTCAGTGGTTAGAGTATTGTAGAACTATGAACTCGATGGTTACACAGTTAGGAAGGAGCAGATAAAGGATCGTAGGTGTGTACATCCAACACTCTCCTATTATTTTTCTATTGTTTCAAAAGTTTTAGCAGGTTAAATAGGAGTCTATCCTTGCTTGAAATTGCTTGCATTTAAGTCTTAGGCTAGGCATATTTAAGAAAAATAGCATAATCAAAAGAATCATTTGCATCTTAGATCAGTTAGGCAAACATTTGTTGTTGTATGTTGTTGTTTGCTGCATTTAGGTAATAAACATAATCACATAGTAGCTTGCATTTCACAATAAATAATGAAGCCACACACACTCACGTGAATGTTGGACAAGGTTGGACTTCATCACCAACCCCAACATATTATTACCCTATTTATGGCCAAATTCAGCTCCAAGAACCATTTTAGCCATGGAAAATAGCACGCATTCCTCTTTAGAGGGTGTATTGCTACCCACGGTGGACTGGGTGAGGACCGGTAGGACTTAGGCTCCATCATTGGATTTGGGTTTCATATCCAAATCCTGATAGGTTTCACAACTCAAACTTCATCACTAAGTTGTGTGTGAGAGCATCTAGGTGAAATTCATATTTTCATTCTAGGGAAAAACATTTGCACATTGCATTTTATTTTTATGAAAAAAAATTAAAATATATTAAAAAAAATCAAAATCAAAACAAAATTAAACTCGATGGAAACTTAAAGAAAAACTTGTTTTATTGTTTGCTTTTGCATGCTGTTTGCTTTGCATTTTCATGACATACACATACATCCATTCACATTTTACGTATTGTATGGTAACAACCCAAAAACAAGCTAGAAGGTTAGCCCTATTGCAAAGACATTTTTCTTCTCCAAAGGATCTATATCAGTCTTGTTAGACCCCTAATACTTTCATGGTAGGGTAAATTAGTGTATCCCCTAATGTGTCCTAGAACCTAAATGCAAGGCCCTTTGATGGTGTATCTATCCTGAATATAGAAATTATGCAAAGGGATACTGATGTAGCCATCCCTTAGACATCTAAGAGTGAGCCACATACACCATCATCCAATCAAGTCACATATGTAGATTTGGATGTTGTTAGGCTATACCTAAATGCCACTAGTTTAGCCTATCCATCATTGCCCCCACTTACTATTCCACCCCATACCATCCCATAATTTCATCAAGAGATCACCTTTTCCCACCCATAATAAATTGATCGAATATTCACCAATCCACCCTTCGAACAAATTTTCTACAACCACAACTAACAATCATCCATCATCATCACATAAACACCCTTCACCTAACCAAGTCAAAGTATTAGTGGTGCTAACCCCTTCTATGAGGCACATGCCAATGCTACTTCGTAGATCCCTACATCCATTCCATCTGTTACATCTATAGATCCCTTGCACTACACCCTACCCCATTCATTGACAATGCCTTTTACCACTTACCCTATGCCTACATCCACTAATGTGGTTTCCATGCAACCAGGCCATCCATCCATAACTTACATAGACATACCATATTCATCAATTATTTCTATGCAATAGGTATTCTAGTAGTTGTAGCAGATGCTCATTGATAATGCTAATAATAGTGTTAATCCCGATACATAACAATAGTTTCAAGGTATAAATCTAAGCCAACCTACCACATCTCATCCATGGAACTTCTTCACCCAAGACTCATCTTGGGTGTCACGTCCCCCAACCACGATCATACCTACTAACCCACTTCACCAAATATATGGTAGCTCTTTAGGCCAGCATGCCATTATACCCCTATCACCCCACCACTATAAAAATCAAAATCATCAGCAACCATACCATAATTCATTTTACACTATCCCACACAATCAAATCTCCATAAATAATGTACCCTACTTCCAACAACAAAAACCCAATCAAGGATTCAACCCTTTAGAGGATCCAAGGATCCAGTTTTTGTAGAGTCATATTGATAGCCTTGCCATGCAAACACCAGGTTTGTAGTACCAAAATCCCACCTTGAGGTAGCTACTCAATCACTTGATCCATGCTTTGATGCCATCACCTCCCTATCTGGTAAATTCTAGATATCAAAGTTTGATACATTTAAGAGGGATGAGGACCCCCAAATCATGTAACCAAATTTAATAATGTATGTTTCAGGATTAGAAACAATGATGCACTTATGCTCCACACCTTTCCTTAGACATTTTGGAGAGATGCCCTAGATTGGTAAAAATTCCTACCACATCAAAGTGTTTACACTTTCTAACAACTCGTAGACCAATTCTTGGAGCGATTCGCCCTGCATGTCAGAAATAAAACCACATTGACTGATATGATTAATTTAAAATAGTATGATGATGAATTGGTCTATGATTTTAGCAACTACTCGAGGGTGGTCATGATCAAATTGCCATTCTCCCTCCCTATGACAAAGTTAACAACAATGTTCATAAAAATTTGTGCCAAACCTATCTATTTGCTATTACAGTTATATCAATATAAAATATTCAAATAGGCACTTGCCCAAGCCCAAGTAATTGAAGAGATTAAAATTCAATAGGATGAGATCAAGCCTAAAAATAAAGAATGGTAAAGTAAGAACAAAAATGGGAATAACCACAACTAGTCCAAGGCTACTCAGGATAATCATATAGTCTTGGGTGAACCTTCACAACTTATTCAACAAGCCGAAGTCTAAGTACAACCCCAACACTAACAACAAAAACCACAACTTAATTATCAAGAGGTTCCACCCCCATAGTAGGCACAAAACCAAACTCAACCTACAGAGAGGCAAAAAAGTCATTTAAGCCCAAACACAATAACACCCCATTGTTTGAGCCTTATTTGTCTATTTTTAAAAAGTTGTATACATAATAGGATTTCATATTTTTATTGATGAAAACTGAAGACCTGAGTAATCCAAAACCAAAAGGCTACAAAGAGCATCTATACTACATATATCGTAGGAAGAAAGGACATGATATCGAAGCTTACCATGAATTTAAAGGTGTTGTGTAAGATTTATTGGATGGGGGGAGGATCAAAGTTGAAAATCCATTAGCCTACCTAATAAAAACCTTGGGATATACCAGACATATTTGCCTCATCATGAGGTAAATCAACAAGTAGAAGGAGCATCAAATTATGTATTTCCTCCCAACCAAGTTAACCATGTGTCACAACTATACCAAGGTTTTGTAGGGGCTATCAGTGTGGTCATCCATAGATAAAGACAAATGAATCACAAAACCCAAGGAGTGCAAATCTCTTGCAACACAATCTAGTGCACCCATACAACTAGGCCCATCCATTCCACCTCCACCCATCCAAAATACCAATTATATATATCACCCAATCATCACCTTGAGAAGTTGGTTGATGCAGAGCCTAAGAATGACATCAGCCAAAATGTCAATATATAAGCCAATTCAAAATATCCCCTACATTGTGAGGTATTAGTGGAAATTCTAAAGTCCATCGAAGTGTAATAAGAAGTGCATGATCACTCTAGCCTAGGATAAAAGCCATCCACCTCAAGCCCTTATTTTGAGCATACATTCCAATGACTCACTCTTGAATTCAAAGAAGAGGATGAGAAGAGCAATTATTGTGATGATTATGATGATAGTGATGATGAATATTTGGACCTCGTTTTTATGCCTTATCTAAATGAGGTTTTTTTTCTGGAGATTATGTTGCATACATTCATGATTTGTCAAGTTTCTAATGTGATTAATCACATCTCAAATGATTATATCTCTGATGAGGATTTTAGGGAGTTTCAAAATATGGAAGTAAACCTAGATTAGATCATTCACGTCTTTGATGGTCCCCAAGAAGATGTGGCTCCTACCGAGCCCATCGAGAGATATGAGTGTTACACCAAAATGTTTTCCATAAATCACACCATATTTCACTTCAAAAAAGAGCATGAGCACCCTAAACCAGATCCACCACTGCCACATTGGTTGCTTCTATAGTATCACCATTCATCCACCTTAGGTTAGTTGTAGCCTAGAGAGAGTGAGCAATCAGTCCTCGAATTGTAGCAACCTCACTTCCATCAAGTTAACACGATTTTAGTTGACTTGTTCGCCCCACTCTATAACCCGTATGATTTGGTGAAGTCGATTTTGATCGATGCTAGCCTTATCACCATGGATAGGATTTTATCCCTGCCATCCATTATCGAATTTATCCTATTCAAAGAGTTGCTACGAGCTTCCAATGCTTACATCCCACAACAACCTTCACCCTCATATACTTCAATTTTTTAAATCAAAGTAGAGGAGGGGTCACATAATGTGGAGGATGATATCCCTCTCATTCCAACTCTACATTAGTTAGAAGAAGGTTCCCATATGATTATCAAATAATCTATCAATGTGAACCTTATTCAAGGAGTGAACAATCCATAAATAATAAAACTTGCAAAATATTTATCTATAGAAGAGAAAGAGCATATGATCAATGTCTTAACAGGGATGAAAGAAATATTCATATGGTCATACAAGGGCATGCCTAGGCTTGAACCCAATTTGGTGGTCCACAACCTTACCTTAGTTCCTAGAGCTAAACCATTCAAGAAAAAACTAAGAAAACTTCATTCAACCATGGTATTGAATGTAAAGGAAGAGCTACAAAAACTACTGTATGTGAATTTTATTGTACCCATTGATTATCCAGAGTGGATCTCAAAAATGATACCTATTTGTAAGTCGAATGGGGGGTACACGTATGCACCGATTTTTGATATTTAAACAAAGCATTCTCCAAGGATGATTTTCTGTTACCTAACATTGACCAACTGGTAGACTCTTGCGTAGGCCATAAAATGCTTTCATTAATAAATGATTTCTCAAGATACAATATTGAGGACCAACACAAAACAACATTTACCACACCTTGGGGTACTTTTTGCTACAAGGTGATGTCATTTGGTATTAAGAATGTAGGAGCTACAAATCAACACGCCATGACATATATCTTCCATGACTATATGCATAAAATCATTGAAGATTATGTGGATGATACTATTGCAAAATCTAAAACGCATCTTGAGCACATTGAGGTTCTAGAGAAGTCTTTGATCGATTGCTTGAACATAAGGTAAGGTTGAATCCTAAGAAGTGCATATTTTGTGTCACATCAAGAAAACTTATAGGATTCATTGTCTCCAAGTGGGGCATTGAAGTGGATCTCGATAAGATCAAGGCCATCATAGATATTCCACCTCCCACAAATATGAAAGAGTTACGTAGTTTGCAAGGAAATATTCAATCTATCCAATGATTCATTGCACAACTCTCAGACAAATATAGGCCTTTCAATTGCTTTCTATAGAAGGGGGTGATATTTTACTAGAAAAGTGAATGTAAAGAGGCTTTTGATGACATAAATAAGTATTTTTCTTCACCACCAGTTCTTACACCACCTCATCTGGGAATACCTTTTCACATTTACATATTTGTAATAAATTTTGCACTAGGGATAATGCTTGCATAGAAAAATGAGAATCATAAAGAGCAAGCCATTTACTACATTAGTCAAACATTGGTGAGCTATGAGATAAGATATTCGTACATTAAGAAGTTGTGCTTTGTAGTGGTTTTCACCACTGAGAAACTCAGACACTATATGCTAAGTAACACTACCTATGTCATAGCTAGGGAAAATCCTTTGCGCTACATGATGACTCACACATACACCAACACCTATATCACAAAATGAATAATGATTTTAATAGAATTCAATCTCGAATTCATCAGTCAAAAATCCATCAAAGGTCAGGTGATAGCTGATAAACTCGTTGAAGCTCCACTTCCCAATGATCAACCACTTCTTATAGAGCTTCCAGATGATTTAGCATTTTCTGTCACTAAACAAGAAGAACTAGTCCCTACTGAGGATAACGTTGATGTAACTATTTTTTTTGATAGATCAAAGTGTAAATAAGGACAAGGTGCATGATTCATATTTTATACACCCGAAGGAATACCAATTTCTTTATCATTCAAACTTGAATTCCAATGCACAAAAAACAATGTAGAGTACGAAGCCTTAATCTTGGGGATTTAGTTAGCGCTAGCTATGGGCATTAAGTGTATAAGCATTTTTGGTGATTCTCAACTTGTCATTTTCCAAGTGAAGGGAGAGTACCAATGTAAAGAACCAACCCTAAAATAATATCATGAAGTAACAATGAAATTTCTAGCAAAATTTTATTGGTACAATATTGACAACTTGCCTCATTCGACTAATAGATTTGTAGATGCAATGGCTTCCTTGGGATCCTTGATCCCTAGTAATGAACATAGAGAAGTCTAGCCACTTATCATAACAACAATGTCCAAGTCAACCATCAAATGAGTAGAATCTAAAGGTGAGAAGAGTGTTTATTTGATCGACATAAAACCATACAATTCTTACCTTGATAAGATAAGATACTTTCTCAAGTTTGGGACCCTCCCATTAGAATTGATGTGAATTGCAAAAATAACATTCAAACAAAAAGCATCTTGTTATACTCTCTTGGGGGACGTGTTGTATAGACATGGCTATGATGGAGTCCTAATTCGATGTCTAGATCCTGTAGATACACAAAGAGATATAACTGAAGCCCATGATGGTACTTGTGGTGGTCATTTTAGTGGAATGGCCATTGCAAAGCATAATTTATGCATGGGTTATTATTGGCTTGTAGGCCCAAAATGGCCACATACTTAGGAAAATTTTGCAAATTTTGTCTAAGTGGAAAAGTCTTCATTCCGCACACCTTACAATGTATTTTGGAGCGGATCCGCAATAGGAGGCATGAGTCCGCCCGACACTTAGTAAATTTTCATGCTTGGAGTGATTCTAGGAGACTTCCTTTGTGTTTGGCTCTGGACTGGCGATGCCTCTCGAATCCGCAAAAGTTTTAAGAGGAGATGATGTCAGCGATAAAAAAGTGTGGATTGGCGACCGCTCGATATTTTGGAATACTTCACGAGCGGCTAAGTCTTGGAAGGCCCGATTTTGGAGAACCCATAGAGTATTTTCACCTGGAATGGTGACAAGGCGGGATGCTGTGGACAAGGTGGATGCGGATTCATGACTAAAGGTGATTTTGACTTCTCCTTTCTAGAATGGTGACAAGGTAGAATGTTTTATTCTGAAGGTAGTGCGGAATGGAGAAAAGGTCACTTTGCACTATGACGGGTCCGGATTGATGATCATATGCCAATGCACTTGCTCAGCCCGAAATGGAATCCATAAAAGTTATAGAGAAAGAATGATGTCATCGATATTTTTGTGTGGATTGGTGAATACCTTGCGGATAATGAAGGAATCTAAAGAACAAAGAGCGGATTCATTCTTGCTTAGCTTTCAGGTTATTTGGGAGCCGGATTGGTGATTCCATAGTTTCTAAGATAGAATGATGATATCACCAACATTTTAAAGTGGAATGGCATTGTGTTCTCCCCATCATTATAATAAGCTTGTATCAGAATGAATCTGAGCCATACAATAAGGGGGATCAACGGTGAGGATTGTGTCAAAGAATCTAAGGTATTTAGAGATATTTCTCCACCAATTGGAATAGTCAGTTGGAAGAAGAAGATGAAGCATCGAGGGTTTTCAAGAAAGCTGAACCAGAGGTGGTTACAGATCGATGGTGATAGATAGCATCCAAGAAGAATCGATGATAGTGCATGATTTCCAATGGCTTGGACTCTAGTTGCGTCAAACAACCAACAAGTTGTAGAGGCCTCGAGCTGCCATGGTGGACCACTTTCAATGGATTTCTCGAAGGGTGTACCAGTAAGCAAATGCCTGTAAGAACTCTCTGTTGTGCTATCAAAATGAAATCTTTGTAATGTTCTTTGTATTTTTAATTTCTGCAAAAACTATAAGTAGAGGTCGAACCCTCATTTTTAAGGGTCGGCTCTAGTGTGTTTTCCTGTGCTACTATAAATATTCCCAAGAGCTAATGGAAGGAGCATTACATTGATCTTCACCTTAAAATTTGTATCTTCATGCTTGATATCAAAGGTTCAAATTCTTTAGTTGTATTTCTATGAATACTTAAGTGGTTAGTTTGTGCCAAATTAATGGATTACTAGTTGTTAAAGTAATTGAAATTTGCTTCTGAGATTGATCTTTATTGTTAGGAAGTGCATTTCTGTAGAATCTAGATATTGGTGAATTTTGTTATTTGGATTATCATTGTCTGGATATTGAAATCATTGTCTACAATATTTCTCTATTGTGCTTTAATGAATGAAGAGTCATTCAATTTGTGATAATGTTGATCTAAGTTATGTATCTTTGGGTTAGTTTTTTGGAGCTTTTATTTGTGGTGCAATGTTGTTAGCCTATCCATCCACTATTTTTCACATTTCTCTAACCCTAACCTTTTCTTACCCTAACCTTCAAACCCTAAGTGAGCATAATTGTGTCAACACCCTATTTAAGTTGACAAGGAACCAACCTACTCTGGAGGTTGGATCAAAAACTCTATTTTGGTCCATCCAATGTTGAGTGTTGAGCTGTAGCTATCGGGTGCAAGCCTGGATAGAAAATAGGAAGATAGATAGCCATAGTATTGAGTGAAAACTTGGTGCAATTCAGTGCCCAATAGTTTTTGGCATGCCCGATGGGACCAGTTCACAAGGAACATGAAACCCATCAAATGAGTTACTATTATCTCAACTCGAAGGAATCAAGATTAGGTGAATTGTCTTGACCTTGTAAGTGGAGAAGAGCAAGTTCACCTGGCGACTCCCTGGTCTTTAGACTCAAAAAAATAATTATCCCTGTAGACCAATGTCCTTTCATGTATACTAGGTCTTTCAAAAGGAATAACCCTAACTCCTATTTTTACTATGAGTTACCTTATAGAGGGGTTGTTGTTGCTAGAAGTTTAGATCAATATTTCCTCATAGAGGAAGAGCTTCTGGAAGAGGATCCTGTAGTCCATCCAATAATTCCCCCAATAAGACCTACAACCAAAAATATGGCACAAAATGGGCCCCTAATCAGCCATTATAGAAGTACCCCAACTGGAACACAATCGGTCCTCTCAGATTAGCCCAAATGAATGCCATCCCTCAAGTTGTATCTAAAGCTATCCCCACTTATGATGGATCTGGGAAAATAACTTATGAGCACTATCAGGATATCTTGAACCTAGCAGCAATCCACAACATAAAGGAAGAAGATATTATTGTAAGAATTCTAGCCCTGTCCTTCAGAGGAAAGATATTGCATTGGTTTAGAACCTTGGAAGACAATACTATCACTTCATGGCAAGCGTTAGCTGAGCCATTCATAGAGGAATTCAATGAATCTACTGACCCATTTTCTCTGCTTAATCAGTTTACATCCATGCAGAAAACTCAGCAAGAAACTATCTCAGATTTCAATTTGAGATTTAGCAGAACATGGAAAAGAATTCCCCCCACTGCCAGACCAGCTACATGTTTGGCTTATATGTATTATATCCGAGCTCTTGGATCAGATTTGGGGCTACAGACACAACAATCAGGAGTAGAAACCTTCCCCCAAGTTTATAATGCAGTTGTTCATGCTGAAAATATCCTAATCAATGTAGGAAGACTTCCCCCCAAAACTATGTTGCCTTACAACTCAGAAACCACTAGTAGCCAAATTCAATCCACAAACCCCTCTTACATGGACCCCCTTTATTTATCATCTCCATATCCACAAATGAATGTGATCCCTCAACCAAAGCCTATATCCTCTGTAGCTCCTTTTCCTCCCCTTCCTTCTCAATCATCTCAGGAGTTTTCTGCTATTCTGGATATACAAAATACTCTGAAAACTCTAAGTAATAGAATGAATTCAATGGAAAAGAGAGACTAGGAAAGGTCACAATAGAGGAGATTTCCATATGTAAACAAGTATCAGAGACCTGGTCCTAGTAATAGTACTAGGGTCAGGGTGAGTGCAGTATATGAGGAGCCATAATGTTCTTCAGATACTACTCTTGCGAATGTTTGGTGTTTAGTATGCAATGACCCCCATGACTCATAGTCTTGTGTGATGTATCAACACCATGTTCAACAAGCTATGGATCAAGCTGAAAGGAATCAAAAGGGGAGAGTTAATATGTTATGGCACCTTGATCAAATCATGGTTGGAAAAGAGTCGGCTGAGGAAAGCCCAATTGCTGTTATGACAAGGTCTAGGAAGAAAGCTTTACAAGTAGACCCCCAAAAAATGGGGCAATTCCAAGTCCCTTCTCAGAAGAAAGTTGATCCCCTCCCTCAGAGCAGTAACACCTTCCCTATTCCTCAAGCTAAGGGAAAAGAGAAGACAAATAGTCTTCCTAAGAGACCGAAAAAGGAAACATAAGGAGACCGAATGAGATCTAAGGATGAAGATCAAGAAAGACTTAGGTTCCCCTCTATTACTAAAAGACAAAGATTAGAGGCCACCCAAAAATATAAAAGAAGATATGGTGAGCAAGAAAGAGGGTTGGAAAGACTCTCCTTGACTAAGTCTGAATACAACATTGTTGAAGAGATGAAAAGGATCCCATCAAAAGCTAGCCTGTATGACACTCTGTTCATCCCTGGTCAGATTGACCTACTTAAAGCTTCCCTCAACAAAAATCCTCAGAATAGGTTGGCCACTACAATCCTTAGTATGCCATCAGAAAAGAAAGAAATGACACCTACTGTTCTAAAGAATAAACCTCCCCCTTTCTATATATCCCTAAGAATGGAAGGTTGGGTAGTCCAAAATTGTATGATTGACTCAGGAGCATCAACTACAGTTATGCCTAAAGCAGTCTATGAGGAGATGGGTATGGAGTATACCCGATCTTGTCCTGGAGTGTTACAACTAGATGGGACACCTTTCAAGATAGTTGGGGTTATTAAGGATGTACTAATGAGGTTGCACAGAGCCCTTGAGGTGACAATAGTGCAAGAAATAGTTGTGGTTGACTTAGAACCCTATTTTGGATTATGTCTTTCAAGAGAGTTTATTGCAAAGCTAGGGGGATGTATGTACATGGATTATTCTAGCATGGTAATCCCTTTCAAAGGAAAGAGGATAAGGATAACACCTAAAAAACTAGTAGCTTATCACATTGAAAATATTGAAGAAGATATGTGCAATCTTAATCCCTTGGAAGAATTTGAGCTGGTGGAAAACATTGAAGAGTTGGACATAGAGGATGAGTTGCCTTTCAGAGAAGACTACAGTCAGTTCAGAACTGGTATGGGAACATATAGCATCTCAACAGAATCAGAGAAGAAAATCCTTGCTATATCCAACCAATCTCTGAGAGAGAAAGAAACTTGGATCATGCACTTTGATGGTGCTAAATGCCAAAATGGTGCAGGAGCTGGTGTGGTCCTACAATCCCAATCAGAAGGTACAAAAAATTTTGCTTACAGACTGACATGGTCATGTACTAACAATGCTGCAGAATATGAGGCCCTATGTCTAGGATTGATACAAGCAAAAAGTATGGGCATTAAGATTTTGAATATATATGGTGATTCTGAGCTAATAGTCCATCAAGTAAGAAATAGGTGCAGTAGTAAGCACCATTACTTAAAAGCTTACAAAAATAGGGTATGGGATTTAATGGAATCTTTTGATGCCCTGAATTTAAATTTTATTCCCAGAGAAAAGAATACTCTGGCTGATTCATTAGCAACAAAGGGAGCTAACTTCAACCCTTCTGTAGACTTTGGAATCAAGAAGGCCAAGGGAATTAAAATGATTTTTAGACCTACGATACCAGACAAGCAGATTTTTTGGCAGGTTTTTGAAAGTGATGAACAAATAGTTGATTTTCTGGTGAGAGAAGCATGTCTCTCTACTATCCAAGAAGAGAATTCAGAAGAAATTGATCAGCAGGACATTATCCAACTAAGGAACAATCATATCCCAAGAGGGTTGGTCACCCTTGAGAGTTTGTTTGATAATGAGGATAGAAAGAAGACCAAAGCCATGAAGGTCAACAAAAAAATCTATAAAGAAGTTGAAGTTGGTATAGAAAAGAAGCTCAATGTTGGAATCCGATGTTCACCTGAGGAAGCAGAAGATATCAAAGCTCTATGCTTAAGATACCAAGACATTGTGGCTTGGTCATATGAAGACCTCAAGGTGTATGATAAAAAGGTTATCCAACATACTATTGAGCTAGAGCCTGATGCAAAACCATTTAGGTAGAAGCAGAGGCCAGTCAATCCAAGGATCGAGGCCATTATGAGAGAGGAGCTCTTAAAGTTATTAAAGGCTAAGATCATATACCCAATAAAACATTCTACTTGGGTAGCCAATTTGGTACCCATGAGAAAAAAGAATGGGGATATACGCTTGTGTGTGGACTTTAGAAATCTGAACCAAGCATCCCTTAAAGATCACTATCCTCTCCCTTAGATTGATCAGATCTTGCAGGTAGTGGTAGGGGCAGAAATATTCTCACTATTGGATGGTTACTCTGGATATAACCAAATTTGGGTGAAAGATGAAGATCAGTATAAAACAACATTCACCACAAAATGGGGTACATTTGCCTACCAGAGAATGCCTTTTGGGTTGTCCAATGCAGGAGCCACATTTCAGAGAGCTATGGACTATGCCTTTGGAGCACTGATCAACAAGGCTATTCTGATTTATCTGGATGACATGACTATGTTTTCCCATGATAAAAAAGACCATCTGTCACACTTGGAGCAAGTTTTTCAAAAATGCAGAGAATTTGGTATTTCACTCAATCCTAAGAAGTCATTCTTTGCAGTCCATGAAGGAAAGCTACTAGGTCATGTGGTCTCAAAATATGGCATGGCCATAGATCCAGATAGAATCACATCAATTCTTGCTCTTCCTTTGCCTACAAATAAGAAGACATTGCAGTCTTTCCTAGGCCAAATCAATTTTGTCAGGAAATTCATTTCTGATTTTGCATAGAAAGTAAGGCCTATATCTGAGCTACTCAAGAAAAATGCCAAATTCAAGTGGACTGAAGTCAGGAAATAAGCTTTTGAGATTATCAAGCAATCCATTGCAACAACCCTAGTACTGGTAAACCCAGATTTCAGCAAATATTTTATTCTTTATGCATATGGAGCTGAAGAAAGTTATGCCTCAGTACTCACTCAGAAATATGATCAAGGGGAGGAACATCCTGTGTTCTTTTGGAGCCAGACACTCCATGATTATCAGGTCAAATACAAATTTATTGAAAGGCAAGTATTTGTTGTGATGAAGTCACTAAAGAAGTTCAGGCAGTATTTGGTACAGAGCAAGACCCTGGTATATGTAGTTCATCCGGATGTAAGAAGTTTTATCCTTCAGGGTGATCTAGGAGACAAAAGAGTTGGTTGGATTACCAAAATCCAATAATATGATGTAGAAATACACCCCACCAAGCTAGTGAGAGGTAGAGCCTTATGCCAAGGGTTAACAGAAGCTGCAACATTGGCAGAAGTAACAACTTGCCAGATAACAGAAGAAAATCAGGTCGAAATAGTACAAACTGAAGACTCTGATTGGATTGACCAGATGATTAGGTATTTCTAGACTGGAGTATGCCCCCTTAATCTAAGTGCTTCCCAAAGGAGGAGATACAGGCTTCATGCTTTGAAATATGTATTACTACCAGAGGGCTTATACAAAAGAAACTTGGATGGAATTCTTCTAAAATGCTTAAAGGATGACCAACAAAAAAGGGTCATGGAGGAATTCCATGGAGGATCAGCTGGTGGACATAGCTCAGGTAGGGTTACAACTTTAAAAATCATAATAGCAGGCTATTATTGGCCCACTGTATTCACTGATGCTTTTAAAGTCACCCGGGCTTGTGACAAATGTCAGAGATATGTTGGAAGGACAAGGAATGCTTCATCCCCCCTCAAGCCCATTCAAGTTGAAGAGCCTTTTCAACAATGGGGGCTAGATTTCATAGGGGTTATCAACCCTAATTCCTCAATAGAGCATAATTTTATCTTAACTACCATATATTATCTTACCAGATGGGTAGAAGCTATTCCTACCAAGAAATCAGATCAAGATGTTGTGATCAATTTTATGGAAAATTTGATTTCAAGGTTTGGAGTCCCAGAAGCCTTGGTGAGTGACAATGGCCCAAATTTCATAGGAGCCAAGTATATTGAGTTTGCCAGTAAGTATGGCATCACTCTTAAAAATACTTCAAATTATTATCCACAAGGTAATGGACTTGCAGAATCTACCAACAAAAACCTATTAAGGATTTTGAGGAAATCACTTGAAGGTAATAAAAGAAGTTGGCACCTATTATTGGACCAAGCTCTGTGGGCAGACATGATTACTATTAAGAAGTCCATCAATACTTCCCCTTATGCACTAGTATATGGCAAGGAGGCAGTGTTACCAATCCATTTGGAGATCCCAACACTTAAGCTTGTCAATTCAGAGGAAGAGTCAGAAGAAGATCCTATGAAAACCAGGTTGACACATTTGCTGCAATTAGAAGAGAGTAGAGCTCAGGCATATGATAGTTTTCAAAAGCATTCATCAGACATTAAAGCATGGTTTGATAAGAAAGCCAGATTCAGGAAATTCCAAGTTGGGGACTCAGTTCTCAGGTGGAATGTTGATAGAGCAAAGCCAGGAAAGCATGAAAAGTTTGATTCTTTTTGGGATGGTCCTTTCAGAATAGTAGATGCCAAGGAGTCCAATGTATTTCAGCTGGAAGATCCAGAAGGAAACATACAACCAATTCCAGTGAATGGTTTTCACCTCAAGCTCTACTATGTGTAAGGAGTGAGTTCACTGTAACATATGTATATACATTGTATAATTATTTTCCCTCCTTTCTGCACTTTGTACTTTAATTTCTTTCTGCACTTTGTAATCAGTTTTCTTTGAAAAATATTGAAAAAAAAAAATAAAAAATTGCAAGAATGACTAAGTATGGGCTAAGTACACAACAAAGTTCCATTCCACACTCAATTCTATGTAAAGCCTTCTAGAATGGCGTGCGCTCTTGAATCCGCATCAAAATACACTAGATCCCCATGGAATGGTGTAAAGGTTTCTATCCCACATGAAAGGAGAGCCGATGGTCAAAGGAGAGCAAAGGTGTTCCCAATACGGGAACCTTCCAAAGGTAATATAAGCCAGCAGAATCAAGATGGAAGTTCACGCATAGAATTTTCTAAGTGTCAGCGGACTCAAAGGGCTCTTAAGCCACCGGTTTCAAAATCAAAGCGGAACCAAGCAACAATTCTGACCGCGACACGTGGAGACCATAGAACGATCCCGCATTCAATGCTAATGAACTCACGCCATAACCAAAGAGTAGCCGAAGGGGTGCAGTGAGGTGGCAGCGCAATTTGAAATTTTGACCAATGAAAAGATAGAATGCCACCATTGAGCCATCGAAGGGAATGATTAAAAGTTGGAAAGTGTGCCAGTAGGTGAGGTCATGCAGTAGCTACATTAATGGTGGAGGATACGCGCGTTCCAAAAAATAAAAGTGATAAAAAGCATACACGAGGCTCATTTGGCAGCTATTTGCATCCCTAGAGTGGTAAGAAAGCAGAGTGATATTCTGAAGAATTTACTATGAATTGTAGGGAGAACAAAGTCTTACTACTATCAAAATGGCCCCTAAGAAATCACCCACTGAGACTTCAGAATATGTTCAGGAGTTTGAAACTCTGGAGAAGAAGGTGGTGGCACCATATCTTGACAAGGCCGAAGCCGTGGCAGACACAAAAATGGTCCTCACAGAAATAACGAGGCTAAGGAGGAATGTGAATGATAGATACAAGAAGAGAGTTGCTTTGGTTGTGGAAGGTAGATGTGTTATCCTTTCTTATCTCTCTTTTTATATTTGTGATTCTATTCATCCCTACCCTGAGTTGATAGCTGCAATAGTTAAGTTTTATGACCCATTGGCTAAAGCAGTGAAAACCTCTAAGGGCGAAACCCTTTTCAGTATCACCACCTCCTTTTGTCATAAACTCTTTGCCCTAGGGTCTGACCCACCAGTAATACCAAAGCCATTTAGGGTCATTGAGCAGACTGGGTTTTACTCCATAGAAGTGAGCTAATGATGATGAGTCATTTAAAAATTGGGTTTATAAGCAACTCAATACTAAGTCCAAGGAAAAATTGCCTGAGGTCCCTATCTCTATTGACAAGTTTGTAAACCCCATCTTATTTTCTATGTTGGCTTGCATGGAGGGTTTAGACTCTGATAGAATGGTACATGGCTGGAAAATTACCGTAGCTTACTATATTTCTAATGAAAGAAAGTATGAGAAAGATGCGAGGAAAAATGGGATTAGGGTGATTTATTTTGACTGGCCAACTTTTCTCGCACAGAGGATACATGAGCAGCTAGTAAGTATGAAAAGGGGCGTTGATGCTCCTAGTTTTAGGCATTGCTCAAGTCTAGTGTGGATGTTCTATGCTGCCACTAAAGATAGAATGTCATGGATTCTGGTCAAGGATAAAACCAATGATGGGGAACCCTTTTCGGTTTATTATTGGACAAGTCATTTAAGGAGAAGTGAGTCTTATTATAGATTCAATTTGGAATTTTTGGGACCTACCCTAAGAATAATGTATGGTAAATGCCCTAGATTGCCACCTTTGATTGAGCAGATTTTGAGAACAAAGGATGCAGAAGGAGACTGGTATTAGTTGATTGAGGGTACGGTAATCAGATTGTATGGTTTCATGGGTAAACCTTTTCTCCTACCCCACTTTGTCATGGAGAGGATTTTTTCCCTAGAATACCTGAGGTAGGCAGAGTACATTGATGCAAACTATGGTTCTGGGAGAAAGAGGAAGTCTTTACTTACCCACCACACTATGGATGACATTACCATCACCAAGAAGGGGTAGAGCCAACAAATTGGCCAATACCTTGATAGGTTAGGTCTATTTTATATTCCCCAAAGATGGAGTTATGACCCTGATGGCATTTTTACTGCAAGGAATAAAACCCTAAATGGACCTAAGGCCTATAAATTTGAAAGGAGGCCCAGGGCTCATTTTGAACAAGGCAAAAATAATGATGAGACTACTCTTTTAGAGTGGAATGTCTCAAATATGGGTCAACTACCTCCATGGTTGGATTTTTATGAGCAAGTTATTGATTTTGACCTTGACAATAAGCCAAGTCATCGGATTACAAAGGCTACAATTGAAAATATTGAAGCTGAGTCAACAAAGAAAAAATATCCTCCACCTGAGGCTAAGTCTGCAAAGAAAAAGGATCCTTCGCCTGAAGAAGAGATTGCAGAAGAAGAAGAAGAGGAGGAAAATGGACCATGGAATGTAGCAAAGATAATAGATTGGTGGAGAATGAGGGTTGAAATTGGAAAGCCTAAGTCCAAGTTTGGAATGAAGATTGATAAAGAATTTTCAAGGAGATATAATAAAAACATTGGAACCTGGAGACAAAAGGATGTCAGAAACATAGTATTAACGGTTGAAAAACCCCAATCTAGCTCTGAATCCCTCCCTCCACCTACAGATCAAGAGGCTCAACTAGAAGAGCCAGGAACTCCTTTGACAATGGCTGAAGTATTGAAAACCTTTCATCCTACCATTGAGCAGGTGGAGAAGTTTCCTAAGGGGGCTAAGTTGATGAGCAAAATGCAATATTCTAAAGAAAAAGCTGTTAGTACCCTAGTTATTGAAACAACATCTAGGCCTAAATGCTTAGCTTTGGGAGCATGACCTCTAGACACAGATATTGACTGGAAGAAGAAGGATGAAAGTTTTAAGTACAAACCCCTTTCTTTTACCCCTGCAACATCAATTGAATTACGTCCTATTTCTGAGCAATCATTACTTTCTGGAGTAGTGCAAGAAGATGTGTTGGAGGAAGATTCTGAGAATGAGATGGTTGCTTTTCAATTGGTTCATAGAAGGACTAAGAGAGTTCTAGAAAGAGAGGAAAGAGAAATTTCAAAGAAACAAAAAATGGATATGGAGGAGATTGCTAAAGAGGTAGCTGATTTTGCTACAGAAAAATTGATTGATCAGGAGTAGCAACAAGAAACTGAGGTAGAACAAGAGCACCCTACATCTGTAGGTGAAGGTATGGTTTCTAATCCCTCTTCTCCTCTTCATCCTCATGAGTCCCCAAAGAAATCTCCCTCCCTTTCTAATCAAGAAGATATGACAAGCGTACCTCCTCCCTCTCACAGTCCACCACATGTGTCATCAATAGCCATGGAGGTACAAGTCACTTCTGTTTCGTCACAGTCACCTCAGATCCCATCTCCAGCATCTGAGGTTCCCACTCCCTCATCTACCATCACTTCACTTCCATATTTTTCATCACCACCATCAATGGGACACTACGTTCCAAGTATATCCATCCATCCGATTGTTAGTCTTGCATCAGTTTCCATGAGTCTACCAGTAACAACAACAATAGTAGTTACAGAGTCCACTATTGTCACAGAGGCTGTTGTAACTATATCTTCACCCCCATCATCAATAGTTTAGTCCACCCTTTCGTTTCTAGTGTCATCATCTCCCCTGGTCATTGGTCTTTCAGGACCTATCATTGTATCAAAAGAGCAGGCAGCCACTCAGAGTATAAATGATTATTGGGTAGAGAAGCTTACTAAGTCTTCCAGTAGGATGGCTGTCAGAAGAAGAAGCATGTATGTTGATCCTGTTGCTAGATAGAGAATATCAAGATCTATGACTCCACTAGTGAGCAAACCTGAAACTGAGATGACTATTCAAGATTATCGAGTGGAGGAGGTCACAAAAGATATTGATAAGCTTCCTAAGGAAGATGAGTTGATTATAGCCAAAGCCCACTTGGATACCTTCTATGTGAAAAATGATATGGTCAGAGAGAAGGTGGATAAGTTGGAGAAACAGGTTGAAAATCTTAAGAAGAGTCTCAATGATAAAAAATAAATAGAAAAGGCTCTGAGAAAAGAGGCTAAGGGTTGGCAAGAGAAGTTTCAAAAGGCCAATAAATTGAAGGACCAATTAGAAGAGCAAAAGAAGTTGAATGAAGATCAAGCAAAATAAATTCAGAATTTAAAGCATCAGCTTCAAATCGAGAAAGCTAAACCTTCAGGCTTTTCTAAGAATGAGTTGAAAAGGATTAGGAAGGAGTTGCTTTCTAAGGTCCAGGAAAAATGTTCAGGGCTTCAACTTATGATTGATTATCTCGATGATGCCAGCCACCTACTCTCCACTATTCAGAA
The DNA here is from genome assembly GCA_028583015.1 of Wollemia nobilis. Taxonomy (NCBI): domain Eukaryota; kingdom Viridiplantae; phylum Streptophyta; class Pinopsida; order Araucariales; family Araucariaceae; genus Wollemia; species Wollemia nobilis. The sequence continues at coordinate 2,901,950 of JAQPPZ010017010.1, read as the reverse complement.
AGAGCTAGATCAAATCACTGGAGAGTTGCAGCCTATGGTGATTCTGGTAGAACAAATGTACAGGTTGGTTGATAGCAGACTCAGTGATTCTGCTAAACCTATTCCTAATAAATAATGGAATCTCTCCAGAGTTGCTACCAAGATAGTGGTTAAAAAGCACAGGGCACTTCAAAGAGCCTGGCTGTTGGTTGATAGGATGGAAAATATGATTAGGGATGTTGTTGAATTAAATAAGGAAATGATTCAGGTTGGTTTTTGTAGCACCCTAAAATTGGCGCAGTAAAATTGGAATAATTACATTCACCTTAGTAAATAAATTTAAATTCAAATTTAACCTCCCAAACCACCCGTTAACCGCCGAGAAACCCGTTTCCTCCTTTTTCGTGCCATTTTTAGCAGTTGTTTTGACCGTTTGACGATATCGTCTCCGATCAGACGATATCGCCCCAGATTTGACGATTTACGATCCGGACTAGAACGTCCGGACGATTTCGTCGCAAAACTGAATTTGCATAGTTGGAATCCGTTCCAACGGGTCTCCAATCCGGGCAGAAGCGTGTCTGCGCCGTTGGGACCCTTCCCCAGTTGGAGATCTCCCAAATTGGGATGATCTCCAACCTCCCAACAACTATCCTATGCCTATTTAACTCTAAGACTTTTCCCTCCCCAACCCCTGGCTGAATTTTTATGCAAATTGAACCCTTATGCTCTAAAACATCGTAATTCATATTTTGCATTAGTCCTATAGTCATTTCATTGCAGGTACACCATTGGTTTTCAGTCGGAGCCAGTACCTATCGCAGTACGACGAACTTGTCAAGATCGGAGGCGATCTCGTCAAATTCGGGACGATCTCGTACTGATGCGAGACGATTTCGACTGCAGCACACATCGAGGCAATCAGTGCACGGAGTTTGCTCTTCTGTCTCTTTTTCTGTCATTTTATGCTATAAATTAGATTGTTTATTCAGTTTTTATACTATATTGCATCTGGAGTTCACCCATTTTGTCTAGTTTGCATATTAAGATCATATTCTGCTATCTAAACACAGTGATTTGCATTTACTTCTGTTCTTGTATATTGTTCAACACTCATATTATTGTTTCATATAGTTTGCCCCTGTTTGCAAAATAGAATTTCTTGTATTTCGCATCTGTTTCTTGTTTTGCGGGTCTCCGATGAATTCGTCGACGAATTCGTCGGATTGCGACGATCTGTCGGTTTAGACGATTTTATCAAATTGAAGGCGATTCTGTTGAATTGCGAGACGATCCAGAGCGCTTCAAGCTTCAGAAACTCCATCGAGACTTCCGGATCGGGTAATCTTCATTGGCCTCCTGCCAAATTCTCTGTTTCTGTTTTCCTTTATGTTTCCTGTATGCATTTAAATTGCATTTTCATGTAGTTTAAGTTAGAATCATTCGGCCAAACCTAGGATGAATGTTTAAAAATAAAACGAACTCATCAAAACTCATTCCCAAAACCTAGGCGTGGAAACTGCCGTCAAATGTTTCCTGGTGAACCCACCATCCGTCGAAAAATCACCAAAATGCACCTCCCTTGAGAGGCGGGACCTTCGCAAAGTCCTCTCGTCCGAGGTACCGCACCATCCTTTTCCCATCCTCCTTCGGGCGCGGATCCAATAGCTTGGAAGGTAGGGGTGCGAAAAATTTGGAGCGATACATTTTGGTGAACCCGACGTGAATGCATCATAACCTTTTGAACAAAAACAAACAAAGACAAAAAAAAAAAAAATTAGAACAACTAAAACTTAGATGCATTTTAAAACATTTAAGGTTCAAAATCATGTTTAGATGGTAGCTCCTAAAAGAGGTTAGCGAGTTACTATAAACGTAGTAAACCAATTAGCGGCCATAGAAGTTAATTCTGTCCTTAGTGTCCATGAAGCAAGTAGAAATCAATCCTTGTGGGACGAGCTTATCGGGAGACTTAGTATCATTTCGTCTAGGTCCACACAATTTAAGCAGATTAAGAGGCTAGTCTTGGATAGAATCCTGGATCCTCATCAATTAGTGTTCTATCATGAACTTCAGAGAGCTTGCCATAGGTGGTTAGCCTATAGGAGAGCTCTTGTATCTGCAAAATTTTTAACTTTCAGGGAAAATCTCGAAGACACAGTTATAGTGCGCCCATTTCTAGTTCATATAGATTCCTTAGAAGATGATCTTATAGTTAGGAGAAGATGGAACAAAACTCCTAGAGCTATGTTATATTGTAAATATTGTCATGAGAATTATTATTTCCAACCGGGATCTGAGATAGACAATATCACCATAGCCCTTTTCATCAAATTCTTAAAAGAAAACTTTCAATTTGAAGAAGAACATTTCATGACCCCTGAACAGCTTGAACCTATTAATGATATTCATAAATTATTCATAGAAGATTAGTTCATCTACTTTCAGCCTTATTATTATTGTGTGCATTTATTGTTTCATTTGCTGTCTTTATTATATTGTTTCAAAGAAAAACTAAAAAACTAAAAATCAAAATCAAAAAATCAAAAAACATAGTAAAAAACTTAAACATTTCATTTACAATATTGCATTAGGTATATATAAATATATACCTTTTAATTTGTTGCATATATATATATATATATATATATATATATATTATATTTTTTTGCTGAAATCAAAACTTAGCACCATGACTAAACTTAGGAATGGTAAAGAAATTTTAGGAGAAGGAGAAGATTGGCTACAAAATACAACTGAAAACCCAAATGTCCTTCTTGGAGATACAAATCCGGAAGGTGAAACTCTAGGTCAATCAGATGAAGACTTAGGTGAAGATAAGGAACAAGAAGGAAGTGTTAAAGAATCTTCGTCCCCTAGAATAGCTCCAAATGGAGGCATCACTTTTGACAACGCGAAACATTTTCAAAAATTTCTTAATCAACATATCGACGTCCTTAATGTGGCGGTCCGTATTGATAAAGGGGAAATTAGTGATGCTCAAACAACCTTAGAACGGGCGCTTGATATGCAAACTAATCCCTTGTCTTTCATTGATCAAGAAAGTGATAAGGGTGGACCATCTAATGCGAATATGGTCACTATAGCCCAAGCCATGACCAAACAACAGGTCACCCAACCTCCTAAGCAATCTGTTACTCAACCTAAAATCACTCCCGCACAAAAGAAAATTCCCTTCACTACTTCCTTCCTCCAAACTATTGAGCAAAATGCTTTAAATAGACAAAAATCTAAAACAAAGCCAAATACAAACTTTCAACAATCTACAATACAACACAATCCAACTTCAAAACTCCTCCATAATATTTTTCCTACCAATGTTTTACACAATAGTAACATGGCATCTAATCTGCATGTTCCTCCATCCTACGCCCATAACACTTATGGCAATGCCCCACCGAATCAATATGGGGGGCAAACTAGTAGTTTGGAAGCTATGGTGAAACAATTGGCTTCACGTATGGACCTAGATAGATCCCTACCGTCCCTCGTATAATTATCGAGAGATTTGTAGCCAACCATTGGATCCCATAGTGGTAGCTCAACCATACCCTAAACATTTTCCCATGCCCGTCCTGCCTATCTATAAAGGAACCGAAGATCCCATAGAACATCTTCGCATGTTTAGGATAGCATGTCACGACATATCGCATAACGACTTGCTATTACTAAAAATGTTCCCCAAAAGTTTAGGTGGAATGGCGTTAGAGTGGTATTATCAATTGCCCACTCATTCCTTAAGAAACTTTGAAGAAACAGTTGAGTCATTTGTTCATCAATTTAGTGCCTACATCGAGAGGCATGTAACTATTAAAGACCTATACAATTTAAAACAAGATAAAGACGAATGTTTTGCTGATTTCTTAGCAAGATGGAGACAATTGACAGGAAAGCTGCACTTTGTGCTACCCTACAGGGAAATGTTAGACATTTTCATTAACAATTTACAAGAACAACTTTCTTATGAGCTATCAACGACTACTTTGACTACCTTCGATCAAGCTATAGACTTAGCTCGAAGAGTAGAAGATGCCCTCATTAGGAGAGGCCAACTTAGAAAGAAGGATGATGAGAAAACATCTAGAAATCAATATAAAAACAAACGAGGTTGTCGGTGATGGAGTCATCGACGGCAAGAAATGTTGCTAATGTCAATGCAACAAAAACAACGAGAAAAATTCATCTTGAAACCTCCTCGATAAGCCTCCTCGAGAGTTCACTAGATTAAACCAACCTTTATCAACTATTTTACCTCAACTTCTTGAAAGAGGTTTAATCCAAGCTACCGACTATCCAGGAACTTGACCCAAGCATACCCGGATATAGAGCTGATTTGCCTTGTGATTTTCATAGAGGTCCTGGACATTCTACCAACGCTTGTAAGAGATTGAAACATAAAATACAAGATTTGATTGACAATAATGAAATGGAAGTGCAAGCCTTCCAACCTAAACAAAACCCTCCTAATAATACCCAAAATACTGTTCCCCAAAATCAAAATCGAGAATGCCAATCAAACTTTAGACATATTTCAACACCCTTTACCAAGACATGGTAAAGAGGTAGCCAATCAAATTGAACATCACAATGTTCCCCCTCCTACCCGATATGTAGGAACCATTAGCGGGCAATTACCTATTCAGGACTCTCACACATTCGACACAACCTTATCCCTGGTTACAACCAGGCCCTTACATAATTTTCAAACTTCGATTCTAGCGATATAGAGTCAGATAGTGAGAGTGAAGTAGACACCATTCAATCGAATAGTTCTGAAAATGAATCAGATCCTATTCAACCTATCAAAGATGCTAATGTTCCAGAAGAACCATTTCCCAGAAGAGTCACTACTCGACCTTCTTCTAATGAAGTCCTTCCTTATGAACAAGCCATAAACTCTCAACCGAGACCGTTTCAACGTCGTCACTATAACATTGTAGGTACCATCGGAGTCGTCACTCGACAACAAGCTCAAAATCCCCAACAAGAACCAAACCAGAATGATGGATCAGCTCCATTTGTTCTAAAAAATCCTAATAAAGGAAATCATGCTCCTATTGTTCAAACTAAACCCCCTTACAACATTAATGAGCAATTGTCTAATACCACCGCTAGAATCTCCCTTTTAGATTTATTAAGATCCTCCCCCACCCATAGGGATGAATTGATGCTTACTTTGAGCCAGATGATGGTACCTCAAAACATCCAACCCGAAGCTATGGCCAATACTATCATCACGCGAGAGATTGATTGTATTGACTTTCGGGATAAAGATATCCCACAACACGGTTTACACAAGGATAATCCCTTGTATATTACAGCTTTAATTGGGGATGTAGCTGTCAATCGAGTCTCGATTGATAATGGCTCATCTCTAAACATCTGCACCTTTGACTTCTACCAACGATTTGGTTTTAGAAGTGATGAAATGAAGAAGGCTGATATGATTATCAAAGCCTTTAATGACGAAACACAAGAAACGTGTGGAGTCATTACCCTCCCATTGCAAGTTGGTCCTAGAACCCTTGAGACAACTGTGTTTATTGTACATTGCCTAGCATCGTACAATATACTTTTGGGTCGCCCTTGGATTAACGCCATGCGAGCGGTCCCATCAACTTTACACCAATGTGTTAAGTTTGAGTTTAAAAATCGGTTGGTCACTATTCATGGTGACCCTAGACCTTTGATATGTGCGCATTGGCAGAACCAGTTGGAGTGCAATTTTGCCCTTCTCTGTCATCCACATATCCTACTTCTTCTTCATCTAAAACTGTGAAATATAAACCCATCATTTCATCTATTCCTCCTCCATTAACTTCATCTTCCCATATAGATCAACCACCTTCTAAACAAATTATTGTAGAACTTCAAAAAGCTCTTAAAACTACAACCAATTCTTCAAGTTCTAATCCCATAAATTCAAAACCTTCAGACACATCTATCATACCTTCCACATCTCAAGACATAGGTAATAAGCCTTCTACATCTTATGCCCTTTCCGATGATCTTTTACCAGATTTATCTACAACCTTAATATCAGAAAAAATGAATGCTTTCATGCAAGATTCAGACCTTTTAAATCAATTGCCGCCATCTCCTCGTACTTTGGGCCTCCCACAACCTATGGGAAGTACTTACCAAGTCGGGAGTTGCGCCTTCATGTACAAAGGATATGACTGGGGAAGAATCCCTCAGAATATCAAAACCCATCATGATGGATATGCTCGGTGCTATTTTACCAACGATTATATTAAAGCTAAACCCATGATGCTTAAAATGGGATATAAAGGGAAAGGCTTAGGACCTTTCCAAAATGGCATGAAAGAACCTTTCGAGGTAGAACCATGGACTGCCCGATGTGGTGTGGGCCTATTACCTAGTAAGGGTCAACCCTTTCCTTTTGAGGATGATGATCATCTCATATGCTATCAAGACTATTTGGATAGACATGTTGATTTACCTCTTAAAAATCCGTCATTTTCATGCAACATGCTATCCATAGCATACACTGAAATGATTGCTGACCCCGATGAAGAGTTGGAAGGAGATATCTTCCATGATGTCTCTGTTGAAGAGATGTTGTACAACGGGTTTTATTTTGATGGTTCTATACCAACCATAGCTCAACTTGAGGCCGCTGACCCTCAGAACGAATTATCTAAATTAACTTTACAAGAGTTACAAGAGTTGGGCGTTTCACCTGCCCCACCTAATTTTGAAAGAGATCTACACATGGAGGTAGAAAATGTCATTAAAATTAATATTGGAACTGAGGACAACCCTCACATAATCAACATTGGAGAAGAACTAAGTCAAGAAAAACAAGAACAATACATTGCATTTCTTAAAGAGTATGAAGATGTCTTCGCTTGGACATATGAAGATATGCCAGGTCTAGACCCTTATGTAGTCATGCACCATCTAGTGGTCCATCCAGGATGCTAAACCTGTTAAACAAAAACTTAGAAAGATGCATCCCAAAGTGGCTCTTGCTAGTCAAAGGGGAGTTAGAAAAACTCCTGAATGTTATCTTCATACAAGCTATTGATTATCTTTGAATGGATCTCCAATGTAGTTCCAGTCACCAAGAAAGAAGCCACCAAAGTTAGGGTTTGCATAGATTTCAGAGATATTAACGTTGCATGCCCTAAAGACGACTTTCCTCTTCCAAATATGGATCAAATTATTGATTTTACTGCCGAAAGTGGGATGATGTCCTTAATGGACGGATTCTCCGGCTATAATCAGATCAGGATAGCTCCTGAAGACCAGGCTAAAACAACCTTCATTACCCCCTAGGGTACCTTTTCTTTGGAAAGTGATGCCCTTTGGCCTAAAGAATGCCGGGGCAACTTATCAACGGGCTATGACCTACATCTTTCATGATATGATGCATGATATCCTACATGATTATGTAGATGATATTATAGCGCGCTCTCTTATTGAAGATCATCATTTAGACGATTTAAGAAAAGTTTTTAATCGATTACGAGAATATCTCATTCGATTAAATCCAGCAAAATGTATATTCGGAGTTAAATCCGGCAAGTTATTAGGGGTTTTAGTTTCTTTACGTGGTATCAAAATTGACCCTCTCAAAATTGCGGCTATCACTGATATGCCCGCACCCACTAATATATCTGAATTACGAAGTTTACAAGGTAAACTTCAAGCTATCCGATCGCTTCATTGATAAGATGGCGGACAAAAGCTGGTCCCCTTTCTTAAACTCCTTAAGAAGGACGTCCCCTTTAATTGGGACACAGAATGTAGAGAAGCTTTTGAACTTCTCAAGCAATATCTCCTTAACCCTACGGTGCTTTCACCGCCTAAATCTGATCGCCCATTTCTTCTATATATTTTTGCTTCGATTCTGCCTTAGGAGCTATGTTAGCTCAGCTTGATGATGAAAAATGAGAACGTGCTAATTATTACATTAGCCGCACCTTCATCAGTTATGAAACCCGCTATACAACGTTAGAGAAGTTATGTCTAGCAGTCGTGTTTGCTACGCAAAAATTACGACATTACATGCTTAGCCAAAAAATGTATGTCATTGCCAAATATGATCCTTTAAGATATCTCATGAGTCGACCTTATTTATCGGGTCGCACAGCCAAGTGGGTTCTTGCTCTAAGCGAGTTTGATCTCACCTTCATAGGACAGAAGTCTGTTAAGGGTCAAATCATAGCAGATCAATTAGCTGCTTGCACCCTTAGAGTCTACTCATCCCCTCATTATCGAGTTCCTGATGAATGCCTTCAATTAGAGGGAGACCTTGTTGAACAATGGTCCTTATACTTTGATGGAGCCCGATGCATGAGTGGGGCTAGTGCGGGTATTATTTTAATATCTCCGCAAAAACATCTTATTCCTCTGTCCTTCAAACTAACCTTTGCTTGCACCAACAATGCTTGCTGAGTATGAAGCTCTAATCCTTGGATTACGAGTCGCTTTAGCGCTTAAAATTAAAAACCTCTTAGTTTTTGGGGATTCCCAATTGGTTATAAACCAAATTAATGAAGTTTATCGGACCGAGAGATGATAAACTTCGCCCATATAAGGCCTATGTTTTACAACTAATGGCCTTGTTTGATCAAGTTACCTTGGAAGCCATTCCTCGAACTAGCAACCGTGCGGCCGACGCCATGGCCGCTGCTGCATCTCTCTTGCCCTTGGAGTTAGACGACGAATATGCTACTATCATCATTCGTCGACTCCAGGAACCCGCTTCACATAAGTCATGCTTAGAGCCTTTGGATGTGTTTCTAATCAAGGAAACTACTCCTGAACTCTGGTATATCAGACATATTTGATTTCCTCCAAAATGGGACTTTCCCTGCTAATTCTAATCGCAACCAGCGTCGGTTATTACGTCGACGAGCAAGTCGATTTGTAATCATTGGCAATACTTTATATAGGAGATCTTTTGAAGGTATCCTATTAAGATGTCTAAATTTAGAAGAGTCTAAATCAGCTTTGAGTGAAGCCCACGATGGATCTTGTGGAGGACACTTTAGTGGTAGCGTCATTGCTAAAAAGCTCCTTCGGATAGGATACTTTTGGCCTACCATGGAAACGGATGCACATGAATATGTGCGCCATTGCGACAAGTGTCAAAAACATGCTGACCTTGTCCATGCGCCTGCACAAGAGCTGGAGGCTATTTCTTCTCCTTGGCCCTTTTCTAAATGGGGCTTGGATATTATTAGTAAAATTAATCCTGTGTCTTCGATGGACATAAGTTCATCATAACGCCACTGAGTATTTCACGAAGTGGGTTGAAGCTATGCCTTTAGCTTCCTGCACTGGTTCACAAGTCTCTAAATTCATTTTTAATCAAATCATCTGCAGGTTCGGAATTCTTGCAAATCTCATCTCTGACAATGGAACTCCATTCAAAAATAAAGATGTTAAAAAATTATGTCAAAAATATAAGATTCAACATCGCTGGTCTACTCCCTATTATCCTCAGGGTAATGGTCAAGCAGAAGCTTCTAACAAAACTCTAATCAAAATTCTCAAAAGACTAGTCAATAAAACTGGTCGTTGCTGGCATATTCAATTATATCCAGCACTGTGGGCTTATCGAACTAGTGTTCGAACCCCCACGGGCACTTCACCATTTGTTTTGGTATATGGTGCCGAAGCAGTTTTCCATTTGAATTAGAAGTTCCTTCTTTGGCTCTGCTACTTCAAGACACGAAGTAGGAGATGAATATCGTGATGGCGAGACTCGATCATGCTGGAACTCCTAGACGAAAAATGCATCAATGCTTTAGAGCATCTCCGTGCATACCAAAACAAGCTTAAAAGAGCATATAATAAGAAAGTTCGTCATCGATCCTTTGAGATTGGCGATCTTGTTCTAAAAGAAAATCAAAAAAATACAAATGCAACCAAAGACACTGAAAGGTAAATTTGAGCCCAAGCTGGCTTGGACCATACATCATTACTTGCAAAATTTGAATCGGGAGCATATAAATTGTCTACCTTAGATGGTAAAGAACTTAAAGAACCCATGAATATTTTACATCTCAAACGTTATTATGCATAAATTTGATTATTTCATCCATGTATATATTTGTTCAAAATCATTATCTTGTATTTCTTTCAATTTATTCAAAAACCTCAAAAACATTCATAAAATCTTCAAAAATCTTCAAAAATATTTATTGCATTTATTTTGTAAAGTTCCTTTTGCTTTAAAACAAAAATCAACATAAAAATCCAAAAACAACTATATGCTTGACTCTTTCGAAACCAAAACAATATACGAGAATAAAGAGAGAGTCAACATTCTCAAAACTTTCTCAAAATCATTATTTTCTTACAATTATTGCAATTATATGTTTCAACTTATTTTGGATAAAACTAGCATTTATTTGGCATCCCTCACTTGCACACTCACACAATAAATATCTTGATTTTATACGGCATGATTACTAATCTCTCTTATATCAAAGTTCACAAAATTCAATTAAATAAAGTTTGAGCATAGAGAATTGATCTTGGTATTTACTTAAACCAAGCACATCTTTTCACAATAAAATGATTATATTTGTAATTTCCATGTTTTGCTACATAGTAGAACTGATTTCTTGAGTGAAAAGTTTCCCTTGCTATCCTATCATGCACATGGTCTAGAATCTTTGAGAATTGGCAAAAGGACAAGCTCACCCCTACCCAGAATAAAAATCCCTTGCTCTACAGCTAATCCGAGCAAGTATCCCTAGCAAAGAAAAAGAAAAAGAAAAAGAAAAGAAAAATTCAAGAAAAAGAGAAAAGAAAAATGTTATGTCAACAATGTTCCAAGCATTATCAAGCAAAAGAAAAATAAGCAAAGTTCAAAAGAAAGCAAGAAAAGCAATAAAATCCCTTTCCCTACCCTTTGAAAAGAAAAGAAGGGTGAATGAGCTTGAATCCATGGAATTCTCAATTATTCAAAAACTGTGAGGTAAGCCCCATAGCAGTTGGTTTGTGCCCAACTTTCTTGGCCTTGGGTAACTCCTAGCGTGGCGATATATCTGTCACATTAGCGACCTTATTTTGTACAGACCTATGTCTGCTTATGGATTAGCTAGCTCTTGATAATCCGATCTACATAGTAGCCTAGTATGGTTATATGCATCTACATCATGGTTAATGAACACTTAGTTGGTTTATTCAAATCACTTGTATCATAGTATCTTGCTCAAAACTAGTAACTGAACCATACAATTGCACACACATTTGTATTTGAGAGATTTTGTCTATCATTATGATAAATCAAGATTGGCAATGAATTCACTTATGCACATGGGATTCCTTATAAATCTAATTTTTGTCTTCAAAATACTTTGAAATATTATTTTGCAACTTGTTTGGAATAATCAAGTACAATTATTTAACAACATATCATATATATCTTATCGACTTTACATAGCGATGGTATAATTCCAAAACCAAAATTGGAATTTTATGCTTAGCGCAAGTCATCATTTTCATCTTTTATGTTCATAAAAAATCAATCATGTAATAAAACTATCTATTTCTTTGATCTTCGCGATGATGGTATAAGTCTATACCTACATATTCTATGCCTAGCGCAAACCATTGTAACAATATTTTTTCCCAATTTATCAAAATTCATAAAAACCATATGACTTCATTTTATTACACAAATTATGCTTTTCAAAAGCAAACACATTTTTATTATTTCATATCATTATGTCAACCTTTGCATTTTGCAATGATGGTATAATTCTTAAGGAATTATTCAACAATTTTTATCACACTTAGGAATTTATGCCTAGCAAAAATCATTTTACAATATTTCATGCATAATATTTTCATGGAAATCTGAAAACAAACCATCATCATCATCATCATTTGCATCATCACAACAAAGTCTTAAGGCAGGTCTCTTAAGCACTCTTTTCTTTTAACAATATTTCTATCCTGGGACTAGCTTGACGCCCGAGTGAGCAGCGACTCCATGAAATGGTCTATAATAGCGACAATGTCCTTTGAAATTATTGTTAGAAATCTCTTTTTATCACATTTCATTACAACCAATCAATTTGTTACATCAGATTATTTCATTTAAAATATTTAAAGCATGACATCCAAGTTATAATTTTTTCCAAAACGACATAATTACATGACTCATCAATAAAATCATTACATCAATCAACTCAATCAATCAATCAAACATAAAAAGCATCATAAGCATCACATAAGACAAGTCATATGATCAAAAATATCTCATCTATATATATCAACAGAATATATACATCATCAAAACTAGATTGGTATGCCACAATCTGTACCTCGGCATACTCAATCCTCTATCAATACAAGTATAATACAATATCAGTGGCAGTATCCCGCCCTCTAGCCTCGAGAGCCTCTAGAGCTCTCGGCCTCATCTCCTCCCCGCCCTACGGAGGCCGAGGTGGTCCCATCGTAGTATGTGTGGTGCTGCGAGTCCTCGTCATCGACCGGGATGAGCTCCTCGTCGACCCTGTCTCGATAGGATCTGCTATGGCGGTGGCAGTTGTACCCTCTGGCCCTCTGGCACCGCCTGGTAGTATAGCGCCTGATAGAATGCGGTCTGAGAAACTGACCGCAGCAGCTCCTGAGTGCTTACCCCTCCGCCTCGTGCCCTGAGACGAGCATTCTCGTCTCGTAGCTGCGACACCTCAGCTTGGTGTTGTGCAGCTGCATCCTGTAACGTCTGCACCTGAGCTCGTAGATGATCTCTCTGCCCGGAGAGTAGCCATCTCGCTACTCTCTCCAATGTCCACACCCTTGCCCTTATCAGGCGATGGTGGCCTCTGTGGAGATGGGGGTCTCGCCTCCCTCCTCTCCCTCTCCCTCTGTCGCGGCCTCTCCTGTGCCTGTGGCCTCCTCTGCTCTCCTCTGCCGCGACCCCGGGCTGCCTCTACCACCGCCTGGCACCGCCTCCCTATCCGACGCACAACTACGTGGATCGGTCCCTGAGCCCTCGTCATCCGAGGAGGGCGGATGCCTACGTACCAGGCATCGTAGCCATCGGCTACCCTTGCGTCGTCCCCATCCACTGGCTGAATGGGGGCATCGTCCGCGTCCTGACTCCAGAATCGTTGCATATCACGGAGCCCGCTAATCGTGGTGTTATCCCAGACGGTCAGGAAAACTCATAATCCACGAGAGATGGGATCCCCTGCTGTAGACCGAGCTGTCGCAAAACTCGGTCATAGCGGTGGAGCTCCACCTCTCCCCTCTCCATCCGTAGCCAGCAGACTCCCATGATGCGAGCCAGCTCCTGTCCGTCCTCTGCCACCCTGGATGCTCTCTCCATGGCCTCCAGGTGATGCAGTGCAGGACCAAGTCATCCAGTAGTCTCGGGACACCGACAGGTCGATCCGTCGTTGTGCCCCTCTCCGGAGCCACCAGTAGAAGACTCGGGGCCTCTCCCCATCAACCCCTGTCAGTGGAAGCCCTACCGGCCTCCGCACCGCAATGTGCTCCCAGCACCAAACCTGTAGGAGCGATGTCATGACCAGACATCGACCGCCCTTGTATACGACCCCATGCAGGATCCTATACAATCGGCATAGAACAAAGCTGCCCCAAGAAAATCTGTAGCCATGGTCGCGCATGTCGCAGATCACATCTGCCAGCATCCATGGTACCCTGCATCCGCTCTGGTGGCACAGCAGAAGTCCACCAACCACCCCAGCCAAAACTCGTGTCAGTGTAGATGCCCCGGGCATGCGGCGCGGTGCCTCGATGTTCACTCCGCCCTTCTCCAGGGCGAAGCTCGGGTCACCGCGAGTCGTCCCATCGCGTGGCCCTGATTGGCCGTAGGTGTGATCATCCTCCCTTGTATGGGGATTCTAAGAATCCTCCATACATCCTCTAGTGTGGGAGTCATCTCCCCTGTCGGTAACAGGAAGCATGAAGAGCCGGGTACCACCTCTCTGCTAGGGCCGTCAGTAGCCCCATGTCAGTAGAAACTTGTGGCATCTCTGCCACATGTAGTAAGCCGGCCTGTGCCAGCTGATCTCGCTCTGCCTGTGTCAGAGCGGCCAAGTCATCTCTTAATCCTCCATATTTCCACTCTCTGCTCTTTAGTAATCCTCTCTGCAAGCATAAACAACCAAAACAACAAACAATCATTAATAACAATTTTAGCAATCAATAATGCAACTTAAAGATCAAAATTTTGCAATTGATGATATCGCCCACTATTGGCCGATATCGTCCAAAATTTGAGCAAAATCGTCTCCGATTTCGCGTGTCGAAATCGTCTCTAATTTGATGAAATCGTCCCTTTTCGCCGATTTCGCCCTTGGGCGAAATTGACGAACTTGAGACGATTTCGTCGAACTAGGGACGATTTCGTCCGGACGACGTCGATGGCCAAAAACGGCCGCGATGCTCAAAATTCATCTTAAAATCTATCTACCAAGCATGTAAATTCAAATTAAATCAATCTAAACTAAGTTTAAACCCTTACCCGTAGACCGCGGCGGACCTCTGCAGATCTGTGCGCTGTCTCTACCATTTTTGCTCCAGAGCTCTAAAAATAGTAAAATGAACAGTAACAATGAATTAGGGTTTTACCCTATTTTTCTTAATTTTATTCAAAATAATTCAACAATAATTTTTGCTTTTCCGTGTTTTTACCTAAACGTTCGATTTGGGTAAAAACACGGAGGAGGCACCATAGTAAGCTGTCGTACGATTCGACCAAGAATCGTCGCCTAAAAATGGGAATAATTTTTTGCTTTCTCGTAGATCGAGAAGAACTCATCTTTAACGCATTTTCTTCGGAAAATTCGCTAAAGAGGGGGCAAAATGTAGCACCCTAAAATTGGCGCGATAAAATTGGAATAATTACATTCACCTTAGTAAATAAATTTAAATTCAAATTTAACCTCCCAAACCGCTTAGTTAACAGTCGAGAAACCCGTTTCCTCCTTTTTCGTGCCATTTTTAGCGGTTGTTTTGACCGTTTGACGATATCGTCTCCGATCGGACGATATCGCCCCGAGTTGACGATTTCGATCTGGACTAGAACGTCCAGACGATTTCGTCGCAAAACTGAATTTGCATAGTTGGAATCCGTTCCAACGGGTCTCCAATCCGGGCAGAAGCGTGTCTGCGCCGTTGGGACCCTTCCCCGTTGGAGATCTCCCAAATTGGGATGATCTCCAACCTCCCAACAACTATCCTATGCCTATTTAACTCTAAGACTTTTCCCTCCCCAACCCCTGGCTGAATTTTTATGCAAATTGAACCCTTATGCTCTAAAACATCGTAATTCATATTTTGCATTAGTCCTATAGTCATTTCATTGCAGGTACACCATTGGTTTTCGGTCGGAGCCAGCACCTATCGCAGTAGACGAACCTGTCAAGATCGGAGGCGATCTCGTCAAATTCGGGACGATCTCGTACTGATGCGAGACGATTTCGACTACAGCACACATCGAGGCAATCAGTGCCTAGAGTTTGCTCTTCTGTCTCTTTTTTCTGTCATTTTATGCTATAAATTAGATTGTTTATTCAGTTTTTATACTATATTGCATCTGGAGTTCACCCATTTTGTCTAGTTTGCATATTAAGATCATATTCTGCTATCTAAACACGGTGATTTGCATTTACTTCTGTTCTTGTATATTGTTCAACACTCATATTACTGTTTCATATAGTTTGCCCCTGTTTGCAAAATAGAATTTCTTGTATTTCGCATCTATTTGCTTGTTTTGCGGGTCTACGATGAATTCGTCGAGCGAATTCGTCGGATTGCGAGACGATCTTGTCAGTTTAGACGATTTTATCAAATTGAAGGCGATTCTGTTGAATTACAGACGATCCAGGCTGCTTCAAGCTTCAGAAACTCCATCAGACTTCCGGATCAGGTAATCTTCATTGGCCTCCTGCCAAATTCTCTGTTTCTGTTTTCCTTTCTGTTTTTTTGTATGCATTTAAATTGCATTTTCATGTAGTTTAAGTTAGAATCATTCGGCCAAACCTAGGATGAATGTTTAAAAATAAAACGAACTCATCAAAACTCATTCCCAAAACCTAGGCGTGGAAACTGCCGTCAAATGTTTCCTGGTGAACCCACCATCCGTCGAAAAATCACCAAAATGCACCTCCCTTGAGAGGCGGGACCTTCGCAAAGTCCTCTCGTCCGAGGTACCGCACCATCCTTTTCCCATCCTCCTTACGGGCGCGGATCCAATAGCCTGAAGGTAGGGGTGCGAAAATTTTGGAGCAATACAGTTTCAAAGGACTCTAGAAGAAGGATCACAACTTGTTATCTATGGAGGAGATCTAGAAGAGCATTAATGAGACTTTGTAGGATGAGTCTGGAATAGATTCTCTAGAAGAGCCACTATCCCAAGAACAAGTTGTCCAATTGATCATTGATTTTACCCAGTTGAGAGATCTCATGGAAGATCTAGTGAATAGAGGGAATGTTGCTAACTATGAGGACATTGGAGAGCTAAAATATGTTTATAAGCAACTCAAAGAAACATCAAATCCCTATGAAGAAGCCTAGAAATAGGCTCTACAATATTTGGACTTAATGGTTCAGTTGTTTGGGAATAATTCTAGAGAAAGAAGTCAGAAAACATCTACTCCAGAAGAAGATCCATAAGTAGATGAGGAAGAAAAAGAAGAAGAGGTCATAGAAGAAGGGGTGTTGTATGGATCGGTTACAGGTCCAAAAGGGGCCCACACTTAGTTCATTTTTGTTTTGTATATATGCATAATTTTTGTATTTTTTGTTTTGACTCTGACAATTGTCAGAAGTAAACAATAAAGGCATGAAGCCTAAAGAGGCAGAAGAGCAACATACTATATGCGAAGGCATTTTTTGAAATAAGGCCTTATAAAAGGAGTAGATTTATATCCAATTTTTGAATATAGTGGCAAAACCTATATTTCTGATACAACATCTGTATGAGCGAATGAGTTCTATATATTTTTGGCATCACTTTGATATGAACCTTTACTCTCTAGGCAGACTGTTAAAATTTTTAGAGAGTAGTGTTTATATAGAAGTTATTCTATAAAATATGTTTTTGAAGATGAGTATGTTTGAATCCTAAGGCCCAATAGATAAGACTCTGAGTTCAATTGGCTTTGCAAGCAAATCCACCTGGGAGATCCCAGAATGTAGGCCCAAAATGGCCACAGGAAAATTTTGCAAATTTTTTCTAAGTGGAAAAGTCTTCATTCCACACACCTTACAATGTATTTTGGAGCGGATCCACAACAGAAGGCATGATTTCACCCTACACTTAGTAAATTTTCATGCTTGGAGTGATTTTGGGAGACTTCCTTTGTGTTTGGTTTCGGACTGACGACACCTCTCAAATCCACAAAAGTTTTAAGCAAAGATGATGTCAATGATAAAAAAGTGTGGATTGGCGACCGCTCGATATTTTGGAATAATTCTTACATGTTTAAGTCTTGGAAGACCCAATTTTAGAGATCCCAGAGAGTATTTTCGCCCGAAATGGTGATAAGGCAGGATGTTGTGGACAAGGTGGATGCAGATTTGTGACTAAACGTGATGTTGACTTCTCCTTTCCGAAATGGTGACAAGGTAGGATTTTTTATTTCAAAAGTAGTGTGGAATGGAGAAAAGGTCACTTTGCACTATGACGGGTCCAGATTGATGATCATATGCCGATGCACTTGCTCAACCCAGAATAGAATCTGCAAAAGTTGTAGAGAAAGAATGTTGCCATCAATATTTTTGTGTAGATTGGTGAATACCTTGTGAATAATGAAGAAATCTGAAAAACAAAGAGCAGATTTGTTCTTGCTTAGATTTCAGGTTATTTGGGAGCCAGATTGGTGATTTCATAGTTTCTAAGATAGAATGATGACATCACCAACATTTTACGGTGGAATGATGTTGTGTTATCCCTTTCATCATAATAAGCTTGTATAAGAATTAATTTGAACCATATGATAAGGGGGATCAACGGTGGGGATTATGTCAAAGAATATGAGGTATTTAGGGATATTTCTCCTCTAGCATTGGAATAGTCAGTTGGAAGAAGAAGATGAAGTGCCTCCGGTTTTCAAGAAAGATGAACCAGAGGTGGTTACATATCGATGGTGGTAGATTACATCCAAGAAGAATCGACGATAGTGCATGATTTCCAACAGATCGAACTCCAGTTGCATCAAACAACCAGCAATTTGTAAAGGGCCTGAACTGCCATGGTGGACCACTTTCAACGGATTTCCCAGAGGGTGTACCAGTAAGCAATTGCCAGAAATAACTCTCTACTGTGCTGTCGAATTTGAATCTTTGTAATGTTCTTTGTAATTTTAATTTCTACAAAAACTATAAATAGAGGTCGAACCCTAATTTTTAAGGGTTGGCTCTAGTGTGTTTGCCTATGCTACAGTACATATTCCCAAGAGCTAATGGAAGGAGCATTACATTGATATTTGCCCAAAATTTGTATCTTCATGCTTGATATCAAAGGTTCGAATTCTTTTAGTTGTATTTCTGTGAATACTTAAGTGGTTAGTTTGTGCCAAATTAATGGATTACTAGCTGTTAAAGTAATTGAAATCTAATTCTAAGATTGATCTTTATTTTTAGGAATTGCTTTTTTGTAGAATCTAGATATTGGTGAATTCTATTATTTGGAGTATCATTTTCTAGATATTGAAATCAATTTCTGTAATATTTCTCTACTGTGCATTAATGAATGAAAATTCATTCAATTTGTGATAAGGTTGATCTGTGTTATGTATCTTTGGGTTAGTTTTTTAGATATTTTATTTGTGGTGCAATTTTGTTAGCCTATCCATCCACTATTGTTCACATTTATCTAAATCTAACCTCTTATTACCCTAAAATTCAAAACCCAAGTGAGCATAATTATGTCAACACCCTGTTTTAGTTGACAAGGAACCAACCTACTCTGGAGGTTGGATCAAAAACTCTGTTTTGGTCCATACAATGTTGAGTGTTGAGCTACAACTATCGGGTTTAAGCCTAGACAAAAAATAGGAAGATAGACATCCACAGTATTGAGTGAAAAAATGATGCAATCCAGTGCCCAACATGGCCCACCATGAAAAGTTATTATTGTCAATATATCAAGAAATGGCAAAAATTTCAACACCACATCAACTTGACTCATGTACCATCACAAGCATTACATCCCATTCAAAGCCTTTGGCCCTTTTCATAATGGGAACTAGATTTTATTGGCAATATTTCACCTACCTCTTCAGGACAACATAAGTTCATCATAAATACCAGCGAATACTTCAACAAATGGATCGAAGCAATTCCAATGACTACTACGACTGGACCTCGAATAACAAAGTTTATACTTCAGCATATTATTTGTCATTTTGGGATTCTTACAAAATCATTTTTGACAATGGTAAGTCTTTTAAAAACAAGGATGTTTGAGCCTTACGCAAAAAATACAATATCCAACATAGTTTCTCTACTTATTTTTACCCACAAGAAAATGGACAAGCTGAAGCAACCAACAAGACCGTGATAGCCATTCTCAAGAAACTTGTCAAAGAAATTCATAGAGATTGGCATACTCAACTCCCCTGGGTACTATGGTATTATCGAACAAGCAGAAGAATGCCAACTAGGGCAACACCTTTTTCATTGATCTATGACACAAAGCAATCATGCCTCTTGATTTTGAGATCCCTTATTTATGAGTTATATTACAAGTATTCATGGATGATGACACAACTAGACAAGCATGTCTTGACCAACTTATACTCCTTTATGAAAGATGAATCAATGCCTTAGAACATCTACGAGTATATCAAGACCACATAAAGCATATCTACAATGCAAAATTGCATCCTCATGAATTCCAAGTGGGAGATCTTGTCCTTAAAGAGAATCAATAGAATACCAATGCATTGTCACACTTGAGAGATAAATTCACAGCTAATTGGTTAAGTCCATACATTGTTAAATAGAAGCTAGGTCCAAGAACGTTTAGAATTTCCAGCTTAGAAGGAGCATTGGAACTTGATCCACTCAACATAATACATCTAAAGGTATTTTATGCGTAATTCAGATTCTAGATATGTACATATACATGGCTTAAAAAAACACAAAAAAATAATAAAAAGGTAAAAACACAAAAAGATTTCAAATATTTCATTTGCATTTTATGCATCCTTCAATGCATTCCACCTACATTGCATACACAAATTTTAGACATTTGTTCATACCATTCATCATATAAAAGATCATTTACTTAATCTGGATGATCGCTAGTATACTATGTCTTGTTGCCTTAATCAGGGGCATCTTACATCAAACAACTCATCCATCCATATAACACTAATTTGCAACTTTCATTATAATATTTTGATGATTAATAAGTTCACATAAAGTAGGATAGATATCGTACAATTATTAGCAATAATGATTATGTGGCCAATGACTATTTTATGTGCACATTTTAACCTCCAAAAGCTTGCAATGAAGGTAACACAAAATATTACATCCTACTTCAGTCAATAAACTTATTCCAAATATTTTCAATCACTCAGCCACTCCTGGTGTCTTGAACAAACTCAAATCAAAGTCAAAAAATATTTAGAGGCAATTGTTCCTAGTCAATCAAGTTTCCTCTTGGACCATGCACATAAAAAAACATTAAACATTGTGAAGTTTAGGAATGATAAAGTTATGAGTTGCTATTGCCATAAAATGAAATGTTTCCCCTGTTCATACATTTATACGCATGGTCTAGAATTATACAGAGTTGACAAAAGGACAAGCTCCACCTTCATCCCCCCCAAAAAAGAGCCAAAAAATCCTTGCTCCCTCTCAAATTGAGCAAGTATCCCAAAAAATGCCCCAAAGCAATAAATATTTCCTTGATATTCCTTAAAAGCGAGCAAGTATCCCAAATATTTCAAAAAAAAAATAGAAAAAGAAACAACAAAAATCCCCTTGATTTTCCTCAAAAAATAGCAAGTACCCAAAAAGAATGTTGCTCCATTAAAAAAATGAGCAAACTCAAAAATAAAATCCCAAAAATCCAATACAATATAATAAGGGAAGAAGCTTGAATCCCTGGAACTCTTCGTGTCTCAAAAATCAATGGGTGATCCTCATTACAACAATGGACTAAATGAATCCCACCTGGCAATGAGGTATCCTTATGTGTGGTGCCATGTTTATCACATTAGTGACCTTTTTTAAAGACCTATGGATGTTCATGGATGAGCTAGCTTATTGGCATAAGTCACAATTGATTATTTTACCTAATTCATAATGAGAAATTAACATTCATTCGCACACACAGTTGGTCCTTCAAGAAATTTGAAAACACTAGGACAACCTTTGCATCATGAAGATCTGTGAGATACATAAAGGAGTTTATTTGAGATCACTAGGATGTTTGAGTCTTTGTAAGAACACCCTAGATCATCCACCCAATCATACCATACCATTTCCATTATTTAATCCATGACAATACCATACATCTATGCCCTTGATTGAACAACAAGAATAATTTTGATCAAGCAAAGTCTATAACTATAAAATGATCATTATAAAATAGCATTATTCATCATTACACCAAGCACTACATACTTTTACATGCATCCATACATAAAATAAATCAAAGAAGTGCAATATAGATAAACATAATAAAAATCATGTATATATATATGTCTGAACTGCATAAGTACAAAATGCCCTAAGGTTGTATACATCAGAGCACTAAGGCTCATAATAAAAAATGAAAATACAAAAAGAGGTAATAAAGCGCTACTAGCTAGCACCATCATGTCCCTTGTAATGCCCCTAAGCTGATGCTTGTGAACCAGATATAGCATGGGAACCAAGAACCCGTGACCATGAACCACTAGGTCTAGATTCACTCCACGTTCTGGAGCCTGACACTGATGAACTAAGAGGAACAGGTGGTGGAGTATTACATCAATCTAAATCATCCTCGAGCATAGCAATGTAAGTAGTATACCTCTAGGCAGTAGCCAAATTTATATTCTGATGAGTTTATCACTCAGATATCTCAGATCTGAGAGCTACGATGGTAGCAAAATCATCACCTCCACTAGCCTTACCCTATAGACCATGCATCTCATCTTGCAATCGAGTAACCTCATCCTATAGCCTTGTGATATTTACATCCCAAGTCATTATATCAATAACAACATCACCTCCACTAGGTCTACTTCATAGCCCATCCAACTCACCCTACAACTGAGTAACCTCGCCTCTCAACCTGGTCACCTCTTCATCCAAGCTATCCCAATGAGCCTAGAGAATTCCCATACCTCCTAAATGCAATGTAGAGGGGCATCTTGTCCTCCATCACCTCCATATCATCCATAACCTCCATATCCTCCATATCCATCTTACCTAGCCCCAATATTTATAGGCAGTGTATAAGACCTAACTCACCTCCTACTGCTACTACCTTGATGGTGTTTCGACCATCGAGACACCTGCTCACCAGACCCATCATCCAAGTCTCCATGGAGGACTTACCATGAACCAAGAATCATATTTTGTAGTCATACCTACATCATATACATCAAGGACATCAATCACTACATCATCACCTGCATCATCGATCATCTAGAATTCAAGGGCAACTAGAAGACTTAGCTTATCACCACGTCACTTGTACATATTGGGAGCATATGGAACTCCATGTGCCAATCCAAACTGCTTCATCACCCAAGAGAACTGGATAAAATTCATCTCCAACACATGGCTCCCAACCACCCACCTACCTCACCTCACCCGCCAAAGTTGTGCTACATCATAAGTCCAAGAAAGACCCTTCCAAGGTCACCAATATATATTAGCACAAATTAGTACACCAAAAAACACCCAATACTCTTGAGCTATACTATTAGGTTGACTTGGTGCAGTCTCCTTGTTGGTCCACCGATAAAGAACATAAGGTAATGAGTGATCCCACTCACATGGCAGACCCTCTAGATGGACTATGTGGATATGCTCCCACACCCACAACTGATGTAATAAGCTACAACCAATCCCCTCCTGCTCCTACCTCTTCACCTCATAGAGCTAGACATACAACTAGAAAAGTAGAGCATGAGCCCACACATAAAATTTTGGCTCAACAATCAATCGAAGCATAAGCGTCACATGGTTCCAACGTAACTTCAAACAATACTATTAAGCAACAACATGTTGCCCATAATAAATATCATAAAATTCTATAGCACCCCTAGCTTCTCATCTTGAAATAGTTGAAGGTAAGGGATCCCTCCCTTATTGCAATCCACATCCCAATAATCAACGTAAATGGGCCTCATGATCTCCTTGCTATGGCCTACTCGTACGGGTATATGTTCCATAGGAATGTGGAAGATGTAAAACACATCTTCCAGGGTAATAGTAATCTACCTTGTCAAAATTTGAAACGACCCCTTGTCAGGGTCCCATCTCTCCACAAGAGCATACAAATATTCTTCGTTTGCCTTGATGGTCTTTACCTGCCTACATCCACCCAAACCCACATCATCAAGAAACATCCAATCATCAGCAATAAGTACCTTCCACACATTGAAATGGGCATGAGACCATCTATATTGGGCTGAAATAAACTTCACCTGCAGAACAAAGCAAAATCTAAATCAGTTAAAAAACAAACAAACAAAAACACAAAATACATTATTATTATGCATTTCATAAAACAAAATCAAAGGCATTCACTTTAAAGCATTTTCACAAAAACACAAAAACATTCATTCTCATGCGTTTCATTAAAAAAAAGGCAATCACTTCCACACATTTAAAAAAAAACAAAAAATGCATTTCATGCATTTAAATAAAAAAAACAACAAAAATAATCATTTTCACGCACTTAAACATAAAATAAAAATGTAAAAACACACAATAAGAAAGCAAAGGGCCTCGGGAACCTATCTTCGCATAGTGGACTCCACCTTCCACTCCAACCACACCACCAACCTCCAACCTGCCATTCGCTCCACTAGCCTCACCACTTACCTCCATCACTCTCATAGCTCAAGTTTACAGTTAGTCAAACCATTAAATAAAAAAATAACTTCCAGGTCGAGTATTTATAGCCGATCTTTGCAACCAAAACTATGTGTGCGACGGTTCCTCGAATGCATGTAACTGTGGACCTCATGGTTGGCTATGTCGATCACGGACCACACGGTTTTTGGTAGACCTAACCGTGGAGCGCATGATTGGCATCAAAAATCACAAAAAAATCATAAAACACACACCCCATCTAGATCACAAACACATCATCATCAATAACAATCATACCCAAGAAACAAACCTTGTACTTCATGACCTACCCTACATACCTAGAGGTTGCAGCAACTAGCCATCCATGCAATCCATTTAGATGGGTGGCTTACCATAGGGATGCTTATCACCATCACAATCCATCGCATTTGGTATTTGAATCAACTTGATCCCTCACATTTTGAATATAGCTATATCAAAAATTTGCAAAATTTCATGCTTTAACCCTTTTCATTGGGTATAAAAGCAAAAATAAATCAAACACAATTTGGTAATAACCAATAATCACTCAAGTGTTGAATTACCAGAGCATCTGGTTCCTAATACCATCATTTTATAGGAATTTCTAAAGTCAAAAGGGCACTAGAACTCAAAAATGTGATCAATGATTTTACCATAGCATTTTGTGCATCATCGAAACCAAAGGTAAATTTACCACAAAAACCATTTCAAAACTTGGGGCATCAAGTTGATTTCAATGTCATTCATTTGCATACATCACATTCACCATCAATCATCATCCACATCATGTCAATTGGCTTATGGGTTTCATCCTTTACCCATTTGCCAATTGAGGGGCTAAGCAAACAACTCAATTTTTTTACAAAAAACATTCATTCTTGTGCGTCAAGCGAATTTGAGTCTAGTAATCCAATAAAGATATGTGTCTTTTGTTTTTTGCACCACATAGTGTTTCACACAACATAGTACCAAAACTTAGGCACTCACACAATACCACTTGCATACCACCATACAAATTGGCATAATAAAATATATATGACTAAGTCCAAACTTAGGCATCTAAAAACTTGCACACAATTATATTTTCTAGATTTTTATTAAATCTAGAAATTCCACCTAGGATACCTTACCTCACCCCATGGGACATGTGTTCTAGTCATCAATACCCATCACCATACCATATCTAACTCACTCATATCACCCTTATCCCTTCACATGGGGTATCCTCCACATTTCACTCCACTTGCACCCACTCATTAGCCACTTCACCATAGTTGCACTCATGCATTGGGTACATCACCCTAGTTGCACTCACTCATCAAGCCACTTCACCATAATTGCACTCATGCATTGGGTACATCACCCTAGTTGCACTCACTCATCAAGCCACCTCACCCCAGTTGCACTCATGCATTGGGCACATCATCCTAATTGCACTCACTCATCAAGCCACCTCACCCCAATTGCACTCACTCATCCTCCACATTACACTCCACTTGCACTCACCCATTTAGACACATCCCCCAGTTAAGTGAGGCACCTTAAGTGACTCAATTTCACTCCTTCTATGGCCTTGAGATTTCCTGTAAAATAAACATCACCCATCAAACAAGTGAGGTCAAGAATATACACTATCATGCTATCAAAATCATGCTAGATAACACATTCCTCGAGGAGATCCGAGATTTGAAGCCTCAAAGTGCATATTTTGGAAGATTCTGCCTTTTGGCCTCAATCACCTAGTTCATGGTTATGCAGTTGCAATCGCTCACTTTGTGGTTTCCCAACCACCGCATCCATGATTAACTAGTCACAATTGTGTGCCCCGCAGTTACACAAAATAGATCCAAAAGCATGATATACAGATTAGATCCGTAATATTTCCTTGTATTTATTCTTATAAAGGTATTTAAATATATTTTTCTATGTTTTTACATATTTATTTGAGGGCTTGACTCACCTTTTTATTTCCAATAATTATATACAGGTGCTACTGAAACCCTTGTTTGATCTCTTTGTGTGTAGGAAATAGGAATTTGAAGCGGTTGATGAAGCTGCAGTGGTCTGATCTTAGGATACACAAACCCACTCACCACTTGGTTTTAGAAGAGAAGACTAGAGACACAAGCATCACTTGTATCTGGTGAAATGGGGTGTTTCCCTCCTTTTCCTACCCATTGTAATATGATAAACGAGTAGTATTATAATCATACCCTTGCACATTCAGGGAAAACATTGTAAAACAGAGATCAAGGCTCCATTCAAATATCAATACAAAAAATCACTTTTATTTGCAATTGCTTGTCTCGTTATTTCATTATACAGTGTCATATTTATTTGCATACAAGGATAAACACAATGTCAGATTGCTTGAGTTGCCCTCCTATAGCTTATGCCATGACTATTGTGACCACTTCACAATTGGGTTTCTAGACTTGGCCTTCATAGTATGCTCATGATGTATATTTTACATAAGTTTACCAACATCTTTAGCATCTCGCCTCTTCTAATTTGTGTCCTTTTCAATATTATCACATCAAGGAGGGATTACTCTATAGGTTGAACAAACTTTGTATTCCTCATGAGCATTGCTTACCTATTCTTAAGGAGGCACATTATGATGGTCACTTTGGAAAGCACAAAACACTTCACCATTTGAAATACTTATTTTAATAGCCTCATATATAGTGAGATGTTTTGAGGTTCCTCAGACAGTGTATTGTATGTTGCCATTCCAAACTTGCCAACAAAAAGTTAGGAATCAACATGCTTTTGTCCATTCCTTCTCATCCTTGGGAGATAATATCCATGGACTTGGTTAATGGTTTATCCATGATAGTATACCAACATGATTGTATTTTTATAGTTTTGGATCGTTTTGGCAAAATGACTAAGTTGATTCCAATCTCCAAGACTAATTCTTCCTTAGACTTAGCCTAGATTTTCTTTGACTTTGTTTGGCATTACTTTGGTCTTTCCCATAGCATTGTGTCTAACTATGACTATCACTTTGTAGTTCATTTTTCTGCATTCCTTATGAAATATTTTAAGTGTCTCCCTTAAATTCATAATTGCATTCCACCCTTAGGCCAATGGTCAAACCAAAGTTAGCCACACCCTTGTTTAGAGTCTTAGGATATTCCACCATTCTTTTTCATCTAAGTAGGACTTAAAATTTACACATATTGAACATGCTCATAAAGAGTGTAGTCCATTCCTCCATAGGCCATTCTCCCTTTGAAATTTATCTTGGTTTTCAATACTTGAATCCTTATGAGATTCCCTTATCCCTGCCTTCTCTTGCTACCATGCATATGCAAAAATAGTAAGGTAAGGCACATTCGTTCATCCAGTGTTTGAAACATATTTAATCCAAGGTTGTGCAAACTTTATAGAAGATCCAACAACAACAAAAGTAGGCCATGGATTGCTATTGCTTTCCTCCTCATTTCCAAGTTGGAGATAAAGTTTATCTCTACTTGGACAAACACCATTTTCTAGAGAAGGCACATAATATATTAGAAATCTACTTTTAAAATAAAGCTAACTCACATAAAATATTGTAAAATAACTAAAATACATCAAATAACAAAATGTAGAAAGTAATTGTAGAATTGAAACAATCTCACAAATAACTTAGAATTGTATGCCTCTTCAAGGGGGCAATCTACTTCAATATTTTATTAACTTGCAAAAAATATACATTCGTACATGTCTTCATAGCTTTAAAGAAAATACTTATGCAACCCTAACCTTAAGCTCAAGAGTTGGCTTACATGCAAAATTCCATTCAAGCTAGAATATTCTATTGAACATCAGTTACAATCTTGATAATGGTTAAATGAAATGGTCCCACTTGTCTAGGCACCTTACATACCACATATATTACAAAATATTATTATAGATGGGATCCCCACGTTGGAAGTGGGTCATTACATAAGCAAATGAGAATTACAAAATAATATTCGGATGGAGTCCTAGCATATCATTCCCATTCAAAATGCTTTGTCCTCAAAGCTGGAGATGAGGAAATTGGTGTTGTAGTTGTTAGAGTTATTATGTTAAAGTAACTATTACTATTATCTTATTTGGTAATATGTAGATTAACCTAGGTGGTAGTTTTCTATCCTAGGTTAGTTTTTCATTAAATATCTCTATTTAATGAATATATTATTGTTAGCAATATTTGTTAGTTGTTAGCTTTATTTAAGGGGATATTACTTTCATCCCTATCATGGCTATCTTTAGCCTATGCATTGTAATATATATTCTATCATTATCAATATTGAAAGCTAATGGTTGATTATTATTTTGGTCTCTATACCTTCATTGGTATCAGAGTGGGTTCTAAGCGAGAGTTGCAAAGCTGGGTAAAGGAAGGTGATTTCTTGTTTTACACATGGAAATGCTTCTCGAGGAAACAGATCGAACTAGAATTGAATACCTGAGCATAGATTCAGAGGAGGACTCATGACCAACATGGAACAATGAGATGGACTGGACTTGAATCCCCAAGCACAGATATCGAGGAGGTATCTTGACTGAATGATAGAGGATCTAACACACCAAACTAGACCTGAATGACGAATGGATGGGTGAGACTCGCCTACCATTGGACATCGTTGGATAGCTGCCATTTTTTTTGGATACACAATTCGATGAACCAGGGGATAGAAACTGGGTGAACCAACAACATCTGATAGCCTGATAACCTATTCAGACACTTGACAGCCATGAATCTCTACTTACCATCACTTGATGCACATAGGTTAAGGAACACCGATGCAACCTCTTGAGCACATCCCTAGGCTTGGATCTCGAGGACCACCATCACCTAGGGAACAGATCCCAAGGATCTGATGTGGACCCTTATAGGTAGACATATGGTGGATTGCATGTAGATCGAGGTAGATATGTGGTAAAATATGAGTACTACTGACATGGTGGATGGCACATGGATTGAGGTAGACATGTGGTTGCTAACATGGTGGCTGGTTGATATTGCATCGAATGATGTGATTTTTGACTTGGCGGAGTGCTGACATAATGTGATCTGATTGGCGATGATGTGGCGATGCAAACTCCAATGGTACTGACATGGAGTGCATTGATTGGTCCTTCTCGGTGCTGATGTGTCACATGCTATTTTGTTGGTTGCAATAGCAAAATGGTCTTAAAGCCTCTTGATTACCCGAAGGTAATCAAATTCCAAGGGGAGATAATTTTTTTTTAAACTGTTCAATGTGCACCATCTCGATGTATGTGGGACTAAAGTCCCAAGAATTGTTTCTTCCAACTTTCGATGGAGGAGAAAATAAAAGGAAATTCTTTCCCTTCAGGTTCTAGTGAAGGCTCTAGCCCATTCGGTTGGATGGCAGGCACTAAGACGTTGTGCAACATGTCGGGGGATCGAACCCCACGTGTGCACAATATCTTTTGTTGAACAAAACATCGAAAGGTAAAAAAAAAATTGTTCTTTTACAATTTTTTTTTTTTTGTTTCAACTATTTCTTTAATAATTTAATATTAAGGTTTAAGTCATTTTTTTCATTTAATAATTGATTTTTTAAGCTAATATTGAATTATTATTTAAAATTAATTGATTGAATTTTTTTGCAAACAAAACAAAAACAAGGCACCATATTTTTGTAAAAACAAAGTCAAATAGTGCATGTATTTTCTCACAAGAAGGGATTCAAAACAAAAAAAATTACACATTTTTTATTTGCAAAATGAAGGAGTGTTCTCTAAATTCCCAAAAATTGTTTATTTTACAAACAAAAGAGGGGATAAATATATATTCTTTTTTGCAAAATTCTAACACAAGGGGGGGAATTGTGAATATCAATTTTTTGTAGACACAAAATTCAAAATTTTCTCACAAAAATTATTTTAATAAGGTGCATTTTCAATTGCATTCGACACCTTAAAATTGGTATTGTAAAAATAGGTGCATTTTCGATGGAAAATGACACCTATATCTAAAATTTGTGGGTACTTTTGATTGTATGTTGCATTTAATTTCCTATTTTTTGCAATTACATCATAAGTTAAAATTCAAAAGCACATAAGACCCCAAATTTGAAACCCTTTCATGCAATTTATTGCACAGTAGTGTTCGATATAAACGGTACCTCTAGCCCACACTTACAGGTAACATTATCATGCCTTGGGGCTACTATATCTAATGCCTAATATAGCTATAACAATGACGTCTAAGCTTGTTCTCTATAAATAATCAGGGAGAAATAAGGAAATAAAATTTTATTTTGATATTCACTCCATAATATACCCTAATTCACTCTTCTTGTTTGGCTTGAACTCCTCGAACTGATCATCCTTATTTGAAAGGGTTTTTAGGTAGGTGTCATTAAATATCAATTTGAGTAAATTCTCTTTCATGCACTCTTTGTATTATATCGAAAGGGAGACCATTGTGGTGAGATAAGGAACCTTCCTAGTAGCAATTTTTTTGCACTCAGGGGGAATAATTATTTTACTCCATCAAAGAATATTTTACAAAAAGGGGGAAGACTTGTAAGGGTGCATTTTCGACAGAGATCGACACCTTAGTCAAACTTATTGCAAAATTCCATTGTAAAATGGGTAGATCAAAGAAGAAAAATACCCCAAAATCAATTGATGATGTTGCAAAATAAGTTAAATATCCTTACTTTCCAGCAGGAATCAAAGAAATGGATTTTTATGAGGATGACATATTTCTCACACTACGCAATGGTGTAAAAGCCATTCTCAAAGATTTTGAGTCTTGTGAAGATATTTAGAACAATGATTCTCTAATACCTATTGGCATTGTAAGGGTAATATACATGTCATTTGTTTCACTTGACATTGCCCAACATAAAAAGAAAAGGGAAATAAGTGAGGAATCAAAGGTAATGCTCCTAATGGTCAATGCTTGTTATGACATAAGTGACCTTCAGCCCATGGTGGTGAATGCTTGTTGTGACACAAGTGACCTTAAGCCCATGGTGGTGAATGTTTGTTGTGACATAAGTGACCTTAAGCCCATGGTAGCCAATGCTTGTTGTGACACAAGTGACCTTAAGCCCATTGTGGCCAATTCTTGTTGTGATATAGGTGGCCTCTTACCTTCAATGGTAGATATCAATTGTAGCATAGGTGATATCGTTACAAGAGTAGATTTTGCTTGCGATACCAATGACTTAACAAATAAAACTTATCAAAATGAGCTCCATAATCTCATAAATAGTGACAAATACCATATTGTTAAAAGCATTGATGAAGATGAATAACTTGGGTGTTTTGAAAACATACCAAAGGAATTTAATCCAAACTAATGAACAAAATGGGATTCAATGGTGAAATATTAGGTAAACATGGATAAGGCATTAAAAATACTATAATTATAAATGTCAAACCAAATAATAAAGGCCTTGGCTATGATGGACAAGCAAGTACCAATAAAACCATGTTTATAAAACCTAAATCTCCTACAACTCCTACAAAGCATTATTGCAGTCATTATGGAAGAACATGATATGTAGGGTGTTGGAAAATACATCCTTATGACTACTCCTCTATAAATTTTTGGTACAAAGTAAAAATGGCCAACAAGATTCATATTAATTGTGGATGGACAAATCTCACACAATGGACCAAGATGAAAGAAATGTTGTATGGCTTCTACAGAAAAGGTAAAACTCATGGTAGACCCAGAGGCAGATCCAGTTATAGACTGAGTTCCAGTTCTAGAGGCAATGACCTAGTGACAAACCTAAAGGTAGACCCAACAACAATGATCCAAAGGCAGAACTATATGCAGATCCAGAGGCAATGATCCAGAGGTAGTTCCACAGGTAGATCCAGGGACAGTTCCAGAGATACTATTCCAAAGGTAGCCTTAGAGCCAGAGCCAAAGCCATGAGTTAGATCCAGAGCCAAAGATAGAGCCAACACAAAAGCATATTTCATTTTCTCTCCTTCACATTAAGGGGGGAGTTATATACATTATCCCAAATAATGTAATAAGGGGGGTGTTAGAGTTACTATGTTAGAGTAACTATTACTATTACCTTATTTGGTAATATGTAGATTAACCTAGGTGGTAGTTTTCTATCCTAGGTTAGTTATTTGTTAAATATATCTATTTAATGAATATATTATTGTTAGAAACATTTGTTAGTTGTTAGCTTTATTTAATGGGATATTACTTTCATCCCTATCGTGGCTATATTTAGCCTACATATTGTAATATATTCTATCATTATCAATATTGAAGGCTAATGGTTGATTATTATTTTGGTCTCCATACCTTCAGTAGCTACTAGAGAGACTCCTATGTAGCATCTTCTAGTTGTAGACCACACCACTAAACAAGGACCTTTGTAATGGTTTGGTTGCATCAAGTGCAAGTACGATGATCCAATAACTATTCAGGCTCGAGCAAGATAGAACCTTCTTCATCTAATTTGGGAAGTGTAGATTGAACATGTACTTGAGTGCCCAGAACCTTCTTGAGAGAGAAGATATGAAAAATAGGATGGAGCTTGGATGTAGGTGGGCAAGTCAATTTTTAGGCCATGGCACCAATCCACTATAAAAACCTGGTAGGGCCCATAGTATTTGGCAGTAATGTTTTGGCATCTATGAAGCTAAGGGGATGATTTTTTGTACTGTTACGAGTGAAGGAAAACCATATCACCAACATCAAAACTATGCTCAAAATTATGTTGATAAGCTTATTGGCACATCCAATTATGAGCTATTTCCAAATTGATCTTCAGTTGATGGAGGACTTTTCGATGTTGGTTGAGTGTAGTGTCAACTGCATGGACCTTAGAACTACCTAGAATGTTGGAGGGTGTGCATGGAGGCTTACCATAAACTAATTCAAAATATGTGACCTTGTTCATTGTGTGATAAGAAGTATTATACCACCACTCAGCCAAGGGAAGCCACTTCATCCATTATCTAGGGTGTTTAAAGGTAAAGCAATGGAGGTAGATATCCAAATATTTATTGATAATCTTAGTCTAGCCATCCATTTGTAGATGGTAGGATGAAATCATATTGAGTTGAGTTTCCTCCAACTTAAAAAATTCTTGCCAAAAATTACTAGTGAATGTATGATCACAATCAAACACAATGGAGGTAGGTATGCCATGAAGGCAAAATATAGAGTCAAGAAAAAATTGGACAATGGTGGAGGCCATGTAAGGATGGGAGAGGGAATACAAATGAAAATACTTTAAAATATGATCTACTACCACAAAAATAATTGATTTACCACCAGAATTAAGTAACCCTTCAATAAAGTCCATTGAAATATCTATCCAAACCTATTCAAGAATTGACAATGGCTAGTGAGTTCCTAGAGAATGCACTATTTCACCTTTAATCCATTGATAGGTGTCACATGTGGTCACAAAATTGTGTGTCCTTCATACCCTTATAAGAAAAATTATGCTTTAGCATTTCATATGTTTTAAAGAACCCTGAGTGGTCTATCATGGGGGAAGCATGCATTTCCTTCTTGAGAAGGTCCTAAATGGAAGATGTGCAAGGAACCACAAGGCGCTAATGGTAGCATAAATCTAGTCCATCCCAAGTATAGCCTAGACATGAGGTAGGATCTGTTTGAAGGGAAACAACCATAGTTTATAAGATCTGAATTTTGAAGCACCTCCTCATGAAGAGAATTTATCCATTGAGGAATGGGAGAGGAAATGACACATAACATGCTATGAGCGTCAAACTAATGAGAGAGAGAATCGACCACAATATTCTTTTTTCCCTTTTATAGGTAATATCATAATCATAATCCATAAGCTTAGAAACCCACTTTTATTGTTTAGGGGTGGCAACTCGTTGCTCTAAGAAATAT
Source organism: Wollemia nobilis (assembly GCA_028583015.1). Classification (NCBI taxonomy): domain Eukaryota; kingdom Viridiplantae; phylum Streptophyta; class Pinopsida; order Araucariales; family Araucariaceae; genus Wollemia; species Wollemia nobilis. The sequence goes on along the minus strand of JAQPPZ010017010.1, from coordinate 2,868,043 downwards.
TTGAGACTTTTATGATCCGTTTTAATAAAAAAATGATACCCAATGAGATAAGGTCACTAGTGAGTGATTGCATGCAAAATGGTAAGATTTTCCTTAGCATAAGTGGATTTTCCTAGATTGTGATTGAAAAGTGCTTTACTAGTGAAAGCCAAGGGTCATCCTTCATACATCAATACTGCACCAATACCATTTCTTGAAGCATTACTTTCAATTACAAAAGTCTTAGATAAATCAAGCATTACTAAGATCAGAGTTGTCATAGCATGCTTCAAAGCAAGAAAATCCTGTTCAGCTAGACCTAACCAAGTAAAGGACTCCTTTTTCAACACGAATGTTAAGGGAGCAATTTTTTTTCCATTATTGTAGATAAATTTATGATAATAGCCAGTAAGCCCCAAAATCCATGAAGACCCTTGAGAGTGCGAGGTTTTGACCTTTCTTGAATCGCTTGAATCTTTCTAGGATAAACTTTAAAACCATCTTTGGAGATGATGTGTCCCAAATATTCAATTTTTTTCAACCTAAAAGAACACTTAGACCACTCTGCATAAATTTGATGCTGTGCCAATAGTTATAGGGTTTGATCCATATGAATGACATGCTCTTCCCAAGAGCGACTATAAACCAAAATGTCATAAAAAAAAATCAAAATAATTTTTTTAAGAAATGGATACAAATTGTTGTTCATGAGACATGGAAGGTGAAAGGTGCATTGGTCAAGCCAAATGGCATTACCAAAAACTCATAATGGTCTTTATGAGGATGGAATGTGGTTTTGGGAATATATTTTTCCTTGAATTGAATCTGATGGTACCCAAAGCAAAGATCTAATTTAGAGAAAAACATAGTCCCATGCAACTCATCCAATAATTCATCCACCACTAGAATAGAAAGATTATCCTTAATGGTGAGCTTATTGAGCTCATGGAAATAAATACATAATCACCATGAACCATATTTCTTTCTCACTAATAGCATGATCATGTGAGCGGTGTGGTGGTAATTTAGTTGGTTTGACAAAAACTGCATTGTATTTTATCAAAACAAGTTGAAAATATTTTGGAATTTGATCCAATGCTATAGTAGGTGGTTGGATAGAAAATATCTATGCAATGACCCCACAAGATGATTTTTTTAACAAATTCTCTATATGTTTGGTACTGATAATCTGAGGAAGCCCTAATTTTGAACCATGAAAAGTGTACGACTATCCATTTTATGAAAATTTCATCCATAGTTCTACAAAATTCCATGAAATGGTATCCAAAGTTCTCAACCACTGAGCGCCCAACACAATATCACACCCCCCTAATTGAAGAGAAAACATATCTTGTTTGAGCTCATAATCCCCAATTCTCAATTTGACATTACAACATTTACCTTTATAAGGTAAGGTCCCCCAATTGCCACCATGACTTCAAAGGAATTATGTGTGGATGCAACAATTCACCTGCTTTACAATTCAAGGATCAATAAAGTTGTGAGTACTACCAAAATAAATAACGATTGTAAGATATTGGTCCTTGAATAAACCCATAACTTTCATGATATATGGAGTAGTAATCCATGCAAGAGGGTGGACCAAAATTTTTACCTGGGTGATTCATGTATTTCCTATTCATTTTGAGGTTGTTCTTTGATTGTGTGTTCTTCATCATAACTATGGTCACTGCTAGCGGCTTCCTCTACATCTATTAGGAACAACTTCTTATGGGTACACCTATGCCCCCTAACATATTTTTCATCACAATTATAACACAACCCTTGGGCTCATTGAACATCCATTTCCTCGTTGGTTAAGTATTTTGAAGAGAGAACTTTATTTTCTTGAGTGCTTGTGAACATGGAAGGTAAAGAGGGTTTGGTTGGTTGAAATTTAGGCATCCTCCTTTGAGATGTAAATTTAAATTTGACCAATCGAGTGAGGCTTATGCCTTGCATCATTATCTTTGGATTAAAAATCTTAACCTCAACTTGAAGATCATCCCTTAAGCCATTGATGAAATAACTCATAAAAAATCCTTCATTCAACCTCGTAGTCCTATTAGCTAATTTTTCAAATTGAGTATGATAATCTCAAATAGTAGAAGTTTGTCTCAACTTGGTCAATGCTCCTTGTAAATCATCATATGCACTAGGGCCAAAGTGGGTGAGTAGTTATGATTCAAAATATTCCCAAGAAGGATTAGTAACTATTTGTCTAAACCATTGGTACCATTGTAAGGCTTTTGATTCCAGATTGAAAGAATCCATATTGACCCAGTAATATCAAGGAACATTATGGAGTTGGAAAAATTGATCAACACGACATAACCATCCCTCTACATATTTCCCATTGAATTTTGAAAAATCTAATTTAGACATCTTGAAAGTGGTATCACAATCAAGGTTAAGGTGAAAACTATTCGAGTCCTTATGGGGTCCTTTTCCTCACCTTGACTGTTCAGTTTCATGATACTCAAAAGCATGTGGACAAGTTTGAAGATTGACTCCACTTCTCACTTTTGAGGTGGGTAATGTTTACTCGAATTAATTTATTACTATATATAAGGGAAGTAAGTTGTTTGGAGATGAAATTGAGCTATGATGTGGCTTTTTATACCTCTTTTTAGTGTTCATGAGTCCCTTCAGCCATTTTGGAGAGATTTGAACGATGACTAGTGACTTACTAATAATATAAGTGTGATTACAAGGGTTTCTTTTTTTAGTAATAAGTCCAAAAAGTAGTTGGGTTAGGTTGAAACACTTAATTTAGGATAGGAACCACTTCGATGGCCACTCGATCTAAGTTATCAGTGAGGAGATATACTAACTTCTTTGAATTTTTGTGATCTTCTGGTTTAGTGCAAGTCGATGTTGGGTAATTTCTTCAACTTGGAATTAAAAATTTATAGGTGGTTCCTTGAGGTTCTTTGGTGCATAATAATGAGCTACTTCTAGTCTCAAAATTTAGGCCAAATTGATTAACTATTAGAAAGTTATGACCTTAACAAGAAAAAAAATTGACAAATTTGGGAAATCGATGCAAAATTTGACTAGGAGTTGCCAAGTATAATTTTGTTTGAAATAGAATGTAGAGTTTTATAGCAAAATTTGGAGTCAATCTAAGCTCTAGGTGAAGAGATATCCCTGTTTGATCAGGTTTAAAAATTGGGTATTGTATCAACTGTCTCTACCCTATATGTTTTGATTTTTGATCACTCTTGTCACTATCTTATCTCTGTCCCTATCACCTGTACTACAATTACTGACACTATTTGTTATATTTTTATAACTAAAAACCTTGTTATCGATGATTTTTAATGCTTTTATCAACCTGATTGTCACTATGATTGACCTGACTATTATTACCACTAAAATATTTTTGACTATCATACACACTTTTCAACTTTATCCAGACTGTTTGGTGCATACAATTGTTTTTTCTTGTGATAGGGATGTCTTCTCTGTATGCTCACTTTTATGGGAAAGAAAATTGTATGTTCAATAGATAAAAAGTTTTGTTTTTGCAGGTTGAATATTTTTGTTTGGACAAAACCAATGTGTGCTAGGCAAGGGAGTATGTAATATCCATAGGCCCTCTATTATATTGTAGTGATGAACAATAGTGCTTAGACCAATATTTTAGGCCACTACCCAAGGAGGATTCCACACATACCCTTGAGCACACTATCTGCCTCTCTAATAGTACAAGAGAGTAATCATTCAGGATGTTGTGTCCCGTGGACTATGGATAATACAATGTTGAAAAGATTCTTGTTATATAAAATTTTATTTAAGCTTTAGATGGTATCTTGATACATCCAAAGATGCATGGAAGCTCAATTCTATGCATGAGTATTTTTTGAGACCTAGGTATTGAAGCCTTATTGCCCCTCAGTTCAGTAGATGCTTTATGGGTTATCTAGCTTAACCAATAATGACAACTCCATGATATTTTAAAATCCCTAACACAGGGTTTCTAGCCTACTCAACTACTGTAAAAAAAGACTATTTTTTTTTTTTTTGCTGATTTTTTATTTAAACGAAAACAAAAATGAAAAACACAAGGAAATTATACCTAATAAGCGAAAGTGGATGGGCAAGAATTATCGCAATCACAACAAAATTTAGCCCTAGAAAGTGCTCTGATACCACTTGTTAGGAACCTATTATTAAAATAAAGCTCACCCACACAAAATACTATAAAATAATTGAAATACATCAAATAAAAGATTAACACTATGCAAAAAATAGTTGCAGAATTGAAACAATCTCCCAAATAACTCAAAATCGTAGACCTCTTCGAGGGGGAAACCTCCTTCAATATTTCATTAGCTTGCAAAAAGATACATTTGTACATGACTTAATAGCTTTTAAAGCAAATACTTCATGCAACCTAACCCTAAGCTCAAGAGTTGGATTACATGCAAAATGTCACTCCAGCTAGAATATTCTACAAAACATCAGTTACAATCTTGATAATAGTTATATGAAATTGTCCCACTTTTCTAGACGCCTTACTTGCCACATACATTACAAAATATCATTATATACGGGATCCCCATGTTGGAAGTGGGTCATTACATAAGCAAATGAGCAAATGAGAATTAAAAAATAATGTTAGGGTGGGGTCCTAACATAATAAGATTAAACCACTTCCTTATGGGCTTTACATTGTCCTTCAATAGGTGTCAACGAATGCCTTTTTCCTTAATATTCTAGCACATCTTGGCATCCACGATGTTTTCAATGTATATATTCTCAAGACATACCATGACTCTAAGTTGGAGACCACATCGATCATCAATTATCTTGTATATGTAGTACCTGCTTTTTAGCTTGCACTAGATTCTAATTGAGTGTTTGACATGAAGACTTACCAGACCCACTAGGGATCTTCCACTTCTTACCTTGTTTCCAAACAAGGTCAACTTCTACACCAAGCATGCTTGATCGCTCATCACTAGATGGCTTATAACTCTCCTTCTCTCTTGAAAACAATAGAGTCCAATGCTTTTATTGTGGGGATAAATGATAAGAAGAACAAGTAATTAATGTTTGCAAATAAATAATGTAATATTTAATTTGTAGGTGTTTTTTAATCAATTGTATATAATAGGCTTATTATGCAAATTTATCTAACCGATTAGTATTTATAGGCCACACATTCAATCCTTTAGATGGGATATTTGGGATGGTTTTTGCCTAGCCAATAATAAAATACAATCTTATTTTTAAGTGCCTACTCCATGCCTATAAAACGAAAGCTTGGTAATGCAAGAAAACAGGTTTTGTATTGTAAAATCTTCCATACCAAAAAAAAGCAAAAAAAAAATTCATGAAAATCAACAATAAAAAAAACATACTCCAAATGATAATAAAAAATGTTGAGCTTTTTAGTTTGAACAATTTTTCCCTTAAATATTTTAAAAATTAAAAACTCTAAATAAATAATCCAAAATTTGTGTTGTAATGCAAATTGTTCATATTCCCTTCTGCAAGGTTACACATTCTGCTAAACTTGTCACATCTACCCCACAGGCTTTATACATTTAGTACCCAGATTCCTCATCTGATTAACCAGGCGAATGTCCGTATGAACCTCTTTTTATCCTCACACCTGTCATCTGATCACGTTTCCCATGCCGACAGAATTGAATTTATCTGTCTTACAGTCCATAGGTTATGAGCCTCTTGGCTCATTGGCTTAGAACCACATAGAGAACCTTATAATTTGTAGTTTGTTGTTAAACAATAAAGTTAATAAAATTATGGCCATTCGACCTAGGGTAACTTACTAGATTGTTACAATTAACTTATCTCTTTAAAATTCGATCACAATATTTTTTTGGATGGATGCATTTCTTTGTCAGTGTTTGAAATAATTGCGAACTATCACTATCTATACCCTATCTATACCCGTGTCTGAAAGCCACCACCTCATTTTAATTTTAATTTTTTCGGTGGACTATACATATTTATTTAAATTTTGGACCGGTAGTGGGTATTGAAAACATCAGCAAATGTTTAAATCATTTCATAGCGCTTGGGTGGACTCCGCTGATAAGCATCATAGTACTGAGGTAAGCAAACAAAATAATAATCAAAGGTTAAAAGTAATAAATAACTTTATTTTATAATTGATAATTGATTATGGTTTTGAGATTTTTGGAGTTGAGTCTACATTAAAATTCAATGTCAGTTAAGAGGTAAGCAAACAAAAATATAATCGAAGGTAAAAAAAAATTATAATTGATAATTGATTATGGTTTTGAACTATTAAGTTTTATAAAAAAATTAAGTTATGAGAAGATTTTGTATAGGATATTATTTATTTAATATATGTTTATTAGACTAAATTATTATGGATATTGAAATATAGTGTATAACTTTATTTTATTGAAGTTAAACTTTAAACTTTTTATTAAAGTTTTGAAGTTTTATCATTAAACATTCTTAGAATGAAAGGATATAAAAATATTTAAAAATAAGGTTTATTAAAGTTTTGAAGTCACTAACTTATTTAAAATCAAAGGACATGAAAATATTTAAAGATGAGGTTTATTAAAGTTTTGAAGTCTTATAGTCAAACCTACTTAAAATCAAAATCAAAGGATATGAAATTTTTTAAATATGAGGTTCAATACAATTTTTATTACAAGAGACAAATAAAAGTTGAGAAATTGTAAGTCTTGGAAAATAAAATTATCTAATGATTAAATTTCTGAATAGCATTGACAAAGCTATGCAACTTTATCAAAGTTAGTATATTTATACCATTCAATTTTGGATAGCAATTAATGATATTTAGAAAACACTGACCCTATAATGTAAAAAAAAAAACTAAAGATAAATAGTTTATTTTTAATATTGAAGTATGTAAATCTTAGTTTGTATTAAACAAAGTAGTTCTTTTAAGAAATAATTTTACACATATCCACCTATGCCTTTTAATTTTTGTAAATTTAATTTGGGAAATCTATTTTAGATATGCTCTATGAGGTGGCAATAGGTAGGATTGTCAAGGTGGGACACATTTATGAAAGGAAGTGGCATGGAATTAAGGGAGATATATGAAGTTTGGATAGAAGATAAGTTAGGAAGGTGATCAGACAAAGTTGTGTAAGAAAGGACACATACTTGCTCGTGGATGGAGAATTTAGCGAAAAAATAATCTAAAATAAAATATGTTCACACAAACAAGCTTCCTAGCAAAACCTTGATGATAGTTGGACCACATAAACCAATTATCTCTATGAGAGAAGGCTTTACCAAAGAGATGGTCATGCACACCAAAAGGATTAGGACAAGACAACCAACTAATAAATTCAACATTTGAAAATGGTCTACTACCAGTCCCACTATTGTCACTAGGATTCTCAATCATATTAAAATCACTTCCAAGGATCCATTCTACAAGAGGGAGAGAAATAGCTAACCATTCCCAAAGGGCTATATGACTAGAAGGGTCATTGGGTGCATAGATAGAACAAAATATAATAACCCGGGAGTTGAGAGCCAATCTAACCCACACAAAATGGTGAGTAGGGTCTTCACCATGGTCTAGAATAACATAACAAAGATATTTGGCTATGGAAATGGAAGCTCCTCCTTCGCCATTAATATGAGAAGTAATAAAGGTGGATGCATATCCACCACCAATGATGTCCAAACAATGGATGAGAGTGTGACCGGTAACTTTCAGTTCTTGAAGGAAAAGAACATAAATATGATTTTCAACAACTACTTTTCAAACTTGAAACTTACAGTAAGGGAGAGAAAGCCCCCTAACATTTCAATATAGAAGATTTAAATTCATGAGGGGTGATTTAGAGGCTACTTGACCTTGTGAATTAGAGACTAGAATATATTTTCACTAATTGGCAATAATTATGTGTTGTCCAAATGGGTTTGATGAGCAAGAGAATTATTTTGAGAAACTTGATAGAAGGATCTAGCAACATCTTTGACAGAGTATTTTTTCCTCTATATGGATGAAGTGATTTTGAGAGGGTTGATAAACTTTGTCACTTGCCTACTATTCTCCATCCATATATCATAAGAATGTATTTCAAGAGTTGTGGTGAAGGAATGATAGCTAAATCAAGACTCATGGTTGAATTTGGTAGGGCTTATGGATTAAAAGTGTATTTGAGGATTTAGTCTATGCTGTGAAAGAAGCAAGAGGGTTCTTAGGGAAAAATGAGCTAAGAAGGAGAAGGATTTTTGGGAACAAGGGGGTGCTGAGGGCCATCGATAGGGAATTTTTTGGGTAAATTTTTAGTTGCAGCTTCCATATGAGGGCCATTAGTTGGGATTTATTTTATAATTTCTTTAGCTGTTGCTTCTATTTTTCCTTTTTAGCTTATTTTTTTGGACAAATATATGATCAAGTATTCAACTTCTCTATAGTAAAAAGATGCATTAGATAATTTTAGGTAGATAAGAGGTTGACTAAGATGGAAACCTAGCCCATTGAGGTCAAGGGAGAGGGTAATGGCTAGGATATATCCATTTATACACAAATACAAGGGTGCAGTCTATAATTAGGTAGTTTTTCTAACATAGGATGAGACCACAAAATCTAACCAAGAAGAGCAACAATTTTATTGAAAAAGAGCTAACATGAAAGAGATAAAAAGAGAAATTCTATCCAAATAGGGAATTTTACCCTAGAGGGACATTTTGGATGAAAATCCAAAGACCAACCATGCATATAACAAGTTTACTTGTAGATAACACAATTTTTGTATTAGAGGTTTTTTTTGTTATGTTCAGGATTTGCAAAGGAGACTACTATGTATCTCCTTACTAACCCTTGGATAGGCTCAACTATCCAACCTCTATATTTTTTCCAACCTCCCCTAACCCATTTGAGAAATTCAACCTCAGGTGGTATCCCCCATAAATAAAATAAAATGATAATATATTTAGACAAGTCGTTAGCTACTTAAACAAAGGAATAAGGAAGAACAAATGAAATGGGATTACCTTGTTGTGCATGTGGTTGAGATATTTCTATATTAGGTTTTATGAGTCAACATTGTAGCCCTCTAGTAAGCTCCTCTCACTCTTCAAATTTGCAGGTTTCTCAATGGAATTGTTTGCAAGGTTCCCAAGGGAAGTCAAGGGAACCCAAGATTCAAGAATATTGAGGGATGGAGTTCCATCCATCATAGAAATATCACATATTGTGTGAACTATTTTTTATACCCAAATGATTCTCCACTATAAATTTGAGATTGTCATCAGATGATGATGATTGTCCCAATTCTTCACTCTAAACCCTATGGAAGGAAAATACCCTCGAAATATTGAAAGTTGAAACCGTGAGCACTCCTAAAAGAAAAAGTGCTCATGAAAGGGCTCTTCAAAATTCTATTCATAAAGCAAAAGGGGTTGTAGAAGGGATCTTTAGAACCCTATTAAGAATATGCATTGTTGTACCAAAAATATCAACTCCTAGATTGAAAGGTAAAAATCCTAAAATTAGCATAGGAGTGCCCTATTTTTTTCACAATCTTTGAAATATTCACCTATGGAAGTAAAATGCCCTTGGTATGTTGAAGCTAAAACTGTAAGCGCTCTTGAAAGAAAATGCTAATGCGAAAGGGCTATTTGAAACCCTATTCAAAATTAGCGTTGTCAACTCTCACAAATTATATTATCACAACACCCATGAGAATTAAACTTTAGTCATATGGAATCTATTAAGATGAAGTATATCTTTATGGAATGAAGTTTTTTAAATTTTTTTTTATTTCATTGGATGAAGCATTATCATTATTTGTTGTCTCTATGTACCTAGTAGTAGCATGCTTAGAAATTGTTTACAAATTAGGACTAGTATGAGGGTAAATAGATTTAGATAGAAAACCTAAACTAAACCCTATGACAAAAAGAGCACATGAACAAATTAGAAAGAGAGTTCACATTGGGTTCACTAAAAATATTAGATTTAAAATTGACATAATATAGCAATGCTATTTCCTACAAATATTTAGATAATAGCAAGATAAATATGACTAAACCAAAGAGCTAGATGGAAATTGAAATGAAAACTATCCAACCTAATCGCAATTTTATAAAATATTGTATCACTAAAATCCAAAAGATATTCAATCCAAAAAGCAATGTTCCAATATAAATATAAGGTAGTTTTTTTATAATAAGAATCAAAGTGAGCATAAATAGTAGCAATTCATATTATTCTATGAAAGCAAATGAATATCTATGATTGTTACAAAATAGAATGCATGAAAGAATATATGCATCTAGCATGGACAACTAGAACACTCTGGTGTACTAATTACTAAATGACCTTTGATTTTAAATGAGGTCTCTACAATAATTTCTATTACCTTGCAATATTTAAACTTAGGTCACTACATTGAGAGCTAATATTTTTAACCATTTGAGATTGTATCATTTGATTACAATTTATTTCCACTTATTCAAGGCATTGTTTTGGATTTTATTTTATATGTGTAGTTTATTTTATGAGCAAATATTGAATTATGTCCATGTATTAAACATTATTATAGACTTTGCAAAGAAGACTATACATGTTGAGGTTTATAATAATATCATTTTTTAGTTATCTCAATTTTACCTCAATATTAAGTTGTGGTTGAAGCTATTGTAATCATGTTTTTATAGATGTCAAGGTTTACAATATCCTTTTGTAGTTTTCTCAACTTTTAGCTAAATTTTTATACTTGTACTTGAAGTTATTGTATCTTTTCCATGTTCATCAATTTATTTTATTTTCTTATTGTATTTTTTTTTTATTATGTCTAGTCATTCCAATAATTCTACTAGGCATTTTATATAGTTATAGCTTTAGCTATAACAAAAATAATAAATATGGTATATGAAGACATTGAGAGTCATGTTATCTTTGTTGTAACTACCATGACATTGATGTTTAATAAGTGCTTTAGAATAAGGTTCCTATATTATTTTAAGAGAATAATTAAATTCAAATCTAAAAGTGACCATTCCCAACTAAACTAAGTGAAAAATCAACTTGACAAAGATTCCTGGAGAATGGTCTATAATTATGGTAAAAATTTCCAAAATTCAATATTGATATCCTTTTGATTACAAAAAATCAAACCATTTTTAGTGACCATCCTCACTAGTAGCGTATGATGAATTACCCCTAAAAACATAATTTTAGAGAAGCAATCAACAAGGAATTTTTAAATGGGGTCACTAAGCTAAGCTTAGTCTTGCTTAGATATGTTAATTTTCTATTTAGAATTCAATTAATTAGAAATATATACAAGAGGAAAGGGTAGAGATGGTAATTCAATTCAATGAGAGTTGCTTCTTAGAACTACATAAAAAAGAAAAAAAAAATTGTTATGGTATGATAAGTAACTGCTTGAGCATTCCCATTTACATGAATTCCTTCCAACATACATGCAAATAGCTTCTAATTAGTCTTAACACTAAGTTGCAATTATATTGTTAAATATATGTTTATAAACACCCATATTTTTTTTATTGGTAAAAGAAAAAGGGGTTTTGAAAGGGTCCATGAACCTTTTACAAAACAAAACCAGAGTAGGAGAGGCAGTCTCCAGAGAGCAAAATTACAAGACAATAAAGAGAGACGATCTTCACACACAAAAACTAAACAAATACATAACTAGTAAAGATAAAAGAAATATAGGCCAAATTATATGCAAGACACAAAGCACATGATAGAGTAGATTAGATATTCGAGGGAGACTTATGAGGATGATTGAACCCCAAAACAAACACAGTGGGACATCTTTGCAAAGCTAGGTCATTCAAGCTTCAAGATCATAATTTTCTTAGAAATTAGAATTTTGAATAGATATGGTGTCCTCTACATGAGCACCAAGAAGATCTTGAGGAAAATTGGATTGCCACACTGTAATATCATTCTAGGAGATCCCAAGATTTGCAAACACATTAGTTGCCTAGTTTCGTTTACGATAAATGTTAGGATAAAAATACTGGTTAAATATAATCCTATTTTTGTCACTGCCCATTCATTTAATTTGTCAGATTAGACAACTTGTAAGATTTTAAAGCACCACTCTCAAGTTTAATTACAACACCATTCCTGAAATGAGTCCACAAAATCTATGGTTGGGGGGTGTTCGTAAAATGTCATTGATTCATCCACACCAATTAAACTATGCATAAATGAAAATACATGAAAGTAAATCACACCACACTATACTCAAAAAATAAAGGAAAGCAGTAAATCACACTTGCAAAAATAAAAGATACAACACACCAAAATAAATAATCTAATCTAGAAAAAAATAAAGTGTAGGGGAGGAATACTAGCTTGGAGTGGGCCCAAGCTCAAGTAGATCTCGCCCGACTAATCATGAAGATAAAGCACTAGTGAAAGAACTCTTAAGATTTATTCATAGTGCAGTGTAATGTTTACATATGACAATATTCTATTAAGAAATTATCTCCCCATTTTAGAGAAGTATGTGTGTGTGTATAACACACACAAAACTTCCTGTTATAGTGTTGTTACAATAGAAGGCTTGGTTACAGTCTAAACTGAGATAGTTTAGCTACTATAATAGATGCATGATGAAAATAGTCTAAATTGCTTTTCATATTTTTTTGGAGATAGAATATTTTTAGGTCTGATCTTTGTGTTGTTCGTGTTCTGCTTTGTTGAGTGGTTATGCATTTATTCCAATATGGATGGGATAGCTCATACATTCAATAGTCCTACAAGGATAGCCTACGTGATGTGGAGTCAAAGGTTTTCCTCGATAAATAGGATCTCCTCCAGATGTATGATCAAAGTGCTCAATATTGAGTAAGGTGCCTTCCTAAAGAGTAAGGTGCGTACTCTAAGTAAGGCACCTTCTTGAAGAGTAAGGCGCCTGCTTGAGTAAGGCATATTCTTGAAGAGTAAGGTGCCTACTCTAAGTAAGGTGCCTAATTTAAGAGTAAGGTGCCTTCTTGAGTAAGGTACATTCCTGAAGAGTAAGGTGCCTTCCTAAAGAGTAAGGTGCCTACATGAGTAAGGTGCCTTCCTAAGGAGTAAGGTGTCTGCATGAGTAAGGTGCCTTCCTAAAGAGTAAGGTGCCTACATGAGTAAGGTGCCTTCCTGAAGAGTAAGGTGCCTTCCTAAAGAGTAAGGCACCTACTCATAGAGTAAGGTACCTTCTTGAAGATCAAGACACCTTTCCAATATACCTTAGACTCATGAAGCAAAAGCATGCTAGGTCCATGTAGGACCTCGACTGATCAAAATATGACAAAGCCAATAAATATCTACACAAAACATAGTTCACACATAAATTAGATAATGTACATAATTTTATTAAATAGGCACATAATAATTCATAGAAATATACAAATCTTATTATAATGCCATGGAAAAACCATTAAAACATACAAAAATATGAGCATTTTTGATTCTCATCATCCCCCCATGCCTAATATGTGTCATGCCCTCGTGGAACCAAGAATCGGTAGTCAAACTCTTCCATTAGGCCTTATCCTTATATTTTCTTCTCTTATTGGTGGCCTTGGTCTTCTCTTCCTCCTACGATTTTCATTTCTACTGAGAGGCACTGGTTTGTTATGGGGAATTTTTGGGCTACGTTGTCCTACGACTATGTTGGCTTTCGACTGTGCTAGGTTCACTCTCAACTTTCGGTGGTACTGGCTTCTTGCTATGCTGGTTGTGCCTTCCTATTCTGCTTGGTCCAACACCTATGCTAGGTGTCACAGCCATGGTTGTTTCTCCCATCTAGAATGCAGCTTCTACCTCCTACAAAATATTGGTATGCTAAGGGTGTAACTCTTTGAATGGAATATCAGAGTCATCCCTCTATTATATGACCACCTTGGCCTTGTATAGCTGAGCCTCTTCAGGGGTGAGGTCAGAATTTTCTTCAACTATCATTGCTACCTCTGCTTCTGACCTAAATATCCTTCATCTCTCCATATACTTCCACATTCTAGAGGATCATCTAGGGGATGAACCGTATAACCACCAAAACTAGTCTTTCATGGCAAGGTCTATGTAAATTTTAGGCCCCATTTCAACCTTATTAGAATCTTTTCTAGCTACATTTGCTACCTCAAATTCTTTGTGGAGTCTTTTTCCTTTCGCTCAGTAAAATATTGCATACCTTCTGCCCATTCTTCGTCCAACTGGGTGTTTGGTTCTACGAACATAACCTTGGCCTTTCTTTTGGCCCTCTTCTATGATGTCTAGGCACCTTCCCCTTGGGTCTATCTGATACTATGGTAGATTGCATGGGGATATCCTCCTTACCCATAGCATATGCCTTCCTGTTGTCGTTAGAGGATCTAGGAATCTGCCCCTCTGGTCCTGAATCACCCACAACTACTTCCTCTATTTTTTGGTCATCCAGCAAATGCTCTACGGGTCCTGTTGAGTGGTATTTTCACCCAGTTGTGAAAGTACACTCTCCTTTAGGATTTGGGTTCCAAATCCCCTCTTGCAAAGAAGTTAAACAAACAACTTCTCCAAGGTCTCCGTTGTATTAGCATTTGCATATGTGTATTAGTAATCTCAAATAAAGATATTCAATTTAAATGCTTGGAACACCTTAGTGATTGCAAGTAACTGTAAACAAGGGGCAATGTTGGTTTATTTCATCATGAAACTTTAGTGATTGTTCATTGTTTTTTTGGATTTTGATATTTTTTAAATGTTTATTTTAATGCCTTGAAAAGTTAAAATTTTTGGAAAAAAAAAATAAAAAATGCAGAAAGAATGAAAATGAAATGCAAAAAATTGAAAATAAAATGCATTCAGTATGATGCTATCCTATTTCGACAAAACCGAAGATGTGAGGTCTCCGTGCATGCAACCTAACCTATTGGACTTGCAAAACAAGCACAATCCCCATAGACTAAGTGCTTGGTTCCTAGGGTACGAAATAAAATTCAGATTTCAAATATTCGCCTAATGTAACCCAAAAAAATGGCATTAACATTATCTATAAATTCGAAATCTGAAAAAATGAAAGAATAAACATTAAATCCATAGCATGCAAAGAAAATCTCCTTCTTTCTTGCCCACAAGATGCAAATTTCTGAAAACTTCTGCATTAAAAATATGTCATTTTACAATAGCAGAATTTCTGGTTTTCCCAAACCAGTCCATGGAAGAAAAACGACTCAAACAGGTCCAGAATGGCCTCATCGCCTTCAAGTCTGCAACTCTGCTCGCCGCAATTTCCGACCCATGTCCATGAAGAAGAAAAACCAGTCTACGAAAGAAAAACAGCCTAACTAGGTCCAGAATGGCCTTATCTTGCCTTCAAACCTGCAACGCTACTTGCAGCAGTTTTCCACCCCTTCTGGCCTCTTTGAATGGCGTATTTAAACTTGTGAAAACATTGTTTCTCCTTCCATGACGGTTCATTTCATTTTTCGATGGTTGTTCGCTTCACCTTCCCTGACTGTTCATTTCACCTTCCCTTGTATGCGTGTGCTTTGCTTTCCATTTTGTGGCCCTTCGCTGCGTTTTCTCCACATGGGCTTGCATCCGTTTCCCTCCGTGTGTAACGACCATCTTAAATGATTTCAAATCATTAAATATTCCTTATGTAACGCTTTGTCTTCTTCATTAGATTTTGTCCTTATGTCCACGTCACTATGCAGGTCCGTTACCTTGGCAAAAATGGAACATGTCGCGATATCGCGACACTTTTCTTCTCTTTTGTTGCTTTTAATCCTGAAAATGTAACATGTCGCGATATCGCGACACTTTTCTTTCTCTCTCTTTGCTTTGAATCGCGAAAATGCAACATGTCGCGATATCGTGACACTTTTCTTTCTCTCTTTCTCTTTGCTTTGAATCACGAAAATGCAACATGTCGCGATATCGCGACATTTTTCTTTTCTTAGCCACGACAGGGCAACATGTCGCGATATCGTGACACTTTTTCTCTTTGGCGCGATGGTGCAACATGTCGCGATATCGTGACACTTTTTCTTTTGGCGTGATGGTGCAACATGTCGCGATATCGTGACACTTTCTTTTTTGTGCGATGCAACATGTCGTCGATATCGTGACACTTTTTTTTTTGGCGCGATGGTGCAACATGTCGTGATATCGCGACACTTTTTTTTTTGGCCGATGGTGCAACATGTCGAGATATCGCGACACTTTTTCTTTTGGCCGCGATGGTGCAACATGTCGCGATATCGCGACACTTTTTCTTTTTTGGCCGCGATGGTGCAACATGTCGCGATATCGCGACACTTTTTCTCCTTGTGGTGTTTTGCTTTTTCCTTGATCTTTAGCCTATGGGCCACTTCGGTCTTCTTGGAACACATGCAAAAAAGGTGGGTCCCCAATTTTGGGGTACGTTGTGGATCAGCCACAACAAATGGCGACTCTGCTGGGAAATGCTCCTGAGCATTTCGGTGAGAACTCAACTTGAAAAACACACAGACTCAAATACAAGCGTTAGCAAATATCCCAAGAATGAAACTAGACGAGAAATACATGAAACATTAGAATTATTAAGCATCAGCTCGGTGTGTGCAATGTGCTTCATTCCCTATCGTTTGAAACTCGTTCAACTTTCCATTGTCAGTTTCACTTATGATTCGTATGCAAGGCTATGAATGATTTGTGCAGGATTTGATGTATGACCACTATGTTAGAGATATAACAACTTGCTTTGCAAAGGCTCAGACCTTCTAGCATCATGAACAAACATATTAAAACTGTCAAACCCTCTTAGGACCAAATATATGTATACTGAATTAATTTACTAGATCCCAAAGTTGGTTATGTGTCACTACCATCTTGAACCCATGTGCAGGTGTAAGTGAAATCGAGCTTTGGGGAATAGGATTCCCAACCTAAGCGAGATGGGAATTTAATCCTATCCTTACTACTCTAATCTGGAATTCATTACCTCATCTTGAACAAAATGATTTAACCTGTTATGGATGAAACTGTTAGGCTAGCCTGTCCGTTTGAGCAGTCAGTGGTCTTGCTTTTAGACAAGACATGTTGCCACGCATGAGCATACTCCACTGCCAGCCAGGCGTCTATAGCCCCGATGGAGATTAACCCCATAATCCATGATTTGGCTCTACTTTGATTTCTTGGACCTTGGGGATGACTACCCATCCTTGCAAGGGACATGTAGTACGATCCTTCCAATCCAATATTAATAAAGAAATGAAAAATATTTTCTTTTGAATTTCAAGTTCTTGAGTGGGCAAAATAGAAGCTTTGGGGAATCGGATTCTCAACCTAAGCGAGATGAGAATTAGACCCTATCCTTACTACTCCATGAAGGTCAAATCAGAGCTTTGGGGAGTTGGATCCTCAACCTAAGTTCGATGAGGATTTAACCCTATCCTTACTACTCTGATTTTAGGCTTTAAGCACTTATGGGAGTGGTGAAAACCACTGTTTTAAGGATTATGTTGCATGATAGGACAGACACGAAATACTCCTTTCGCCTCACCTTTTCTTCCAAGTATGGTTTTGACCATTTTGCTCAAGATCCTCTTTAATATGCGTAGAACGTGCTTGGTTCAAGATAGTTCGGGCATCGGTTCCCAACCTTAGGATCCTTTTAATATATGTTATGTAATAACCCTAAGAGGATTCGACACCTTTTCAATGATTGTACATGAAATGAAGATGCAACTGAGATGAAATGTATATGCAATGCGGAATGTAACATGAGATATGAATGCATTGCTCCTTTTGAAATGCGGATGGAGTATACCACCTACTTTGCCATAATTTATAAAACTGACAACTTCATGCATCACAAGTTCCAAACGATATTCTTTAATGTGTTTGCGATATTCGTGGAGCTTTCTGCAATACAATTCCGATGTTTCATATTCTCCTAGTCTTAGTTAACATTCATAAGGACCTAAGTTAACAAACCAAAAGTGTCCAAAGGACCAACACACAAAACTTAAAACCAAAATGAGATCTAATCCAAAACTAAAACACGAAAACCAAAAGTATATACAAATGTACAAAAAAATTGGATTATCATTTTCCCGGATCCCAAACCTGATTAGAATTCTTTAAAAGACATATGACGTGATACGCATACCAAGTTTTGCAGGAATCCAACAAAAACAAGATCAACCCAAACAAAGAAACAAACTTCCACTTGCCCCTCTCACCATACCAATTTGATTTAGTTTCATTAATAATCCTATGGTGGAGTTTCAAATTTTCAAATTGATTAGACAATGATTGATATTCAATTCCTTTATGTCTATTCTTTAAGATGTTCATTCCGCACTTTGATTCATGGTGTAGAAATAAGCTTTCATTTTCATTCAATAAAGCCATAACATTAATAATATTTGAATCAAACCATTCATTAGGCAAATCTTCATTCGAATTTTGCATGGTGAAACCAAAAAGATGAGATTTTACCTTTGGCATGTTTTCATTTGACCTTACTTGAAGAGGATTTGAAAATTCCTCTTTTCTCTCATGACATTCATCATCATGTAGCACTTGTTCTTTCTCCATGACTCGTTTATCAAAGGCACCAAACTTAGGTACCCAATTGAAAATATGCCCATCCCTTTCAAACCATAAGTCTTGTCTATCTAGGGGCGGGTTGACTAACACATTTCCGTGATCAATCACTTGGGTTGTTTTGGGTAACGTGAGATTTTCAATTGGATCATCAATGATATCAAACCCAAATGATTCAGGTTTTGTAATTTTCTCATTTTGAGATGGCATAATCATTGTAGCGCAAGTACGTGGATCAAGATTTTCAATTTCTTTTCCTTCAAAGGGATCTAAAGCAAGTGACTCTCTTTCTTGGTTCATGGTTGTAGAATCCTTATCATGTTCCAAAATTTGATGAGATTCAAATTCCTCTTCCAAAACTTTCTCAAATTGTACAGGATTTATAGTATCCTCATGCGAGGAAGCAATTGAGTTATCCTGCATATTATTTGACGCAACAAGTTTGTTAGAAGATTCAGATTGATAATATTCTTCCCATTTCTTCCACGAATCATAGTAATCATCTTCCAAGTTCAAGTCGTGACGCTCAAGCACTTCTTCTTCATCTTCTGATTCATCAACATGTTTCTCATCCAATTCATCTTCACCTTCCATAGATGGTCCAATTATTTCCAAAAGTGGGTTATTTCTTGAATTCAAATTGGTAAAGCTATCATAATCCAAATTTGTAACCCATGATTCAATTTTATCACAATTTGGAAGGTGTGGATCCTCTTGGTCATCACTCTCTTGACGATATAGAGTTTCCACCACCAAAATGTTGTCCTCTCCTTGTTGATGTTGGGGTGGACCCTTATTTGGCACAAGTTCCAAATCATCCACTTGAGCTTGGAGACAATGGGTATACATAGCAATTTCGGGACAATTCCTTTCATTATGCTCCTTTGTATTATGCAATCTACACCCCTTTTCCCATGCAAAATCAGAAATATTAAGAATGGAACTAGAGTGACTTGGTCCTGCAGAAGTATCTATCCGATTAGCAATAGGGGAAGGCACACCCCCATTGTTTGGCTTCGTATTCCATTGTCTCCCTCTATCGTTGAAGTTTCGATTTGGGTGAGGGGCATGGGATTCATACTTCTATTTTTGAACCAAATCATTACTCAATTTGTGAACCATATTTTTGAGTTCTTCAACCTCTGAATAAATCTCTTTTGGTTGAGCTATGTTATTGCTAGTTCCAATAGGATTTGCGTAATTGGTGAGATCTTGACTTAACATTTGAGTTGGATTTTGAGCCACTTGATTTGCGTAGGGATTCACACTTTGAATCGAAATTGGATTGGGTGCGTAAGCGGGTGTTGATGAATATGGTTGTTGATAAGGCAAAGCATTTATGCCTGATATTTGTGGTGCCATGATCTGATTCATCATAGGAGCTTGACCATATGGACCATATTGTCCTACCATAGGCATCTGGGAAAACCCATAACTCTGTGGTGTCATTTGTTGTTCAATGGTCATAGCTTCATTGTAGGCTAGAGCAAGCGTGGTAACTTGAGGATTTCGCCTTGCAAACATTGCCGTCATAGGATCCAATGCCCCAAAATATATTTGCAAAGCTACTACGGGATCAATGGCAAAATGTCGAATTGCTCTATTATAGCACTTCTAAAATCTCTGATTAAAAGTTTGGATTGGCTCACCCTGGCCTCTTTTGCATGTAATGAACTGATTATAGATGATTGTGGGATCTAATGGTGACCTGAATTGGTTGACAAAAGCATTCTCCATTTGCGTCCATGACGTAATGGAACCAATAGGTAAGCAAATGTACCATTCGTAGGCCACTTGGTCTAGGCTCATGGGGAAGAGTCTACAAGCCACATCTTCATGTTGAACTTGCAATCTTATCAAAACATCCCTATAGGCCTGAATATGTTCTTCTGCGGTCCTTGGGCCATCCGGTTTGTATTCGGGCAAAAATCTCTCTATATTCTTAGGGATCTCGTGAATATCCCCTGCAATATTCAAAGGAATGTTATTGGCTCCGTACCAAGGAGGTGGTGGAGGTTGGGCCATTTGATTCAAAATCGATGATGATAACCCTACAAGAACCTGACAAAACTCTCAATACCTCAAAGAAAACCTGCGACACAGAGAAAATCCTGCAATTAATGAAATTCAAAGAATAACCTCAAAATCAATTTGTTAGTCATGAAAGAAGGAACCTTGACAAAGCAGTATTCTAAAAATGTAAATTAGTTTCTGATTCACCAGATCGCATATGCGCAAGTGAAGAGCATACTCCTAGTGTTGTAGGCTTTCTGATTCACAAGATCGCATTACGCGCAGGTGAAGAGCATAATACCGACAACAAATACATTTTTAGACAAAATAATTCCTTACAAATAAGCATGAAATGACTAGCAAATATCAAACATGTAACGTATGAATAATCATGTTAGCATCAACCAAGAGGTGTATCCATTAAAATCGAATGAAAGTAATTGCATGGAGACAACCTCGTTAGTCAAGACCATTTTTTTTTTTTTTAAATCAAATCAAGACACATTATTCCTGTATGAACAATCAAAAAGCGTTAGAACAATGCATAGCAATTCATGTCCTCCTTTTAACACTACAAGGTTGTATTGTTAAAAGAGGGCTAAAGATAATAATCAATAGGGCATGAAATATTCAAAATTTAAATCCCTATAGCATTTAAATCACTCTGAAATAAACCGATTCAGGCCCTCCTTCTAGCGCCAATCTGTTGAGTGGTATTTTCACCCGATTGTGAAAGTACACTCTCCTTTAGGATTTGGGTTCCAAATCCCCTCTTGCAAAGAAGTTAAACAAACAACTTCTCCAAGGTCTCCGTTGTATTAGCATTTGCATATGTGTATTAGTAATCTCAAATAAAGATATTCAATTTAAATGCTTGGAACACCTTAGTGATTGCAAGTAACTATAAACAAGGGGCAATGTTGGTTTATTTCATCATGAAACTTTAGTGATTGTTCATTGTTTTTTTGGATTTTGAAATTTTTTAAATGTTTATTTTAATGCCTTGAAAAGTTAAAATTTCTGGAAAAAAAAAAATAAAAATGCAAAAAAATGAAAATGAAATGCAGAAAACTGAAAATAAAATGCATTCAGTATGATGCTATCCTATTTCGACAAAACCGAAGATGTGAGGTCTCCGTGCATGCAACCTAACCTATTGGACTTGCAAAACAAGCACAATCCCCATAGACTAAGTGTTGGTTCCTAGGGTACGAAATAAAATTCAGATTTCAAATATTCGCCTAATGTAACCCAAAAAAATGGCATTAACATTATCTATAAATTCGAAATCTGAAAAAATGAAAGAATAAACATTAAATCCATAGCATGCAAAGAAAATCTCCTTCTTTCTTGCCCACAAGATGCAAATTTCTGAAAACTTCTGCATTAAAAATATGTCATTTTACAATAGCAGAATTTTTGGTTTTCCCAAACCAATCCATGGAAGAAAAACGACTCAAACAGGTCCAGAATGGCCTCATCGCCTTCAAGTCTGCAACTCTACTCGCAGCAATTTCCAACCCATGTCCATGAAGAAGAAAAACCAGTCTACGAAAGAAAAACAGCCCAACTAGGTCCAGAATGGCCTTATCTGCCTTCAAACTATGCAACGCTACTTGCAGCAGTTTTCCACCCCCTTTGGCCTCTTTGAATGGCGTATTTAAACTTGTGAAAACATTGTTTCTCCTTCCATGACGGTTCGTTTCATTTTTCGATGGCTGTTCGCTTCACCTTCCCTGACTGTTCATTTCACCTTCCCTTGTATGCGTGTGCTTTGCTTTCCATTTTGTGGCCCTTCGCTGCATTTTCTCCACATGGGCTTGCGTCCGTTTCCCTCCGTGTGTAACGACCATCTTAAATGATTTCAAATCATTAAATATTCCTTATGTAACGCTTTGTCTTCTTCATTGGATTTTGTCCTTATGTCCACGTCACTATGCAGGTCCGTTACCTTGGCGAAAATGGAACATGTCGCGATATCGCGACACTTTTCCCTTCTCTTTTGTTGCCCCTTTTGAGCCGTGAAAATGTAACATGTCGCGATATCGCGACACTTTTCTCTTCTAAATGCAACATGTCGCGATATCGCGACACTTTTTCTTCGAAAATGCAACATGTCGCGATATCGCGACACTTTTTCTTTCTTTTTTGGTCGTGAAAATGCAACATGTCGCGATATCGCGACACTTTTCTTCTCTTCTTCTCGCTCTCAGTAGTGAAAATGCGACATGTTGCGATATCACGACACTTTTTCTTTTTGGCGAATGCAACATGTCGCGATATCGCGACACTTTTTCTCTTTTGATGGTTATCGACATTTTTCTCTTTGGCGCGATGGTGCAACATGTCGCGATATCGCGACACTTTTTCTCTTTTGGCCGCGATGGTGCAACATGTCGCGATATCGCGACACTTTTTCTCTTTTGGCCGCGATGGTGCAACATGTCGCGATATCGCGACACTTTTTCTCTTTTGGCCGCGATGGTGCAACATGTCGCGATATCGCGACACTTTTTCTTTTTGGCCGCGATGGTGCAACATGTCGCGATATCGCGACACTTTTTCTTTTTGGCCGCGATGGTGCAACATGTCGCGATATCGCGACACTTTTTCTTTTTGGGCCGTGATGGTGCAACATGTCGCGATATCGCGACACTTTTTCTTTTTGGCCGCGATGGTGCAACATGTCGCGATATCGCGACACTTTTTCTCCTTGTGGTGTTTTGCTTTTTTCCTTGATCTTTAGCCTATGGGCCACTTCGGTCTTCTTGGAACACATGCAAAAAAGGTGGGTCCCCAATTTTGGAGTACGTTGTGGATCAGCCACAACAGGTCCTTAAGTTATGGGTCCTTAAACTACGGTTATCCATTGCTCCTGAGAGTCCTCCTTGGCATCAATTTTAGTGCCTTACCTCTGGCCCTGACTCGAGTGCTCTTCATCATCAATAATATCAATAACATGGGTTTTTTTTTTAAAAATAGAATTCCCCTTTTCCTCTGCCATCATCTTGTCAAAGGTGAAGGAATTTTCTCCCTCCTCCATATCTTCATTTTGTGTGTCCGATCTGAGAACCCCAGATGAAACTACCCTCTCTGGTGAAATTGAAGAGTTTGTGGGTACTTCAATTGCCCAATCTGTTTGTGTGCAAGCGTCAAATTTTTCTACCATCCTGGCCTGCAACTATTGGTTTTCTAATTTAAGTTGTTGAACCAGTTGTTGTAGCTGAGCTATAGTGGCTTTTTTCCTCTGCATTTTTCTTGTAGTCATCTCCTTAAATCCATAAAATAGAGTCTACATCACAAAATTCTCACTCTACAAAGTGAGGCCTTCCAATGCCGAATCGAGCTATTGTTGCAGGCCTGTCAAAGGTTGCAGGTCCTATGGACTTCTAACGACCAAAGTCTATAATGTTTGGGCTATGAACCCAACCTCCGTATCCTCCCCTTCATCATCACCAATCATAATTAACCACTACAGGTGCCTCCTACCGCATATACACTCTGTTCAATGAGTTATTGGTTTAGGGCTAGAAGACTTTGACCTATCCTCTGCATAATTGGGTAGAGGAATCTGCCCTTCTTCTATAGTATCCGGAGAGGTTTAGATCCGTTAATTGAAATTTGGCTTCTATGCACTAGAATTGTTGTCCCTTTCTATCGATGATCCCACTTTGTGTCTCTCTACATAGCGAATTAGGGTTGTAATTAGCCCATGATGGGCTAGGGCAGAGGCTGCTCCTATTTGATATTGTGACACCTCATCCTTTAGAGTGCTTGCCAAATAAAATGACACGTTGATTTTTTGTCCATGCACTAGGTGATTCAAGAACTACATATGGTTCGTATTTATGTGTATACTTTCCTGTGCATGTGAAGAACCTCGCAACCTATTCGAAGAGCTTTCGTAGGTGCATCAAGAGTCCTTGTTTTGGAATACATGTGGTGTTGAGTCAGAAATTTTCTTTCTCGAGCAACAATTCTATTTTCTATCGATGATCCCCCTTTGTGTCCCTCAACATAGTGAATTAGGGTTGTAATTAGCCCATGATGGGCTAGGGTAGAGGCTGCTCCTCTTTGATATCATGACACCTCATCCTTTAGGGTGCTTGCCAGATAAAATGGCACATTGATTTTCCACCCATGCACCAGGTGATTCAAGAACTGCATATGGTTCACATTCAGGTGTGAGTACTTCCCTGTGCATGTGAAGAACCTCGCTACCTATTCGAAGAGCTTTCGTAGGTGCATCGAGAGTCCTTGTTTTGGAAGCCCTGCGGTGTTGAGTCAGACATTCTCTTTCTCGAGCAGCAATTCTATGCATTGACCTGGCATACCCTCCTTGTAAGTGCACTCTCCAGTGAGGGGGAGGCCGGTAACAAGAGAGATATACTCTAGCATGACTGGAATTTCTAGTCCACGTAGTCGAGTGACCTCCCCTCTCACAGTGGCAGCAAACTCCTTTGCTACCTTGAGGTCCTAGTTTTGGCTGACCAGGAGACAATAATCCATCCACCTAGCCACCTCGAATCAATTATGGACTTCACCTCTAATTCCCTCAGTGTTTCTGGGCTCATTCTTCTTGAGCGCATGGTTCTTTGATCGACCTCCCATGGTGAATTCTCGGCTTTTTTTCTGACTGGTTTGATGCCCTATTCTCATAGGAAGGTGCCTTCTTATAGATCAAGGCACCTACCCAATGAATTACTTCTACGTTGGGGTTGATAGGGTATGCCACCCAAATTGATTTTTGGCATGACGTATTGGGCATGGGGGGCCAATGCGATTCTTGCAATGACATTATTTTTAGAGAAGTATTAATCATGAAATATTATGTAAATATTTAACAAAAATCATGTGCATACCTGATTGGTTGTTCATGCATTGTGGAGCATGTCGATTTGGTAATCTATGATAATGGTGATGGTATATTTCCCATGTGTTTATTACGTTACCTTGGTCACTATAATTCTGGTTTGCTCGAGGTCCCATGCTAAAAATATGGGGGATCTGATTGGTTTAGATGCATATCTCCTTTGCTGGTTGGCTTTGGGATGTGCAAAAATCCTACCCAATGATTTCACAATATTTTTGGGTGACTTCAGATTTCCATCATGTGAAATGATGACGTTGGCTTCAGATGCTCCCTCATACCACCAAATTGCGTAGGTGCTTTCGATTAGATCAAGGTACCTGTATGATATCGAGGCACCTACTTGAAGAGTAAGGCACCTTTGATCAAGGCGCCTACTTGAAGAGTAAGGCACCTTATTGAGAGTAAGGTGCCTACTTGAAGAGTAAGGCACCTTCTTGAAGAGTAAGGTGCCTACTTCTAGAGTAAGGCACCTTATTTAAGAGTAAGGCACCTACTTCTAGAGTAAGGCACCTACTTTAGAGTAAGGCACCTTCCTAGAGTAAGGTGCCTCATCACTTATTCATAATTTTTATCAAGGTGCCCTTGATGCATGACATCAAGGCACCTCATTTTTTTTTTGAAATACTTTTCAATCGTAGTCAAGCGCCTCCACTGATGGACATTGAGACACCTATTGAAGAGTAAGGCACCTTCCTTTAGAGTAAGGTGCCTACTTTTGGAGTAAGGCACCTACCTTTAGAGTAAGGCACCTACCTTTGGAGTAAGGTGCCTTCCTTTGGAGTAAGGCACCTACCTTTAGAGTAAGGTACCTTCCTTTGGAGTAAGGTGCCTCCCTTTGGAGTAAGGTGCCTCTATCATGATGTCTACTGGAAGATTAAGGCACTCTCCTATCATTGAAAAGTTAGTAGTAGTTGACATGTTCATTGATGCAAGGTTGATCAGGCCTTCTAAAAACTTTTCTCATGTTGCATCAGCATCTGCTTCGCCCAAGCATGGGGGTGCGTAATTTTTCCTTTGCGAGGAATTAGTGCCCACATCTATGCTTGGATCAGAACTATCTCCTCAAAAAAAATGTGTAGGTTCATGGATGTTGAGCCGGTTTAGGCCTTGTCTCCCAAGATGCCTATTTTTTGTACAATCAGGCCATTTCACCTACAAAAGAAACCAAAAAAGAAAAAGAAAAATGTAGTTAAATGCAATCCATGCCTATTAGGCCCTAGCTCTCAGGATGCCTGTAGCTTGCATGTGGGCATTGTCCCTACAAAACACACTGTAAGCTAGAAAGCAATAAAATGCAGGTTTGGTGCAATCCGTGCCTGTTAGGCCCTGGCTCTCAGGATACCTACAACTTGCATGCGGGCACCGTACCTACAACACATATAAAAGAAAAACTAAGAACTAAATTATTTTTAGTGGACACCCTTGTATCCACCGTGTTGCTGAGAAGTTGACATATTTTCAATTGGATGGGGTCTCCCCCATGCCTATTCTAGACTCCACCATTAAATTTTTGGATGTGTGGTATGGACGCAATCGATGGTCGTTAACTATCAAGATGGTGTCACTACCATCAATTGTCTTGACATGCACAACACCATTTTTAATTAGCTCTACCACCTCGTATGGTCCCATCCACCTCTACATCAGTTTACCTTTACGTTCCTAGAATCTAGAATCATACAGTAATACCCAGTCTCCTTCCTTGAACTATTTTGACTTAATGTGGTGGTCATGCCACTATTTCCTTTACCTTTGGATGATTTCCATCTTTTGTAGGGCATCCAATCGATATTCATCTAACTGATTTAGCTATCGAATCCTCTCCCTCTATGCATCATCTAGGCTCAGGTTCAATTCTACTATAGTTCTAAGCATTTTAATTTCAAATTCGATGGGCATCATCGCACTCTTCCCGTATACCAGTTGGAATGGGGTAAAGCCTATGGTTGTTTTCCATGTTGTTCTGTATACCCATACTACCTCCGGTAGCCTTGCAACCCAATATTTCCTATGTTGTTGCATGGTTTTTTTCAGGATGTTCTCTATCTCCCTATTGGTCACTTCTACCTATCCATTCGCTTGCGGATGGTAGGGGGTGGTTCTGTTATGCCGAATCTTGTATTGCCGCATTAGCTCCTCAATTAACTTGGAGGTGAATTGGGGCCCTTGATCCATTGTAATCTCTCTGGGTACCCCAAACCTCATGAAAATTTGAGCAAATAGGAATTCTACCACCGTTCCTTCTTTGGAGTCCCTTAGTGCCTACACTTCGACCCATTTGGTGATGTAGTCAGTGCAGACTAGAATGTATCTCTTTTCGATCAAAGGTGGGTTGATTGGCCCCACAAAATCCATGCCCCATTTGTCGAAGGGCTCTATGTGTATGTGCGGTTGGAGGGGTATTTCATCCTTGTGGGTTGGCCTACCCATCCTTTGGCACTCATCACATTGGCTGGCATATTTGGTTACATCTTTGAACAATGTAGGCCAATAATACCTAGTCTGTAGGACTTTGTATGTGGTCCTCTTCCCTACAAAATATCCTCCACATGGCTCATTATGGTAAGCTTTGAGAACTTCCACAAATTCATGCTCAACTATGCACCTCCTCATGATTTGATCAGGCCCTATTTTAAATAGGAGGCCATCAATCCATGAAAAATATGTGCTCTTTTCTATCACCATCTGCTTCTCTCATGATGAAAGAGTAGGGGATGTTCTACCGGTGGCCAAGTAATTGGCTATGTCTACGTACCATGATGTCTGCTCACTGATGACAAACAAATGCTCATCCAAGAATTGGTCTTCCACGATTATGTGATCTGATGGTATCAGTCTGGATAAGAAGTCTGCTACTATGTTGTCCTTGTCGAGCTTATCCATGATGGTAATATCAAACTCCTATAGAAGTAAGAGCCATCTGATGATTCTACCACTAATCATAGGTTTACTCATTAAATATCGGATAGTCGCATGGTCCGTATGGATGAACACCTTGTAACCCATGATGTAGTGGCAAAACTTGTTGATGGCATGCATGACTATGAGGAATTCCTTCTCTATCATCATGTAATTGAGCTCAGCTCCTAGTTAAATTCTTGCTGACATAGTAGATGGCATAGAATTCCTCACCATCCTTCTATCCCAGGACTGCTCCAATTGCATTATTGGATGCATCAAAATAAATGTGGAAAGGGATGACCCAATTTGGGCCCCATAGGATTAGGGTAGTAATCAACTTTTCTTTCAATATTTGAAAATCTCATTCATAGTCTTCTATCTAGATGAATTCCACATCCTTGGAGAGTAGTGTGTGTAGAGGTTTAGCAATTTTGTTGAAGTCGATGATGAATCACCTATAGTATCCGATGAAGCCAAGAAAACTCCTCACATCCCTCTACATCTTAGGACTAGGTAGGTCCTTTATGACCTCATTTATCCACCTTAATCCCTTCTGAGAGGTGGTGTCCCAACACTATTCCTTCATGCATCATCATGAAGCATTTTTCATTGCTGAGGGATAAATTGTTTTCTTCGCATCGCTGGAGCACTCATTCCAAATTAGTCATCGCTTCATCAAAGGTTTCACCATAGATGGTGAAATCATCCATGTAAACTTCTACTGCTTCCCCCATCATGTCTGAGAATATGCTCAGCACCACCCTCTAAAATGTGGTTGGTGCATTGCACAACCCGAAGGGTAGTACTCTATAGGTGAACATTCCCCATGGGTAGGTAAATATCATCTTGTCTTGGTCCTCCTCTCCAATATGGATTTGGTTATATCCACTAAACCCATCTAGAAAGGAGAAGTACTTTCTCCTAGATAGTGTATCCAAGACTTGATCAATGAAGGGTAGTAAAAAATGATCTTTCTTGGTCACCTTGTTCAACGATCTGTAGTCGACATAGATTCACCATTTTCCATTTTTCTTGGGAACCACCACTAGTGGTGACACCCATTCACTATTAGATATGGGGTAGATAAACCCTACTGACAAAAGCTTCTGTAACTCTACTTTGATGATTTCTTTCATGGTAGGGTTCATCCTCCTTTGTGGCTATCTGATTGGGGTCACCTGCTCTTCGAGATAGATTCGATGGGTGCATATTTTTGGGCTGATTCCCTTCATGTCTGAGTAATCCTAAGCAAATGCTTGTTGATGCCTAGTCAAAACTTCTTTTAATTCTATCAGTTGTGTGGGTGTCAACCCACTACTAATATTTAATGTTCTACCAGGCCCTATTTCGATTTTCCTGGTGTGGTGATCTTGGGCACCAACCAATGGTGATTCAGGAATAATGGGAGAGGACTCTCCATGGAGGAATCTCGTAATGATGTCATCTTCATCAGCTTCCTCCTCTAATTATTTTAGTTCCATCATTGGCTGGAGCATTGATAATGACCCATCCTCTTGGTTGTCCCACATGGGCTCTCCCAACGTATCTATGGACTGTGCAGGGGGAGATATTGTCAACCTTTTGATATTTTGACCATTTGAAATGGTCATTTGTCCATCATGGTAGCTGATGTAGGCATCGATTGTTGCTAGCCATGGCCTCCCCAGGATGAGTGGGTAACCACCCAATCCTGATTTGGACTATAGAACCAAGAAATCCATTGGGTACTCCCATGCATCCACCATCACAATAATATCTTCGAGCATCCCTTCTGGTGCTACAGTCGACCTATCAGCTAGTTGTAGCACCATCTTGGTGGGCTTCAAATCTATGAGCCTCAACTTCTGCATAGTCTCCTTCGGTATAACATTGATGGCTGCACCCAAATCAACCAAAGTATTAGTCAAAAAATGACCACCTATTTTTATAGTCAAAATTGGACTTCTTGGATCTACGTATTTAGGGTGGCATGTATTTCCCATCATCAAATCGGCCAACTTCCCTACTACGTTGATGGTCTGGGTCATCTTTCATCTTGGTCTCCTCAGATAGAGTTCCTTTATTACCTTGGTGTAAATAGGAATATCTCTGATAGCTTGAAAGAGTGGAATAGTGATTGTTAAGTTCCTCAAGCTTGAAAGGATATCAAACTCAGGTTGTATCGGCTTTTTCTGCTCCTGTAACCTCTTGGGAAATGGAGCTTCTATTTTCTCAACAACATGTTCTTCTTCAACCTCTTCTATAAGAGGTGGTTCTCCTACATTTTCCTCCTCTTCTACCAGGGGAGGAACTTCTACTCCTAACTGCCTACCTGATCTAAGCTGAATTGGATTACAACTAATATTATACATTGGATACATCTCTCCTTCTAGTTGGTATGTAGGTTGGTTTACCTTGTTATTTGGATTGATCATTGGTTGTGTTGGTAGCTGTGTAGGTCTCACTATAGGGAGAGCTAAGAGGCTTTGCTATGGTGGAGCTTGAGCTACGTTCTATGGAGCTGAGTTCCATGAACCATGGTTTCTCCATTGCTTCTCAGATTGTTGGTATGACATCCATGGGTGCTGGTTGGAAAATGAGGCCCCTAGAGGTACGTTCATCCATGGTGGTGGTCCCCACCACCCCATATTGGGTGGTTGAGCCTACCCTTGTGGCATGTAAGGTCCTCCTCCATAGGGTGGCATTCCCCCTAGCATATTCCCCATAGGGGGTTGCTGCCAGTTTCTTCGATTACCCATGAAATAAGCTTCACTAACTTCAGCATCCTCCTTAATATTTGGTAGTTGTGGGCACAGTCAGGTCTTATGATTTTTCTGGAAAACAACACATACTCTGACTTTGTTCTCTGGGTATGCATTCCTTGCATGCTTCCCTCTACATTTTGGGTAGAAATAGGCTAACGCAACTTCATTCTCTTGCTTCTTTTTCTCTAGCAAGAGCGTGTCCAACTGCAATGCTAGAGAGGAGAGCATTTCACTCTTCAAATCCTCCAGCATATTTCCTATCTCCATCTTCATGATCGAAGTGGTTGCTTTCATGGTCCTAGAAGTTGGTTTACCTCTTCTTCATGAGTAGTTCTGACACAATTGTCGGATATCTTCCATTGGGTGTTGGTAAACGTCACCTCTAGAGATTAAGTTGAGAGCTTCGAGTGATTCATTGTTAAGTCCCCTCAAGAAAATGCTCTTGAGGGACTTGTCACCTAGCTTCGTATGAGGGGATCTCTATAGATTAAAGTTGAATCTCTCCTAGTACTCCTCTAGGGATTCATCCTCCTTCTACATCATGCTTAGAACCTCCTCCCTAGAGTCTCGTGCTCTACCAAAGTCTTGGTACTACTCTAGGAAGAGCCTCTTCATTTCCTCCCAGGTGGTGATCTATTTGTTTCCCAAGCTGATAAACCAATGCAGGGCTGAGTCATCCAATGTTGAAGGGAAGAGCTTCAACTTCTAGGCATCTAATTTATAATCTACAGACCTACACAAGACATCGAACTTGAATAAAAATAGGTCAAGATCTTCGGTTGGGTATCCCCTGAAGGTAGGAATATGGGTAGGGGATATGTTTTTCATTTTGGTTTCCCCTGCACCTTCTTCTATCGAGAAGCTAAAACTAGTCGAAGTCTCTTCAACCATTTTTTTAGGAAATATGGTCTCTAATGCAGATTCTATAGCCTTTCGATCATTTTGAACCTTTTGTACGAGAGCCTCTAAGTCAGCTGGTGTTATGGTTTGATCCTCTATGAATTTCCACAACAATTCCTCTTTGAAAGGTGTCCTTTTGAATAAAGGATTTTGTATAATCTACTCTTTTCCTAGTCGATGGGATGAGGAAGAGCTTTGTACAAAGATAGGGTGTTTACTCTAGTGTACTTCTGGTGGTGATTCAGGAGAATCTAACTCAAATTCAAAATTTTTGGCTGACTCAAATTTTTCTTATGGGCTCTATTTTATGAAATGATCATCGGGTCCTCTTTTCCTCAATGGACTCATGCAAAGTCAGATGGAAGGTTTAAGGTATTGTAATTAATCTATTAGTGGTGCTTCCCTGACAATGATGCCAAAATATTGGGGCAAAAACATTGGTTAAATATAATCCTATTTCTATCACAACCCTCTCATTTAATTTGTCAGACCAGGGAACTCGTAAAATTTTGAAGTACCACGCTCAAGGTTAATTACAACACCATTCCTGAGATGAGTCCACTAAACCTATTTTTGGGGGAGTGTTTATAAAATATCATTGATTCATCCACACCAATTAAACTATGCATAAATAAAAATACATGAAAGTAAATCACACCACACCATACTTGGAAATTAAATGAAAGTAGTAAATCACACTTGTATAATTAAAATATACAACACACTAAAATAAATAATCTAATCTAGAAAACAATAAAAAGTAGGGGAGGAATACTAGCTTGGAGTGGGCCCAAGCTCCAGTAGTTTCCACCTAGCTAGTTACGAAGATAAAACGCTAATGAAAGAACTCTCGAGCTTTATTAATATTGTAGTGTAATGTTTACATATACCAACACTCTTAGAAAAATTACCTCCCTATTTTAGAGAAGTTTGTGTGTTTATATAACACACATAGAACTTCTTGTTACAGTGTTGTTACAATAGAAG
Organism: Wollemia nobilis; assembly: GCA_028583015.1. Taxonomy (NCBI): domain Eukaryota; kingdom Viridiplantae; phylum Streptophyta; class Pinopsida; order Araucariales; family Araucariaceae; genus Wollemia; species Wollemia nobilis. Next base: position 2,835,108 of record JAQPPZ010017010.1, on the reverse strand, counting down.
GCCTGGTTACAGTCTAAACTGAGATAGTTTAGTTACTGTAATAGGCGTATGATAAAAATAGTCTAAACCACTTTTCATCTTTTCCTGGAGATAGAATATTTTTAGGTTCGATCTCTGTGTTGTTCATGTTCTACTTCGTTGAGTGGTTATGCATTTCTTCCAATATGGTTGGGACAACTCATACGTTTGATAGTCCTCCAAGGATAGCCTATGTGACGTGGAGTCAAAGGTTTACCTCGGTCAATAGGATCTTCTTCAGTCATATGGTCAAAGTGCTTAACATTGAGTAAGGTGCCTTCTTGAAGAGTAAGGTGCCTACTCTAAGTAAGGCACCTTCTTGAAGAGTAAGGTGCCTACCTCTAGAGTAAGGTGCCTACTTTAAGAGTAAGGCACCTACTTGAGTAAGGTGCCTACCTAGAGTAAGGTGCCTTATTGAAGAGTAAGGCACTCTGAGTAAGGTGCCTACTTGAAGAGTAAGGTGCCTACTTGAGTAAGGCACCTACCTAAAGAGTAAGGTGCCTACTTGAAGAGTAAGGCACCTACTCGTAGATCAAGGTGCCTTCCCAATATACCTTAGACTCATGAAGCAGAAGCATGCCAGGTCCACGTAGGACCTCGACTGATCAAAAGATGATAAAATCAGCAAATATCTACACAAAACACACTTCACACACAAATTAGATAATGCACATAATTTTATTAAATAGATACATAATAATTCATAGAAATATACAACTCTTATTATACTACCGCACAAAAACCATTAGAACTCATACAAAAATATGAGCATTTCTAATGCTCATCAGTAAACATATTGAATCATGATTTTATTATAACTTTGGATGAGATGCCTGGACTCTTCAACAAGGGCTTGGGTCCTATAATTTGTTTGGATTTGATTTTTAAGTTTATTTATCAGATTTAGAGAATCTCTTTCTATGATTGAGTTGGAACAAGGAAAATCAACAAAAATATTAATATTTTTAGATTATATTTTTTTTAGAAAAATCCAACATGATATTTCTCTTATGATCACAAAAAATACCTCCTACTCCCACTCTACCTGGATTTCCTTTCATGACTCCATAAAAATTAAACTTAATCTATATAAGGGGAGGAGGCTCCCAAGATACTTAAGATATGATTACTGGAGTATGATAATATGATAGCCAAGGAGTGACATGAGATAAGTAAGTTAAAAGATTAACTTACCTCTTCAAGGTGGGATTGTCATTTTGGGCATAGTAGAAGAGTTTTCAGAGGTGCAAGTCAAAATGAGATTACCAATAGAGGAAAAATTTTTGGAAGTGTTTCGCAAAGCTCTACTATTTCTTTCATTCTAAATGGCCTAAAGGTAATGAGAAAGAATAAAGGAAAAAATAACTTTAAGCCTTGAATAATAAAAGGGAGTGGACCATTGGTGGTACAAATCAAGGATGGAGCCAGGTTGGACCCATATGACATTAAAAAAATAAATGATAAAAATGAGAATAGATAAAGTGTAGGGGTATTCCAAAAAATGTGGTGAACTATCTTTAGGTCAGATTTGTAAATATAGCAACAATTGGGGATTACCAATCCTCTAGCTTGAAGATTATCAAGGGTCAAAATATTGTTTTTGACAATGAGCTAGAAGAAGATTGCAATTTTGGGGATGAGATGCTTAATCCAAACTTTATTTACAAGGAAACCACAAACACATGGTTGGTCCATTACATAATATGCATATTTCACACTAAAGTAGCCATTTAGATTCAATCTCTAGATGGCTCTATCATCAAGAGCTCCTGCTGGAATAAAGTGCAATCTTAGAATACTGGTTAAGATTCAGTTGCACAAATTTGATCTCTTGAGAGGCCACAAATAGGGGTGGATTTCCATGATCTTCTATGACTATCATCAAGAATTAAATCATAAACTCTAGTTTTGAAGAGCTCATCAGTGATTGACTCGATTGGAATTAAGGTTTGGTCCTAAATTAGTGAAGTGTCATAGATCCAAATGTCATCCCAAAAGTAAATTATTCCTTTCTGAAGTTGTCGTCCTATACCAGCTTTCATAATGTGCTTATTTTTCAAAATAAATTCTAGATGGTGGATCCACTAGGGAAGACTTCATCAAGAATAAAATCATTGTGATGTAGGTATTTTATTTTAAGAATGGCAGCCCAGGGAGCATATTTATAGTGATCAATCTCCACCCCAATTTAGCTAGTAATGCTAAATTCATTTGGTTTACTCTTTTGAGTCCCAAGTATCCATTGGTTTTCTTGGAATAGACTTTTTCCTAGGCTACTAAATGGAATTTTTGCTTGTCTTCAGAGCCTAACCAAATAAAGTTTCTTTGAAGCTATTGAATTTTGTGATAAATTGAGGCAAATATTTTGAAGGTAGATAGAAAATAAATTGGGATACTTTGAAGACATGCATGGATGAGAGTCAGCTTACTAGCCTAACTAAGTAAGTCTCCTTTCCAACCACTAAGATTTCTATGAATTCTTTCAAGGATGAGATTCCACAAGTTTTATTTTGGAGGTCCAACAAACAAAATGAGACCTATATAGGTTGAAGGAAGATTAGATATGGATCACCCCAATATTTGGGTAATTTTGAGCTATCTTCTAAAAGGAGTATTTAAAAATAAGAGGATACTTTAATGAAATTGATTTTCTGACAAGCAAATTGCTCGTATAGTGAAAGGATGGATTTAATGGTCTTGTCTTGAGAAATGGAGGAGATATTGGCTAAAATGGTGTTGTCTACAAATTTTTGGTGTAAAATAGGGGTAGAAGTAGAGGATGTCTTAATATCAGAGATGAGACCATTAGAACAAGCCATCTTAAGATATCTACCTAGGGCTTCAGATAAAATTATGAATAGAAGGGGTGAAAGGGAATCACCTTGATACAAACCCCAAGAGCTTTGAAAATAGCCAACTGGGACTCCATTAACAAGAAAAAATAAAATCATAGAAGAGAAGTGCTAATTGATCAGTTCAATCCACTTCTTGTGAAAGCCACACTTAGAGATAACTACAATCAAGAATTCCCAAGAAACTTGGTCAAAATCCTTGTTCATATCTAGCTTGAGAATAAATACATCTCTGTTGCTTTTCTAAATGGAATGAATGATCTCATGGATGGTAATGATCAAATATGTTATCTACCTCCCTTTAATTGATCTGCCCTGGCAAGAATCTATGATGGAAGGAAGAATACAACTTAGTCAAATGACAATAGATTTGGATAAGATTTTGTACAACACATTGTATAAGCTTATAGGTCAGTAGTCTGAAATGAATTTTTCAATAGAGATCTTAGGTATCAGAGCAAGGAAAGTTGAATTAACATCTCTTGGGATGAAATTAGTGCGTTGAATCTCTTGGATGGCTTTACAAATGTCCATCCCAATTATATTCCAAAAAAGTTGAAAAAAGTGAGGAGGAAATCCATCAGGGCCAAGGGCTTTGTCTCCCTTTATCAAGAACACTACCTTATTCATTTCTTTTTCTGAGAATGTTCTGAGAAGCCATTCATTGGAATCATTAGAAACCATGTTGGGGATGTTTTTTAATAATTTAGTTTGAACTTAGAGAGGTATAAAATTCTTGGAGTAAGAGGCTCTCAAAGTGACTCACAACTTGAGATCTGATCTTGTGGATGTCTCTAAAAATTGATCCATAAAATTTGGACAACTCTTAGATTTTAATAAAATTTCAATGTTGAAGAGCAAAAGCATAAATTAATTTTGTGTTGGACTCACCTAATTTTAACCAAATAACCCTTGATTTTTGGTGGCAAAAGGATTCTTCCATAGCTAGAATGTTGTGATAGTTAGAAAGGAACTATCTTTCTCGACCCTTGAGAGTCTCATAATCTTTTCCATTCTGAATGTAGGTCTCAATATTAAGGAGTTTGTTTTGAATGCTCTACTTTTTGTTAAAAATATCTCCAAAAATCTTCCTAATCCAGATCTTAAGGTTATGCTTGATGAACCTAATTTGTTTAGCTATTTGGAAAATAATAGGGCCAAAAAATTACTTGTTCCACCATTTGGAGATAAGGATTTTAAAATTTGGGCATTGTAGCCACATTAGTTCAAATCTAAAGGGATTATTGAAAGAAAAATATTGAAGCCCTTCAAATAAAAGCGGATTATGATCATAACCAATCTTGAGGAGCGATCGAAGGGTAGCATCGCCAAACAAAAATATGGCTTCTTGAAAGAGAAAGAATCTATCAAGTCTAATCTGAATGAGTTTCTTTCCAATACTTCTATTGCTCCAGGTGAATTGTATTCCCTTAGGGAAACATCCATGAGCTCATTATTGTTGATAAAATTTGAAAACTCTTGTATGCTTGATGAGGAAATCGAAGCACAACCTTTTTTATCAGAATAAAATAAAGGAGAATTAAAATGTCCAACTATAATCCAAACCTCCCCTAAGAATATGCCTCTCATTTGACTTAGGAAATTCCATAAAAAGGCTCTTTCAAAAGGGGTGTTTGGGACATAAACATTTGTTAGAACCCATTTTGTGTGGGTGTCTTTGTGAGGGAATACAATATTTGTAAACCTGCTAGAAGTAGAAACTGATCTCCCCTCTACCTATTGGGGGTCCCAAAGACACAAGAGGTCTCCAGAAGGTCCAAGAGCAGGGTTAGACAAAAAATTTATATTTTTACAAATAGATTTGGATATCTTCTCAAGATTTATTTCTTCAATCTTTGTCTCTTTAAGAAGGGGGATTGAGGGTTTATGATTTTTTCTCATGGATGTAACCAAATTTTTCTTAGAGAGGCCATTTAGACCTTTGACATTCCATGAAATTATTTTCATTTGGGTATTTTAAAAGATTATTTTTTTCCCTACCATGAGACAGGGGTGGTTTGGTTCTATTATTTTCTTCTTCCTATGTCTCAACATTGGTAGCCTCTTGGAGGGTTGGACATAATGTGGATTCAGAACCATTGGAAATTTCCTCTTTAGATTCCTTTCTTCTTAAATCTTGAGACAAAGGATGACCTTTTTTACTTCCACTGCCCACGTCTATAACTAATTTCTTCTTATTTTGAGTAACGGCTTTAGGGGGCTGAAAGACAAAGCTCTAGAAGGGGAGCCCTTGCAAGGGGAAGAAGCTCCAACATGGAGGGAAGGAAAAGTGACTTTACAAGAGGACCAAGGCACTCCTTTGGAAGGAGAAGCAAGGGAGAACCCAAATTGAAAATGAAAGGTGGAAACACCTTTCGAAGGTGAAGTTGAAGAAAAATGATCTAGAAGTGAAGTTGAAGAAACTTGTCCAAGATGTGGTGAATGAAAATAAATAAAGATCCTTGATAAACTAAATCAGAAAAATGATAATAATAAAATCAAAAGAATAAGATCTCAGATTCACACATTACACAATACTTATCTTGGAAACCCTCAACTAGGAAAAAACTAGCACAATATTATATTATTATTGTATCGAATTTACCATCTCCAATATAATAATGTTCTTCTTCTATCCATCCAAAACCTAATGCAAGTACGATATATATAACAAATGCACATGCACAAATTTCTTATAATATCATGGGCAAAAAAACATTGGTTTAAGTATAGTAACCCTAAAATCCCATATGAGTCTAAAAATAATTTAAACCTATTCGAGGCTCGGTCCAACCCCAAACCTTGACGAGTATAGGTACAAAGTGTCTAGTACCTTTTAGTGTTAGCCCCACCAAAATAACATGGAAAATATTCAACATATTTCCAACATTATCCCACTTGTTGAATACTTTCCATAGGGGCCAAAAACTACCATTGTCAACTATCAAGGGCAACCATACCCATAGATCTTCTACACTAAGAAACTTAGAAGGTATAGCCTTTGTTAACGAATCAAAAAATATTCTTCTCTGTATCAACTTTCTCAAATATCACCTAGTTCTCTTCAATTATCTCCCTAACAAAATGGTACTTGATATCAATCTGTTTTGACTGATCATTAAAACCAAGATTATTGGCCAAACATATTATACTTTGACTGTCACTATTAATTCTCATAGCCTTTTTTTTAAGACCAACTTTTGAACATAACCTTTGTAGCTATACTGTTTCTTTACAAGTATGAGTTTTTGTAATGTACTCTGCTTCTATAGTGGATAAAGCAACAACTGATTGCTTTTTACTTATCCAACTTACTAGCCCTCCAAATAACCTGAACACATAAGAACTCATGGATCTTCTCTTTTCAAGATTTCCAGCCCAGTCAGCATCCACAAACCCTTGTAGATTTACAATAGCATTGTATCTAGATTTTATTTCATAACAAATTAGCATAATATGTAGTTCCACGCAAGTATCTGAAGATCCTCTTCACAATAGTCCAATATTCCTTTCCTGGATTTGACATATATCTGCTAACTACTCCCACTACATGTGCAATATCAAGTCTAATACAGACCATTGCATACATCAAACTTCCCATAATACTAGCATAAGGAACATGATGTATTTCTTCAATTTCCTCATCTATTTTAGGATAATATTCAGCAGATAACTTATGACCAACCAGATATTGAGTACATACTGGTTTACAATCATGCATCCTAAAATTTTGTAGTATCAAATAAACATATTTTCTTTGATTTAACCACAAATTTCTATTTGCATGATCCCTTATTATTTCCATACCCAAAATAAATTTTGCAACACCCAAATCCTTCATGTCAAACTCAGATAATAATTGGGATTTTAGTAAATTTATAATTCCCTTACTGTTACTAATTAATAGTGTGTCATCCACATACAATACAATGATAACAAAAATTTTACCTTCTTTTTTGAAATATACACATTGATCTGCTTTGCTTTTTCCAAGCCCAAGTGTCAAGACAAACCTGTCAAAGTTCCACATCCTTGGAGACTACTTCAACCCATAAAGAGACTTCTTTAGATTGCATACCAGGTCCTCCTTACATTTTACCTTAAAAAATTATGGTTGTGACATATATATCTTCATCAAGTTCACCATGTAGAAAAGTTATCTTTACATCCATATGTTCTATTTCAAAATCAAAAGCAATAGAAATAACCAATAAAAATCTGATTGAAGTTAGTTTAGCCATAACAGAAAAAATCTCATCAAAGGCAATTCCCTCAACCTGTGAAAATCATTTTGCTACCAAGCGAGCCTTGTACTTCTCCAACTTTCCTTCTACATTGTACTTCTTCTTAAATAACCACTTACAACCAACAAGTTTTCTTCCAGGAGGTAATTTCATCAAGTACCATGTCTTAATTTTATCTAGGGACTCCAATTATTCTTCCATAGCCATTTTTCAATACTTATCCTCACTTGACTAAAGTGCCTCCTTTATAGTATTGGGATATTCATCTGTAACTGATAAATTAAATGTAAAATAAAAAATTGAAGGACTATACCTATCTGGAAGTCTTCTCTCTCGATATGATCTCAAAATTGGAGTTCCATATTTTGCATCTTTATCTTCCTCCTCACATTCTTCCTATGAATATTCCTTTAAAATCTCTATAATTCAGGTTCTACCACATGTTCTTCCTCCTGTTCTAATTTTACCTACACTATGTCTAGTTCTTTGCGTTGTTGCATTTCTTGTTTTAAAACCCCTTTTGTTTCTCTAAAGATCACATTACAAACTATAAACAACCTTTCGTGTTTCTGGGTTCCATAACTTATATCCTTTAACACTAGTACTATAACCCACAAATATGTATTTTTTAGATTTATAGTCTAGCTTAGTCCTTTTATCTTTTGGGACATACATATAAGCATCACAACCAAAAACCCTTAGATATCTGAGAGAGGGTTTCTTACCAATCCATACTTCCTATGGAGTCTTGTCCACCAAAGCTGAGGTAGGAGATCTATTGATGAGATAACAAGTTGTTAACACAACTTCTACCCAGAATACTTTTTCTAATCCTACACCACTTGGCATACTTCTAGCATTATCCATCAATGTCTTGTTCATTCGTTCTGCAACCCCATTTTGTTGTGGAGTATATAGAGTTGTTCTCTACCTTTCTATTCCACAGTTCTTAAAAAACTTCTCAAATTAATTAGAGCAATAATCACCACCATTATTACTTCTCAAAACCTTTATCTTTTTTTCTATATGATTTTCTACAAGAGCCTTAAACTCTTTAAATTTATTAAAAACCTCAGATTTGTTCCATAGAAAATATACCCAATTATTTCTTGATAATTCATCTATAAATATAACAAAATAGATAGATTTACCTAATGATGGCACTTTTGCAGGTCCAAACACATCACTATGAAATAGATGTAGAATTCCTTTAGACCTTGTAGCACTACTTAGAAACTTGACTCTATTTTGTTTTCCAAAAAATACAGTGCTCACAAAAATTAAAATTTAATGGGAAATCAGAAAATCCTTCAACCAAACCTTTTATTTTCAATTTTTGAAGTCCTTTCTCACCAATATGCCCCATGCGTTGATGCCACAACATTGTCTTCGTTGTAGGAATAATCGAAGTCATTTCAACCGTATTATTTTCCTATACAACTGAAGAGTTATTACAATTAATACTTATAGTGCTAGCCTCAAGTTTAAAAAAAGTTCCTATGTGAACTCCTCTTGCCAACACCAAGGATCCATGGACCATCTTGTAGCTATCCTTATTGAATACCATATTCACATATGCATCATTCATCTTACTCATAGATGTCAGATTCCTTGCCAAACCCAGAATATGCAACACACTAGAAAGGGTTTTAATTCTTTCATATTTTAGCATCAACTGGACTCTTTCTTGATCTATTATTTTATATGTCAAATTGTCTCCCAAGAATACTTTACCTCCATCTATCTTTTCATATTCATAGAACCCCTCCCTATGAGGATTCATATGAAAAGAAGCACCTAATTCAATCAACCATGAGTCATCGCATTCACTTGAGCATGTTGTAGCTAAGAATAAGTCCCCTAAATATTTATTTGTGGTATTCATTTCTGTATAAGTTCCTTCATCATATTATCAACCTTTCTAGATCTACAATCTTTTGTAATGTCTTGCTTTACCATAATTTCAACATTTCCTCTTTTTTGGGGTAACAAATTTACCCCTAGATTTTGATTTATTTTCTCATGATTTATTTTTGCTTCTTTATTGAGAATGACCTCTCACAATCAAGGTTTCCTTTTGGTGATAATACTCTAAATATTTTCATTTCATCTCCTCAGACAACAAGGTTATGTCATGAATAAGGTAATGAACAAAGTAAAGTAATACGCTTTTCCTATTCATCTATTTTTAATTGTACAAAGGTTAATTGACTTACCACAGTGTTAAAAGCATTCAGATGTTCAGCCACAAAGTCACCATAATTCATTCGAAGTGAATACAACTTCTTTCAAAGAAAGAGTTTATTTACCAGTGACTTTGTCTGGTACAATGTTCTTAGCTTCTCCCATAATAAATTTATCGTGGTCTCTATAGATACATTCAAAAATAATAAATCAGATAAGCATGATTTGATAGAGCTTTTTACCTTCCTATATATTTTTAGCTAATCCTCATTTATCATCGATGTTGGTTTTGTTCCCGATACCACAATCCACTGATCTCTATCAACCAACAAATCCTTCGTCATGTTTTTCTACAACTCAAAATTCTATCCATTATATTTTTTAATCTCTATTCGTGTGCTTCTCATCTTTCTCATTTGCCTGGATCCTTTCGCGTATGACTCCCACTCAAGAATTAATTTTTCACAAGGTTCAAACCCTTACTCCTCGAACAAAGCTAAAACCTAGCTCTGATACCAAATGAAGAGAAATAAAGATCCTTGATAAACTAAATAAGAAAATCAATAATAACAGAATAAAAAGAAGAAGATCGTAGATTGACACATTACACAATATTTATCCTAAAAATCCTCAATCGAGAAAAAACCAACATAGTATTATCTTATTATTGTATTGACTTGATCGTCTCCAATACAATAATTTTCTTATGTTCATCCAAACCCTAATGCAATTGCAATATATATAACAAAGGCACATGCACAAATATTTGCAATATCATGGGTAAAAAAGCATGGATTCAAATATAGTAACCCTAAAATCCCATATGGGTCTAAAAATAACTTAAACCTATTTGGGTCTTGGCCCGACCTTAACCTGAAACCTAGCAAGTATAGGAACAGAGTGTCTAGTACCTTTTCGTGTTAGCCCCACCAGAATAACACGAAAAATATTCAACATTATTTCTAACATTAGCCTCTTCTTTGGGGGAGATTTAAAGCTTAGAAGAGACAAAGATCCTAAAGATAAGGGAAGCATACCCGACTTGGTTAGGGAGAAAAGGTAGGAACATGGCTATCAATAATCTCAGAAACATCAAAAGACAAATATTGGAAAAAATTTAAATCTAGAATAAAAGGACATATCTAAGAAGAAGCAATAGGAGAGGAGTATTTCAATACTTCTTTGCCTTTGGACTTAGTACCAACAAATATTTGAGACTATACATTCCTTTGGAAAGAAGGCTTCACCAAAAGTCCAAATTTTTTAGGAGGAACATGCCAATCATTTCTAGGGGCTTTAGATGCCACTTCTTTTGGATTCAAGAGGGACGCTAAGTCATAAGATGACCCTGAGTTTTGCATTTGGAATAGAAATTTGACTTGTTTTCATACTCAATGACTTGATATCTACTGCAAATATCGGAGACTAATTCAATTGAAGATGGTAATTTTGAGTCAAGATTGACCATGATGCACATTCAAGCATAGACCATTCTAGATCTAGCTTTGATAGCTAGGCCAAAAGCAAAAAAGATCTCCAATGACTTGAGCAATGGCATGCAACACTTCCTCATACCATAAATGAATTGGAAGACCTGGAAGTCTCGTCTAGATGGATGCATAGTGGATACTTTGAGTTTTTGGATCAAAGTTAGTACCTAATTTCCTCAGGAAGAGGTTTCTCCTATTAAAGAACCATGGTCCTCTTGAAATAATATGAATGTTATCAAAAGGATTATTTAGCCTAATTTGAAAAAATCCTCTAGGAAGGGCAATAAGCTCTAAATTCCCTTAAGGAAGCCATTTAGAGATAGCCCACTTGTGGATTGACTTCATGTCTGGGCAAGGACCAACGAACTTACCAATGAGGGTCATCGATTCCATATCCACAAAGGAGTTCATGAGAAAAGAAGGAACTCTAAAAAATCCTTGGTTTGCGACAAAAGGAGACAAATCACCTGTGTGGTTAGAGGAACCCATTGGGATGGAGAAACTAACACTTTTACAAACCTTCTCCACAAAAGATGATTGAAGAGGTGGGTCAAGGTCAAGGTCAGGGGGAGGCCTATCCTCAGAATATGTGACCCCAAAGTTCCCACCACAACGTCCTAAAAATTAGGTCTACAGACCTTGTTGTCTCCATCATTGAAAACCAGGCTCCTACCTACCGTAGATTCAAAATTTTTTCAAGCACCAGAGAGTTCACCTTTCACAACATCCATCCTTTGTAAAGTTCTCACAATCCCCCTACAAATGAATAACACCCACATTTATTACTTTTATTATTGTTTCCCTTTAAACGAAGACTACATTGAATTGATTCATATGATCTATGAGTTTTTTCATGTTAAATGAGATGGATTTGGAGAATGACTATCATTTCATGAAGATATTATATATTCCTAAATCCAATAATCATCTTAGCTTTTAATATCCTTGCATATTGGAAAAGTATTTGGTGGTTAGTGAATTGTTTATATTATTATAAAAAATAATGAGAATACAACTAGGTAATGTCTAACTAAAAAATAAATAGAAAAAAGTGAAAATCCAAAATAATTAGAAATTTATTATATTATAAAATAATATTTTCAATTCATTTTATTTTAAATCAAGAGTTTAATATTCTTTATAGAAATTAAAAGGCATAGGTGAAGATGTGTAAAATTCTTTCTTAAAAAACTAGTTTGTTCAATACAAACTAAATTTTACATACTTCAACATTAAAAAAATAAACTATTTATCTTTAACATTTTTTAACTTTATATAATAAATGTTTTTTAAATACTATTGACTCGTATCAATATATACTAATAATAATAGAAATATACTAACTTTGATAAAGTTGCACAACTATGTCCATGCTATTCGGAAGGCTAATCATTAAATAATTTCATTTTCCAAGACTCTTATATTATATCGACTTTTATTTGTCTTATATTATCTCAACTTTTATTTGTCACTTGCTATAAATATTGAACCTCATCTTTAAATATTTTCATGAGTATTAATGACAAGACTTCAAAACTTTAATAAATATTATTTTTAAAGATATTTTTGTTTTTCATTTTAAGTAGGGTTAATGTTAAAACTTCAAAATTTTCATAAAAAGTTTAAAGTTCAACTTTAATAAAATAAAAAACTATATGTCAATAAAAATAATAATTTAATCTAATAAATATATATTAAATAAATAATATCTTATATAAGAAAATTGATTAGACGTTTTTCGCATATCTCACTCATCCGAACTCGGATTGAGCTAAAATTTTGAGGGTAGATGCCTAAAAAACCCTAGAACGTCTCCACAAATTTTCATATCATTTGGAGCAACACAGATCCTAGCGCATCCCTATGTGTGAACGATATATTTGGCAAGCGGCTATGCGAGGGTTTCATCTGGGTTGAGTGCAAGCAGCTCCAGAGGTTGGTTTTTAGGGCCTTCGGGCCCTAGAGGCCAATATTTTTGTGGTTTATGCTCAATATTTTAGCAGGAAATGTTGCAGGGGATACAAGATGGGTTAGAAATTTGTCTTTCAACAGATCATACTATGAACTTGAGTGACAACGGCTTCCAATTTGCTGCACAAAAGAAAAGTGAAAACCATACCTTTCCACGGTGTCTAGGGCAAGGATTAAAGAGATCACGAAACAAGTTTCAAGCAGTTGATCAAAAAATGGCTCATATCTCAAGTGAATCTGGTGCTAAGGTGCACCCACAAAATAATTCTACTGTGAAAACCCCTGTCAAGGGTAAGAATTTTGAAGACTCGGTCCCAAAAATGAATTTTAGGGATGCCCTTCATGGTGGACAGCCTCAGCCCAATGCTAATATCAATATTAGGGCTTCCCATAAACCTCTAAGAATGCCTAAGATTGATCCCAGGAAAATGGAGTCAGGATGTCTTAAAGCAGCTGATGGAACTCCTATTGTTAAGCTTGATATGGGTAACATTCAGATTGGCATTGAAGATTTGGAAAAAAGAGGACTAATTTGTCGGTTCGTGGGTTTTCATCCGAGTCTATCTGCTTTCAAAGTCTGGGCTGCAAAAGTCTGGAAAACTAAAGGTGAGTTACAAATCTCTATTTATCCAAATGGTTATTTTCTTGTTTTATTTGCTAATAATGAAGATAGAGAGAAAACTTTTCAAGGGGGTCCTTGGTTTTTTGGAAGGGCAGGGCTTTTCATGAAGCCCTGGCATACTAAATTTAAAGCCGAAGAAGAGATGCCTTCTATAGCTCCCATGTGGGTTAGACTCTTTGGCCTCCCTATTGAATTTTGGAATCCTACTATTTTTTCTTCAATTGGAAACTCTTTAGGAACTTTTATGATGACTGCTGATTGTACTCAAAATTTTGAACATATTATTTATGCTCGAATTTGTGTTTTAATGGATTTTGACAAACCCCTACCTAAAAAGATCACATTACAATTTGGGGAAGACACTTGGGAGCAAGTAGTGGACTATGAGAACATTCCTTTTCGTTGTAGAATTTGCCATGAATATGGTCATTTGGCCAGTGCTTGCCCAAATAAAATTCCTGATCAAAAGAAAGAAGATATAAACTCGGAAGGTTTCCAAATACCTAAGAAGAAGAACACTCAGAAAAAACTAGTTATGAAGGATCAATCAAAGTCATTTGCTAATATGTTTGAAATCCTTTCCACAAATGATGTCCCAAGTGAGGAAGAGGAAATAATGGAAACTGAAATCTTAGAAACACAATTTAAATATGAAGGGAAGAACTCAGAGACAAACCAACAAATCAAAGGTTTTCAACGAGAAAAAAAGGAGAAAATTTACACAAGAAAAACAATATTTCAAATGTCAAAACTTCAAATAATGCAGGTCCCAATATAGACTCCATTGAACCATCTAGTAAAATTTTGGCTGTGTATGAGCATTCTTCAAGGTTAGAAGCCATCTCGGATTCAATTGGAATAAGTCAAGAAACAAGGGAAAAAAAATTGAAGATGGATTCTAATCAAAAAGTAGGTCGCAAGACCAATCAATATCATATGGTAAAAGAAGGTGAAAAGCTTGTAGAGGAAGGTAAGATTAATGCCCTTCCCAAATTTTTTAGCCCTGGTATTAATGAAGATCATCACTTGGAATATTAGAGGACTCAAAGGGAGTCTTTCAAAACAAAATGAAATTAGAAGAATGATTCGGATAAATCATCCACATCTTGTTTTCCTTCAAGAAACAAAGATGTCAATGGAGGATATGGACTTAATTGCCAGTAAAATTTGGCCAGTTGGAAAAGTGGTTTCCCTCAGTTCCCAAGGGACTTCGGGTGGCATTGCTTGTCTTTGGGACCCAAAAGAGGTAGTTATTCACCATATGGTTGGCAGTTGGGGTTTGTTGGCTATAGCTATTCAAAGTAGACATTCCAACCAGATTATGCTCTGCATTACTGTTTATGCCCCGACTTCTTTGGAGGAAAAAAGAAGACAGTGGAAGGATATTACTCATATTATCTCTCATTTTCCTAAATCTTGGATCTTGATCGGAGGAGATTTCAATACCATCCTCTCTCTGGATGAGAAAATGGGGGGAAATAGAAATTTGGACAAAAGCACTGACCTCATGAGCGAATATATTGCAAACCTCCATCTTGTGGATATCCAACTAGATAATGGCCTTATGACTTGGTCTAACAGAAGGCAAGGCTTAGCTTGTATAATGGAGAGATTGGATAGGTTTTTGCTCTCTAAAAATTTCTTAATCCATGGTCACATTCCTAAAGTGAAGACTCTTAATAATGCTTGGTTCGGATCATTGGCCTAGTCATGGTGGAAATGTGGAAAACCAATGTGAGTTTCTCTCCTTTTTGTTTTCAATTAATGTGGCTTAGAGACATTTCCTTCAGACCTCGTGTGCAACAATGGTGGAAGGAAGGTAAACCTAGGCATGGGACTAAGATGTTCTATTTTGCCAAAAGACTGCAATACATTAAATCCAAAATCAAGACTTGGAACTGGAAAGAGTTTGGGGATGTTCATAAAAAAAACATGAAGTTATTGCTCATCTTGAAAATTTGAATAAGAAAATCCGTTTAGATGGCCTCACGGAGAAGAGAAGTGCGAGATGAAATTAAACTCACAACTCGGTTAGAGGAATGGGAAAAAAGAGAAGAAATCTTATGGAAGCAAAAATCTAGAATTCAATGGCTCAAAGAAGGAGATCGAAACACAAATTTCTTCCACAAATATCTTCTAGCTCGAAGATCTCACAACTTTATTTCTTCCTTAAAATCAGATTCTGGAGATGTTGTTTATACTTGGGATGGCATGAACTCTATTGTTGTTGATTACTTTTCCAATATTTTTGTTGCTACTCCTCTTGACTCAACTTCACAACAAAATGTTCTTCAAGCAATCCCTTCTCTTATCACTTATGAGGAGAACTCTATTTTGATTGCTCCTGTTACTATCAATGAGCTTCAACAAGTAGTTTTTAAAATGCAAAAAGGGAAAACCCCGGGTCCTGATGGTTTTCCTATTGAGTTCTACCAAGAGTTCTGGGATATCCTTCATGTTGATTTATTAGAGGTGGTGGAAGAAGCCAGGAAAGCCAAAGAAATTTTGAAGGTTATCAATAAAACTTATATTACTCTTGTTCCAAAAGCTCAAGAGGTTGATCATATCTCAGCTTTTAGACCTATTGCTTTATGTAATGTTCTTCTCAAAATCATTACTAAAATCATGGGAGAAAGGTTGAAGCCTCTTTTGCATAAGATTATTTCCCCAGAGCAAGGGGGATATGTGGAAGGACGTCAAATAGTAGATGAGATAGTTCTTGCTCAGGAAGCCATCCATTCCATGGATATGCAAAATTCTCCTTCTATGTTCATTCGGTTAGACTTATCCAAAGCTTATGACAAAGTGGATTGGCACTTCCTTATCAAAGTTTTGAGGCAATTTGGTTTCTCTAAGGATTGGATGGATTGGATTATGGGATGTATCTCTTCAGTTTCCTACTTAGTTCTTATCAATGGCAGGCCTTCTCGGTCTTTCCCGACTTCCAGAGGTATTAGGCAAGGTGACCCGCTATCCCCTTATTTATTCATCATTCTTGTTGAATGCTTGGGTAGGACTATAACCAAAAAGAGGGAAAACAAAACCCTTGAGGGAGTTACCATTGCTCATGGAGCTAGACCTATCTCTCATCTTCAATTTGTGGATGACTCTACTCTTTTAGGTAAAGCTACGGTTAAGGAAGCTTCTAATATTAAGCAAATCATTAGCTATTTTTCTAAGGCTATCTGGGCAGTTGATCAATGAAGACAAATCTAAAGTTATTTTCTTTCATTGCTCTGCTAGACAGGAATCCATGGTCTTGGATAAATTAAGATATAAGAAGACCTCTCTTCCAATCACTTATTTAGGTATTCCCATAAATATTCAAAGGCAGAAAAATAAAGATTGGAATTGGTTGTTGGACAAAGTCAAGAAGAAAATTGGAAAGTGGACCAACAAGTGGCTTTCTTCAGGGGTAGAATCACCTTGGTAAAATCAGTCCTTCAAGCTATTCCTATTTATGTTTCTTCCATTTTGAATATCCCAAAGGTTGTTCTTCGAGAATTGGATCAAATCGAGTCATCGTTTCCTTTGGAGTGGTACTAAGGAGAAAAGAAAATGGGCCTTGGTGAAATGGGATACTTTATGTCTTCCTAAGAGTGAAGGGGGGTTAGGATTCCGGTCTTCAATTAATAACAACAAAGCTTTAGCTGCTAAATTATATTGGAGGATGTTGCATAACCCCAATGCTCTTTGGGCCAATAATCTCCGTGCTAAATATGTTGAGAACAAAAGTCTTGAAGACCTTGTTCGCTATCAACTTCCTACCAAAGGTTCTCCCATTTTAGCGAGTTCTTAAGACTGGTGAGGATTTGATAAAGAAAAAATTATTTTGGATCATTCATAATGGTCAACATGCAAATTTTTGGATAGATTCTTGGGATGGTCACAAGCCTTTGATAACTCGGTTTCCCGATTGGAGGCCTTGGATGGAGGAGCTTCACCGAGCTAATTGGATAAAGGTGGCTAATTACTTGTCGGTACCATTCTGGTAATTCAAAGGTTGGTAGATATTGGATCCCTATTGAGGACTGGCCTATTCAAATCCCAGAAAGGCAAAGACAAGATATCCAAGGCATCCTTCATATGAGATCCCTCTCTTGGTCCCATGAAAAAGATTGTTTTGGATGGAACAACACTACTAAGGGTGAGTATTCAGTTGCTCAAGGTTATTTGACCTTATGCCATAATAATCCCAA
Organism: Wollemia nobilis; assembly: GCA_028583015.1. NCBI lineage: Eukaryota > Viridiplantae > Streptophyta > Pinopsida > Araucariales > Araucariaceae > Wollemia > Wollemia nobilis. The sequence continues at coordinate 2,817,528 of JAQPPZ010017010.1, read as the reverse complement.
CCATTCTTCTGACATATTTTCTCAATTGTGGGCTCAAAAGCTCTAGCCTAAGGTGAGGTTCTTTAATTGGCTTTTATTGCATCGTAGGGTGCTTACTTGGTGAGCAACTTATGAAGCGTGGTTTTCATGGCCCTTTTAGATGTGAAATGTGTGAAGAGAATGTAGAAAATATCAACCATATTTTTATTGAGTGTACTTTAGCCTCTGAGCTATGGAGGAGAATGGCCACTTTACTTGGCTTACAATGGTCCAATTTTTTTACTTTTGAACAGACTTTGGAGGGATTGGCCTAATCAAGAGGGTGTTGATCATTTTATTAGGCAGTTAGTTTGGATGGGTTCTACCATTCTTCTTTGGAATATTTGGAATGAAAGGAACAACCGAATTTTTAATCAAGATAGGAAGGATATTCACTATATTTGGCAAAAGACCATAGCCAACTTAGTTGAATCAGTCCATCAACTCCTTAATCACCCCCAAAACTCCCACCAAATATGGGATCAAGTGATGCAAATATTGAAGATTAAACCTTCTAAGGGCAACCAACTTAAAGGGAATGTGAGTATTAGTAAGATGGATAGGACTAGAAATTGGCAACCTCCTCCTAAGGATTTTGGAAAAGTCAATACTGATGGAGCCTCTAGAGGGAACCCTGGAAAAGCTAGTGTGGGAGGAATTGGTAGACTTTCGGATGGCTCCCTGGTTTTTACTTTTGCTTGAGAATTTGGGTATTCTTTCCAATAACCTTGCTTGAGGGGTATGGTATCCTCAGAGGCCTTCAGGAGGCTACTAAGGTTGGATGGGAAAAGGTGTTAGTTGAGTCGACTCTCAACTTATGATTAATCTCTTGAAGACTCCTTCTAAGAATCATAAGGTGGATTGGAGAATAAAAAGAATTATTGAGAAGATTCAGTTAATCCAGATGGGATTTTTGAAAGTTGATTACAATCATGTGGTCAGAGATCAAAACAAGAGTGCTGATGCTTTAGCTAATTGGGCTTTGGACAAAGGTGATCTTACTTGTTATGGCCACCCTCCTATATGGTGGGCTTCTCAAATTAGGGAAGCTCTTCTTTCTATCATTTCTTTGGATGGCTCCGGTTCTGAAGGTACCTAGTTTCTTCTTGTTTTTTTTTTTTTGCTTCTCTTTGGTTCATTCAGTTTTTTTTAGTTCCCTAGCTCATTCTATTCTTTATTTTGTTTCCTCTGTTGATTCTTGCCTTAATAGTCTTCTGGTCTAGATAGGTCATTGTTTTGTTCATTTTTTTTCTTTTTTCTTCTTTGTTTTTTTTTTGTTTAGTTTTTTAAGGTGGGTGGGTTCTTTTGTTTTGTTTTGTTTTTGTGTTCTTTGTGTTGTTTTTTGTTGTTCTTGTGTTTTTGTTGTTTTTTTTTTTAATGTTTTTTGTTATTGTTCTTGTGTTTTTTTCGTTCTTGTTCTTGGGTTTCTCTTTGTTTGTGTTATTTCATGTTTTTATGTGTGAGTGTTTTCTATGTTTTTTTTTTTGTTTATTGTCTATTGTTTGTTGTTTGTTTTTTTTTATTTTTATTTTATTTTTTAGGTTTTGGTTGTGTTTATTTTTCATGTTTTTTTTGGGTTATGTCTTTGTAGTGTTTTGTTGTTTTTGTCTTGTTTGTATTTGGGTTTTTTTTGTGTGTGTTTGGTTGTGCTTTTGTTTTTGACACACTCAAGGAGCATGTTTTTTATTTTATTTTATTATTTTTGTTGTTATTTACTTATTTTTAAATTGGTTTTGTGTGTTTGTTTGCTCCTTGAGTATGTCAAAGGTGGTAGGCCAGGTCCGAGTCCTGGGCATTTTTGGCGGAATGGATACCCCTGCCTCCTTGGGTCTTACCCGAAAGTGGCATCCCTTTTGGGATGTTTTCCACAAATAAATAAAATAATAATATCTTATATAAAATTGTTTCATATAATTTAATCTTTCCAAACCATAATCAATTATAAAATATTAAAAATATCTTCTTCTTTTTTTGACCTTGTTTGCTTAACTCTTAAGTGACATTGAATTTTAACGTATGACTCACCTCCAAAAATCTCCCATCCACATTGTGTGGACGGGACCACATACAGTCTACAGACAATTCATAGACTTAAAGGATATCACAACTTGGAAGATACCTCAAAACTATGATGCTTAACAACGGAGTCCACCTCAACGCTATGAAATCATTTAAACATTGGGTGATGTTTTCAATACCAACAACTGGTCCAAAATTTAATTAAATATGTATAGTCCAGTGAAAAAAATTAAAATGAGGTAGTGGCTTTCAAAATGGGTATAGATAGTTATAGTTCGCAATTATCTCAAACACTGAAAAAACATTGCATCATCCTGATATAATTTGAAAAGTATAGGTGAATTGGTAGAGTTTAATGTTTGTCTAACAGATAGCCCTAATTCTAACGATATAAAAGTTTCATGAACCAAGAAGCTCATAACCTATAAACAGTGTAAGATAGATAAATTCAATTCTGTCGATGTGGAAAACATGACCAGATGACAGGTGTGAGGGTAAAAAGAGGTTCATACGGGACATTCACCTGGTTAATCAGATCAGGAATCTAGGTATAAAGCCTGTGGGGTAGATGCGACAAGTTTATCAAAATTTGTTAGCTTGCAGAAGGGAATATTTGCATTACAAAAAAAAAAAAAAAGGACATACAAATAATTGGGATGAAATCCAAATACCAATCAACCAACTCTTATGTAATTTTTGACACAAGAAAACGTGCATGAAAAAACTATCTTGCCATATATATATATATAAAACATGGTAAAAAAAAATAGTTTCAACTTTTTTTTTCAAAAATAATGTTTTAAGTATATTTTTATTGTTTCTTCTTCTCAAATATTTTGTATTCCAGTTATTTATTCAGCTTCTAATTAAATTTATTGAGAAAAAAGGTATTTGATTAACAAATGTGTGATGTTTTCCTCCTCTAACCGATACAACATACAAATACTTGGACCTTGTCTGCTTCTCCTTTGTAAAACTTCCCAAGTCAAAGCCTTATTTATCAAAGCTAACCACATGAAAATAATTATTTTTTTGGAATAGATAATTTTCAAATTTGCTTCCACCACTAAGTAGACCCTTGAGGATGAGGGTCAAAACTTGCTTTGTAACCAAGTCTAGTTGTATATTGACCCCCAAATTTGTTGTATGATTTGGTTCAACTCTCAACTTGATATGACTCTTATTAAGACTATTAGTGTAAGCCTTCCACAAAATAGCCTGCTCATCAGAAAGACCCAAGACCTGAGATTTCTTCCAACCTCGGGCCCAAAGACTAGAAGAATCTGATTCCCCCACCTGATGAAGAAAGAAAAAATATTTATCTTGTAAATAACTTATCATAGCTTCCAGTAATAAAATGTTTTCTTCACAACCCAAAATAGAATCAACCCCTATTTTGACTTGTTCACCATTGCCCACTTTCCAAGCCAAATATTATAGGAAAGGCTTGTATTAGTGCCTTCCATTGAATGGAAACATTTTTAATGATTTTCTATGGACTTCTGATCCAATCTATAAAGGTCCCTAGAAAAATATACTTCTATTCAATAATATTCTTCCATAATCCTTCTTTGGTCAAAATTCTCCATAGTCTTTTTGTTTCCAGAGAAGAACCAAAAATATGGATATTTTTAAGACCCCAACCACCTTCCTTCTTTGGACTAACAATAATCTATCACTTAACTAAAGGAATACCTCCATGTTCCTTGTGTTCCCTCCAAAGAAATCTAAAGCAAAATTTTCTTATTTTCTCTAGAACTCCTTTAGGAATGAAGGCCAAGGAGTGCCAAAACACAATAATTGCCTCAAAAACTGACTTTACAAGTGTTAATCTCCCACCAATAGACAACCATCTATTACACCAATGGTTAATCCTAAATTCAATCTTCTCTAAAAGCCATCCCCAATATCTCTTCCTGTAAGTATTTGGCTTCAATACAAAACCCAAATACTTAAAGCCTACCTGGAAATCTAAGAGATTAAAAGAAAAAATTATAATTAGACCATGTTCAATCTCTTGCTCTAGACCATTAAATAAAATAGAGGATTTTTGAAAATTTATTTCTATGTCAGTTGCAATACTTTAAGTGTCCAATATTTCCTTCAACTTTCTAGCTTCCCTTAAACTGCCATTTGTGAAAAAAAAAACATCATAAAAAAATAATAAATGATATAAATAAAGGACCCCCAATTTAATCCTATTCAAATATCATACCCTCTTTGCATCCAAAACAACTCTACTCAATCCTTCAACAACCAGCAAAAAAAATAGAGATAAAAAACATCCTTGTCTTAATCCTCTCGAGTGTCTGAAGAATTTGGAAGCTGATCCATTGATAAGAACAACAAAGTATACAAAATAAATACATCCCATAATACACTTTACTATCGAATAGCTAAAGCCCACATGTAAGAGCATCAATGCATATACAACCAACTAGTTCTATCATAATATTTAGATAGATATAGTTTAAGGACCACTGTAGGAAAAGTTTTAGTTTTAATAGAGTGAAGGCCCTCTTGTGCAGCTCCTATGGCTTAAAAAAATTGTCTACTTGCTAAAAACCCAAACTGTTTATGAGAAATAACTTTAGAGAAAATATTCTTCAATCTAACAGCCAGAATCTTTGCAATGATTTTGTAGATATAGTTACACAACAAAATGGGTCTAAATTTTATCAAAGGTTTCAAGCTTCTCCTTTTTTGGAATCAAAGCTAAAAAAGTGGAGTTAAAAGCCCCAAAAACTCAACCACTCAACGTAAATTCCTCCATTACTATGATAATATCCTCCTCAACCAGATCATAGAAAACTAGAAAAAACTCCACAGGCCATCCATCAAGCCTTGGATTTTTATCCTTTTTGAAAGAATTCAGGGCAAATTTTAGTTCTTCCTTTGTAACCTACTTCATAAGTAACTTATTATCCTCCTCTATCACAAAACTGAGGAAGAAAGTAGTTGACTTTAAAATTTTTCCAATATTGACTCCATCAAGTTCTTTATAGATTGTTTAAAAATGTTTTAGTCCCAAATTTGCTAGCTCAACAAAACTCCTAACGAGAGCCCCTTCTTCATTCAACATCTCCAAAATAGTGTTAACCTTCTTCCTATGATTAGCAAAATTATGAAAAATAATATGTATTTTCATTCCCTTTTAACCATACAAATCTACTTTTCATTCTCCATTCAAATTCCCTCCACTCCAAGAATTTGTTCTTATTAATTCTAGTTCAAACAGTCTTGTTTTCTCATCCTCTTTAAACAAACCAGTCTCATTTTTTTTATGAATTTCTAAAATTTCCTTCTCCACGAACTTGAGATCTCCTTTTTAACTGTAATCCAAGATGACACAACTTCTTTTATTTTTTTTAAAGCAACAACAAATTGAAAACTCGTTGATGACCTAGAACTTTGGTCATAACCAATCCATTATTTTTTAATTAGATTTTGAAAATATTCTTCCTCCAACCAAATTGGATTAAGCTTAAAAAGGCTGGTAGGTTTTGCCTCTTGACTTTCTAATTGAAGAAGTATGGAAGAATGATCTGAGCCACCTCCAGTATCAACCCTTGATCTTTTTGTTGTCTATTTCATTATATAATGACTCTAAGATCAAAAATATGTCCAACCTCTTTGAGATCCCAGCTTCTCCAACTCTATTATTTCTCCATGTAGGCATTAATTTTATTGGTTCCAAATCAATTAAACCAACTTCTTCAATCTTATTCTTGAAGTAATTTGCAAGTCTATCAAGTCTTGTAGATTCTCCCCATACCTCACTTCTATTCATTGTAAAATTTAAGTCCCCACCAATGATAAATTTTTCATCAGTAACACACCTTTGGGAGAAAAAATCTTCCTAGAAGACTTGTCTGTTTTCATAAGGACCATAACAATTAATAACTTATAACTTCAAATCCAATTCTTTAAAAAGAATTATGTCCATAAGCCTAAAACCATAAAGGAAGAATTAATTAAGGATATTAAGTTCTTACAGCCAGTTAAAACACCCCTTGAATTTTTGGTAGCATTTAGAGCCAAGAACTCTCAGTTCCTAAGAAATTTATTTAACCCTTCAATGACTTTTGTCCTTGTCCCCATGGTTCCTTGTATAAGAATAACATCCTAATTATGAATTTCCACCAGCATGGCTAAGGAAAGTATTTTATAGGGACTACCAAGACCTTGAATATTAAGGGATAACAAGATCATTTAAACATATTAGAGGGGTTTTATCTTGCTCTAAGGACCCCTTTGATAGATTTTTGTTTACCATTTTGAATTTTCCTCAAAGCCTTCTCCTGTGCATGAAACAAAAATGATTTCCTACCTGCTGAAGTAGTGGAAGATTCCTTTATATGATCTAGAACTAACCCCAACCTTCCAACAATTGCACAAGTTTTCAACTTAGATTCCCTTTTCCTAGAACACAACAAATATTTGCAAGAGAAACCTATATCCAAACAATATCTAGAAATAGATACCTCCCTAGAAGATTCACCTAATAGGTCACAAAGACTTCCCCCAATAGTAGAAAAATCTGGATCACAATCCCTATTCAATATGTTTGAGGTTATCGTTCCATTGTCCAAAATCTTAGAAAATTACTTGTCCCTAGGACTTCTCTTCAAAGATTCATAAGGCAGTGTACAAGTTCTTTATTATCTAAGTCCATATTATTCTCATGTATTGGATAGTAATTATCATAAGACTTAGATGTCTTATCAACAAACTTAACAATATTGGGTTCCAATCCTTTCATAGTTTTCTTTATGACTTTGTATCCTTCTCTAACAACTTGTGAACAATGAAATGAAGACAAAGCTAGGCCCAAAATTTCTTCCTCCTTATCTAGAGTTTTGGTTCTAGGTTCAACAACATTATTTTTGTTTATTTGTGCCAAATCAAGGAGCACTATTGAGCTCTAAAAAATAGGTATCTCTTGATTTTTCTTAGTTGACTTGAAATCCCCACTAGTCATTTATTTTATCCTCTATACTTTTTGTGTGAAAGCTTAAGAACATTCCTTAGTAATATTTCCATAAACATGACAATGAACACATCTAAAGGGAATCTTCAAATAATCCAAAATTTGATTATGAACTATATTCCCACAACTATCTCCATACAGTCTGGTAAGCCTTCACTGATATCCATATCAACCAAAACCCAAGCTACAGATAAAAAAAAACTAGATTTGAAAGAAATATCTATATCCAAGGTTTTACCTAATGAATCTACAATCTCTTTCAAAGATATTTCTAACCATAACTCCATTGGTATACCTGAAAGTTTTACCCGTATTGGGATTATCCTAGCAACTTCAATCCTAGGATCAAAGCAAGTTGTCCAAGCCTTTAAAGCCAAAAAAGAAGACCCCCAACACCAATGATCTCCCATAATTTTCTGTGCATCTTCCTCATATCAAAAAAGAAAACCTATCCATCCTCTGGCAAGTAAGTGAAAATTTGACCCATATCCTAAAATTGAGACGCATACCTTTTGTAACCACTCATTTAGTGTATTATCAGCTATTTTATGTCCATGAAACTTTCCAATGAGGGCCTTCCCCGAAAACTCCAAAACTTGTTCCATCCTCAAGTCTTCCCCAAGTACCATTTTGATCTTTGACCTTCTATTTTTAACCACTTTTTGTGTCTTACACACTTTAGTAACCACATTTGTAGAGTGTGCTGATTGAAATTTTAGACTGACTCCACTTAGGGCCTCTAAATCAAGACTTTTACCAATAAAACCTTAACCAAACAAAGGAAACTATATCTGACAAAGTGAGTTTGGGTTGTTTTAAGCCCGCTCAAGTTTTTCTTCCTTGCAACGAAATGCTTGCTCATTCATTAGACCCATCACTCGAGTAGAGTGTTTTGAGACAACTGAGAATGAGCAATCAATAGGATAATTGACCTGGTATGAACCTTTTGATATAGACTCTCCTCTATCCACTAAAGTCTGGTCACCTACAGTATTATTTTGATCACTCAACTTCTAAGTCTTGTTCAAAAATGGGACCCTTGGCCCTTGGAGTTGAAAAAATGCATTGCGCCTCAAAGGGGTCCTTTGAGAAAGTCCAAACATTCCTCTTCATTCTTCATCAAAAAATAAGAAACCAATTTTCCAAATTATACTTTTGCATGCTTTGAATCTAGAAAGTAAGTTGTCCAACCTTCATTTTCTTCACATGAACAAATCTGAGCGCACTTCTATTTTAAAAAAAATAACGATGCTTCTTGTGTCATTTTTTTAAATATTAGTCAAGAAATAGATCCACTTTCATTTTATTCACATGAATATATCTGAGCACATTCTAGTTTTAGGAAAAATAAAATACTACCACTTCTTGTGTTTTTTACTTTTCTCTATGCTTCACTTGTAAACCCTAGCTTTACTATGTGCAATACATAGTTCTAGAAAAACAAAATTCTTCAAAATGTTTTTCACATGCATAGAAATATTCCTTCCTAGAAAAATAAATTATTTCACCCCTTTGAATTAATTCCTCTGTGCTTCACTTTGCAAACCCTAGCTTCATTGCATGCACTTCATGATTGCAGCTGGCAAAATTCTTCCAAAGAAAATTTAAATGTAAGAAATATGAGTGCTTACCTCCTTCATAGTCTGAGATTTCATCAAAATTATAGATGGGTCTTCAACTATTACTGGGTAGTGATGATAATGGATCAACCACAACCTGGTGCAATAGTGGCGGTAAACTCCAACAAACTCTCTCCTCCTTCAAAATTCTCTTACATCGTTGCTTAGTTTTTTCCACAAAATCCTCTTACTCCGCTACTCAATGTTTTCCACAAAACCACAGGATGTCATTGCTCAGATGTTTTCCATAGAAATCCTCTAACACTACTGCTATAATTTTTCCACAAAAATCCTCTTACGTTGATGCTCAGTTTTTACATAAAACCCTCAAATACCATTGCTCAAATATTTTTGACAGAAACCCTCTAACACTGCTACTCAAATTTACCATGAAAATTATCTTACGTCGCTGCTTAGTTTCTTCCACGAAACCCTCTAATGTTGTTGCTCAGATGTTTACCACATAAACCCTCTAACACTATTACTTAATTTTTTCCATGAAAATCCTCTTATGCTGCTCTTTTTTGTGTCAAATGATAATATTTATACGATGATGTCCACCATAATTACCTCTTTGAGCTACTGTATACCACTGTGATTACCATCCTTTCAGTATTCTTAACCCTTGAATGATGGTGAGGATGCAACTCAATGTTTCCTTTTGCTGTGAAACACAGGTGCTTGCTATTCAATGTCAACCTATGACATTACATTGGGATATCTTTGTTTTCAAGGTGACAGTGGCAATAATCATAGTTGGTCATGACAACAAGGGATAAAGTCCTATGAAACTTGAGATTGTAGGCTAACTCAAGAGTTGAGACAAATATCCTTCCACCAAAGTGAATGAAAAATAAGAGCATGATTGTCTAAGAGGTATTAAAATTTGATATTTTATGAATGGCGAGGCTACCCCCTGTGACAGTGCCAGAGATGAAGAAGACTACATCGATAGACTTTGAATGAATCTTGAAGAGGAACAAAAACTAGAATAAGCACTTTCGTGAAGGTCAACATAATCCTGCAAAAAATAAAATGACATCGCTTTCCATCACAAATCTGTTGAGCACACCAAAATCGAGTGATCTGTATGACATTTCAGTGAAGCTTTTGGAATGAAATCAACTTGATTTATTAAATTGTATGTATTTTCATCCTCCAAAGGCTTCATCAAAATACTTGATTCTATGATTGTTACCAGTATTTATATTGTAAATCTTGAAACTATTGTTTTCACTTCGTCGACAACGATAATGGCTTACCAAAGTATAACCAAATATTATATAAATTTTATCTTTCTATCATGCGAGGTAACAAAAAAATATTATTTCAGTGCTCCCAAGTGCCCATCACGGTGGTAAATATCCTACTCTATTTTTGAAGATTTTAATTAATGCTTCTTGAGAAAATATCATCGTTGGAGGTAAGGATCTCTTCCATGATGTTCAATACCATCATCTCATCAAGACCATCTCTAACACGATCAACCATGTCATAAAAACTATCATCGTCAGCCATGTCACATGGAAACATGCCAACACATCAAGTGAAATTCTTATGGTGGAGGTGAGTCATGGTAAACAAAGAATCTTGACACTACTTTCTCTAATGCCATTACCTCTCACTATAGTGATATCCACCATCCATCTATCCCTCTTATGTCACTACTAACACTTTATCACTCCATGGAGTTCATCCAGTGATGAGAACACGGTGGTCGATGCAAGGAGAAGCACTCAACAACATCAATGAGTAACACATTTGAGAGTAGATTCAATGCGTTTGGTGAGAGAACATAGATGAATATTGGAATGATAATCTACCCTAGTTGAAGCAATCTCCTTGTCCCTTTTGAATCCATGAGCATTGTGTGCAGTTTGTGAGGTTTTTAATAATGCCAACACACCCCTATCCATGTGACTCAGCTATGGTCCTTAGTAGGAACCTTCGAAGTTGGGCCTCTCAAAATTTGTGCCTCTGCATTGATTGTGCTTCGATGCTACATCCATTGGTTGGTTGGGTTAGGGGTTCACCTAAAAAATTGTACCTCTTGTAGGTGCCTTGAAATTTGTTCCTGATCCACTTTGACTATGCTCATGCACTGCATCCACTAGTCTACCTTACCCTCTATCTCGAAAACTATGTCATCCCAACATTTTTTGGAAACCTGCAATCAAACGAGAACATAAATTAAATTTTCCAAAACAAGGTCATTGATAAAAATAAAGTAATCTTTACAAAACATATTGATATTTTACTTTAGGATGCACATAATAGCTTTACTACGATATACATATACAGATATATATGTACATATATATTTGTACATGTATATTTGTATATGTATATTGCAGTAAAGCTATTATGCGCATCCTAAAGTAAAATATCAATATGTTTTGTAAAGATTACTTTATTTTTATCAATGACCTTGTTTTGAAAATTATATACATAAATTAAAATTTTCCAAGCAAGACCATTGATAAAATAAAGTAATATTTACAAAACATATTGATGTTTTACTTTAGGATGCACATAATAGCTTTATGCGATACATATATATATATATATATATATATATATATATATATATATATATATATATATATATATAATTTTGTTATCATTTTTATTATTTGGTTTTTATTAATGTGGATGAATATGTAAATAATCAAGGAATTGGGCACAAAATGAATTGAATATCCAAATTGCAATTCAAGATATTTTAAGGTACAAGTCAATATTTGAACACGATTTCCCCAATAAAGGTATGTGATTGGTATTTAAAAGCTTCATAGGTATGGAAACTAAATGGAAGATTCAATTAGAATTTGGACTTAGTATTTGACATAACAATATCATACCATTAATGGTGAATAGTAAAACATCACCATTACATTAAAATGAGTGTTGATATAAGAAATGTTGCACATGTTCTACTTTGTTAACCATATTGTAAAACAACTTGATATCAATTAATCGATAGAAAACTCCAAGCAAAGAAAATTTCACATTAACCACAAAATTTTCAAGTGGGTCCCAAAATTGGGGTATGTTGTGCAATGGCAACAACATGACTAATCAACTTTTGGGGAGATCAAGAATTTAGGTTTTTCTCATTTTTTATAAACATTATTTTATATAAAAATAGTTGAAAGTTTGAAAATTTGAATTTAAGAAGAGGAAATAAAAATGGGAAGGTCACCCCTATAACAGGCTAGACAAAGATTCTATATTGAAGCTCCCTTTACTATAAATTTTCAAATAAATTTATAGCTCTAGCAATAGCTACAATAAAAGGAGAAGAGACTAGATGAAAATCATGGTTCACAATCAATATTCTAAAAGTAAAAATAAATGGGAATTGGTATTTCTTAGAGGAAGGAACCACAAAGTCAGTTTTTATCTTGCTGACATATGTAACCAATAGAGTAGCATGCATAGAATTTTTATGGAAAGTAGATCTAGTAGATTCTACTTATGCAAGTGGAAAAAATAAACTGGGACTCTATAGAACCTCATACTAGTTGGGGATAATAACTCAAGACAAAAGAAAATTTGTTGAGTTAGAAACAATGCTGAAGAAGTTAGGATTAGAAATGTTGAAGGATACATGGAGTTATGATCTTGATGGAAATTTTTCTGTATGGTTGAAGAATATCCATATCTCCAAAATATTTGAACACAAACCAAGGCCCGACCTTGAGAAATATAGAAGTAATTAGGAAGGATCCCTCTTTCCACTAAAAAATGAGCTTTTCTTGCAAAAAGAAACTCAGAAGAGATTATAGAAATTTTTTACTATAACGAACCTCCTTAGCAAAACTTATTCTTAACTCTGACTTATATATTGATGTGTGGATATCTAATGCATAATCTCTTTTTGTGTTACCATTATGTTTTGGTAATTACACATTATGCTTTGTTAATAATATGGCACTGCTCATGAATCTGTTGTTGCAAGACTAGGTACTCTCATTGGTGGATTGGTAGGGGACAACCACCAGAGATGAGAGATAAATTTGGGAAATAACTGTGATGACTTGTTCATTAAAAAATCAAGGGTAGAAAGATACCCTTCATATAGATGCATTGTATTTATGATCATTGTGTGGTTATACCATTGGATTGGGATTTTTCTCATGCAAATGAACCATCCCTAGTAGGTTGGTGATAATGTTTGGTTATCTTAAAGAACTCAATTACTTGAGGATAAAAAAATGGCGTACTAATTTCTTTGAATTGAATTTATGCTCGTATTCTAAGAATATGTTTGATTTATTGATTTGTTATTAATGCATGGCTTTGGAATCAATAAATAAAGTATTATCAATATTTGCTTAATATCAAGGTTAATAATCAAATATTAACGCTTGATATTGAAGGAAAGTCAATTGATTTGCTAATGTTAATAGCATTTAGAAATGATAGTAACATTAAGCAAGGTTTAGAGAATTATTTTTATTAAAACCCTTGCTTTTGGTATTAATATGCATTATTCAATGTTTTGCTAAAGTTACTTTTAAATAAAGTATTTAACTAAGCTTTAGCACCATAGTTTAAAATGAAACCTTATTTCACCATTGGAGTGGAAGTAAGAGCAATATGGACGCTCCCAAGAAAACACACTGGATCAAACGTGCGCTATTCCAAGGTGGTGTTTCTTCATCGTATAGAACAATAGCTTTGGGTAGAAATGTGGGTTGCTAGGAGAAAGAACGGGTAAAAAAGAGAAGCAAGGAGGCTAGACATCAAATAAAATAAAATAGATGGAGCTCTTGGCTACAGAGGTAACTGCACTTTCATTTTGGTATTTTAGGCTTTGATCTATGTGATATTTTTATGGTTTTCAAAAGGTTTCTAGTTGTCTTCTTGCTTATATTTTATCTTATAATGTATTCATTCATTGATGTTTGCTTATGCTCTTTGTATTCATGGCTTAATTTCCTTTAGAGTTTATTTTGATAGTTGCTTGAATGTTATGGGTAGATTTTTAGTTTTAGCAAAGACATTGTACAAGATATGATTGATAAGGGAACTATTAGTATTGATAATCCTTTAGCACAACAAAACAAAAACCTTGGTATATATCAAACACCTCTTCCTAATCGTGAAGCCACACAACAAACAACTAGACGTTAATTTCTATAATTCCCTCCAATCAAGTCAACCAAATCCACAATGCTCAGCAGTACCAAGGTTTTGTAGGTATTATTCATATAGTTACCCATGGTCAAAGAGGTGTGAATCAAGCACAACAATCAAATGACCCAACACAAATAATACTCCCTCCTACGATACCAAAAACTACCATACCTTCAAAACCTATTTAGGCCAATATAGATCTGCAAATCATTCTTCTAAATCCCCCATCATACCATCCAAATAATTCGATATCCACTCATCCAACCTTCACACAGGGAGGACAAGCCTCCACTTTGCAAAGCCAACCACCCAACCTCTCATCAACACCCACAACCATTCATCACCCCCCATAATATGCTAGTTCAATTCGTCTTGCATCCATTATCACCCAACCTTAACCTAAACCCTAAACCGTTATCTGCCCCATTCAACCACATCCACCTCCACCATTTGAGACATAGGTATCTCTTGAGGTCTCCACATCTTTCCTTACTCCATCCCTAAATCTACCCACACAAGTTGCAGTTCATATTGCCAACCCAAGTATTGGTGAGTACATTGTTCAAAATGTCACAATCACCACACCAAGCATTAATATTGTTAGATATTACAATCACCCACACCACTCACATTTAGTTATTGGTGTGGTATACAATATGGGTTATTCACCAAATCAAATCAACTTTACGTATGGGGGGTCGATTTATTATTCGATCCAACCCCTCCTACTGAACCACAAAAATAGTTTTATGCTAACATTGATTTTTTATCCAGCCCATCCTTTCCCATGTGCTACTTTCAATGCCTAAATTAGCAAGGATATGGTTTAGTATGAAATGAGCAGGGAATTCATGATATTTTTGAGCCTCACTTTTGATATGTACATGATCGCATAGATTTAGGGTATAAACCATGATTCTCTACAACCTCCTTTGAAGAAGCATTTCAACAACTTACAATAGATCCCAAGGAGGATAGTGAAGATAGCGAGGATGAGTATATAGACCCTGAATTCATGCCTCAACTACATGAGGTTTTTCCTAAATTATTTTTGTACATCTCCATAATCAACATAATCTTCGACAATGACTCTAAGGAGGATTTTGATGAGGCATCCAACACATTCTCGATTGCCTTTAATAGCTTTGAGGAAGAGTTGGCCCCCAACGCACCCATCACCGATGAAGATGAGTTTTTCCTTCGCATTTTCCCCATCCCACAACCCATATTTAATCTACCTCTTTCATCCGAGAGGCTCGATGAGCCTGTCAATCCACCATCTCCACCTTGACCACCTCCTTAACGTAATAATAAAAAAATAGAAAAATAGAAAAAATAGAAAAAATAAAATAAAAGAAAACATAATAATGTGCATCCAACCGTATAAAATAGTTATATCCATAATTCATATATATTCCACTTTCATCCCACTTCACAATGCATTTATGCATTCTAACCATCTGTATTCATACTCTTCATCAACACTATTGGTTGTCATTTGGTTAGTTTAGATAATTGCTAGGATGTTGAGTCTTGTTGCCTTAATCAGGGGAATTTTCATGTTAGTATTGGTCTCATTTTACCATTAAAAAAACAATTATAATAAAACATCATTATCATTTGTACATTTCCACTTTGCATGAAACCTTATTACTTTGGAAGTCTCCATTTTGAGGAATCTCTAGGTGCTTTCAGTCACTCAGCAACTCCTAGTATTTTAGACAACCTCCATTGAATATCAAACAATCCTTAGGTACTACAAGTTGTTCTTGGTTAAATCAAGTTTTCTTTTGGACCATGTACATCATCACACATTCATAACATTGTGATGCCTTGGAATAACAAACTCATGAGTGGCTATTGCCATAAAACGAATGGTTTTCCCTACTCATCATATCATGCACATGGTCTAACCCTAAGAATTGATAAAAGGACAAGCACAAAAAATACATGTCTTTCAATAAAAAATCAAATAAAATCTTGAATCCCTGGAATTCTTAGGTCCTTAGATCATGGGGTTAACCTCCATCAGGGCTATAAAAACCTGACTACCAGTGGAGTACACCTTGCATGGTGACATGTCTCTCACATTAGAGATATTCTTTTGTATAGAGCTATGTAGTCTCATAGATGAGCTAGCTTGTTGGCATAATTTACAAGTGATTAGTCTACCCTTGCTCATGATTGGAAATAAACATTCACTGCACACATAGTTGATCCTTGAGAGACTTGAATCCTCTAGGATACCCTTAGTATCTCATGAATTTGGGAGATTACTAGATGGATTTATTTGAGGTCACTAGGATGTTTGAGTCTTTGGAAAACACCTCTAGATACTTTATCCCTAAGATGAAAAAATTGATAAGGGAACACAAATTTCATACCACCATTGCATTGCTTCACACATATCTTATATTTTATTGCATTTTCTATCATATAGTCAAACCAATATTACTGTGTTGGTGTCCTTGATTATGCAATAAAGGTAAATTTTGCTAAATAATGATCCATTACTTTCTCAAATGAAAATAATTTAAGCATCAACATTAATTCACCCAATATATGTTAATCTATGGCAATCATTATCATCTAATATGCATTTCATCTACATTCTAGTCATTCCATCACATGTTCAACCATGATATTTTAGGATCACACCCTTTGCCTCATACTAAAAAAAAAGAGGTTGCAAAAGAACCAAACTCCTTTGACCACTTTCATTCCAAAAGGTTGTAAAGGTGATACGGGTATCTAACTTCAAATGTTATTTCATTTATCAAACATTATAATTTATAAGTATGAAATACCTATTACAATCACTATGCCATTATGAGGTGGCATAATAAAATATTAACCTACTATGATTGTGGACTAATAAACTAATGTCCACAAAAGATAGTGGACTAATAAACTAATGTCCACAAAAGGTAGTGAACTAATAAAAAAACATGCCACTATGAAAGAGGCTACATGTGCATAATTCCTTATGAGGTCATTTATGTCTTGAAGGTGTTTATTTAATATTAGGATCCCTATCATTCCTCCTCACTAAAGAGCTTTGGACTCCAATGCTTACAAACATGGAGGAGAAACAAGTAAAATGCAAAGGAGAAAGAAGTGGAATACAAAGGAGCTTTTTGATGACTGTAAACATGCCTATGCTTGCTAATGGTGAGACAATCCCTCGAAATGACATGAAAAATGAAACTCGACAAACATCGTGGCATAAGTAATATTCCATTTTTAATTTTTAATAATAATAATAATTTATTTTTAATACATGGCATGTGATCAAATCATGGTGACCGCGCACGCTATACTGTCATGTGTGGCACTTGCGTGTTGCCAATGTGGCCCATGCAAGCAAACCCACATAGCCTGCATGTAGGAAGACCCTCGTGGGTGCATGTACATGTGGCTGCATGTTGTGCATGGAGTGCACGATGTGTGTGCCAATTGGGTGCACACTGAGCACAATGCCCACACTGTGGTGCATACACCTAGCATTGCACCCACGTGCAGGGTACCCTTGTGTTATGCATCCAAGGCTACACCACGTGCAACCTAGATTCCCCTATGTTACGTATCCAAGGATACAACACATGCAACCTAGGTGTTGGGTACCCGTGTTCTGTGCGGGCTACCACACAGGGCCACGTGGCCCGTGTGACCTATGTGGGGCACCCAAAAAATTTGACATGCATCTACCATTAGGTGTAGAGTAAGGTAGGATGGGCAATATGTGGCCCTCTCGTACGAAGGCTTGTCTAGATTTTTTTATATACGGTATGCTGCAAATACCGAAAGGAGACGACCATGGCGATGGAAGTGGCATCATTGAGGAGACAGGACCATGATAGGGGGGCCGAATAACAAGGGGAATATTTTTTTTAATGCCTTCATAATCATTATAGCTCTAAAATTCTCACACTTCTTTCTTTCAA
This sequence comes from Wollemia nobilis, assembly GCA_028583015.1. Lineage (NCBI taxonomy): Eukaryota > Viridiplantae > Streptophyta > Pinopsida > Araucariales > Araucariaceae > Wollemia > Wollemia nobilis. The sequence goes on along the minus strand of JAQPPZ010017010.1, from coordinate 2,799,796 downwards.
GCTAATGGATCTGTGCCTCAAAGGGGAATGGGAGAATATTAGGTCTACACCTCGAAGATAGACACTTGAGTTCATGTCTTCTTTGGTAATTTTTTGACAAATTGTTTAGGGTTCACCAGGAAGTATTTCTTGGTAGTTTCTATGAGTAGGTTTGGATCTTTGCAATCACCTATTTTTGGCCAATGCAACTAAACTATGCTAAATGCAATTCAATTTTCAATGAATACAACAGACAGTAGTAAACAGAGGAAAATCTAATGCAAATGCTTAATTATGAAGGAATTTGACACTCTTACTCGGTTTGGAAGTCTGATGAAGATTTTGTTTCTTATTACAGGTAATATTATAACTCTAGGGTCAAGACAGTATGCTACAACTCAATATTGTACGTACGATCCGTGATCGTACCAGTCGATCAGTGATCGATAGATCCGATCATAGCAGAAACCTGCAATTTTATAAGTACAATGCAAAAAATAGAAAATACAGTATGTATAGACTCTATTGAACATAGATTAGATCATACAAGACTTATTGAATGTTGTGCTAAAATAAATTAACATGTATATGGATTAAAATATTTAAAGTATGCAATAAAATTTAGAATGGTGAACTCTAGGAATGATAACAACAAAATTATGTTCTATATGAGGTGATAATTGATAAATGCAATGCAAAAATGCAAATTGGAAGCTACAGGGATTCAAACCAGAGCTTGGAGTTGCCCCTAAGAAAATTGTAGGTAAGATCATAACTCCAGGGCAATATCGTATCTACGATCGCAAGATCGTATGCTATCAGGGCAAGATCGTATCCACGATCGTCGATTGTATCCTTCGATCCTACCAAAAATAGTAAAATAACAAGGGCTAATGTAGAAATTAAGCGATTAAATCAATGAGTTAGCAGGATTCGAGGAGGAGAAGGCCTGATTAAATAGGCTAAACAAGTAGGTGAAATTAGGCTAAAAACAAATTAGGTTGCAACTTCTTCCAAGCTGGGACTGATCAACGGATTCGATCTTGTAATTGTCGCATAGTTGGACAGGTAAAGACAAAAAATTGTAACTTGTTTGTCTCTTTGCCAGACTAAACTTTTTTTATTTGGGACAAGATCGTACGTATGATCTGAGAGATCGTATGTATGATTGGAGAGATCGTAATACGATCTCATCCATTTGAACATGATCTTTCCAGGAAAGCACGAAAATTGAGGCAGATAGTTAGAAGGTTGTTTAATTTAATTTTTGAATGTTTTTGAATTTAATGCAAATTATTATGGATCAATTTTAGGGTGTTACATTTTACCCCCTCTTTATGGTATTTTTGAAAAAATGTGTTAAATAAGAGAACAACATGCTTTACAAGAAAGCCAAAATTTATTGCAATTTTTTTTAAGATTTGAGGTTTTTATTGCAAGTTGTTTTAAGTGTGATACCCCCTTCGAGTTTTTACGCCAAATCCTTCTTTTGGAGAAAAACTTGAAAAAAAAAAATTTAAGGGTAAAATAAAAGTAAATGTAGAATTAAAACTTAATTCATTTGCTATTTTGGAGCTCTGGAGAAAACTATGGCAGATGTTCCCCATCACGCCGATTTAGTTAGAGCAGGAGACGAAGCTCTCAGGGTAAGTGTTTTTCACTTTTTTAGCTTAGATTTTTCATATTTTTTGTTTTAATTTTATTTAAAATTGGATTTTTAGGGCATGGTTGTCGTCGCACGTCCCTAATTGCAATATCGTATCAATTTTACGATATTGTATTGTACGATATCGATGAAATCGATCCTATTGAGGTCAATATTGGATCGATTTTGATGGTATCATAACAATCGATATGATTTCGAATAATTTTATATGATTTTGCAAATTTTGATATGATTTTGACTTTTTTGATCTGATTAGCTGATTACTAATTTAATTTTTTTTCGTTGTTTTATTGATAGATACTTGAGATGAAGAACTGAGAATGGAAATATGCTAATCTCCAGGATGATTTGGGTGCTCTCTCGCTTGATGAGTGAACTTGCTTAGAGGCAGTGAGATTGAAACATGTGGTAGAAATACCAAAAATTCCAGTGGATCTAGGATTGCTTACGGCTCTCGTAGAGATATGGTACCCAAAGTCTTCATGCTTCTGATTGTCGACATGGGAGATGACCCCTACACTAGATGACGTCTGGAGTATTTTTAGGCTGCCTATCAGGGGTATGTTTATAGTGGCATCTAGCAACAAAGGCCAGGAACTAAGGAGGTTGATGAGAGACCCCAGCTTTGATCTGAAGAAGGGTGTGGTCAGCATAGACAAAATCAAGGAGATAGAGGAATTTTCCCATTTGATAGTTTTATTGAGTGGCATCATGGGATGCCTTGTATCATGCCACCTTAGAGGATGCCACTTGCCATGGACCTTAGAAAATGTGATCTACGACATGCGAGATCAGAGTACATGGTTTTCCTAGGGTTCGTTCCTTCTCTACATGTTATATAGATTTCTACATTGGGTAGTCTACAACGTGGGTAAGGGACTAGTCTTGATATCTTTCCTACAGGTACGATGCTGGGAGCATATAGATATCCTATGAACTATAGGTCTTCCTTTGACTCAATCCAGAGATGACCAGCCCAGGGTGGAGGAGGACAGGCCGAGGGTATTCTACTGGCCTGTACAGAGAGGGCATCAAGGATGGGTTAGCCTTGATGTTGCAAGGTAACTCATTAATGAGTTACTGGTAGAGGATATCAAGTGGAGATCCTAGAGGAAGTTACCAGGGTAGGGGGAGGATGCTTTTGAGTTGACTCGCTTTAGTCGAACCATTTGGCTATGGATGGACCAGGGGAAGATGGAGCTATACTACATGGGTTGGGTGATGCACCATTTTGGGTTGTAGTAGGACATTCCACAGTATAGGAATGTCACTTACTCCAAGGTGATACAAGATCATAGTACTATTAGTGGTACTCCCAGCATGGTTGAGTTTCTAAACCCTAAGACAAATGATAAAGTACTACCCACAACAAAGGGGATGATGTTGGATCTACATATAGGTACCAATAGTGGTATGCCCACATTCACCCTACCCGATTGATTTCACTGAGGAGAGTAGTGCAATAGGCAACTGAGTGGGTTTTCAGATAGCAACATACATTCAGTCGATAGTATCATTATGAGACACAGGTATCCTCTAGGATATAGGGTCCTCATACTAGATGTGGACATCAATATTGGCTAAGGCGAGAGAGGACATCTAGATCAGGGAGGGTTGTTGGGACAAGGGAGATATCTAGGGAGGAGAGGAGAGCCTCTTCTAAGTGTATGGGGGATGATAGGATGAAGGAGGAGCATGTAGTATCTTCACAACAGGAGGCTATACCTGACTTGCCCAAGAAGGGCATAATGATAGAGGAGGTAGGGGAGAGCAGCAATATGGTGGCTCTACGAATAGAGAATATGAGTCTTAGATCTTGTATTCAGACACTAGAGTCAGAGGACATGGCTTTGAGGACTCAAGTACAAAATCTACAAATTGTGGATGTGGGTTTGAGGACTCGGGTGCAGACTTTGGAGATCAAGAATGTGATTCTAAGAGAAAGGATTTAGAATCTAGAGGGAGATATCGCATAGGCATGGTCTCAGATGACTTAAGGAGCTGGGGCAGTGACTTCTTCCCAGTTAGGAGGATTAGGAAGGAGTCAGTTAGGGAAGGAGCTAGTGCAGTCTATATAGCAGACTACATTTTATCAAACCTTGTACTTTATGGCAATACCTACAAAGCAGAGATAGGTTATGCCTCCTGATATTGCGAGTCCTATTTGCATAGGATCCTCATCTTGCTCTACTACTATGATGACTTCCTCTAGGACAGAAACAGTGGGGGGATAGTTTCGACCGCCACCACTACCCCCTGGTAGAGAGGATCATGCTACGAGCTCTAGAAACTCGAGAGGAGTTTAGGGTGGGCTTACTAGACATATTTTTGTACTATATCCTTAGTGATTGAGTATACCAATTTTTTAGGATTGTGGCATACCAGTCCAACTCTATTTTGTATATAGAATTTCGAGATATATATATTGATCCTCTTGTTCTATGTGACTTTGTATGATTTGATTGCATTTGATTGAATTTTCATGATGTTTAAATTTCTTATAATCATGCTTTCTTGTTTTTAAATATTTTGATCATGCTTAACATAAAATAAAATCATTTGAATTTTGTAGATATGTTTTTGAAAATATATTTTTGTATGATGATGGAACAAATAGATTAGCAATGTTCCTCAAAGTATGTTATGTTGTTATATGACCGTTGGTGGAGATCGATGCTCTCTAGGTCATAAAGCGGATCTTATTGTGAGGAATTTTGTATTGCTTAATAATAAAAATATTTTTGTAGGGCTAAAGAATAATCTTGAGGTTTGCGATGATTAAAGATGTTTGATTTTGTTTTTGAGAAAAGTTGATTTTTAAGAAATATTTTGATAAGGATTATTGTTCATAAAAATAATGTGACTTAAGCATGAAAAATTGGGAAGGATGACTTGCGCTAGGCATAGAATTCCAAGTGTGAAAATTTTGAGAACAATAGTTACTAGGAATTATACCATCATCGCTAAGTCAAAAATGCAATGCATGATAATATGAAATTGTTTATTCTTTAAAATATAAATTGATATGAAGCAAATCATTGTATCACATATTTAAGAAGATTGACAAATATGAAATGTTTTAGACCTAAAAATTGAGAAAGATGACTTGTGCTAGGCATAGAATTCCTAGTGTGAAAATTGAGAAGAATAATTACTAGGAATTATACCATCATCACGAAGTCATGATGCAATGCATGATTTTGGACTACAAGTTCTTTTGGACTAGGTTATTTTTGGAGATTTTGAGAATTTTTGAAATATTTATGTAAATGATAAACTAATGTTGTTCAAAAAATTTCAAAGAAATATTTTAACTTATTTCTAAGACAATCAAATATTATCAAGAACCAATGTGTGATGAGTGAGTTCATTATCCATCTTCATTTGACACAATGATACAAAATCTCTCAAGGATCAAACATGTGTGCTTGTGAAGTTGATTTATCGATTCTGAGTAAGGTAGTGATATAGGCAAAATTTTATGAACCAATATGTGTGTGAGTGAAATGTTCATTAACCATGATTTTTGTGCAAACCATTGTACTGAACTACAATGTAAGTCAAGTTACCAAAAGCTAGCTAATCCACAAGCGAACATTGGTCTGTACAAAAGAATGTCACTAATGTGATAGACATGTCGCCACACAAAAGGGATTACCCAAGGCCAAGCGGGTTGGGCACAAACCACCTGTTATGGGGCTTACCTCACAACTTTCAAATAACTAAGGAATTCTAGGGATTCAAGCTCACTACCCCCTTCTTTTCTTTTGATTTTTGGAGTAGGGATTCTTGTCCATTTTTGAACAAGGGTATTTTATTGCTTTTTCTTTTCTTTGCTTTTTCTTTTTCTTTTTCCTTTTCTTTTTTGTTTTCTTTCTCTTTTCTCTTTCTTTTTATTTTTCATTTTCTTTATATTTTTCTCTTTATTTTTTGGGATACTTTCCTAGATTAGACATAGAGCAAGGTATTTTATTTGGGTAGGGGGAAGCTTGTCCTTTTACCAATTATCAGTATTCTAGACCATGAGCATAATAGGATAGCAAGGGAAAATTTTCGCTTAAGGAAATAAGATTACTATGTAGTATTCTTTTCGAATTTACAAAAAATCATTTTTAAGATGTGAGAATGTGTTATTGGTTCAAGAAGTAGCAAGATCAGTTCCCAAAACTCAAATTTTTTTTTAGTGAAGTAATAGTGCTTTTCAATACAAGAGAGATTTATAATCAAAGTGATGAAATAAAAAATTATTAAAGATGTAAATTAAGTGCATGGTTCAAGAAACCTTTTGAATTTTATCTGAAATACAATAAAATATAACTTGAATTTTGGAAAACAACACACATTGATGCAAAGAATAAGAGTTTAACAATTTGAAATATTTTTGGAAATTTTTATGTTTTCTTGATTATTTTTGGTGTTTTGATATGAGAATTGCAAACTAAATGATGAAGAAGTTATTTACAAGTATGTATAGAAATAGAATTTTTATTTTATGCATAATATCTTTTGAGATGCATGATATTCATTGGCTCCTTAAGATATTTTCCTTCCAAGGTAGCCAAGCAATATGCACCTGATCCAAATTTAGTAGTGATGACAAATGGTCCAAGCCAATTAGGTTGAAATTTACCTTTTAAATCTTTTCTAGAATTTTTTTTTATTTTCTTTGAGTACTAAATCACCAATTTCAAAAGATCGACTATGAACTTTCTTGGCATCTGATCTTTTGAGTTTGTCTTGGTAAGAGCAAAGATGCTCTAGGGCATGAATACGCTTCTCATCTAGAAGTTCCAACTGACTTAGTATTCCAACACGATATTCATACCCTAATTCAACATCCTAAATTAGGAGAGCTAGAGAAGGAACTTCTAATTCAAATAGAAAAACTGCTTCAAAACTGTAAACCAAGATAAAATGTGAGGATCTTGTAGGAGTACAAAAACTAGTTCGATAGGACCACAAGGTAGGATATAATTGCATATGCCAATCACGGCCTGATTCATTAACCAATATTTTTAGGATTTTGATCAAGGTTTTATTAGATGCTTTAGCTTGGCCATTTCCTTATGGGTAATAAGGAGTAGACCATCGATGTTGAATTTTATATTTTTGACATAATTTCTTAACATAATTGTTCTTAAAGCATGTTCCATTATCAGAGATGAGATTTTATGGAATTCTAAATTGATAAAAGATTTGATTAAATATGAATTTAGACATTTGAACTCTTGTGCAAGAAGCTAATGGCATAGCTTCTACCAAATTTGTAAAATATAATGTTCTTGTTATTATAAATTTATGACCATCAGAAGAAACATGATTAATTTTACCAATAATATCTAAACCCCATTTAGAGAAAGGCCAACGAGATGATATAGCTTAGAGTTCTTGAGTAGGATCATGAACAAAGTATGCATGTCTTTGACACTTGTCACAATGATGCACATAATCATTAGCGTCCTTTTCCATGGAAGGTCAAAGATACCCCATTTAAAGGAGTTTCTTAGCAATGGCACTTCCACAAAAGTGTCCTCCATAATATCCATCATGGGCTTCACTTAAGGCTTTCTTAGACTCTTCTAGATTGAGACATATTAATAGGATACCTTCAAAAGGTCTTTTGTATAAGGTATTACCAACAATTACAAAGTGAATAACTCGCTTACATAATAATGTACATTGGTTTATATATAATCCTTCTGGGAAGGTTCCATTTGGGAGAAAATTAAAGATAGCTATGTACCAAGGTTCTAGGGTTGTTTCATTAATCAGAAACACATCTAATGGTTCTAGATATGACTTAGAAGAAGCTGGCTCTTAGAGTTGGCGAATAATGATAGTAGCATACTCATCATCCAACTTCAAAGGTAACAAAGAGGCAGCAACAACCATGGCATCGGCAACATGGTTGCTAGTGTGAGGGATGGCTTCTAAAGTTACTTTCTCAAACAATGAAATAATATTAAGAACATACTCTTTATAAGGATGGATTTTCTCATCTCATGTTTAATAAAATTCACTAATTTTATTTATCATAAGCTGAGAATATTCGAAGACTAATAAAACTCTAATTTATAAGGCTAAAGTGGCTTGTAACCCAAATATTAGAGCCTCATACTCTACAGTTTTATTTGTACAAGCAAATTGTAATTTGAAAGACAAAGTAATAAGGAGCTTTTGTGGAGATATTAATATAATACCAGCACTTGCACCACTCAGTTATCTAGCTCCATCAAAATACAGATACCATGACTCAGAAAGATATTCTTCTAAGTTAAGACACTCATCAAGAAATTCTATGGTTATAGGATGAGTAGACTATAAAGGTGCAACAACTAATTGATCAGCTATAACTTGGCATTTAATAGATTTTTAGTCAATAAACGTGAGTTCAAACTCACTTAGAGCAAGAACCCACTTAGTTGTGCATCCTGACAAGTAAGGTCTACTCATCAAGTACCTTAATGGATTAGACTTAGCAATAATAAATGTTTTCTGACTGAGCATATAATGACGCAACTTTTGCGTAGAAAACACAACTACAAAACAAAGCTTTTCTAATGGAGTATAACGGGTTTCATAACTTATTAATGATTTTCTTATATAATATGTGGCTCATTCTTTCTTTTAATCATCAATTTGAGCCAACATAGCTCCAAGTGCAAGTTTCAAAGCAAAAATATATAAAATAAAAGGACAATCAGGTCTAGGAGGAACAAGCACTGGAGGAGTAAGAATATATTTTTTAAGGATTTCAAAAACTTATTGACATTCCTTATCCCATTGGAAAGGGATGTTTTCTTAAGTAACTTAAAAAAAGGTGTTTTATCCGCCAACTTGTCAATGAAGAAATGGGTAGACTGTAATTTACCTTGTAAAATTCTTAATTATGATATGTTTTTAGGTGGTGGCATATCAAGGATAGTCTTAATTTTAAGGGGATATATTTTTATACCACATATAGAAACAATAACCCCCAAAATATTTCTCGATTTAACTCCAAATACACATTTATCTGGATTTAAGTGAATCATATATTCTCTTAGTCTATCAACCACTTTTCTTAAATTGTTGATATGCTCTTCTTATTTAGATGAATGAGCTATAATATCATCTACATAATCATGTAGAATATCATACATCATATCATGAAAGATATATGTCATAGCTCTTTGATATGTTGCTCATGCATTCTTTAAATCAAAGGGCATTACTTTCCAACAAAAGGTTCCCCAAGGTGTAATGAAAGCTATTTTAGGTTGGTCTTCAGGAGCTATTCAGATTTGGTTGTATCCTGAAAAACCATCCATGAGGGATAACATCCCACTCCCAACTGTAAAATATATGATTTGATCCATATTAGGGAGAGGAAAATCATCTTTAATGCATGCATAATTAATATCTCTAAAATAAATTACAAACCCTAACTTTAGTGGCTTCTTTTTTTTTCTACTGGAAAAACATTTGATATACAATCAACATAATCAATAGCTTGGATAAAGACTACATTCAAAAAAATTTCTAACTCATTTTTAACTAGCAGTGCCACTTTGGGATGCATTTTTCTAAGCTTTTGCTTTACAGGTTTTGCATCAGGGCGTACTACTAGATGGTGCATGACCACATAAGGATCTAGTTCTAGCATATTTGCATATGTTCAAGCAAAAACATCAGCATACTCTGTGAAAAATGCTATATATTCTTTCTATCTTTCTTCACTTAATTCTTCTCCAATTTTGACCATGCGAGGGTTCTCTTTTGTTCCAATGTTAACTTGTAAAATATTTTCTACCACAATATTTAACTCTCTTTCAAAATTGGGTGGTGCGAGTGACACATCCATTTATTATAATTCCTCTAAGGTTAATTTTGCTAACTCTTATTGAGGAGTAGTTGCTTCAACGTGGGCTATAGATGGCATAGACCCATCGAAGAAGAATTTATTCTTTAAAACTTCATCAAGAGAAATATCATGAAATATATCTCCCTCTAAATATTCATATGGTTCAACAATCATGTCAAGGTATGCTATTGATAACATATTACAAGAATATATCCTTCTACTTGGTTTAAAAATTCTTTATGTGTTAAATATTCTTGATAAGTTACAAGTTGATCATCATCCTCAAATGGGAATGGTTGAGTTTTTGTAGGAATGTAACAAATACCATATCGGGTCGACCATTCCTCAACTTATAAAGGTTCTTGTATTCCATTTTCAAGAGGTCCTAAACCTTTACCTCTATAACCCATGTCACACATCATATTTTTTATATATCCATTAGAAAAGTAACATTTAGCAAAACCATTTTGATCAATTGTGACACTCACAATATTAATTTTATCATAATCATACCCTGCGTAGATAAAGGCACAACTCCCAACATGATAAATACTTCCTAACTTTCGTGGCAAGCCCATCATTTGAGGAGATGGCGGTAATTTGGCTAACACTGGGGAATCTTGAGTGGCCAAATTATTATGTTCTGAAGTTGTGAGTATAAAGATAAATTTGGTGATACTTCATCCAAAGTAGGATATGAAGTATAAGGACTATATTCTTTAGTTGTAGATTTAGAAGGTGTAGTTTTATATGATGAAGGTGTAATACACCATCTAAAACTACACCTTCATCATCTAGAATAGCTTTATATTTCCTATAATAGCTTAGGATTTGCTTTTCGATCATAGATTAGTTAGCCTATATCCTCGAGTGAAACTTGTATCTAGTGATTTACTCTAGTCACTTGGCAGTTGCAACGATTGGTTATCCATGCAATCTCGTAGGATGGGTAAATCACCATAAGGTCACTTCAAAAAAAATTCCACAATTTCTCCATTTGTTCATGCCATGTTCTCCTTGTTGCTCATCTCACCTCCAACCTATCATGACCCATTCCATGAAAGTTTTCAATTGTATCTTGAATTAAGTTCAATATTTAATCACCCAATTTTGAAGTCGCATACATCCAAGAAAATTTTCCAAAGGCTATGACCAAACCCCTTCTACTGGGTTGAAAAAGTAGAAAATCCTAATCATTTACAACTGGTATGCATCATGCCACTTCCAATACAATATTACATGCGGTGACTACAATTGAGGTGGTAAAACTAGACCTCCACGTCCAAACAATTTTAGTATCATACACATTGCCTCTGTGGCTGGTCCATCTAACACATCACAAGTGCTCATAATTCTACTAGAAGTAAACTTTCAAAGACACATACCCACTCCAAAATTGGGGTAATTAACTTGATCTTGATTTGCAATATTTGAATCCATCAATTCACATTACTCCACCATCCAAATCGGTCACAGCTCATGGGTTTCATCTGTTTCATCTTCCACCCATTTTTCGCTTGAGAGGGTAAGCCAAAATTAATTTTTTTGATGATCATTCAATCCTCACACTAGGGCAATAAAATCAATTTCTCCATCCAATAAACTAGGTATCTCTTATTTTTGCATGCATTACGTTTCATGCAACATAATACAAAAAGGGGCATCTGTAGACACCAAACCCTAACCACTTGCAAAAATTCCCTTCATGCCACATACCTTAGGTTTCATGTAATAAAAATGTGCCTAAGGTCTTACTTAGGTGTATTTTCCTGTATATTATCCTATTTTCTAAATTTTGTAAAATTTGGAAAATATCCTAGGATCCCTTGTCTCTCCACTTGTCAAGTATCCTAACCACCACTATACCTCCTCTTGCCACATCTCTCACCCTCATTAAAACCCCATTTACCACCTCTCCCCCTAAGTGAGACACTCCAAGTGACTCACTCTAACCTCCGAGGATAGGTGGTTGTCCAATCCCTACCACTTTGTTTCCCTGGACTACCACCTATCCTCACACCCTTCACTTCCCAGGATCCTACAAATACTCCATCATTCCATCAAACAAAGGAGCATTAAAAAGCACTATTACACTGCTAAAATCATGCTAGGAGGATCACAACTCTCTTGAATACTAAGCCATAGGATCTAATGAGTATCAACTCGATACCTTTTGCCACATAGTCCCAAACATAGTCTGCATTTACCAAATGTAGAACTGCAGGTCCCAAACATAGGACTATAGGTCCCAAACATAGCCTATGGGTGTACAGGTCTAGATCAGCCAATTCTAGACCTAGATCAACATCAACGACACAACAAGGTATCATTTTCATTATTTTATCTTCTGCATAGGTTTTTTGGATTCTGCAAGTATTTCCATTCAAGGTTTTATGGGTTTTATTTAGACCAAAACAAACCTTACAGAGTGAAGGCCCTTCATGTGCTATTGAATCTCTTGTATTTGCTAGAATTTATGTGCAGGTGATAGGTTTTGGATAGCTTATGAAGCAAGGGTGGCCCACAAGGATACACAAGCCCACCCACCATTTTGATTGCAGCAAAGAAGACCTTTGGTATCCACCTCTGTTTGATCTAGGAAAGGGGCTTTTCCCCCTTTTTTCCATTGTATTCTAAAAGAAAGCATTGTAATCATACCTCTACATATGCGAGGCGCATCATTGTAAAAATAAGACTAAGGCTCCAGTATATTTATTAATATAAATACAAAATCTTTCATTGCAATCACTTATCTTTTATTCCATTTGCTAGGGTATCATTTTCATTGCTACACCTTCTTATACCTCATATTTTGACTATTGTAACCACTTCACATATGGATTTCTAGACTTGGCCTTCACAATATGCTCATGATCCAAATTTTGCATAGGTTTACTAACATCTTCAACATCTTGCCTCTTCTAATTTATGTCCTTTTCAAGATTATCACATAAATGAGGGGTTACTCTATAGTTTGGATAAACTTTGTATTCCTTATGGGCATCTACTGTCTCTTCTTAAGTATGCACATTATACACTTTATGGTTGTCACTTTGGAAAGCATAAAATACTTCTCCATTTGCAATGCTTATTTTACTAATCTTATATATAGTGTGTTGTATGATACCATTCCAAACCAGCAAACAAAAATTTGAGACTCAACATACCTTTGTCCATTCCTTCTCGTCCTTGGGAGAGCATCTCCATGGACTTGGTTAATGACTTCCCCATTATAGCACACCAACATGATTATGTTTTTGTAGTTGTGGACTGTTTTAGAAAAATGGTTAAGTTCATTCCATGCTACAAGACTAGTTCTACCTCAGACTTAGTCTAGCTTTTTTTTGACTTTGTTTGATGTTCCTTTAGTCTACTCACTAGTATCATGTCCAACTATGAATTTCATTTTGTAGATCACTTTTGGCATTCCTTATGAAAAATTTTAGGCATCTTCCTTAATTTCTCTACTGTTTTTCACCCTTAGTCCAAATGTCAAATTGAAGTTCTAAATCACACCCTTGTCCAGAGTCTCAGGATTTTCCACCATTCTTATCCATCTAAGTGGGACTTAAGACTTACACATATTAAACATGCTTATAACAGGGTAATCCATTCCTCCATAGGTCATTCTCCTTTTGAAGTTTGTCTTGGTTTTCAACCCTTGGATCCTTATGTGTTTCCCTTGTCTCTACCTTCACTTGTTATCATGTGTATGTATAAAGAGCAAGATAAGGCACATTTCTTCATCCAAAATTTGCACCATATTTAGTCCAAGGTTGTGTAGATTTTGTAGAATATCGAACAACAATAAAAGTAGTGCATGGACCACCACTTTCCTCATTATTTCTAAGTTGAAGATAGAGTTTGGTTGTACCTGGATAAGTGTGGTTTTCTAGAGAAGGAACATAGTAAGATCAAACCATTTTGCTATGGGCCTTACACTATACTTCAACAAGTTCAATTAATACCTTCGTCTTGATCTTCCAACACATCTTAGCATCCCCAATATTACCAAAAAATATCTTTTCAAGCCATACCATGATTCTACATTTGATACTGCACTAGTCATTAGTCATATCCCATATGTAGTGCTTGATGTTTAGATGTTGCTAGATTCTCATCGAGTGTTTAACACAAATACTTGACAGACTTGCTAAGGATCTTCCACTTCCTACCTTGTTTCCAAATGAGGTCAACTCCTACACTAGGCACATTGGATCTCTCATCACTAGATGACTTGTGACTTTTCTTCTCTCTTGAGAGCATTAAAGTCCAAAAATTTTATTGTGGGAAGGAATGATAGATCAAATAATGCTTACTAATATTTAATTTATATGCATCATTTTGTCATTCATGTCTGACAAGTTTGTTTTGTAATATATATGACTGATCAGTATCTAAGAGGATAGGCATTCAATCCTCTAGATAGATTTTGATATTTGGGATAGTTTTTGCCTAGTCCATGGTAAATACAATCTTATTTGTAAGGGCCTACTCTGTGCCTATAAAACAAAAACTTGATAATACAAGAAAATAAGTTTTGTAGTACAAAACCTTCCATTTAAAAAAACAAGAAAACTTCTAATCAAAATCAAAAAACACATTAAAAAATGATAAAAAAATATTGAACCTTTTATTTTTATTGAACAATTTTTTCTTAAATATTTTAAAACTTTAAATAAATAATCCAATAAAATTAAATATATATATATATATATTTTACACACCACATCTCATTTTATATTAACACTTTTAATTCTATAAATTATTTTCATCTTACAAAAGTAATATGTAAAAACATCCAATTGCTACAGATTTTGCCGAAACGAGGCTACTTTTTGGATGGTGAGGGCTTCTTTCAAGCTTACAATCATTTGCAAAGCAACGACAAACGTCAACACTCACATCTACTTTGCCTAGAAAGTTTTTACAGCTTTTCTCAAGTCTTCGATTTTTTTAATATATTTCACACACTAGAGACATGACACTGTCTTTTAAAATAAAAGTTATACGCAGTGGAATGAAATTTTAATATGGAAATATGTTTTTTTTTTAATGTTAGAATATACAACTCATTTAACCGCACTTTTATTGTAGTATTATGATTTTATAATTAAAAATAATTAAATTTTAAAAATAATAAAATAAATATGTTTATAAGTTAAAAAATCCATATCTTTAAAATTTATTGATATTTTTTTAAAAGTAGTTTATTGATACTTGTTTGATATACAAATATGAACCTACATTCAAGGACGTCCACCCTTATATAACAGGACAACAATAATAATATTCTCAAATCCATATAATAGGACAACTATAATGATATTTTCAAATTCATAACGAACAGCATCGATGTATGGCTGAGTGTGTAAGATGGGTGAGTGTGTGAGAGGGTGGACAACCATAAATTCTCTTGGACTTTACGAAAAATTATGATTAAAAGAAAACTAAGAAAAATTATGATTAAAAAGAAACTACTAAACCTTACAAATTGGTCATAAAAATTTCTTACACTAACCAAATAAATAAAAAATATATAAAAATAATCTTAATTTTATTTTTATTTAAAAATCTTAAACATTCAAGACGCCACGCTTATATAGCATAACAGGACAGAAATAATTATATTCTCAAATCCATGTAGTCAAAATCCTTATACTGCAATCTTTCCATCTCCCCCCTATATAGATGGATATATCAGAAAGAAACTAACGTCCTCTCCATCTTCGGTATCTTCGTACATTCACTTACAGCGACGAAACTTAGTAGCCAGGACATGCGTAGCGAGACTTTTGTACAAGATAGTCGTCCAAATAAGCCATAATATCATAGTGCTCGACGAATCTTAGTTTATATACCTGCATGACACTCCTGCGGGGGAACAGGAAACCTGGACTTGTCTGTACAGTAATCATATACCATGTGATTGAGTCTCACCCACCTGTAATACCGCCTCTGCAGAGGAGTAAGATTTGTGTGGTTCAAACTTTCCCACCAATTGTTGGGGTCGGAGAAGCATCTCACGCCTCCAGGAACTCCACATGCTTCGATGTCGAAATCTTTGTAATAGGCATTAAATGGCGCTTTGCTCCAGTCTATCTTCTCTAGCCCTCCTCTTGTGGCCCAGTTGTCTGCATTCCACAGAGTCGAATAGATTCCCATGGGCTGTGACTTTGGATATGGGATCCCTCTCGCTTGGTTGTTCTTGAACACCCTGATTGGAATAGCGTCCACAGAGAATCTGCACACAGATAATTGCCCTATTTATGTTTAAAAGTTTTACTTAAGCAAAATGAATCAAATTTGGGTCGTCTGCTTACACTATATGATGGTGGTTCCAGAGAAGAGAGTAGGTGTGAAAATCTGCAGAGGGATCGAACCAAAGGTTTACTCGCTGCTCTTTCTCACCCTTGCCGTGAGCGTAAATATTGGTTTGGACCGTGTATGGCTGTCCTGATCTGTTCCCCAAGAACTCGAAGTCCAACTCGTCCCTGATTGAGTCTGTGTTCGAATTCATCTGTTCTCATAAACAAGCCCACACACATTAATTTCATTGGGAAAAAAAACGGATTCATATCAAACGGTACACTAACAAGGCCTTCATTCATTTAAGATGTATTTATAATTTTCTTCCAAAATAGTCAGAACCATATTTCCAGTCCCACCTAAAGTAGGAGACCAGAATATCAATGTCCTATAAAACCAAGTTAATGCAAAATGCTCTTAAGCCCACTTAGAAGAAGCCACAGATAAAATGTAAGAAACCCCCTCAATAAGGCCATGTTCACTGAACCATAATCTAAAAAAGACTGAAAAGAAATTCATGGAACTAATTTCTTACATAGAAAGCAGTTACTGTTCCTGCAGAATCCCCCGGAATGAGCTTGATTTTCATTCTGACATGACCGAAAAGAAACTGTTTCTTTGAGGCAAATCCAGTCCCTGACATGAAGCTCAATCTCCACAATAAGCATATACTCCAAACAATTCAATATACAGATTTTATGTGCTCCAAACATAATAAAATTCTTCCTCATAATATAAAGTAAAACATCAACGTACCTGAGGTCTGGTCCAGCATCAGCTGAATGGCATTACCTTCGTCCACAGTGGTTTCCTTAATGTGGTCCTCCGACCACGTTACATGAAAGTCATCCCAAAAAGTTGCGCGGCGGCCATGGGCCACCATTACAAAACCAACAAAAACAATCAACAACAAGCAACCCCTCTCCATTGTTGCAACGGACATCAGCAGAACGAGCTTCCCGCATTCTCTTCACAACCCAGTCCACCTTTTTATATGCACGAAACACGCATTTCAGCCTTGGAGTGTGAATTATTACACAGACATCAATCCACGTCGTCCCAGCTTTTGTGATAAGATGTCTAGCCAACTCTAGCGATGTGCCCAAAGCTAATTATCGAAGATTCCAAAGCCTAGATGTATATCAAAGTTTTCACACCATGAGTTAGACTGACGTCCTGCGTGAGACACAAATAACAAATATATATATCTAAAAATATATGTGGCGGGAAACACTTCTTCATACGCGTTTCCTGTGTCAACGATTAGATAAAAGCTAGTTGGTGGGTTAGGATTTGGCTTTCATCCCAATTATTTGTACGTCCATTTTTGTTGTAATGCAAATTGTTCATATTCCCTTCCGCAAGCTGACGCATTCTGCATTAAAGTTGTCACATCTACCCCGCGGGCTTTATATGTTTAGTACCCAGATTCCTCATCTGATTAACCAGTCGAACCTCTTTTTACCCTCACACCTGTCATCTGGTCACGTTTCCCATGCCGACAGAATTGAATTAATTTGGCTTTACACTGTTCATAGGTTATGAGCTTCTTGTCTCATTGGCAAGGTCTTAGACATTAAACCATCTCATAAAACCTTTAGTTAAACCATCTAATAGAATTTTGATGGTTCAAATTAAATCAGCACACTAATTAGAAAACAACATTTTTTTTCGATGAATGCATTTCTTTGTCAGTGTTTGAAATAATTGCGAACCATAACTATCTATACCCGTGTCTTAAAGCCACTACCTCATTTTTCTTTTCTCACTGGACTATAAATATTTAATTAAATTTTGGACTGGTTGTGGGTACTGACTACAACACCGAATTTTTAGTTATACTGCTGAGTTGGACTTCGTAGATAAGCGAAGCGTGTTAGTACGGATGTATCTTCCAAGTGATATCCGTTAAGTCTGAATCGTCTGTATACTGTATACGGTCCCGTCTACACAATATGGATAGGAGATTTTTTGGAGTTGACAGTCATATGTTAAAATTCGATGTCAAGAGGCAAGCAAACAAAAATAATAACTGTGAATTGTCTGTAGACTGTATGCGGTCCAGTCCACACAGTGTGGATTGGAGATTTTTGGAGTTAGTCATGGGTTAAAATTTAATGTCACTTACGAGGTAAGCAAACAAAAATAATGATTGAAACTTCCTTTTATAATGGATAAACTTTTTTTAATTGAAGTTGATAACTGTGAATTGTCTGTAGACTGTATGCGGTCCAGTCCACACAATCTGGATTGGAGATTTTTGGAGTTAGTCATGGGTTAAAATTTAATGTCACTTACGAGGTAAGCAAACAAAAATAATGATTGAAACTTCCTTTTATAATGGATAAACTTTTTTTAATTGAAGTTGAACTTTAAACTTTTTATTAAAGTTTTGAAATTTTATCATTAAACATTTTAAAAATGAAAGGATATAAAAATCTTTAAAAAATAAGGTTTATTAAAATTTTGAAGTTATATGGTTAAACCTACTTAAAATCAAAGGACATAAAAATATTTAAAGACGAGGTTTATTAAAGTTTTGAAGTCTAATTGTTAAACCTAATTTTAAAATCAAAATCAAAGGACATGGAATTTTTTAAAGATGAGGTTCAGCACAATTTTTATTACAAGTGAGAAATAAAAGTTGAGATAACGTAAGAGTTTTGGAAAATGAGATTATTTAATGATAATTTTTCGAATAGCATGAACAAAGTTGTGCAACATTATTAAAGTTAGTATATTTTTACTATTCAATTTTGGATAGCAGTCAATGATATTTCAAAAACATTGACCCTACAATGTAAAAAAAAAGTACGAAAGATAACTAGTTTATTTTTCTAACGTTGAAGTATGTAAATATTAGTTCGTATTGAACAAAGTAGTTCTTTTAAGAAAGAATTTTACACATCTTTACCTATGTATTTTAATTCTTGTTAAAAGAATTTTACATATTTTTACTTATGTCTTTTAATTATTGTAAAGAAGTATTAAACTCTTGATTTTAAAAAGGATGGATTGAAAATCTTATTTTATGATATAATACATATCTAACTGCTTTGATATTCACTTTCTTATCTATTTATTAGCTAGATATTTCTGAATTGTATTCTCATTAATGTTTGTAATAATGTAGAAAAATACACTAACCACCAAATACTTTTCCTATATGCAAGGATCTTAAATATTATCAGATTTAAAAAATATTTAATACCTTTACCAAATCATGAAATGGTGGTCATTCTCCAAATTCATCTCAATTAACTCAAGAAAACTCATAGATCACATGAATCAACTCAAAGTAGTCTTCTTTTAAAAGGTAACAATAAAAATTATTAATAAATGTGGGTGTTGATAAACATATATCTAACAATATAATTTCGACTTAGTGTTGAGACTACTTAAAATATATTTGCATTTTTTTCTAGAGGAATTTATTCCAAATGAAATGCTCAAGTCTTTACTTATCATACCATAAGAAATTATTTTTTTTCCTTTTTATGTAGTCCTCATTGAATTAAATTGCCATCTATACCCTTTCTCAAATTGTTATAGAATAATTTGGTTCTTCTTGTATCTATTTTTAATTGATTGAACTTTAAATATAAAATTAACATATCTAAGCAAAGAGTAGGCTAAGCTTAGTGAGCCCATTTGAAAATTCCTTGTTCACTGCTTCTCTAAAATGATATTTTCAAGGATAATTCATCATAAGCTACCAATGAGGATGACCACTAACAATAGTTTGATTTTTTGTAATCAAATCAATATCAATCATGAATTTTGGAAACATATTTTTACAATAATTATAGAACACCCTCCACTTTAATTTTCACTTAATTAGTTGGAAATGATCATTTTTATATTTGAATTTAATTATCCTTTTAAAATAATATAGAAACCCCATTCTAAAGCATTTATTGAGCATAAATGCCATGATAGTTACAACAAAGATAACATGACTCTCAATGTCTTCATAAACCATATTTACTATTTTTGTTATAGCTAAAGTTATAACTATATAAAATGGCTAGTAGAATGATTGGAATGAGTAGACAATACAAAACCTCCAATAAGAAATATAAAATAAGTAGATGAACATGAAAAAGATACAATTACTTCAAATACAAGTAAAATTGAGGTAAAAGTTAAGCTAACTAAAAAAGGATATTATTATAAACCTCAACATGTATAGTCTTCTCTACAAAGTCCATGAAAATGTTTAAGTTATGGACATCATTCTAGATTTTCTCTTAAAAATAACTACACAAACAAATAAAATCCAAAACAATGCCTTGATTAAGTGATAATAACTTGTAATCAAACGGTATAGTCTCGAGTGGTTAAAAACATTGGCTCTCAATATAAATGCCTAATTTCAAATCTTGCAAGGTAATATGCATTATTGTAGAGACCTCAGTTAAAATCAAAGGTCATTTAGTAATTAGTACACTAGAGCCTTCTAGTTGTCCAAGTTAGATGTATGTATTCTAGATAGCCTGTTCCTTTCTTTCATGCATTTTGTTTTGCAACATTTGTAGATATTCATTTACTTTCATAGAATAATATAAATTGCTACTATTTATGCTCACTTTGATTCTTATTATAAAAAAATTACCTTCTTTTTATATTGGAATATTGTTTTTTTGGAGTGAATATATTTAGAGATTTTAATGATAGGTTATTTTATAAAATTGTTACTTTTCATCTAGCTTTTTGGTTTAGTCGTACTTATCTTGCTATTATCTAGATATTTGTAGGAAATAATATTGTTAATTTACATTTGTTTAAAATATAATATTTTTAGATGAATCTAATGTGAACTCTCTTTGTAAATTGTTCATATACTCTTTTTGTCATAGGGTGTAGTTAGGGTTTTCTATCTAAATATCTTTACCCTCATGCTAGTCCTACTTTGTAAACTACTTTTAAACATGCTACCACTAGGTACAGAGAGCCAACAATACTTCGTCCAATACAATAAAAAAATAATAATTTAATTAAGATATACTTCATCATAATAACTTTCATATAATGATCATCTTTATAATAGACCTATAACAATTGCAAGAACATATTTTTGTTAATTATCATTATGAAATTAGGTTTTAATTAGGGTTTTCTATCTAAATATTTTTACCCTCATACTAGTCCTACTTTGTAAATTGCTTTTAAACATGCTACTGCGAGGTACACAAAGCCAATGAATAATGATAATAATTCGTCCAATAAAATAAAAAATCTTAATTTCATTAAGATATATTTCATCTTAATAACTTTCATGATCATCTTTATAATATACCTATAACAATTGCAAAAATACAATTTTGTTAATGATCATTAAGAAATTAAGGTTTGCCCACCTATAAATATCATTGAATTTGAAATTATATATATATATATATATATATATATATATATATATATATATATTTTTTTTTTTTTTTAAAGCTAAAGATTATATTATATCATTAACCGAAACATTACAATATTTTGGTGCTAGCACTGTCCACCAACTAAAAAATAAAATGAGGTGGATCAAGAGTAAAGAATCCATAACTGAATATACATAAGAATAGAAGCTAATATCAACAAAAATCTATAGCTATATCTTGTTGCAATACACCAGATATCAATATTCATTTGTGGGAGAGTATGTTATATGAAAAAATTCTAGTCATGTCTTTCGTGATATCTTTTGAAGTCTTCAGAGAAGAAAAAGAAGTAATCAAACCCTGAACCTGCTTATCATTGTTAACTGTCTTCTTCTTAGTTTCTGTTGGACTTTCTGAAGATCTTGAATCATATGAGAAAGTTGATGAAGTTTTTCAATAACATCTCGAAGCATGTTGGAAGGTCCATAGACTTGGGAATGAATATGTCCCACATGTAACAAAAGATCAAAGGTCAATTCTGCCAAAACTATATCCCATGGAGGAGCAGATCCAGTAAACACCTTTTTGCATATGTACTTCCAAATGTGCTTGAGAAGGATGAGTCTACAAACATCCCAAAGTTTGGGGCATTGATCCAACTAAGAAAAACCAAGCAGAGAAAGCTTCCAAGATCTAGTGAAAGAGGGAAAAAGAAAAGAGTAGAAGATATCTCAAAATTGTTTAGCCTTGCCACAAAACCAAAACAAGTGAATGAGAGTTTCTAAAGCATTACAAAAATTGCATTGAGGTGGAATGTGTAAAATCACAACCAAAATTTTAGTTGTTGACAGTTTTTGATGCAAAATTCGTCAACCAAGAAGTTGAGTTTTTGATGCAAGAGGACCTTTCCAAATTTGAGTAGCAAAAAATTGCCATTGGGCATTGGTAAAATTCACTTACCACTTGACATTGAGACTAGAGTCTAAATAAGGTGGACACAGAAGATTTTTGTATAACCAACTAGAAGTAATGGAAGATATTCTATGACCATTAAGCCATCTCTAGTCATTCCAAGTATTATGGGCAGTTGTTCCCAACTTCATAAGGACCTCACAAGGGATAAAAGCCACAATTAAACCATAAGACTCTTTAAACCTAGAGGGAAGGGAGCAATTATTGTAGATCTAGTTCCAAGTAAGAATTGACTAGCTACCTGGATCCCAGATATCTCTAATTCTATTATTTCCTTTCTTCAAAAAAGCTAGCCCATGAATAGCATTGCATAAAGCTAAAGGTTTATCATTATGGAGTATAAGTTTATTCCACCAAAGACTATTTAGACCGATGCTCAGACCATGTCTCAAGGATTCAGACTTCCAAGCCAATAAATGAGAAACTGATCGCCAAGATTTCTAGTTTTGGGTAACTGGAATAGAAACTTTAACTGTAAAATAAGGTGAATTAAGGACCTTATCCTCCCAAGGGGTTTCTTTCTATTTACCTTTGTGAGTAGTTAGAGAGATTCTCTACCGAAAATAGTTCCCTTGGAGCTTATATCAATGCAGGGCTTATCAAGATTATTCCTAAAGGTATGACTCGTAATTGGAGACCTATTACCCTCCTCAATGTTTCTTACAAGATCAAAGCTAAAGCTTTAAAATCAAAATTGTTGCTCAAGCGATTTTTCGCCCTGAACAATCTGCTTTTCTTAAAGGTCGTTATATTTTAGATAATCTTATGATGGCTTGGGAAACTTCGCAATGGGCTATCGATTCTAATCAAGATGCCCTCTTGGTTAAGTTAGATTTTGACAAAGCTTAGATTTATTCTGAGTATTTTTTCTTGGCTTGGTTTTGGTCCAAAATTTTGGTATGCTCTTTGGTGATGCTTCAGCTTGTGTTTAGGTTAGTGGAGCTCTTTCCCCCTCCTTCCCTCTTCAATGGTCTATCAGACAAGGTTGCCCCCTTGCTCCTTTTTATATGTTTTGGCTGACGATGCTCTTGGTTATCTTCATAAGGCTCATTCTGATGGCCTCCTTCACAATATTAAGCTTCCTGGAGATAAACATGCTCTTAACTCATTTTGTTGATGATTCCCTTCTTTCTTCAAAATACCCAACAAGAGGTGAAAACGGTTAAAAAAATTGTTCAATTGTTTTGTGATGTCTCTAATATTCATATTAAGTCTTCTATATCTCTTCCTCTCCTCCATGTGGTGTAATGGTAGTTGCCTAATTATTCTCATTCATGTGGTTGTGAGGTCGATTGCTCTTGTGTTTGCTCGAACTAGCGCTGATATTTGTAAACTATAATTTTTATACCGTGTCAAAGCCACTACCTCATTTTAATTTTCTTTTCACCGGACTATAAATATTTAATTAAATTTTGTACTGGTTGTGGGTACTGACAACAACACCGAATTTTTAATTATACCGCTGAGGTGGACTTCGCTGATAAGCGTGATAGTACCGAGGTATTTTCCAAGTGATATCCGTAAAGTCTGTGAATCGTCTATAGACTGTATACGGTCCCGTCCACACAATGTGTATAGGAGAGTTTTAGTGTTGACAGCCATACGTTAAAATTCAATGTCACTTAAGAGGCAAGCAAACAAAAATAATAACTAAAGACCAAAAGCAAAAAGACTTTCTTACACTTTATAATTGATTATGGTTTTTAACATATAATTTTTTTTTAAAGATATTATTTATTTAATATAATTTTATTAAATTAAATTGTATTTACTATTGAATTTTAAACTTTAAATTTTTAATCTTGTCATAAATAGTAACCTTTAAAATAAAAGGACGTGAATTTTTTTTTAAAATAAGGTTTAATAAAAAATGTATTGCAAGTGATAAAGAAAAGTTCGGATAATGTAGAACTTTGGAACATGAAGTTCTTTAATGATTAAACTTCTGATTAGTATGGACAAAGTTGTATAGCTTTATTAAAGTTACTGCATTTCGGATAGGAGTCAATGATCTTTAAAAAACATTGATCCTGTAAAGTAATTATATTATCAATAATAGTTAAAATAATTAATTTATTTGTTTAATATTGAAGTATGTAAATTTAGTTTGTGTTAGATAAAGTGGTTTTTAAAAAAAATATTTTACACATCTCTGCTTAAGCTTTTTAATTCTTGCAAAGATGTACTAAATTTTTGATTTAAAAAAAAAATATTGAAAATCTTATTTTATGGTATAATATTTTCACTTTTCTTATCCGCTAAACATTTTAGAGTTTTATTTTCATTAATACCTATAATAACATAAAATTTTCAATAACCATCAAATACTTTTTTTATATGCAAGGATCTTAAATGTTAAGATGATTCGTGAATTAAGGGAATATATAATACCTTAGTGAGTGTTGGAGTATATTACATTATTTGGTACATGCTAATGTACCTCCATGGTACCTTCATGGTACATTTGTAAATAATAGAATAGGGTTGAGTTATAGTTTAGAGTGTGAGTAATATTCCCCCTTACCCCCAAGGGCTAGGTGGATTGGTAAGTGCAGGTGTGGCTAGGCACTTACCAAGAAGAGACCTTGGTTCAAACCTTGGAGGGAGCCAACCTTTTGGAAAGGTAGTAGTCTGCTTTGAATCCTTTGAGTACATGTCAAACCGACGACGTTGGTACGAACCATGAGCGAGCAGTGGTCCCCATCTCATGCCAGGTCAATAAGAACGAGACAAATAGATTTATTGGAGCAGTCCTTATGGTTTGAACCCTGTGTTGGCTAGTTACTAAAAATAGTGGTTGTAACCAACCCTCCTATGTAATAAAAAATCTCTCTTTATGTAAGTGTGAATGTGAAGGATATGCATAAGTGTCATGTAAAGTTGTAATGTGCAGGAGATGCACAAGTGTCATGTGAGTTAGTGTGCAACTATAATTTGAGTCTATGTGCACAAGTGTCTTATATGTAATAGATCAAATATGTAATGTAAAGTGTCTTAGGTTAGAGTGTGAAAGTTATGGAAGTGTAAGAGTCATGTATATGTGTGCATAAAATATAGAGTCAAGTGTTCATCAAGTATGCAAGTGTCAAGTAGAGAAACCAAGAGTCATGAGACTTGGCATATGGAAAGGAATAGTCAAGTATCCAAAGAGTCACACTACTATGACTATATTAAGGAGGCAACACTCCATATAATCATATAATCACATCATCACATATAGTCACGAAGTCACTATCATATACTTTTATAAGAGAAAGAGGAGTAATAAAGATTGTATATATTTTGAGCAATTAATATTGTAAGTTGTTCTTCATGCATAGTACATGAATGATTTAGGCTATTTACATTCATATTTTTGCTTATTATTGAATGTTATTTGATATATTATTAGCCTTGATATACATATTAATTTTCTCATATTATTCTACTCATATCATTATCTTAACGTTATTATATTGTGGTTGCATTATATTCGATCTTATGATATTTAACCTATGAAATTTATGGTAGTGTTAAGGCTTAAAAAACCATCAGCATTATCAGAGCTACCACCAAACTCTATCTAGATTGACAAGAGTCATTTTTAACCACTTCTACAAAATTGATTTTATCTAGTTTGATAAAGTTGATTAAGAGTCTATTCACTTTGAAGGAAGTGAGACTTAGACTCTATTTGAATTTCATAGTGAGTAGATAGGCTAGGGTGTTTCCATGGTGGAATAATAATCAATGAGGACTAAGACTCGGTTATATTGATTGAAAGGCAAATCAACTTTAAGATAGTTGATCATTCAAAAACATAACCAACCCTTGAAATAGATTGGTATTTAGGGACGTAAATATTTCTTCACATTAATATAATATTTAGGGACATTTAGAGTCATATTGACATGAATAGAACAATAAAGAAAATTCAAGTCACCTTGAACTTAATAGAGGAATTAGGGACATTAAGAGTCATATTAACATTGATAGAGGAATCAGGGACATCCAAGTCACCTTGATATTGATAAAGATTAAGCAACAAAAAGAAGATTCAGGTCACAAAGAAATTAACCTTGACATTGAAGCCAATATAGAGGACGAGATAGAGTTGAAGTAGAGATTAAGCTATAGAAGTGTGAGAAGCTTATTATAGTGTATAGAGAAGAGTTTCAACTTCTAAGGGAAAAGAAAGAAGATTCAGGTTATCGATAAATTATCCAAGAAGCCAATAAAGAAGAATTAGATAATAGAAGTGAATTGAGAAGCATATACAATTTTCTAAGAGAATATAGAAAGAGAGAAGAATATAGAAGAAAAAATAATGATCTTGAAGAAGGATAAAGAAGCATATAGCTTACACCATATAGTTTCAAGAATTGATCTACAATATTCTAGAAGAAGATTTTAGGTAATACAAATATTGACTTTGATACAAGAAGAAGATTTCAAGTCATACAAATATTGACCTTGACACAAGAAGAAGATTTTAGGTCATAAGGATTTTGACCTTGATGTTAGAAGAATATTTAGGTCATATGTATTGATCTTTACAATAAGAGATTTCAAGTCATATTGACCTTTACATAGGGCCAAGAGGTTTGTATAGAGAATAAATGTCCTTACAGAGTTTAGAGAAAGAAGACTTTATTAGGAGGCCTAAGGTATATATAGAGAGAAAAGTGAAAAGAGGCCTGAGATATATTCAAAAAAATGAGAGGTTCGAGATACACACAATGAGTAGAATAAGGAGAGGTCCTTATAATATAAGTAAGAAGAAAGATAGAGGAAAGCACACGGTCATTATAAGGAAACAAAGCTCATTCAAAAATGGTCAAGATATAGAGAATAGGTTGAGGTATATAAGGTAAAGGAGTTAGAGAGTTTTAAAACATAGTGCAAAAATAAATATTGAAGGCTAAGATATATAATGCAGCGCATCAACCAAATATAATGAAGAGGTCAAGAAAGCACAAATGTCAAGATAGCTAAAGCCAAATAAAAACAAAGAGAGTATCTTAGAGAAAGTAGAACTAAAATAAGAACATAGTCGATCAAGTTTCAACGAGCAGTAACATGGTCAAAGTGCAAGGTTAACAATTAAGAAGCTAGTAATGTATTGTGTCTCACAAGAATGTAGAGTCTTCTAAACTTGCACCTGCAATCAAGAAGCATTTACACGACAAATAGAAAATAATCTAAAATATAGTGACCAACACTCAAATAAGAACAACAAATAATAGATAGCACAACACAAATAATTAACCTAGGCTCTAACATGTAATAGGATGGCATGTTGTACATAGATTAACGTAACATAGAGGTAATGCCAAGCCAAGCAGCCTTGGTCTGTATTGGAAGATACAACATCAAAATGGATAAGTGAATCATTGTGGAAGTTACTGTTGGTAGTTTTGCAACTTTACCACATTACAATTTTGATTGAATATTAATTGTAAAATTTTGATGAATTTGCTAATGAAGGCGCTACAGTTTTAATGCTTATTTAATTATATTTTTTACCTCTTTTTATAATATTGCATTACTATAAATAACATGGAAATCATGAATGCAATGAAGATTTTTATTTAAAAACTGCTAAGGAACAAAAGTATCGGTAAGAAATCGATTATAAAGGGAGAAGCACTTCAGAAATAAGGAGCAACAGAGTTGGGTGCTTTCACCCCAAGATCCACTTGGAAAGGAATTTTAAACCTAGAAAATATAGAAATCATGCTCTAATTTAGAAGAAAGATTGAAGGAAGGTATGGGAGTAGTTTCACCCCAATCAAGAGGTGAAAATCCCTTTCACCCCTCTTGGAGGTGAAACAAATTGTAAATGAATGGATTCTCCTGATGGAAAAGAGGAGCGAAAATCTCAATTTGAAAATAGAGGAGTAAAGTTCTTTCGCGCCAAATGAGGGGTGAACACCCTTATCGCCCTTCTTTGGGATGAAAGCCATTTTAAAAGTGCTAGCTACGTCAAAGTTAAAAATTGAAGGCACTTTCACCCCAAGTGAGGGGTGAAACTCTCTGGCACCCTTATTTGGGGTAAAACGTAGCATAAATAAAAGTGTTAAGTAGAGCTACGTGGGTCGAGCACCAATGAATCAAGGTAGAATTTTAAAAGGTGCTTTTGCCCCAAGTGAGGGGTGAAACTCCTTGTCGCCCCTCTTTGGGGCGAAACATATCTTAAGAAAGAATTTAAAAGAAAAACATGGTGGGCCCGACATGGGCAAGTCAAAGCAGCGCTTTTACCCCAAATGAGAGGTGAAATTCATTTTCCCCCCTCTTTTGGGTGAAGGGGAATTTCAACCATTTTTTAAAAGGTGAAAGAGATGAATAGTGATGTGGGGCTCATTTCAAATATGGTAGGGGCAGAAATAACAGTTAAGTGCTCGACATACAGTTGGGGCACAATTAAATTGAAGTCACCCCATAGAGAGGTGCCATGGGTTTTGCTTCTCCACGGGGCAAACGAAGTTTTAAAATTCAACTTTGGGGGAAAGTGTTGTGCAACGCTCTACGTTTAATTTAATAGTGATGTCACCTTCTCAGATGGGTGAAATTCTATGTCACCCTCCTCTAAGGAAAAAGTTAAAAGATGATTACAAAGAAGATAAATAAGGAGTAAAATTACTAAGACGTCAAACCAAGTTGCATTGTCACTCGTTGCTACTCCGAAAAGGCTGTTTCACCCCATTCTTGGGTGAAATCAATTCTTTGATATTAAATTCATAGAGACATTGCTTCCAAAGGTATGATTTCATAGATTTTCTTGGAAAGAGGTGAAGAAAGACAAAATTTAATTCTTGGAGCAATGTAGGCAGCGCTTCCAGAACGTCCGCTTCAACGTTGCGAGATCAGAGATAATTTTTGTTTATTTCCAATGCATCGACTATCAACCTTATCGATTTTCAAAGCAAATTTAATGCTCGATGGACTTTCCTAGCAAAAGTGGATTTCCAAGGTGCAAGGCGAAGTGAATTCAATGATCGAATGCTTGATTTTTAGATGATTTTGATGCATCCCAATGCACCGACATCCAAGGTTGCTTCTGAGCATTTAATCATGCTAACTTCTCTGTGTGATTCTCCCACCAAATCCAGATCATGGTTTCCTTGTAGAATATCTTGACCAAAATATCATTGATGTCGAGGAGGAAATTGTTCTCGCTGGTTTTTGATCTACCAACATTTTGTTTGTAAGTGCATTGAATGAAAGAGGCACAATCCTCTATAAATACTAATCATTTTTCATTGTAAAAGGAGGATGGACACTCTATAGAAAAAACTCTAAGTTTTATGCATCAATAGAAATGCTTCGACTTTTGGTTCTTCGAGTGGTTTTGCATTTGATAATTTTCTATGTGTAATTTCTGAAGGCTTTCATTTCCATTATTTGATGAGTAAATTTTGCTTCTGAATTTAGTCTTTGCTAGTGAGGGAGTGAACACTAAAATACACTATGGAGTTATTTTCTTGTATAATTGTAAGAAGTTTTTGTGCTTGTATTTTTGTTGCATGTTGCTAATTGCTTGGTGGAAATTTGGCTATTAGTCTATCCCCATCCTACATTGTCAAATCATAGACATATTTCCCTTTCTTTCTATCATTTCCCATTTCTTTCCTATTACTCTAAGCTTATACCGAGTTTAGTATTAGTAAGGGAGCCAACCCTCTCTAGAGATTGGCTCTGAGGACATTCCTTTCCTCCAACATTTCAATGTTGGTCGGGTCTAGGGTGCACAAGGCATAGACTTTGTTACTAGGCAGATTCGTGACCAAAAATTTTTGGCACGCCCGATGGGACACTCAAAAGGTTCCACTTTCAATAGTATTAAGGTTTGATGTTCACCTTGTACTATATGATTAGAACATCTGGTGACTCAGCTCTACCCATAAGCCTTCGAACATGAAGTGAGCAAAAGCTTTCTTCATGATCACAAGATCGAAGGCCAAAATTTTTGAAGATCCTGTTGATTTTTATGCACTTGACATCCAAGAGCTAGGAGAACACCCTAGGTTAGTTACTCCAGCTATCCCATCAGGTACAACATCTTCTCAGTTAGCTAGTGTGTTTTCCATTCCTTCGAGTCCTGCTAGTACAACTACTAGTTTTCCACCTCCCTTGAGTCTCCTGCTAGTACAACTACTAGTTTTCCACCTCCCCAACCACACACACCAGTCCACATGGCTCAAAATATTCCACATCACAATAGCCACCACCAAGGTAGTTTCTAGCATGGAACCATTCCGAACCTCTAAATCTGTAAGCTCATAACCCAATCCTGCAAGTGACGATGAAGGCTTTGCCAACTTACAATGGTACGAGAAAGACAACTTATGAGCATGTTCAAGATGTAGTTACTTTGGTGATGATTCATGGTATCACAAAAGAAGATATAATGGTAAGATTACTTGTTCTTTCTCTCTAAGGGAAATTTCTTTACTGGTACCAGTCGTTACAACCTGCAACCATCACTACCTAGGACCAATTAGCTAAACTGTTGATTAAAGGGTTCAATGAACAAGCAGATCCCTTTTCCTTACTACATCAGTTCACTACTATTCAAAGGCATCCGCAAGAAGAAATCATGGAATTTAATGTCAAGTTCACCCGAACTTGGCATAGAGTTCCCGATGGTCTCCGACCGACTCCCAAACAAGCCACCTTTTACTACCTTCGAGCCTTCAACTCCGACATCAGTATGGTCATACGATAGTCCAATGCTAATACATTCCTTGATCTGTATTCTACAACACAAAAGGCTAAAGTTGATCTGATCGCTATCGATAAGCTTCCACCAAAAATGGCCATGCCTATTTTTCTTGATCTTCCGTAGTATTTATATGCTAATGCATCTTCTCAACCCTTGCCCATGTCACCCATGTATCCAATTCCTTCATGGAATTTGAGTACATCCCAAACTACAACAATAGTTTTTGTTCCGCAATTACCTACTCCAATCATTCCATAATTACCCGCTCCTCCTTCTGTCCCAACATTGCCTTCTCCACTAGTACCTTTACCTTTGCCAACACCTCTAGTACCCTCAAATCCCGATCCCCACATAAAATTATTGTAGGAGATGCAATCACTTAATTCAATAGTGAGGATAATGTCAAATGAAATCACATCCATCAAGAAGAAGCAAGTTGAGGCTGAATTTCGATCAAGAAGATTTCAAATACCTTTGATTACTAGAGAGCAAGCAACTTCAACTAGCAAAGGTGTTGAGAGAAATACAACCGTATTGGTCAATGAAGAAGTTGGTACATTAGAGCAAACATATTGGTGCTCTACCTATAATGACCCTCATGGTGAAGATACCTGCATGGTTCATTTGAACTATGTGTAGACACTAGAAGAAAGCACTTCTAGTGGTCAAGTCAACATGATCATAGAAATTGATCACAACTTCATGGTCCCATTTGTTGAGCAAGTATCAGTTCTCACAAGATCTAGGAAGAAACTTGTCACTATTGATCCAGCAGAGATGGAGCCATTGAAGGTACCCATTGAGCAAAAGGTGAAGAATGAAAAGAAGCAATCTCAAGCAAAAGCACCTACGCTAACATCTAAAGTAGATGAGCTTGTCTTGTTGAAGGACCTTTTGCCTACACCAATGAAAGATAAAATGCAAGCAAAAGCATCGACTTCACAACCTTCCACTGCACAAGCGCAAATAGAAATGAGAGAATAGGTGAAGGAGAAGGCTCAAGTACCCATCTTTGACAAAGCATCAAAGGGTGGAGGCTACACAGTAGTACCAAAACAAATATGAAGCTTCTAGAGAATCAAGGGAGCCTAACACGTAGTCATATAATATCATCAAAGAACTGAAGAAGATTCCTACTAAGGTGAGTCTTTATGATGCACTACAATTGCTTGGACAAGTAGATCTATTGTAGGAATCATTGAAATTCGTGAAGGATAAGAAGAAAAACCCTACATAGACAGTGCTGGCTCAGATGCTACCCACTTTAGCCATGGGAAAAAATAGACCTCCCCCATTCTATATATCTCTTAGGATGGAGGGTTGGATCGTACATAATTGCATGATTGACTCTGGTGCAGCGACAACTATCATGCCAAAGGTAGTATGTAAAATCATGGGTATGGAATATACAAGAAGTAGCCCAAACATCTTGCAGTTGGATGGCACTCCTATCAAAATGGTGGGGGTGATCAAAGATATCTCGATTATCTTACATAGTATACCCTAAATTACTATCATTCAAGAAGTTGTGGTAGTAGACTTGGAGCCATACTTCAGTATGTGTTTATCTAGAGAGTTCACAACTAAGTTGGGAGGTTACCTATCTCTGGACTATTCTCACTTGGAGATTTCATTCAAAGGAAGGAGAATACACATTTACAATGAGAAGCCCTCCACATATCATATCGAGAAGATCGAAGAGGAAGAAAAGGTTGTAGACTCAATCAACATGGTGATCGAAGAGCTAGAGGAGATGGATCTGATGGAGGAAGCTTTGGATGAGCTTCGATTAGAGGATGAGTTTTCTATGCTTGATTTCAATGCAATGATAGAGACCGAGATCGGCTATTACACTATCATGAAGCCTGAGAAGGGTGAAGAGAAGGTGCTTGACGATCTAGGTTCTGCCCTCGACCAATTATGGAAGATGTACTTCGATGGTACCAGATGCAAGAATGGTGTCGAAGCTGGAGTAGTGTTCATCTCTCCTTCGAGAATCTAGAAAATATACTCGTACCGGTTGACCTAGAGTTGTACAAACAATGTCATCGAGTATGAAGCATTGTGCTTGGGCCTAAAGAAAGTAGAAAAGCTTGGGATCAAATAGTTGTAAATTTTTGGAGATTCTAGGTTGATTGTCAACCAGGTGACCAACAAGTGCATTTCAAAGTAGCACTACCTGAAGGTGTACCACAACAAGGTATGGGATTTGTTCGAATCATTTGATGCATTAAATGTTCAAGCGATTTTGTGAGAACAAAATAAGCATGCAGATCTCCTAGCATCCCTTGGTGTGAACTTCTCTCCTATTGAAAGTGTGGTACGAAAGCCCAAGACTGTAAGGATGATTTATAGACCTTCAGTCCTAGATAAGAACATATACTGGCAAGTTTTTGATAATGATGAACAAATTGTAAACTTTTTTATTAAAGAAGTCGGTAGTGTGGAGGGAAGGATGTTGGATGAAGATGAAGCTGAAGGTTTAATACAACTCAGGAATAATCACATCCCAAAAGGATTGATTATATTAGAGAGCCTCTTTGATCAAAGTGATAGGGCAGAAAAGCATAGGATCAAGGTGGATGAAAAAGAGTATACTGAGCTTAAGTTGGGACCTGACAAGATTATCAAAGTTGGGACAGATTGCTCTCTAGAAGAGCTCAAGGACATTAAGAATCTGTGCTCTGAATTCCCTGACATTGTTGCATGGAGTTATCACGATTTGAAAGGGTATGACAAAAATGTGATTCAACACACCATTGAATTGCAGGAAGGGGTGAAACCTTTTTGGTAGAAGCAACACCCTGTTAATCTGAAGATTGAAGTGCTTATGAAAGTAGAACTGCTAAAAATGTTGGAGGTGAAAATCATTTATCCCATTAAACACTCAACTTGGGTGGTGAATCTAGTTCCAGTATAAAATAAGAATGGAGATATTCACCTATGTGTAGATTTTCACAATCTGAACCAAGCATCTTTGAAAGATCACTATCCCTTATCGTAGATTGACCAGATTCTCCATGTTGTTTCTAGAGCACAAATATTTTTATTGCTTGATGGTTTCTCTAGCTATAACAAAATCTGGGTAAAGGATGAGGACTAGTATAAAACAATATTTACTACCAAGTGGGGCACTTTTGCCTATCAAAGAATACCTTTCAGTCTTTCCAATGTTGGTACCACTTTTCAAAGAGCAATGGATATCACTTTTGGTGAGTTGTTGAACCGAATAATTGTAATATACCTTGATGATATGAATATTTTCTCACATCGTAGGGAAGAGCATGGATCTCATTTGAGATAGGTATTTGAAAAGTATCGAGAATTTGGTATCTCCATCAACTCAAAGAAATCAATATTTGTTGTCAAGGAGGGAAAGCGGGCGGTCGGACTAGCTATTGATCCTATGAGAGTAGAAGCTCTCTTAAAATTGCCACTGCCAACCAATAAGAAATACCTACAGTCCTTTTTTGACCAAATCAATTTTATTCAAAAATTTATCATCGACTTTGCTCAGGTAGTGAAGTCGATGACTGAACTCCTGAAGAAAAATGTAGACTTTAGATGGACAAAGAAAAGGAAGTAGGCATTTCAGGAGATTAAAGAGAGAATAGTTCAAGCACCAGTATTGATTAATCTAGACTATTCTAAGGATTTTATCCTTTATATAGTAGGCGAGCAGGAGAGTTATGTCATCGTGCTTACACAAAAGCAAGAGAATGGAGATGAATAGCCAATCACTTTTCTAAGCCAAGTTATTCAGCCACATACGGAGAAATACAATTTTATCTAAAAGCAGGTTTATGCGGTGATGAAGTCCCTAAAGAAATTTTGATATTTTATTTCACAAAGCAAGATAATTATCTATGTTATTCATCCAAACATCAAGAATTTTATCATATAGGGAGAACTTGGGGACAAAAGAGCAAGATGGATCTCCAAGATTCAAGAATATGATGTAGAGATTCGATCGACCAAATTGGTTCACGATCGGACACTCTGTCAAGAGTTGGCTAAAAGTGTAGCTTCTCAATCGCCGGTACCATTACATGACGAGGTTATCAGTGAGAGTAATCTTGCCAACCAAGTATCAAGCGATCATGACTGGATAGAGGACCTTGTCAAATTCTTCACATCTGGAAGGTGTCCCCCTCACCTCAATTCCTCTTAGAGATGAAGTTTTAGGCTACAGGCACTCATATATGTCTTGTTATCGAATGGTTTATTCCATAAAAACATAGATGAAGTACTCCTCAGATGCATGAAAGAGTCTAAAAAGCAGAATATCTTGGAGGAGTTCCACTCTGGCTTATCTAGTGGACATTATGCAGGAAGGCCTATGGCCTTGAAGATCATCCGAGATGGATACTTTTGGCCCACTCTTTTCTTATATACACACAAAGTAAGTCAAAGTTATGATAATTGTCAAAGATATGTTAGCAGGAGTAAGAAGGCATCCTTGCCTCTACATCCGATCTAGGTAGAAGCTCCGTTTCAATAGTGGGGCTTAGACTTTATTGGGGTCATTGATCCCAACTCTTCTTCTGAACATAAATATATTTTGATAGCAATGAACTACTTTACTCGGTGGGTGGAGGCCATCCCAACAAAGAAAGTGGACCAAGCGACAATCATCTCTTTCCTTGAGGGGTTTATTACCCATTTTGGTGTACTAGATGCCATTGTGATCGATAATGGGACTCCCTTCATTGGGACAAATATTACTGAGTTTGCAAGTAGATATGGGATTTACCTCAAAGTATCTTCTAATTATTACCCATAGGGAAATGGTTTAGCCGAGTCCACAAACAAGAACTTGCTTTGAATATTGAAGAGAACACTTGGGAGCAATAAAAGAAGTTGGCATCTACTGTTGGACCAAGCTCTATGGGCAGATCGCATATCAATAAATAAGTCCATTAAAACTTCCCCCTACTCCCTGGTGTATGGCAAGGAAGCAGTATTTCCTACCCATATTGAAATTTTGGTCCTCCAAACTTTGCAGTTGCTTAGTGATGAGGGTGATGAAATTGATCCTATGAGCATGAGGCTAGCACAACTCTTGCAGCTCAAATAAGAAAGAGAGAAAGCCTATGTCACCTTTTTCGAACATGCCAAGATGACACAAAAGTGGTTCAGCAGGAAGACGTTCGAAAGGGCATTTAAAGTCGAAGACTTGGTGTTGAAGTGGAACTCAGATAAAGTGAAACCTAGAAAACACCATAAGTTTGAGGTAATATGGGAGGGTCCATTCCAAATATTAGGAGCAAATTCGGTTAATGCTTATTATCTTCAGGACATGGATGGCCAAGAGCTACCGATTCTGGTAAATGGTCTTCATCTGAAGGCCTACCACCACTGAAAATTTTAGAGACCAAGTATGTATATATGTATAGTTTTCTCCTTTTATTTTTCAAATATGTTATGCTCACATGTATGTAAAATAATAATATAAGAGAAAAAACAGAGAAGAAAATGGTCTTATTTTATCCCCGAGTGAGTAGATTCACCTGGAAGCACATATTCAGGAGTTAAAATTGATTTCGCTTCGAAAAAGGTTTTCATGATCTTTGTTCTTAATTTTAGGTGAAAATCAGTAAATAACCTTGAAAAAAGCAACTTCGGTGAATTGGTTTTAATGACACAGTTAGGAAGAAAATAGATAGAAAAAAAGATATATATATATATATATATATATATATATATATATATATATATATAATATATATAAATTTTAAAAAAAAAACTTTCGCCAAGTGAGGGGTAAAAGTCATAATAGCCTTCTTGAAGTGAAAAGGCAAGTAAAAAAAAATAGGGAGAGAGTGCCTTCGCCCCAATTAAGGGGCGAAAGTTACATTCGCCCTTTTCTAAGGCGAAAGAGAAAAAAAACATGCAACGATTTTGTTTTAAATTTCGTCCAAAGCTTTGTACCATGTGTTTCATTTAAAGGAAGGGCGAAAATATATTTTTAAAAGAAAAAAAAAATACAGCTCCAGAAAAAGAAAGGAAAATCTCATGCAAGGGAGAAGCTTCAGTTTAAAAAATCTTTATTTCTGGAAAAAGGGCGAAATTGATTTAATTTGCTTTTTCTAGAAAAGCAATGGTAGTGAAAGCTTGATTTTTCTAAAGAAAGCACTTTTCAAAGCTAAATCAAGGAGGAAGAACATTTTAAAAGGGCATTCAAGCTATTATTTTCACCAAGCAACAGGAAGGAAGACTTCGAGAGCACGGGTGGTCGGAGAAAGAGCAAAGTGCAGACTATTTTCGCCCAAAGATGATTTTTATAAAGCAAGGCACGCCCTTTAGAAGTTTTTTCTGACAGGGAACGTTTCAAGGACTAATTTCGAGAGCGCCTTGACGTCATTTTAAAATTAAAGTGTGCCTGAGAAAGGTTGAATTTTACCCGAGTCACTACAGAATGATGTTTTGAAGATTTTAAGCAGTGGAGTTGATTTATTTTCACCTCGAGGTGTGCCTTTCATTGACACTTGGCAGTTTTCATTCTTGGAGCTACCCGTTGAGATTCATGGGATGTTTTTCAATATTGGAGGTGGCCAAAGCACAACAATCGAGAAATATTTCAGGCAAGAGGAGGTTGAAGGTAGTTAAAAAATCATTAAAAATTGTGCCCGATGCAAAGATCGAAATGCACGTTCACCCAAATTCTTCGAAAATTAGCATGTGCATTTAATCTGGTTGGTGAAAGTGCAGTTATAAATATGGTGCACCCATGAAGAGGAGGTAAAATTTTTTATTTATTTTTTAAAGTATTGTTGCATTGAAGTAAATTGAGTGCAAAAGTTACAAGGGTGTGAGCATTATCGAAGATGGGTAAAAGAGCTACTGCATCAAAAAGCACTGAAGAACCGAAGAAGGTGAAGAATACTGAGGGAGGAAATAAATCCAAGAAAGCCAGGCGCCATGAAAATGTAGACTTGGATCCGTACTCCGATACGCTAGCTCAAGTGGGAGACTGCGTTATTACAAATAAGAGCATTGAGAAATTGCGCCAGGATGTAGACGTTGCAGTTCAACCAAGGTTAATGTCGAAGAGTCCTCTCACCATAGCTTATCATACCCATCTCTTCTGGTACTTGTGCACACCAGTTCACTATTGCCCAGAGCTGGTGGAAGCTATTTCAAAATTCTATAATCCTGACACCAAGGTAGTGGAGAATGCAAAGGGGGATATGTTGTTCACCATCTCATTTGAAGATATCCAGGAGGTGTTTTCTTGTGGAATTACACCTCCTTCGGACTTTATTTTCAAGAAATTGCACATTGGAAAACAGGAAGAAAGATATCAGTCGATAGTGACACTGCATCGCTTCATGGAGACTCAGTTGATTAAAATGCCCCAACATGGTGAACTATCGATGTTGCCAAAGCCATTGATAGATTTTAAGAGCCCTAATTTGTTTTCCATGGTGGCTTGGGTCGTGGGTCTTTTGATAGATTCAACGGTGCACAAGTGGCAAGCAACATTGGTGTAGTGCATCTCCTAGGTTGAATTTTATGCCCCCGTCATGATGATTGGAAGGATGAACCCCATTTTATTTTATTGGGCTGAGCACATTTCTAGATGAATGCACTTCCAACTGGAGAAGATGCAGAGTGATGGAACGATGGTATTTAGGCACATGTCCTTTTTAATATGGTATTTCTTCTTCCATCTGTACAAGAAATTTTCTTTCATTACAGTTAGGCAAGTTGATAAGGAAAATAAAAAATTACGAGTATATTTTTGGATCTCTAGTTTGTCAAGGTAGGAGTCTTTTTATAACTTCAATCGTATGTTTGTGGGTCCTGCCCTTGAGTTGCTTTTCTACAAAAGTGAGAGGGTACCAAGGGCAATGAGAGAAGAAATCATCTCAAGGCAAATAGGTAATATATTTTTGTTGATACAAGGTGTTGTGCTACGCATTTTTGGTTATACTGGTAAGCCAGTTCTGCTCCCATATTTTACCACAGGGCACTTGTTTGCTTTGGAGGTTGTTCGACAACATGATTTTATCAATGACGTGTATGGGGTAGGGCATGGAAAGAAAACCACGTGCACTATGCCTTTTCTATTTGGAGGTATTGAAGTGAGCCAGGTGGGCCAGAATCAGTTAATAACTAAGACCTTCTATGACATTGGAATGGTAGAGTTGCCATAACGATGGAAGTATGATACTTTGGGTCGCTTCGCTGAGCAAATCAAGGTCAAAAGCTTTCATTGTTGTTTGAGGCTAGATATTGAGAAGTATCAAAATAATCTGGAGGGGCATGACTTAGAGTGGCACGTGGAGAATATGATGTCGCTCCCACCTTGGCACAATTTCTATGATATGGAGGTTGAATATAATCCTGTAGTATATAAGGATCAGATTCCTCCACCAGGGTTATTTAGTCAAATAAAATAGTAGCTTTCGGATTGGTCAAAAGAAAAAATTACAAATTGGTGGATTATGAGGGCTCATCGAGGAAAAACTGGGTCACCATATGGCCTAGTGATGGATGAAGTGTTTTTGACTACTTATGATGAGTTCTACACCAGTTATCAGTCAATCACCTTCGCAGGTATTGTACCTTGAAGTTTAAAAAAAATTAATAGCAAGGAAAGTGTGGCCGAAGGAGAGCGTCCTGTAGCCCAAGAAGCACCACTTGTAGAATAGGAATAAGGACAGGTTTCATAGGAGCCACTGCAGCGTAAGGTGAAAAGCAGGTGGGAAAAGTTATTGACTATAAAAATCTCAAAGAAGCGGAGAACTAGTGTAGTTTCATAAAATCCTCCTCTTGTGGTTTCAGTTGAATGAACAGAAGTATTAGAAGTCATTCCCTTGGTCCAAACAAGGCCGTTGGTCCAAAATACCGAAATTATAGATCTTGAGGAAGACTTTATAGTGGGGCCCAAAGAACAAGTAGATAAAGATCCAACACCAAAACCACCTGCATCTTCGTTGGCTCAAATAGCCTCTAAGCCCAAAGGTACATTTTCTTCTCTTTCTTCTCTCTTCGAGTAGTTGGTGACTATTGTTTTTGTTCCTTTGGTTTTTGCTTCTATATCCCCTTCATTTGGTATGCCCTCCACTTCAGTTTTGCTTCCCATTTATTAACCACCTGTCACCACTACTCCCACTTCTTCTATTCCTACTTCTAATTCCATTTCTTTTAGTTCTTTCACCTCCACTCCGAATCCATTTTAACTTCCCATATCATCCATTCAAGTAACCTCTATTACTACTGTAAGTACACAAGCTCCTCCTTAAGTGAGTGTGACTATGGTCGAACCCATTGCCACTATTTCTATTCCCTCCACCACTTCCACTATGCTAGTTTCTACTTCCCTCAAGTCGAATCCATAACCTGATTGTTTTCCTTTCACCCCATTTTTGGAGCTGTAGGTGCTACCTGAGTCAGATATAATGGTTGTACAAGAACAATCCATTACCACAAATATCATCCAGGGTCACCTGAGTTCATCATAGTGGTTGAAGAGTCAGATAAGAAAAGAGGCCTTAGCACTAGTGAAGCTATTGAAGAAGGTTTCCTTTGATCCCAATGCCATGGAGACCCATATAGTGAAGATGTTTCCCCAAGTTTAGAAGCCTTAGGGAGAGATGATGCCAAATGATTATACTTATGAGATCATCACCAAGGACCTCATAAATCTTGATACCATGAATATGGTGGGGAATATTCAAGCAGAGACGAGCTCCTTGTTCCTACATGGCAAGCACTATAAGAATCACTTATTTGAGATTGAGGCTAAGATTACTGATTTGGAGGAGTATTTGGTAAAAATTTGAGTGTAGTTGCAATCCGCACAATCAGAGGTGACTCGGTCGCATAAAAGGGTATAAGAGTTGGAGAAGATGCTCCAAAAGCACCAACAGGCCAATGGAGGATCAGAACAACAGGTCGAGGTGTTGAAAATCCAACTCCATAATTTGCAGGATTAGTTAGCCGTGAAAGCAACACAGGCCATATTCTTAACAAAATAAAAAGGTCAAGGAGGCACGCAACCAGTTGCTTGTTCATTGTAAGACCCAAGCTGCAAAGGTGACACATGTTCTCATGTACCTTTAGGAAATACATACTATCATCTCATATGGTTAGTACATAGTAGAGTATGGCGAAGAGCACCTGGAACCTCTTTTGGTAAAGGCCATGTAGATGTAGGCACTAGCTAGATCAGATCTTCGATTTTTCCCCATGAGTGATATGGCCCGAGCTTGGGCAAGTACCAAAGTTGTATTGCGCCAATATTTTTTTAGGCTAGATCAGGTTAAGGAGGCCCGCAAGCTACTCGACATGTTTGAGCAGGAGAGAAAAATTTCAACAACCTATTTTAACGCAGTAGCTGATAATGGTTTCCCTAGCTTCACTAATGATCATGGGAACATACTATCGAAGGAGGACTTGGAAGTAGTTTGGGAGATATTTGTTGATGATGCCTCCAAAATTGATGATTGGGATGAGCCTCTCACCGAAGATCATGTGTTGCCCCTAATGAGGAAGCTCACACACATCAATTATGGTTTACTGGAGCTCAATCAGTGGGCAAATTACATTGACATGGGGCAGGTGGAGATTTTTAGGTATCTAGTGGATTCACTTAATGACCCAAAGATAATCACTAGAGAGGCTTGGTCCGACGCTATTGCAGTGTATGAAGCTACAGTCACATTTCTCTCAGAGGAAGAATCTACAACAAAAGAGGTTGAGGAGCAAGATGTCGGAGCAAGCGATAAGCAGCTTGATGCACTTGGTGGAGCTAACTCTTAAGCCCAATGGATGAAGGCCTGGGGTCGATTGCATCCATGCGAGTTGGATACCTCGCAAGCCACCAAGAATGTTGGTAGTTTTGCAACTTTACCACATTACAATTTTGATTGAATATTAATTGTAAAATTTTGATGAATTTTCTAATGAAGGTGCTACATTTTTAATGCTTATTTAACTTTATTTTTTGCCTCTTTTTATAATATTACATTATTGTAAATAACATAGAAATCATGAATGCAATAAAGAGTTTTATTTAAAAACTATTAAGGAGTAAAAGTGTTGGTAAGGAATCAATTCTAAAGGGAGAAGTGCTTCAAAAATAAGGAGCAATAGAGTTGGGAACTTTTTCCCCAAGATCCACTTGCAAAGGAAGTTTTTCCCTAGAAAATATAGAAATTGTGCTCTAATTTCAAAGCAAGATTGAAGGAAGGGATGGGAGTAGTTTCACCCCAATCGAGGGGTGAAAATCCCTTTCGCCCCTCTTGGAGGTGAAACAAATTTTAAAGGAATGGATTCACCCGACGGAAAATAGGAGCAAAAATATCAAGTTGAAAATAAAGGAGTAACATGCTTTCACCCCAAATGAGGGGTGAAAACCCTTATCGCCCTTCTTTGGGGTGAAAGTCATTTTAAAAGCGTTGGCTATGTCAAAGCTAAAAATTGAAGGCGCTTTTGCCCCAAGTGAGGGGTGAAAATCCCTAGTGCCCCTCTTTGGGGTGAAACGTAGCATAAAGTAAAATGTTAAGTAGCGCTACGTGGGCCGAGCGCCAACGAATCAAGGTAAAATTTTAAAATGTGCTTTTGCCCCAAGTGAGGGGTGAAACTCCCTATCACCCCTATTTGGGGAAAAATATATCTTAAGAAAGAATTTAAAAGAAAAATATGGTGGGCCTGACAAGGGCAAGTGAAGGTAGTGCTTTCACCCCAAATGAGGGGCGAAACTCATTGTCGTCCCTCTTTGGGACAAAGGGAGATTTCAATGATTTTTTAAAAGGTGAAAGAGATGAATGGTGACGTGGGGCCCATTTCAAATATGGTAGGGTTAGAAATAATAGTTACATGCTCGAAGTAAAGTTAGGGTGCAAATAAATTGAAATCGCCCCTATAGAGAGTTGCCATGGGTTTTGCTTTTCCAAGGGGTGAACAAAGTTTTAAAATTCAATTTTGAGCAAAAGTGTTGTGCAGTGCTCTACATCTAATTTAATAGTGATGTTGCCTTCTCAGATGGGCAAAAGTCTCTGTCACCCGCATCCAAGGCAAAAGATAAAATATGATTACAAATAAGAGAATTAAAGGGAAAAATTACTAAGACATCAAACCGAGCTATATTGTCGCCCGGTGTTGCTCCAAAAATGTTGTTTTACCCCATTCTTGGGCAAAATCAATTCTTTGATATTAAATTCATAGACATTGCTTCCAAATACATGATTTCATAGATTTTCTTGGAAAGAAATAAAGAAAGACAAAATTTAATTTCTAGAGCCAAGCAAGGAGCACTTCCAAGACGTCCGCTTCAACGTTGCAAGATCAGAAGTTATTTTTATTTATTTTCAATGCACCGTCTATTAACCCTACCAGTTTTTCAAAGTATATTTAATGCTCAGTGGACTTTCCTAGTTAAAGTGGATTTCCAAGGCATGAGGCAAAGCGAATTCAACAACCGAATGCCCAATTTTTAGATGATTTTATGGTGTCCCAATGCACCGATATCCAAGGTTGCTTCTTAGCATATAATCATGTTGACTTCTCGATGTGATTTTCCCACCAAATCCAAATCATGATTTCCTTGTAGAATATCTTGACCAAAATATCACTGATGTCGAGGAAGAAATTGTTCTCACTGGTTTTTTATCTACCAACATTTTATTTGTAAGGGCACTGAATGAAA
The DNA here is from genome assembly GCA_028583015.1 of Wollemia nobilis. Classification (NCBI taxonomy): domain Eukaryota; kingdom Viridiplantae; phylum Streptophyta; class Pinopsida; order Araucariales; family Araucariaceae; genus Wollemia; species Wollemia nobilis. Next base: position 2,756,293 of record JAQPPZ010017010.1, on the reverse strand, counting down.
GAGGTGCAATCCTCTATAAATACTAATAATTTTTCATTGTAAAAAGAGGATGGAGACTCTGCAGAAAAACACTCTAAGTTTTTTGCATCAATAGAAACGCTTCGGCTTCTAGTTCTTTGAGTGGTTTTGCATTTGATAATTTTCTATGTGTAATTTATGAAGGCTTTCATTTCCATTATTTGTTGTGAGTAAATTCTACTTCTGAATTTAGTCTTTTCTAGTGAGGGAGTGAACACTAAAATGCACTTTGGAGTTATTTTCTTGTATAATTGTTAGAAGTTTTTGCACTTGTATTTCTATTGTATGCTACTAATTACTTGGTGAAAATTCGGCTCTTAGTCTATCCCTATCCTACATCGTCGACTCATAGCCATATTTCCCTTTCTTTCTGTCATTTCCCATTTTTTTCCTATTTCGCTAAGCTTCAACCCAGTGTAGTATTAGTAAGGGATCCAACCCTCTCTAGAGATTGGCCCGAAGGACATTCCTTTCCTCCAGTCTTTCAATGTTGGCCGGTTCTAGGGCACACAAGGCATAGACTTTGTTACTAGGCATATTCATGACCAACAGTTACCAATTGAATCACAACATGAAGAGAATACCAAGTGCAAAGAAGAATAGATAACATCTTGTTGGAATGTTGCTAGAAATACGTCATTGTAATGTCTTCTACATCTCATTACATTTTAATATCTCCATATTGAATTGAAATGCCTGAGAAAAACATTCAAACTGTGTAATTTTTGCATGCATTCACACACTTGGCAATTTTTAATCAGAAGGGCAATGTCTTAAAAACAATCTCAAGTGTGTAGATCGAGACCCGAAATTGCCTAAGCATTGCAAGCATGTAGACCAGAAACCCAAGTCACCTAAGATATACGAGTGTGTAGATCAAAATCCTAATTCATCTGAGAGCTATAAGCGAGTAGACTGGAGCACATACATGAGTCATAGTTGGAGAGCAAAATGAAGGTATTCTAAGTTTTTTTTGTCAAGTTAATTTGAAGGAGGTATAAGGTTAGTAAGTTATAATTTTTTTAATTATTTTAGATATGGATAAAAGGTTTTCTACATGATTGATTTTTTATTATTAAGATTATTAAAATATTGGAGTAATAAGGAATTAATATAGTTTGATTTCTAAAGAAATTTATTTATTTAGTATTTGAAGTTTTTTGAAAAGAAAAGAAAAGAAAAAATGATTTTTTAATATTAGTATATTTTTTGAAACTTTGCAAATTTAATCTTTAGAGTTAAAAGGTTTTCTATATCAAAGGTTAGAAACATAGAAATTTGCAAATTTTATATTATTAGTTTTTAAACTAGGGATAAATAAGGATTACTACTTCATAGAAAATAAATTAGAAACTTTAAATTATTTAATTTAGGAGTTATAAGGTTGTCTACTTAAAAGGAAATATATCATAACATAGAATTGCATATCATGGAGGAAATTATTATAAATGCATTCAATGAGAATAGTGATGATATGATGCACAAACTTAAGTTATATTCTTAAAATTTGATAGATGACTTTGATGGAAGGAAACAAATAGATAATAATTTGAAAGAGAAATTGTCTGTGTTTCTCAAGGATGCAAAAGAGGAAAAATTCATAACACTTATAAGATATCTTCATGAAAACTTTTTAGAACATGGTGGAATTCTCAAAACACCATTAAAATTTCTTTAAAATAAAACTTAATGATATATTTATCATTAATTAGTTTTGAGAATTTGCAAGAAAATAATCAAATAATGAAGAATGATACATATAACTTGAATGAAGATTATGTTAGCTTCAAAAATAAATCATTGAAATCAAAGTTGTATTATTGTGATGATTTTCTAACTCGATGTTTAGAAGGTATATCATTAGGTATATTGAAAATGAAGATGCAAAAATTGAGAAAAATAAAGAAGAAGAGAAGAAATCACATCAAGAAGGGTAATAAAAAATCTGAATTCAAAGATAAAGAATACTCTCATATTGATATAAAATAGGTAGATTTAAGATAAATACAAAGACCATGATTGAAGACTAAATTATTCAATAACCAAATAATGTAATACAAGGGGGGTGTTGGAATATATTACATTATTTAGTACATGCTAATGTAACCACATGGTACCTTCCATTGGTACCATGTGCTTTAATGTTTTCCATTGGTAATATCTGCTTTATTTTGTAACAATAATGTGTTTTCATTTATATTATTTATTATAATTTTTGTGGATGCACTTGTGTTTCAAGAAGAAAACTAGCAATCTAGATTTAGTAAAGCACACTATGATAGTGCGATGTTTTGGAAATATTACTCTACTAAGATGTAAGGCATATATATTAGAGGTGAAGTTTTGGTACTGTGAAAGCTGCTATAGTAAAATGTCAAGAAAGATGCTAAATTCTGGAATAATTGTATTTATACAAAAAATTGAAAAGATCTAGAAAAGGAAAATCAATAATTCAAATATTTTATGTAAAATGATGTAGGTTTTTAGCTATAACATCTAAATTGAGATTATAAGTGTATCTATTTGTAAACTCTCAACTCTAAATAAGAGATATGTAATTTTTCAAGGGTGGGGGGCCCAAGTACAATCCCTTTTTATACAACAAAAATAAAAAAATAAAAAACCCACTGTACCTTCATGGTATATTTATATATAATAGATTAGGTTTGAGTCATAGTTTAGAGTGTGAGTAATATTTCCCCTTTATGTAAGTATGAATTTGTAAGATATGCACAAGTGTCATGTAAAGTTGTAATGTGCAGGAAATGTACAAGTGTCATGTGAGTTAGTGTGCAAATGTAAGTTGAGTCTATGTGCACAAGTGTCTTATATGTAAGAGATCAAATATGTAATGTAAAATATCTTAGGTTAGAGTGTGCAAGTTATGGAAGTGTAAGAGTCATGTATATGTGTGTATACAATATATAGTCAAGCGTTCATCAAGTATGCAAGTGCCAAGTAGAGAAGTTAAGGGTCATGAGACTTGGCATATGGAAAGGAATAGTCAAGTATCCAAAGAGTCACCCTACAATGACTATATTAAGTAGGCAATACTCCATATAATTATATAGTCACATAATCACATACAATCATGAAGTCACTATCATATACTTTTGTAAGAGAAAGAGGAGTAATGAATATTGCATATATTTTGAGCAATTAATATTGTAATTTGTTCTTCATGCATAATACATGAATGATATAGGATATTTACATTCATATTTCTTATTATAATTGAATGTTATTTGATATATTATTAGCCTTGATATACATATTAATTTATTCATATTATTGTACTCATATCATTATCTTGACCTTATTATCTTGATATATTTCTAATTTTTTGAATTCTAAATAGAAAATAAACATATCTAAGCAAGAGTAGGCTAAGCTTAGTAACCTCATTTAGAAATTCCTTGTTGTTTGCTTCTCTAAAATGATAGTTTCAAGAGAAATTCATCGTAAGCTACAAATGATGGAATGCGTCAACTAATAATGGCTTGATTTATTGTAATCAAAAGGATATCAATCATGAATTTTGGCAATATCTTTTTACCATAATTATAGCCCGCTCTCCAAGAATATTTGTCAAGTTTATTTTTCACTCAATTCAGTTGGAAATGGTCACTTTTAGATTTGAATTTAATCATCCTCCTAAAATAGTATAGTAACCTTATTCCAAAGCACTTATTGAACATCAATGTCATGATAGTTATAACAAATATAATGTGACTCTTAATGTCTTCATATACCATATTTACTATTTTCTTATAGTTAGATTTATAACTATACAAAATACCTAGTACAACAATTGGAATGACTAGACACAATAAAAAACTCAAATAAGAATATAAAATAAAGTGATGAACATGAAAAATATGCAATAACTTCAAATACAAGTTAAAATTTTAGCTAAAAGTTGAGCAAACTAAAAAAGGATATTATCGTATACCTCGACATGTATAATCTTCTCTGCAAAGTCCATGATAATTTTTATGATATGGATATCATTATAGATTTGATCATAAAAATAACTAGATATGAAAAATAAAATCCAAAACAATACCTTGATTAAGTCATAATAACTTGTAATTAAATGGTACAATCTCAAGTGTTTAAAAATATTAGCTCTCAATGTAGAGACCTAAGTTCAAATCTTACAAGGTAATAGGTATTATTGTCAGTTTTAATACTACTATGTGGTTTATTGAAATATCACAAGAATGCATAACTTTTAGTAGTATTACCACTATGCGGTATGTTGAAATATCACAAGAATACATTCATGATGTAATACAAGTTGGGCCAATATCAATTCCATATGATCATTAAAAAATAAATTAGTAATAACTTGTATTTATAATTAAATATTATTTACTCTTTGCCTTTTATTTTAAAAACATATTCTTAGAATTATATTAGTTATAATACAACGTTAATGATTTCTATTTCCTTAAACAATAATTTATGTGATTCCTATTAATTTATTTTATATATTGTATATTCATTAAAAATCATCTATGTCAAAATTCAATATTTGTGAAGCGTTTTGTATACCATTAAAAAAAAATTCACAATCATATTCATGTGAGACCTGTAGGTCACAATGAATACATCAAGAGAAATAAGGTGATAGACTCTAAAAAAATTTAAATATTGCATGAGGATGGAATTAGATACGGCATCGTGGCATGTATCAATATCACAATTGTAAAAGCCTAGGAAGTTCTAAGTACAAAACAAGGCCCGACATCACGACCTATATCCATGTCATAGTCATTGAAGCTTGAGAGAATTGAACGTCATAAAACATCACAAAATCATGACTTATCTCTCCATCATAGTCATAGAGGCTTAGGAAATTTGAAGGCAAAATGACGTAGTGACGTCACGATGTGTATCCATGTCATGGTCATCGAGGTTTGAGAGACTTGAAAATAAAAAATATCATGAAATCATAACTTGTCTCTCCATCGTGGTCATGAAGGCTTGGAAAATTTTAAGGCAAAATGGTGTAACGATGCCATGACGTGCCTCCATGAAAGAGAAGAGCACAACACTGTGACATGTCTACAAGTCATGATCATGAAGACTTAGGAGAACCCAAAGAAAAAATAAAGACATGACATCACGATATGTCTCTATGTCATAGTCACCAAATCTTGGAGAGCTCAGAGGATAGATAATTGTCTTGATATTGTGACTTGTATCCACATCATGGACATAGATGCTTGGAAGGCTCAAAGGCATGAAATGAAGCACGACATTGCAATATGTCTTTGTATCATGACTACAACAATTTGTAGGTAATGGAATCTTCAATGAGATATTGACCTACCATATCCATTATAGATCCATAGTGGGAGATTGGTGCAAGAACAAAGAACAAACCTGATTTAAATGCATCCCCACAACTTTCCCACATGCATAAAATGGTTGATCGATAGTCAAAATCATGCATGATGTCCCAGTTTAGAGCAACAATATTGCATAGTATTTTGCTAGCCTAGTCATTTGACATTTTATTGTAACAATTTTTCAAATAAAAACTCTTTTTGTAATTCAAAATATTGAACCATAGGGAAGTTATAAATAATAGCAATGGCCTCTTGTGAAAGGGTTGACTCTTAGGTGTTTACAAGTTGTATGTATGGAGAACTTTGGAGAGAGCAATACAACTTAGGCTTTTGTTTGGCCTCTGGTTCATCATTGTGCAGAACATGTATGTATGAGTGAATGTTTATTTCTATTATAGTTGGATGAATGTGTATGGCATTAATTCTATTTTTTGGACTTTTGCATATACTCGTTCTCTAGTTCTAGAATTTACCATTTTTTGGATTAAATACTGATTAAAAATATTGCCCTGTATTTTGTAAAACTAGTTGGTCTATTAAATGTTCTGAATGTTTGCTCTATTTCTTTATCTTTATGTACTTATTTATGTTTCTTAATATATACCACTTTAAGTTCTATTTCTTTCTGCACCTTTTCCTCTCATTGTAGATTTTATCTAGTTAGAAGCTTGCTAGAACAACCTTCTATGGAGATTTACCTTGTTAAGCTCTGCAACTTGGTTGATCATTTAATGTTGGTCAAGTCTTGGGTGCATATTTTACCTTAGGTAGACTTTAGACCAGCAATTTTTGGCATACCGAGTGGGACCAAATCCCATTACTCCCATAGGTCAAATATTTGGTGTTCGTACTTGCCCTATTAAAATCTAAATCACCTGGCAATTCCATTTCGAAAGAGCAAATCTAGAAAAGCTTTATATCCATTCGATGCTTAAACCTAAAATTCATGATCATGGGAAAATTAGCTAGAAGATCAAACGAACCTATTGAATTTCTAGAATTACATATTGGTAGTTTTAGAACACATCCTATTATACCCTCTCAATCAACACCATATTCAGTCCTCACTGGGGTTTTGACTAATACAACCATTCCAATTTTAGCTAGCACAACCTATATTTCACCTTCAATATTTATCAATATAATAGTAGCAATGGATATAAATCATAATCAAAATTCTTAGAGATACCCAACTTGGAACCATACAGGTCCCCTAAATTTGGCCAACCAGAATCCTATCCCCAAGAAACACTCAAAGCTTTATCAAACTATGATTGTATTGGTAAGACCACCTATGAACATTGTTAGGATGTTGCATCACTAGATGCTATTCATAATATTCAAGAAGAATATGTGATGATAATATTGCTGGTGATATCGGTAAAAGAAAAAATGTTGTATTGATATATAACTCTTCTAGATCAAATCATAACTACATGGGTTAGCTTGTTGGTAAAAAATGTATAATAAATTAATGAGCAAGTGGATCCTTTATTTTGATTTATGTAGTTTATAGTTATACAAAAAACATCCTCAAGAAGAGATAGTGGATTTTAACATTAGATTCAATCATATAGGGAGAAGAGTGTCTGAGGATCTTAGACCAAAAAATGAGCAGATAATGTATTATTATCTAAGGGCTTTCAAATCAGATATAGGCATGATGATAATACCATATCACATTTTCACCTTCCCATGGATTTTCCAAGAAGCCTTAAAGGTGGAAAAATACCTTATTGCTATAGGAAGGTTGCCTCCCAAAATAATAATGTCCATATTCCTAGAATTATTCCAAGAATCCAATGCAAGCACATCATACCCCAACACTATTCCTGTAGTAAACCTTCCTAGATGGCCTGGACCACCAACCATCATAGCTTTGCTAGCTCCTCTTGCAATCTCAACTTTTCCTCTAGTCCCTGTAGTACCTACTTTTCCAGCTCCTAATCCTCAACTTGTGGTCCTTCAAGAAATAAAAACTACTATGAAGAACTTAACCAATAAAATCACTTCAATGAAGATAAGGGAAACAAAAAAAAAAATTCAACCAATAAGGTTCCCATAGATAACAAGAGATCAAGCTATCTCAACTAACAAGTATTTAGAGATATCAAGCATAGTTTATGCAAATTAGGAGAATGAGACTTTCACATCCTCATATGAATCAGATTATTGGTGTTTTACGCGTAATTATCCACATGGTGAAATTTTATGTATGATTCATAAACACCATGTGCAAAAGATATCTATTGAGAAAGTAGAAAGAATCCAGAAGAGGTAAATAAATATAATTAGAGAAATGGGCCATAACTTAATTATGTCATAAGTGGAGCAGGTTGTAGTCTTGACTAGATTAGGAAAGAAGTATCTTCAAGTGGATCCCAATTAGCTGAACCTCTTAAAAGTACCTTTACAAACAAAGTATCAAGTTGAAAGTGAGGTTTCCCAAGATTCTACATTTCAAAATCTAGCTCAGAAATAGAGGATGGAATCAAGCAAAAATGTTATTGCACAAAATGAGGTTCAAACTCAAGAACAAGCAAGGGATAATTGAGATATCCCTCTTTAAAAAAGCGTTAAAGAGTGGAATCATACCAAGGATATAGGAACATGTATGATCAACCTTCAAGGGAAAAGGATAAATAATCTGATACAACTATTTTAATATTATGGAAGAAGTGAAGAAGATATCATAAAAAGCAAGCATGTATGATGCATTGTTGCTTCTAGGGCAGATTGACTTATTGGAAGCATCCCTTAAGTTGGTTCAAAATGAGGTCAAATCCCTCCCTTAGTTGAATCTAGCTCAAGCCAGCTCAACACAAGCAACATGAAAGAATATGCTTCCTCCTTTCTATCTATCACTACAAATGGAAGGATTGGTGGTATACAATTGCATAATAGATTCAGGTGCAACTACTATGATACTCAAAGCTATATGTGATATCATGGGGATGGAATATACCATAAGTAGACTAGGAGTACTATAGTTATACGACACCCCATTCAATACTGTGGTGGTGCCTCAAATTATAGTCATGCAGGAAGTGGTTGTAGTAGACTTAGAGTATTATTTAATATGTGTCTTTCAAGGGAGTTCACAACCAAGATAGGAGGGTATTTGTCTTTTGACTACTCACATATGGAGATTTCATACAAAGGTATAAGGATAAAAATATTCAATGAAAAAACTTCTTTCATATTGATAAATTTGAAGAGGACAACAAACATGCTAATAATGCCAAGAGATTGAAGAGCTAGACCTAATGGAAGAATTTCTAGAGGAGCTCCAAACTAAAGATCAATTCTTCTTGAGATATTTTAAGGCTATGATAGAAATAAGAATTGGGACCTATGCAATCATAAATCCTAAAAAGGTTGAGCCCCCCACTTTATCAAAATAGTATTCTCCCATAAATCAGGTTTGGAAGCTCTTCTTTGATGGTGCCAGATGTAAAAATGGGGTTGGAGCAGGTATAATGCTAATCTCATCCACTAGGGCTAAAAAACAAATTAATATAGGTTAACATGGAGTTGCACAAATAATACAGTAGAATATGAGGCACTCTGCTTAGGATTGAGAAAGGCTAAGAAGTTAGGGGTCAAACAACTGTAAATATATGGTGATTTAGAATTTATAGTAAATCAGGTCATATAAAAGTGCATAAGTAAGAAAAAATATCTTAGAGCCTATCGAAACAAAGTGTGGGATTTATTTAAGGCTTTTGAAGCTTTAAATATCAGGATATCCCCAAGGAGCGCATACCCATGCTGATCTATTAGCATTTATGGGAGCCAATTATTGCCCAATAGCCAATGTCATTTAAAAATCAAAGACTAAGGTTGAAAAGACACTTTATGGTAGGTCTTTGAGAATGATGAACAATTGATAGATTTCTTAGTGCATGAGATGAACTATTCAAGTGATCATGCATTAGAATATGAAGAGGATGAGGGGCTGGTTCAACTCAAGAAAAATCATATACCAAAAGGTTTAATAACTCTGGAGAGTCTATTTGATAGTAGTGATCGACCAGTGGGCCACACAATGAAGGTTGATAAGCAAAGTTACCAAGAAATCCCATTGCAACCTGGGAAGATGCTTAATATTGGAGTTCAATATTCAAAATAATAGTTCGGTCAAATTCAATATTTATGTAAATAATTGAATGACATTATAGCACGGACATATGATGACCTCAATGTTTACAAATGGTAAATAATACAACATAATATTGAGCTTGAACCAGATTCAAAACTATTTTGATAGAAGTAGAGGCCTGTCAACCCAAAGATAAAAGCCTGGATGAAGCAAGAACTATTGAAACTCCTCAATGCTAAGATAATTTACCCTATCAAGAATTTTACATGGGTTGCTAACCTAGTACTAGTTAAAAAAAAATCGGGACATCATATTATGCATTGATTTCAAAAATTTGAATAGGACCTCATTGAAAGACCACTATCCCCTTCCTCAGATAGATCAAATACTACATACTGTAGTGGGGGCAAAGAAATTCTCACTACTAGATGGATTTTTAAGCTATAATTAAGTTTGGGCTAGAGATGAAGACCAACATAAAATTGCCTTCACTACTAAATGGGAAACTTTTGCATACCAACAAATGCCTTTTGGCCTATCCAATGTATGGGCCACCTTTCAAAGAGTGATGGATATTGATTTTGGAGAGCTGGTAAATAAAGTAGTAGTCATTTACCTAGATGACATGACTTTATTCCCTCACCAAAGAGAAAAATATGTTGAACACCTCATAATGGTATTTGAACAATGCAGAGAATTTGGAATCTCCTTAAATTTGAAGAAGTCAATATTTGTTGTCCAAGAAGGGAAACTCTTGGGACATGTTATTTTTGAGGTTGGGTTGGTCATTGATCCAGATAGGGTGAAATATCTCTTAGAAATTCCTTTTCCATTGAATATAAAAGCAGTGTAGTCTTTCTTTGGGCAGATAAACTTTATGAGCAAGTTTATTTCAGATTTCACACAAATAGTAAATCATATGACTGAATTACTAAAGAAATATATTAACTTCATATGGATAGACATATGAAAGGATGTATTCAAGAAGATCAAAGAGGCAATTTTCTAGGCACTTGTTCTCATCAATACATATTACTCAAAAGATTTCATCTTGTATGTAGTAGATGAACAAGAAAGTTATATTGTAGTACTTACATAGAAGGGAGAAGATAATGAGGAGAGACCAATTGCTTTTTTTATTCAAATGATGCAAGATCACGAATAACAGTATAATTTAATTAAAAATTAGGTGTATGTAGTCATGAAGTAATTAAATAAATTTAGGGATTTTTATCCTAAAGCAAAACTTTAGTGTATGTGGTCCACCCAGATGTTAGAAAATTTATAATTTAGGGAGAACTGGGTGAAAAAAATTGTAGGATGGGTGTCAAAAATTCAATAGTATGATGTAGATATCCATATGACCAAGCTAGTGAGAGGTAGAGCTTTATGTAAATAATTGGCCAAAAGAGTCAAAATGGATTATATAGCATGTCAAGCACTAGGATTAGTTCAAAAAGATGGATAGTCCTTAGAAAGCTTAGATTGGGTTAAGGAAATCATAAGCTATTTCTATATAGGAAAATGCCCACAAAACTTGAATGCTTCACAAAGAAGAAGGTAAAGGTGATGAGTGCTAAATCATGTATATTTTATGCAAAGTTTAATCTATCTTTTATCTACAAATATATGAAAATGAATGTGTTTTGATGATCGTTATATCTTATTTGCATGACTTATGAGTGAATTTGATTTATAAAATATTAAGTGATATATGCTTATATTTTACACAAATCGTACGAGTTTTTTGTATGTTTTCGGTAGATAAATGTTGCAGGTGTTTTACAAAAAATGTTGCAGTATAACATAGGCTATATGTCAATTATGGACAAACCAGTCATGTGAAAGTACACAGAGAAGTTGTGTGAAAGTGCATTATGGAAAGGTGTTATAGAAAACATCTATAGAAAGGTGTTAAAAAAAATACCTATAGAAAGGTGTTACAAAAAGTACCTACTAAAAGGGTTTACAGAAAGAATGTTGATCGAGTAAACCATCTAATGCACTGGAATTCCACATACGATGATAGTGTAGTAGCATAACGTATATTATACAATCAGTATGATTATTTAATGTGATGGCATTAATATTTGGCATATGATTTAATCCTTGTTGTATAATTTGTAACGTGTCATTAAAAATATATTTTGTTAAGGTTGTTAAGTTGTTAAGATTTGAATGAAACCTTAATTTGTATTTTCCCTAGGGAATAGGAAAAACAATTATCCCATCTTGTCAACAAGTTATTCAATTTTAGGATATTTGTTATGTATACTTGGAAACTATGCCACTTGGATAATTCTAATTGTAATATGTCTGAGGGTAGTTGTTAGTGTGTCTTAATTTTAGAATATATTTGTTATAAAATATTAAAATTCAAATATTTAAGCATTTGAACTGTAACAGATGGCAAAGGAGAATTTTATTATAAACATCCAAGTGATATTATAAAATACAATGTAGAGATCCTTGAAAAATTCTATGGTCGATGGTCTATTGTTTACAATTTACAAGTTACTATTATGAAGACTTGATGTTTGAAGAAGTTCGTCCACATAGTTTGTACGCATGAAGAATTAAAGTTCATCAATAAAGCAACATTTTCTTCCATGATTCCAGCAATGGTATTCTATATTTTGCATGATTTATTTATCTTTGTAAACTTTCTTTTTACTTTCTTGCACAATGAATTAAATAGTATTAGATTAGTAAAATGAAATATTAGCTGTTGAAGTAAAGTAAAGTAGAAAGGAAAAGAGAATTACACTGACCTATAGGAGGTAGGGCCCACTCCGAACAACCAGTCCCTTACTCTCTTTCTCTTGAAATAGATTAGGATTAGTTAGAGAATAAAATTAGTCTTAATATAAATTAAATTACATAATACATAATTATAAATTATTTTAAATAGTTAATGCATTATTACAGTGCACATGGATCAACAACACATCAAATTAGTTTAAGTTATAATTACACTTTTAATGAAGCATTATTTCATTTAATTTGATTTTAGTAAATGGGATAAACATCAAATGATTAATTATTATGGAATAATCTATACGAGATTTTATGTTCTTTAAATCTAACCTGAATTGATACATTAAGTGTATGAGATACAACTTGACATTTTGGCACCATTTTTTGGGAGAATAGTGTCGTAATTTTTAATCAAATATTGGTGGGGTGAGAAGGAGACTTACCTGCATGACTAGCAAGAAGTCTTCATGAAGTTCAAGGTTGGGATAATAGGGTTCCAACAAGTGTCTTCATCTCAATACTTCCAGGTTCCATTTTCTTAGGATCGATTTTACTACTTTCCTAGTTAGCATATTTATTTTCAGTAAATTTATTTTCAAAGCATTGGGTGGTTGTTGTTACTTACTTAGGTTTGGGTTCTTTAACTTGTGAAAACAAGTATTAGGTGCAACAATTTCATACCGAAGTGTTCCTTAAAATCAAGTAGTAACAACAATTTAACCTTTTATTTTAGCATTTTTATTATTAGCATAGTGTGGTTGTTATCTACTTAGATCTAGGTTCTTTAACTTGTAAAAACAAGCAGTAGGTGCGACAAGTTTATACCAAAATATTCATTAAAATTAAATGTTAACAACAACACTTTGCTTTCTCTTATTGCGCTAAAACTAGTTGTGGATTTCATACCTAGTTTTGGTATTAGTAAGAATTGTTTTAGAATAGTAATTTTAATTTCCCTTATTGTGCTAAACTTGGATATGGATTTTAGACCTGGTTTTAGTGGTAGTAAGAATTATTTTAGACTAGTAATTTTACTTTCCTTTTCTATGTTAATATTGGTTGTGAATTTCAAACTTGGTCTTAATAATAGTAAGACTATTCTGCTTAAAATTTATTTTTTGAAAATTACATTTTAAAACTAGAAACAAAAATAAAAAGAAAAGAAAAGAAAAAAAAAGAATTAAAAGTTGCTAAATGGTAAAGTGTTATTTTCAGTCTACATTAATAGACCTCATAAAACTATTTATAGAACAATAAATCAACCTACTTTTTGTACAAATGCATAGGTCATCTGGAAAATAGTGGGACTATATGTGGGAGCACCTTGATCTCATTAGGAAAAGAACACAAGAATTGAGAAACATTGAGAGGATTGATATAATTAATGCCCTAGGGCCAGATTATAATTCCCCTTATATTTATCTTATGAGGAGTTGTGAACGTTGGCTAAGAGATAGGAGAGAGATTGTAAATTCAACTACATATCCTTGGGGGTATATCTTTTGCGTGTTATGACATGTATCCTTGACACTTTTCATGTTCTCATATAGGCCTCATGCCTATATATTGTTACTTGTTTTTGTATCAATACGTCTCATCTCTTTCATTCCCAACATGTGCTAGGAATGAAAGATACAAGATGTATAGATACAAAAATAAGTTACAATATATAGGCATTAGGCCTAAATGAGAACATGAAAACTGTCAAGGACACATGTCATAACATGCAAAAGATAAAGTACACATTAATTATAACACTCCCTTGCTATCCCCAAATTCCTAGCAGACATAGAAAATAGAGAAGTGAATATAGAATACAATAAATATATAACAAATCTCCTAGAATCATACACTTTAGAGAATTATGCCACGATTTACGTTACAAATTATAATTTGAAAGTCCTATCTCAAATCAAAGACAAGTTTTTATTATTCAATTGATTTATCTTATGAAATAAGATATTGAATTTTTGGAGGAATATTACATGAATCCTGAATAATTATACCCATTTAATGATATCCATAAACTGTTTAAGGAGGAGTGAATAATTTTTTTTCGTTTATGAGTAGACCTAGAGATTCAAAAGGGAGATTCATTAAAATCTACAAAGAAGAAAAATAAGAAATGCCTGATATTACTAGATTCAAAGAAACTGATATTGTGGTAATTAAGGATTCACTAAAAGAGCATGTTGAGCTACCATTAACTCTACTAGATCAAAACCCTGAGTCATTTTTATTACCAAAACTTGAACTTGATAATTATATAGATCCTTTGACTATATTTTTTTAACCTAAACCAAGTCCAATATTAGAATTCACCCAATCAATCATGGATGATCATAATAGCAAACATGGGGAAGTAGATGGAAATGCAAAGAGGTATAGGCAAAGGAATGATGATCATGGAGAAGTAGAAAATCAAAGAAGGCAAAGAAAAACATTTACCTTTCCAATATCTTCTCCAATAGATAGGCTAACAAGAGAACCAAAACCTATCTCTGTTGCTATTTTACCTACTTTCCATGGGAAACTACATGAATACCCTAACACATTTCTTTTTGAGTTTGAAGTGGTGTGTAAAGCCTATTTTTATACCATTTATGAACAAAAACTAAGACTATTTCCCTCTACCCTTAAGGATGCAGCTTTAATATGGTTCATGGGTTTAGGAAAAAGTGTTTGCAACTGATAGGATGGAGATCATGGATTAAAAGATCTATTCCTTGAAAGATATCAAGATTAATATAGAGTTAGAGATAAGAAATATGAGCTATTTTGCATGAACCAACGATAAGAAGAATACCTTGAGGATTATCTTGAAATATTTTGATTTATAGGATCTAGAGTGAATATTTATTTAGATGAAGAAGTCTCAAAAGAAATATTTTTAAAAGGATTAAAAGAAGACATCCTTGATGTTCTAAACCTTATGGCTAAAGGGGATATTCATATAATAGCATTTGAAGATATTGTGAATCTTTGCAAAATTTATTTAATGAATAAGCCTCTTAGGAACAATAACTACTCATCCACAAGGGGAGGAGTTACAAGATTAGAAATTGGTAATATGTTGGAAGCTTAAAAACTAATTTTTTAACTACATTAACTACATATGTCGACCTCATGGATAAGAAACCAAAAGAACAAGATATTAAGGAAATATACTGTCATAGATATAGGAAAAGATACAACTTGAGGGAATGCCCTCTCAACATCACAAATATTTCCAATATTTTTTCTTTTTGCAAAATCTGTGACAAAAATCACAATACTGAAAACTATAAGTATATTTTAGCTGTGAAATCTGCTATAAAATATCCTGAATTTGAAGAGGCATATATTTTTTATAGATCAAATACAAAATGGCCCATTCAATGGTCCATATAATTGGTCAAATTCCAACTATTCCAACCAAGAAAGACCCAACCAGTGGTCAAATGCATCAAATTGGGTAAATTAAAACCCATACCCAAATAACCAAGACTAGAATATACCTCCATGGGCCCAATTTATGGCCAATGCATATGGAAGTCCACCTCCATGGACTCAAGGAATTTTAGGTTAGAATATGCCTAGCTGGAATATGAATGGCCAATATAATCAAGGAGGACCTAGATGGTCTCAAAATCCACCCCAACAATAGAATTTCCAAAATCATTTTAGGGGATAAGCCCCTCAAAATAGACTTCTTTCATCTCCAAACAATATGAACAACCCTCCTAAGCAACCACCTTTACCAGCTTAAGCAGTTCCCAATCCTAATAATAAAAAGAATGTTCAACAGGTCTATGGAACAAATGAGACATGTTCAATATATGTGGTACCTTACCAAAATATCCATTTGAGGTCTAGAAAAGTGTTGGAAAATAATGTAACTCTCATAGAAGTTGAAGAACCTATCCAAGAATTGTTCAAAAAATAGACAAAAATGGAAAAGAAATAGAAACTTCACCAAAAAATATTCCATGCAAACAAAAATAAATCTAAACCCCTCAAAGGAAATAAATAGAAATTCCATTTCTTGAAAGACTGACAATACCTAAAGAACCCTCTAAACCAACTTTCAATTTCCTTCAAGAATTAGAGAATGTTACCATTAAAATTCCTCTATTACAATCTATCAAGGATATTACTATCCATTCTAAATTTATAAAGAATGTGTGCATATCCAATTCAGGATTATAAAAGAAGAATGAATCTTAAACCATACAAGTTATTGGACAATTATCATAGATAATGACCGAAGGTAGGTTACTGCCAAAGTATAGATATCTTGGAATACATATTGGTGATACAACCTTGCATAATGTATTAATATATTTAGGGGCTGCCATCAACATCATGACCAAAGAAACAATAAAATATTTAGGGGAATACAAATTACAACCAACCTCTATAGTGCTTCAACTTGCAGATAGATCTACTATCAAACCAAAAGAAAAATTAGAAGACATCATAGTTTTTGTAAGCTCATGGGAGTATCTTGTAGACTTCGTAGCCTAAGAATAATATATGGGAACATGTTGGAGAAAAATACACCTTTGGTTACTTTTGCGCTCAAGACTTTACCAATATTGAAAGACCAGGTCAAAAAAAAATCTACCTAGTTCAATATCCAGAGGAGGCTGGTTCCTTTGATTATTTTTGGGAAAAGGGAGAGAGATAAAATGCATAAAGAAAGGAAAATATAACTATGGATAGAGGATTAAAATGGTATAGATTAAGCAACAACAACCACTATCACAACCTTTTCCAAAGAAGCATAATAGAACCAAAACATAGAAACTTAAACCCCTGGTGAATACCTTATGATAATATAGCCCTATTTACGAAGTTAAATTGCAGATCTTGATAGAATATTAATGCAGGAATTTAGATTAAGAATTGATGAAGGTTACATTCAAACTAGATTTAATTATTAATAGACAACACATACATACTTCATTTCACAACACTGATGAGCCAAGAACCAGAATGTAGATCTTTATTTAGCTTTCAGAAGTATGTATACATAGCCTTGTAAACGCCTAAGAGCTGACCATTTGCTTGGATCTCTCATTCTATATATAATATTTTTTACATAACAAAAAACTGAAAGTTATTACAACAGTATACCCATAGGCTCATTCTGGTACAGAAGAAATTTGAGTGATGGAGTAATGAAACTTCTAACTGAAATAAGTTGAGATATTCTTGTTACATCAATATTTTTTTGATCTCTCAGACTTCGTGGTCTACGTGGCTCTCAAAATATCATGCCATATTGACTTTTGGCCTTTGCTTGGTCCTTGGCCTTCAAAATATCACACCATCATGGCTTTTGGCCTTTTCTTGGTCCTTGGCCTTCAAAATGTCATGTCATCATGACTTTTGGCCTATGCTTGGTCCTTGACCTTCAAAATGTTGCACCATCACAACGTTTGGCCTCGGCTTGATCTTTGGCCTTCAAAATATTGTGCCATCACAAATTTTGGCCTCTTCTTGGTCCTTGGACTTCAAAATGTCATGCCACCATAACTTTTGGCCTTTGCTCTGTCCTTGGCCTTCAAAATATCGTACCATTATGACTTTTGGCCTCTATTGGGTCCTTGGCCTTCAAAATATCATGCTATCATGAATTTTGGCCTCTGCTTGATCTTTGGCCTTCAGAATATCATGCCATAGTGACTTTTGGTATTTTCTTGGTCTTTGGCCTTCAAAATGTTGCACCATCATGAATTTTGACCTCTTCTTGGTCCTTGGACTTCAAAATATTACGCAATTGTGACTTTTGACCTCTACTTAGTCCTTGGCCTTCAAAATATCATACCATCACAACTTTTGGCCTCTTCTTGGTCCTTGGCCTTCAGAATATCGTGCCATTGTGACTTTTGATCTCTAAACTTGGTATCTAGAGGAGATTATTCCTTCTTTCCCTAGATGTGATCATTTTGACCAAAATTCTTGGTGCTTCCTAGGGTAATTCTGTCAGCTAAATTTTATAACCTAGAGCCTTTATCCATTGGGGAATGAAGTCAAAAAAAGAAAATAATAATAAAAATAAGGTAAATAAGGGGAAAGATACCAAGTAGACAAATAAAATAAACAAAAAATTTCTTTGAGACGATCATTCATCTAGGGTACTTCACCAGAATTCCCTGTTTCCTTTTTCCCTGAAGGTGGTGCACTGTTGGATGAGGTCTTCTTGGCTTTTATTTGTTTTTCCTTTTCTTGCTTGATATTTTATAGAACAACCTCATTATAGGTAGTGCAGGCCTTCTTCTAGGTATCTTCGTCTGTATCTGCCTTTTCCTTGAAGGTGACATACAAATATTCCAGCTCTTCGACCTTGTCATATGATAGAGATTTTTCTTTTAAAATTAGTTCATGTAAACAAGCATTCATATGTGTGATATCCTAAGCCATAGTGAATATTGAATCTTCTTGAACTGGATCTTCCCAACTGTCAATCTCAGATTCATCTTCCAAGAAAATTTTCTAAGAGGCTTTCAACTCATCTTTTGCCAGGAGTTTTGAATTTTTATCCTAGAAGCTAGGCATACCATAATTTTTAGCTATACCCACATGTTTGATAATTTCTTTAACATCCTTCTTCAACTCATGCATTATCCTTGCACATTTCCTTATCAACTTGTGTCTTTTAAAGAAATTTGGGACAACCAACTTGGATTGAGACCAATTTGCATCATGAGCTATGTACCCTTCTATCACTTGAGTGCTATCCGCTAGGACCTGAATTTTATTAGCGACTAACACCCTTGTTTCCAAGAGCTTGATTGATGCATCAAACTCATCTTCCACCTGGTCCAGCGTACCTTTGATTTTGAGTAGGTACGCAAACATGGGTATAGCCCTCAGGATTATCTGGATAACCTTTTCGAGCATCTCCTTCCAGACTATTTTTGCTTTCTCTTTGGTCAGTCTGTTGGTCTTACCTACACTGTCAGATAGTTGCTTATTTAGATCTTCAACTTGCTACTGCAGCACTTGAATATGTTATTCAGCCTTTTATTCCCTCTCTCTGTAAGGGGCGACCTCATTGAACCTCTCGTCCCATTTCTTGGCTTCATTTTTCAAATCCCTCTCTGTGGTTTTCTGCTAATGGAGGGCTTTTGCTAAACGCTTTCTTGACTGCTCTACTCGAAGAATTTTTTCTTTATAATTCTATGTTTAGATAAATTATCCCTATATGAGTCTGAGCCTTGTTCCACTCATCATCCATGGGCAGCTGAGTCATATATTCCTAAGTCACCTCGACCTAGTTGTCCTCCAGAGTCATTTTATTTTCTGGCTTCTGCACCAGTAGGGTCATCTTCAGCGTGGACCGCTGCATGCTGATGGGATCTAATATTTCTCCTTCTCATATGTGGGATACATATATAGATATTTGTGAGGTCCACGAATTCAACCATATGGTAAAATTGATGTTGGATTTCTTGAATTTCTTGAATTTTGCAATAGTAGGGTTGTTTGCAGGGGAAGCAACATGCATGGCTTGGAATTTTAGTAGGTTGGCAGATAAGGGGAAATGAGTGGTGGCTAAGGAGGATTCCATACTTAATTATCTATAAGGGGACCCTTCATGAGTAGGGAGATATACTGGTGGAGTTCTCTGCATTGATGGATTAGTTGGTGGAGTTTGTTGAGTGGATGGGGGGTTTGATGAGGAGGTGATGGAGGAGGTTGATCGAAATATGATGGGTTACCCTATATTTCATAAAGGGAGGGGAATTTCTCTAGGAATGAGAAGAAGAAGAAGAAGGATTATCAAGGTTAATGGGAGACATACCTGAGGTATTTGGCGGAGTGACATCCCCAGTCCCCTGTGACTTCTTGATATAAATTTCTATAATTTGCTTTAGGTTGACTCGTAGACACTGATTGCTACTTTGGTCAGGGTTTGCTCCTCTTCAGGGGTTTTATTTTGAGGGAAATATTAAGTTTCTTTGATCATTTTGTCATCAATCCTCTATTTCCCAGAAGCTTTTTCTATATTATGTCATGTTTCCTCTTTATTCTCCATCTCCTCGCGCTCTTCTAATTTTGTGCGCTCCTCAGACTCTTCATCTTGTTCTGATTCTTCATATTCTGACTCTTCCAAGGATGTTTCTATTCTTATCTTTTTCTGGAGTCATCCCTTCTTCAACTCTACTTTTATTTTCCTATGTTAGAGCTAAGCACTATCATCTAAATTTGTGTTTGATCCCGAATGGGGGATGAATTCTTGACGTATTTTCTTTGGGTTTTCTATTTGTTCAGCTGCTATTTCTTTCCCCTTATCTTATTCTGTGTTACCTTCAACTTTCTGATGGGAATGCCATCAATTCCTATGGGAACCTTATCCGCTAGAGTTTTGGACCATTCATCATGACTTGCATCATACTTTATGGAGAATTCTATGTCCATATTCAAATAATATTTGGTGAATGTTTGAATGTGGCACCTCATTTACCACTATGCTAATATTTTAGCATGATCCCAGTATTTTCCTCTTTTCTTCATCCTTTTGATGCTTTTTTCAGTGAGCTTGTGCTCTGGGTTTGAACCAAGGCTCCAATATAACAAGTTCTCACAGAAATCGTGCCATGGAGGGAGTGGCTACATCCTCTTGACATGCCATTCTAACTGTAGCACCCTAAAATTGGCACAGTTAAACCTTAGTAAAAAGATAAAAATTTGAATTTTAACCCAAAACCGCCCGTTAACCGCCCGTTACCCGCTCCCCTTGTTTTTCGTGCCATTTTTAGGATTTGTTTTGACCGTTGGATGATATCATCGTCGATCAGATGAAATCATCCCAGATCTGACGAATTCGTCCCAAATTGGGATGATCTCCAACCTCCTAACCTCTCCCTAATCCTATATAAACTAGGATTTTCTCAGTTTATCCCCCTGAACCCCCTGGCTGACTGATTTCCCTACAAATTTAGTTCCTTGTGCATTAGAACATCCTCGCACCATCGTTTGCATTCTGTATTTCAAGTTTTCTTGTAGGAATTTTACTATTTTTTAGCCAAAGCAAGCTCGGATCGTCGAAGGCGATTCCAGATGATTTCGGACGATCCTATCGAGGATCGATGATGATCTCGTATGATTGGAGGTGATCCTGACTATAGTCCATATTGGGGGCAATCAGAGCCCGAAGTTTGCATTTTTTTTATCTTTTCTCTTCATTTTCTTATGCATTAACTTGGTTTATTTTATTTCTGCATCCTGGAGTTCACCTCATTTAGTATAGATGCATGCTAAAGTTAAAATAAATTATTAAGATGGAGTTCACCTCATTTAGTTAGATCGATGATGATCTCATCTGATCTCAGATGACCGACTAAGATCTGAGATGATTCTGTGACATTTCAGATGATTACGTATGATTTGAGATGATTTGGACTTCTACAAAACTCAGAATCTACATCAGACATCCGAAATCAGGTATATTCTATCTCATTTAGCATATTTTCTGTGTTTAGCACTTATTTATGTTCTTTGTATTCATATAAATCAGCATTGGCATATAGAATAGCTTAGATTCATCTTGGCCAAACCTAGGAATTGAATGATTAAAGCACAAAATGAACACATCAAACCTACTCTCAACCTAGGCGTGGAAACGCCACTCAAAAGTTTCCTGGTGAACCCACCATCCATCGAAAATTCACCCTTATACCCCTCCCCGAGAGGCGCGACCTTCAAAGGGCCTCTCGGTCCGAGGTATTGTCCCATCCTTCTCGCATTCCCCTTTCGGGCGTGGATCCTATAGCCTGAAGGTAAGGATGCAAAAAATTTGGAGCGATACATTTTGGTGAACCCGACGTGAAAACTAAAAACCTTTTGAAAACAATCCAAAAAAAATAATAATAAAAATAATAAAGAAAAACAAAAATATAAATGCATTTAGAATCATCAGACAAACAATTAAAGATTGCATATCATATTTAGATGGTAGATTATAATAAAAGACGAGTTGTCACCATTAATGTTGAAAATCAATTAACAACCATAGAGATTACTTTTGTACTTAGAGTACCTCAAACAAATAGGGTTCAACCTTTGTGGGACGAACTTGATAGGAGATTGGGTATCATTGAATCTAGATCAACCGAACTTAGGCAAATCAAGAGGTTTGTCCTAGATAGAATCCTGGATCCTGATCAAGTGACTTTGTACCATGAACTTCAGAGAGCTTGCCATAGGTGGTTAGCAGATAAAAGAGCACTTGTGTCTTTCGAGTTGTACACCTTTGAGGAATACCTTGAGAACGCAGTTGTGGTACATAAATTTCTATCTCGTATAGAGGATCAAGAGGTCGTTCTTACGGATAGAAAAATATGGAATAGAGTTCCTAGAGCTGTGTTATATCGAGAGTATTGCCATGAAATCTATTTTTACAAGTTCGAGTATGAAGCAGATAATATCACCATAGCACACTTTGTCAAATTCTTGAAAAACAATTTCCAATTTGAAGAGGAGCATTTCATGACTCCCGATGAACTTGATCCCATCAATGACATCCATAAACTATTTATAGAAAATTAAGTCATTCTTTTATTATTATTTCTTGCATTTAGTATATTGTTTGTTGTCTTTATAATATTATCATAAAAACATAAAATCACAAAAAAAAAAACAAAACAAAAATATAACAAAAAGTTAAAACGTTTTCTTTTAAGTATTATAGTAGGTATATAATTAAAATATATACCTCCCAAACTTGTTGCAAATATATATATATATATATATATATATATATATATATATATATATATATATATATATTTGCTAAAATCTAAGTTTAAGCATAATGACTAGACTCAGGAATGGAAAACAGACTGAAGTAGAAGAAGATTGGTTAGGAAAACCAGTAAATAAACCAGATGTCCTTCTTGAAGACCCAATTCAGGAAGAAGGAACCCTAGACCAACAAGAAGAAGAGTTTGCTGAAGGAAATGAACAAAGAGAAACTGTTAGAGAGGAAGGATCCTCATCCCCTAAAATATCTCCGGAAGGAGTTGTTACTTTTGAGAACATGGAACATTTCTGGAAGTTCCTCAATACTAATATTGGCACTCTTAATAGAGCAATCCATATGGACAAGGATCAAATTAGTGACACTCAAGCAACCCTAGAAGAAATATATCACACACGCACTAATCCCTTGTCCTTCGTTGATCAAGAAAGTGATCAAGCTGGACCATCCAATTTAGATATGGCCGCTATAATCCAGAACATGCAACAACAACAGGTTACCCAACCACCTAGAGTGCCTGTTACCAAGCCTAGGGTTATTCCCACACAAAAGAAACCTTCATTCATTGCTCTATTTCGCCAAGTTATTGATCAACATACCTCAAATCAACAAAAGCCCAAAACAAAACCAAACACCAATTTCCAACAATCTGGGATACAACATAATGCTACTACAAATCTTCTTCATAATACTCTCCCTACCAACCATTTGCATAATAGCAATATAGCATCCAATCCTTACGTCACGCCATCATACGCTCATAAATCCCATACTCAGGTACCACCGAACCAATATGGTGGACAAACTAGTAATCTGGAAGCCATGGTGAAACAGTTAGTCTCCCGCATGGACCAGGATAGATCCCTACCGTCCCTCGTACAATTATCGAGAGATGTGTAGTCAGCCTTTAGATCCTATAGTTGTAGCACAACCATATCCTAAACACTTTCCTATGCCTGTCCTACCTATATACAAAGGAACCGAAGATCCCATAGAGCATCTTCGTATGTTTAGGATAGCTTGTCATGATATATCACATGATGACTTGTTATTACTAAAAATGTTCCCAAAAAGTTTAGGAGGAATGGCATTGGAGTGGTATTATCAACTACCCACTCATTCTTTGAGGAATTTCGAAGAAACCGCCGAGTCTTTTGTTCATCAATTTAGTGCCTACATCGAAAGGCATGTAACCATCAAATATTTGTACAACTTAAAACAAGACAAAGATGAATGTTTTGCTGATTTCCTAGCTCGGTGGAGACAGTTGATAGGAAAATTACACTTTGTGTTACCTTATCGGGAAATGTTGGATATCTTTATCAATAATTTGCAAGAACAACTATCCTATGAGTTATCAACCGCTACCTTGACCACCTTCGATCAGGCTATAGACTTAGCCCGAAGAGTGGAAGATGCTCTCATTAGGAGAGGACAGCTTAAAAAGAAAGATGATGAGAAAACATCCAGAAATCAATATAAAAATAAACAAGTTGTGGGTGATGGAGTCACCGATAGCAGAAACGTTGCCAATGTTAATACTACAAAAACAATGGAGAAGTTTATATTGAAACCTCCTGATAAACCACCTCGAGAATTTACTAGGTTAAATCAACCTCTATCAACCATTCTCCCGCAATTACTAGCACGAGGTTTGATCCAATTACCAAATATCCGGGAACCTGATCCAACTATACCCGGATACAGAGCTGATTTACACTGTGATTTCCATAGAGGACCTGGACACGCTACCAACGCTTGTAAAATATTAAAACATAAAATACAAGACCTGATTGATAACAATGAGATGGAGGTACAAGCCTTCCAACCTAAACAAAATCCTCCTAATAATGCTCAAAAGAACATCCCCCAAAATCAGAATCAGAATGCCAATCAATCATTGGACATATTTCAACATCCTTTACCAAAGCATGGTAAAGAAGTGGCTAATCAAATTGAGCATCATAATGTTCCCCCTCCTACCCGATATGTAGGAACTATTAGTGGGCATTCACCTACTCATGATGTGGAAGTATTTGACACAACTTTATCCATGGTTACGACCAGACCTCTATATAACACTCAGACACCTGATCTTAGTGATGTAGAATATGAGACTGAAAGTGACATGGAAATCACCTCAAATCAATCGAATAGCTCTGAAGATGAATCAGATCCTATTCAACCTATCACAAGTTCTATGGTTCCAGAAGAACCATTTCCAAGAAGAGTCACTACTAGACCATCTTCTCACCAATTACTTTCTAATGAACAAGCCATAAATGCTAGACCAAGACCCATTCATCATCCAAAAAAATATTGTCGGTACCATCGTAGTCTGTTACTCGACAATTGGCTCAATATTCTCAACAAGATCAAACTCAGAATGATGGATCAGCTCCATTTGTTTTGAAAGTTCCTAATAAATGGAATCATGCACCTAATGTTCAACCTAAACCTCCTTATAATATTAATGAACAATTATCAAATACTACAGCTAGAATTTCCCTCTTAGACCTTTTAAGATCTTCTCCTACACATAGGGATGAGTTAATGCTCACATTAAGCCAAATGATGGTACCACAAAATATTCAACCTGAAGCCATGACCAATACTATCATAACTCGTGAAGTCGATTGTATTGACTTTCGGGATAGAGATATACCTCAACATAGTTTACATAAGGATAACCCCTTATATATTACTGCCCTAATTGGAGATGTAGCAGTTAAACGAGTCTTGATTGATAATGGTTCATCTTTAAACATTTGCACTTTTGACTTCTACCAAATATTTGGGTTTAGAAGTGATGAAATGAAAAGAACTGATATGATCATAAAAGCCTTCAATGATGAAACACAAGAAACGTGTGGAGTTATTACTATACCATTGCAAGTTGGTCCTAGAACCTTAGACATGACCGTGTTTATTGTACATTGCCCTGCATCGTACAATATACTCTTGGGTCACCCTTGGATCAATGCGATGCGAGTCGTTCCCTCAACTTTACATCAATGTGTTAAATTCGAATTTAAAAATCAGTTGGTTACCATTCATGGTGATCCTAGACCCTTTGATATGTGTGCTTTGGCAGAACCTGTTGGAGTTCAATTTTGCCCTGCTCTATCATCCACACATCCTAATTCTAATCATCCATCTAAACGTGTGAAACACACACCCATAACATCATCTACTTTTTCTCCATCAACTCCACCTCTACATATAGTTCAACCATCCTCTAAACAAACCACATTAGGACCTCAAAAGGATCCTAAACCCACAACCAATGCTTCTTGTTTTACTCCTATAACTTCCATACCTATAGACCCATCCATCGACATCTATATAACGTCTACACCTACCAGAGGCATAGTTTTCGCATCCAAAGATGTAGGAAATGTTCCTTCTACCTCTTACGCTCTTACTGATGAGCTCTTACCCGATTTATCTAAAATTCTTATATAAAAAAAAACAAACATTGCTATGCAAGATTCCCTTATCTTAAATAAATTGTCCACCCTCTCCTCGTACCTTGGGCCTCCCATAGCCTATGGGAAGTATTTACCAGGTCGGGAGTTGTGCTTTTATTTATAAGGGATATGATTGGGGAAGAATACCTAGAAACATCAAGACACATTATGATGGATATGCTCGATGTTATTTTGCTAATGAGTATATTAAAGCTAAGCCTATAATGCTTAAATTGGGATATAAAGGGAAAGGTTTGGGACCTTCCCAAAATGGTATGAAAGAACCTTTTGAGGTAGAACCATGGCCTGCCCGATGTGGTGTGGGCCTATTTCCTAGTAAAGGTCAGCCCTTCCCATTTGAGGATGATGACCATCTCATATCTTACCAAGATTATTTGGATGAACGTGATCCTTTGCATTTAATAAATAAGCCATTTACATGTAATATGCTATCCATAGCTTACCCTCAGATGATCGCTGAATCCGACGATGAGTTGGAGGGAGATATTTTCCATGATGTCTCCGTTGAGGAATTATTACATAACGGATTTTATTTCGATGGCTCTATACCTAGTATAGCCCAGCTTGAGGCCACGACTCCTCAAGACGAATTATCCAAGCTAACCTTGGAAGAATTACAAGAATTGGGCGTTTCACCCGCCCCACCTAATTTTGAGAGAGATCTACACATGGAAGTAGAGAATGTCATAAAAATTAACATTGGAACCAATGATAACCCTCACATAATCAACATTGGATCAGAATTAAGTCAAGAAAAACAAGATAAATACATTGCATTTCTTAAATAATATGAAGACATTTTTGCTTGGACATATGAAGATATGCCAGGATTAGACCCTTCTGTAGTTATGCATCACCTAGTAGTCCATCCAGATGCTAAACCTGTTAAACAGAAACTTAGAAAAATGCATCCTAAAGTGGCCTTACTAGTCAAAGGGGAATTAGAAAAACTCTTGAAGGTTATTTTTATACAAGCCATTGATTATGTTGAATGGATCTCGAATGTAGTTCCAGTAACTAAGAAAGAAGCTACCAAAGTTAGGGTTTGCACAGACTTTAGAGATATTAATGTTGCATGCCCTAAAGATGATTTTCCTCTTCCCAACATGGATCAGATCATTGATTTTACTCGCTGGGAGTGGAATGATATCCTTAATGGATGGATTTTTTGGTTATAATCAGATCAGGATAGCTCCTGAAGATCAGGCTAAAACAACCTTTATTACCCCTTGGGGGACCTTTTGTTGGAAAGTGATGCCATTCGGTTTGAAGAATGCAGGTGCAACTTATCAACGAGCCATGACTTATATCTTTCATGATATGATGCATGATATTCTACATGATTATGTAGATGATATTATAGCTCATTCCATCAAAGAAGATGATCATTTAGATGACTTGAGAAAAGTCTTTGATCGGTTAAGGGAATATCTTATCCGACTGAATCCAACTAAATGTATATTCGAAGTTAAGTCCGGTAAATTATTAGGGGTTATAGTTTCTTTACGTGGCATCAAAATTGACCCTCTCAAGATCATGGCTATCACTGATATGCCCGCACCCACAAATATATCTGAATTACGAAGTCTACAAGGTAAACTTCAAGCTATTCGTCGCTTTGTCGATAAGTTGGCAGACAAAACAGGACCCTTTCTTAAGCTTCTTAAGAAAGATGTCTCTTTTCATTGGGATGACGAATGTCAGGAAGCATTTGACCTCCTCAAACAATATCTCCTTAACCCTCCTATGCTTTCACCACCTAGATCTGATCGCCCATTTATCTTGTACATTTCTGCTTCAGATTTTGCCTTAGGAGCTATGTTAGCTCAACTTGACGATGAGAAGAAAGAACATGCTAATTATTACATTAGCCGAACCTTAATCAGTTATGAAACTCGCTATACAGTATTAGAGAAGTTATGTCTAGCAGTCATATTTTCTACATAAAAATTATGCCATTATATGCTCAGTCAAAAAATGTATGTTATTGCTAAATTCGATCCTTTGCGGTATCTCATGAGTCACCCGTACTTATCTGGTCGCACCGCAAAGTGGGTTCTTGCGCTAAGCGAGTTTGAACTCATGTTTATAGGATAAAAGTCTGTTAAAGGTCAAATCATAGCAGATCAATTAGCTGCTGCACCCTTAGAGTCTACCCATCCCCTCATCATTGAGTTTCTCGATGAATGCCTTAAACTAGAGGCAGACCATCCTGAGCAATGGTCCCTATACTTTGACGGAGCCCGATGCATGAGTGGGGCTGGTGCAGGTATTATTTTAATATCTCCATAGAAACATCTTATACCTCTGTCCTTTAAATTAATGTTTGCTTGCACTAATAACACTGCTGAATATGAGGCTCTAATCCTTGGATTACGAGCTACCTTGGCACTGAAAATTAAAAATTTATTAGTTTTTGGTGACTCTCAACTTGTCATAAATCAAATCAATGATGTTTATCAGACTAGAGATGATAAATTACGTCCATATAAAGCATATGTCTTACAATTATTATCTTTATTTGATCAAGTTACCTTGGAAGCTATTCCTCGAACTAGCAACCGTGCGGCTGACGCTATGGCTGCAATTGCATCTCTTTTGCCCTTGGAGTTAGATGACGAATATGCTACCATCATTATTCATCGACTCTAGGAACCCGCTTCAAATAAATCATGCTTAGAACCTTTGGATGTGTTTCTAATCAATGAAACTACTCCTGAACCTTGGTACACTGATATATTTAATTTTCTTCAAAATGGGACCTTCCCTGAAGGTTGTAATAGCAACCAACGTCGGTTATTACGTAGACGAGCAAGTCGCTTCGTAATTATTGGTAATACCTTGTATAGGAGATCTTTTGAAGGCATCCTATTGAGATGTTTGACTCTAGAAGAATCTCGATCAGCTTTGAGTGAAGCCCACGATGGATCTTGTGGGGGACATTTTAGTGGTAGCGCCATTGCTAAGAAGCTCCTTAGGATAGGATATTTTTGGCCTACCATGGAGAATGATGCACATGATTATGTGCGCCATTGCGACAAGTGCCAAAAACATGCTGACCTTGTCCATGCGCCCGCACAAGAGCTGCAGGCTATTTCATCTCCTTGGCCCTTTTCAAAATGGGGCTTAGACATCATTGGAAAAATCAACCCTGTGTCATCTGATGGACACAAATTTATCATAACTGCTATCGAGTATTTCATGAAGTGGGTTGAAGCTATGCCCTTAGCTTCTTGCACTTGGAACCCAAGTCTCCAAATTTATTTTTAATCAAATTATTTGTAGGTTCGAAATTCCTGCAAATCTCATCTCAGATAATGGAACTTGTTTCAAAAATAAAGATGTCAAGAAATTATGTCAAAAATATAAAATTCAACATCGTTGGTCCACTCCCTATTATCCTCAAGGTAATGGCCAAGCAGAAGCATCTAATAAAACATTAATCAAAATCCTCAAAATACTGGTCAATAAATCTGGCCGAGATTGGCACATTCAACTATATCCTGCTCTGTGGGCTTATCGAACTAGCGTTCGCACTCCCACGGGCACTTCACCTTTTGTTTTGGTTTATGGCGCTGAAGCTGTTTTTCCCTTTGAATTAGAAGTTCCTTCTTTGGCTCTACTACTTCAAGATACTGAAGTAGGAGATGAATATCGTGCTGGCAGACTTAGTCAGCTGGAACTCCTAGATGAGAAGCGCATCAATGCTTTGGAACATCTTCGAGCCTACCAAAACAAGCTCAAGCGAGCATACCTCAAGAAAGTTCATCATCGATCCTTTGAGATCGGCGACCTTGTCTTGAAAGAAAATAAAAAAAATACTAATGCAACTAAAGACCTTAAAGGTAAATTTGAGCCCAACTGGCTTGGACCGTATATCATCACTGCTAAATTTGGATCGGGAGCATACCGATTGGCTACATTAGATGGTAAAGATCTTAAAGAACCTATGAACATTATGCATCTTAAGCGCTATTATGCATAAAATCTGGTCATTTCATCATTGTATATATTATTATTTTGCATATTGTTTCATTTTAGTCATCCATATAAAAATTTCAAAAATAGTAATAGTATTTATTCTTTCCATTCATAAATTAAAATCAAAATATAAAAACTTCAAAATCATCAAAATCTTCAAAAACATCTTTTATTTTCGCACTTGTCAATTCTTGCAGTATTGCAGTTATAT
This sequence comes from Wollemia nobilis, assembly GCA_028583015.1. NCBI lineage: Eukaryota > Viridiplantae > Streptophyta > Pinopsida > Araucariales > Araucariaceae > Wollemia > Wollemia nobilis. The sequence continues at coordinate 2,725,626 of JAQPPZ010017010.1, read as the reverse complement.
TTTCAATTATTTTGGATAAATTAGCATTTATTTGGAATCCCGCACTTTCACACTCACATGAATAAATATCTTGATTTTATTTGGTATGATTATTAATCTCTCTTATATCAAAGTCCACATTTGAATTAAATAAAGTTTTTGAGCATAGAGAACTGATCTTGTTATTTACTTGAACCAAGCATATCTTTTCACATTAAAATGATTTCATTGCAAATTCGATATGATGCTACATAGTAGAAATGGTTTCTTGAGCGAAAAGTTTCCCCTGCTATCCTATCATGCACATGGTCTAGAATCTTTGAGAATTGACAAAAGGACAAGCTCACCCCTACCCAGAATAAAAATCCCTTGCTCTACAACCAATCCGAGCAAGTATCCCTAGTATAGGAAGAAAAAGAAAAGTCAAAGAAAATGAGAAAAAGAAAAATATCATTTTGTACCATCGCAGCAATATTTCAGCATTATCTCAATTTCACGCAAAAATACAAAAAAAAAAAAAAAAGAAAAAGCAAAAGCAAAAAGCAATAAAATCCCTTTCCCTACCCCTTGAAAAGAAAAGAAGGGTGAATGAGCTTGAATCCCTGGAATTCTCAATTATTCGAAAACTGTGAGGTAAGCCCCATAACAAGTGGTTTGTGCCCAACCCGCTTGGCCTTGGGTAATCCCTAGCGTGGTGATATGTCTGTCACATTAGCGACCTTCTTTTGTACAGACCTATGTCGGCTTATGGATCAGCTAGCTCTTGATGACCTAACTTACATAGTAGTCTGGTACGGTCACATGCATATAAATCATGGTCAACGAACACTCATTTGGTTAATTCAAATTACTTGTATCAAATTATCTTGCTCAAAATTGGTGAATGAACAATACAATTGCACACACATTTGTATTTGAGAGATTTTGTATCATTATGATAAATCAAGATCGGTAATGAACTCACATTTGCACATGAGGGTTCCTTATAAATCTACATTTTGTCTTTGAGATGATTTAAAATATTTTTGCAACTCTTGTTGGAATAATTTCATCTTCTTATTTAAGAACATCTGTTTAGTATAAAAACAATTACATACATTGTTTTCAAAAATCCTAAAATTCTTTCAAATAACATATTCAAAAACCTAGTAAATAAAGTCATGTTTATATATTATTATTTTCTGTTTATCTCAAAATCAAAAATCAATCATGCAATAAAACTAAAATATCAATTTCCTTTTTGGATTTCGCGATGATGGTATAAGTCTATACCTATAATTCTATGCCTAGCGCAAACCATTGTTCTAATATTATTTTCCCATTAATTTTAATTTATAAAAACATATGGCTTACATCATTATGTTACACAAATTATGCTTTAAAAAGAACGAACACATTTTTCTATTTCATTTCATTATGTCAACATTCCATTTTGCAACCATGGTATAATTCCTAGGGAATTATTCAAAAAATTTATCACACTTAGGAATTTATGCCTAGCAAAAATCATATTTCTTTTAATATCTCATGCATAATATTTTTATGAAAATCTGAAAACACATCATCATCATCATCATTTTTCATCATCACAACACAAAGTCTTAAGATAGTCTCTTAAGCACTCTTTTACTTTTAGCAATATTTCTCTACTGGGATTAGCTTGACGACCTAGTGAGCGGCGACTCCATGAAATGGTCTATAACAATGACAATGTCCTTTGAAATTATTGTTAGAAGTCTCTTTATTTTTCATCAAAACACACCACCAAAACAACCAATTTGTTTACATCAGATTATTTCATTTAAATTTTATGGCATGACATAAAATTATAATTTATTTCCAAATGACATAATTACATGAACAATTAATCAACAAATCCAAAATTAAAGCATCATACAACATATACACAAGTCATATCATCAACAAGACCATATATATATATATATATATATATATATATATCAACAAATTATATACATCATATCAAAACCGGATTGGTATGCCACAATCTATACCCTGGCATACTCAATCCTCTCAAAAATGTATACAATCTCTATGCAGTGAGCGGCTAGCCTCGAGAAGCCCTCGAGCTCTCCACCTCATCTCCTCCCCCACCCTGATGTGGAGGAGGTGGTCCCATAGAGGTCCGGGCAGTGTCTCGGGTCCTCATCGTCGATCGTGAGGATGTCCTCGATGATCCCATCATGATCGGCTCTATAATGGGGGTTGGCAATGGTATCCTCTGGTTCTCTAGAACCACATGATAGTACAACCCCTAGTAGAACATGGTCTGAGCAATAGCCCATGCCAGATCCTGAGTGCTCGCCCCTCCACTCTGAGCCCTGAGCCATGTAGCCTCATCCTCTAGTGTCTGCACCTAAGCTCGAAGGTGGGCATTCTCAGCCCGAAGAGCCACCATCTCGTTGCTCTCCCCCACCTCGATACCCTTGCCCTTATCGGGTGATGGTGGCCTCCCCCTACTGAGAAGGGAATCCCTCCTCCCTCCTCCCTATCTGCTATGGCCTCTATGGAGCCCGTGCCATCCTCTGGCGTCTCTCCTATGGAGACCATCATTGCTCTCTCCCATCGTGACCTCGTGCTGCCTCAATAGCAACCTGACGTCGCCTCCCCATCCGTCGCACCATGACATGCACTAGACCCTATGCCCTCGTCATCCGAGGAGGGTGGATGCCTATGTACCAGGCATCGTATCCATCTACAACCCTAGCATCATCACCATCCACTAGTTGGATGGGGGCATCATCCATGTCCTAGCTCTAGAATCACTGCATATCCGGAGCCCCGCTCAGTGTAGTATTATCCCGGATAGTCTGGGAGTACTCATAATCCTTGAGAGAAGGGATCCCCTGCTAAAGATCGAACTATCATAGAACTCGGTCGTAGCGATGGAGCTCTACCTCTCCCCACTCCATCCTCAGCCAGCAGACTCACTTGATGCGAGCCAGCTCCTGCCCATCCTCTCCCCACCCTGGATGCTCTCTCCATGGCCTCCAGGTGATCTGGTCTAGGATGAGGTCATCTAGCAACCTCCGAGACATCGATAGATCTATCCACCATTGTGACCCTCTCTGGAGCCACCAATAGAAAACTTGGGGCCTCTCCCGGTCAACCCCTATCAGTGGGAGCCCTATCGGCCTCCGCACCGCGATGTGCTCCCAGCACCAAACCTATAGTAGTGATGTCAAAACCAGACATCGGCCTCCCTTGTATACGACCCCATGCAGGATCCTATACAAGCGGCATAGTACAAAGCTCCCCCATGCAAATCTGTACCCATGGTCTCTCATGTCACAGACCACATCTGATAGGAGCCAGGGTAATCTACACCCACTCTGGTGGCATAGCAGTAGGCCACCCACTATCCCCGCCAATACCCGAGTCAACCTAGATGCCCTAGGCATCTGCCTCAGAGACTCGATGTTCACTCCGCCCTTCTCTAGGGTGAAGCTCGGGTCTCCGCTCAGCCTCATCATCGCCTGGCCCTGATTGGCCGTAGGAGTCATCAACCATCCCTGTATGGGGATCCTCAAGATCCTCCATACGTCCTCTAGTGTGGGAGCCATCTCCCCTATCGGTAACCAAAAGCAGGACGACCCCGGATACCATCTCTCTGCTAGGGCTATCAGTAGCCCCATGTCTGTCGATACTTGTGGCATCTCTGCCACATGCTGTAGTCCGACTTGTGCTAGTCGGTCTCGCTCCGCCTGGTCGAGCACGGCCATATCATCTCTCAGCCCCTCGTATTTCCACTCTCGACTCTTTAGTAACCCCCTCTACAAAACAAACAATAAAACAATAAAATTTATTAATAAACCAATTATTAAAATCAATTAAATGCAATTCAAACAAGCTTAATTTCATCAAATGATGATATCATCCACTATTGGACGATATCATCCTAAATTGGGTAAAATCATCCTTTGTAGGATGAAATCATCTCCTATTTCACAACTTGGGGATCGCCCCTTGTTGGACGAGATCGCCCCTAGTTCGCCGATTTCGTCCCGACGTCGTCGACGGCCTAAAAACGGCCGCGATGCCCCAAAACAGTCAAAAATTAAAACAAAAAATTGCACAAATCAAATTCAAACATAATTTACTAGCATTAGATCCTTACCCGTAGCCCGCACCGGACCTCTGTCGATCTGTGCGCTGTCTCAACCATTTTTTGTCTGTAGAGCTCTCAAACAGTAAAAATGAACAGTAAAAATGAATTAGGGTTTTCCCTATTTTTCTTAATTTTATTTAAAAACAACATTTTTTTTTAGTTTTGCTTTTCCGCGCTTTTACCTCAAACGTTCGATTTGGGTAAAAACACGGAGGGGGCACCATAGTCAGCAGTCGTACGATTCGACCTAGAATCGTCGTCTAGAAAATTGAGTAAATTTTTGCTTTCTCGTAAAACGAGAAGAACTCATCTTTAACGCATTTTCTTCGAAAAATTCGCTAAAGAGGGGGCAAAATGTAGCACCCTAAAATTGGCACAGTTAAACCTTAGTAAAAAGATAAAAATTTGAATTTTAACCCAAAACCGCCCGTTACCCGCTCCCCTTGTTTTCCGTGCCATTTTTAGGATTTGTTTTGACCGTTGGACGATATCGTCGCCGATCAGACGAAATCATCCCAGATCTGACGAATTCATCTGGAACAGAACGTCCAGACGATTTCGTCCCAAAACCAAATTTTCATAATTAGCTTATGTTTCAACAACTTCTCTAACTTGGGCAGAAAGCGTGTCTGCATAGTTAGAGTCTCCCCCGTTGGAGATCTCCCAAATTGGGATGATCTCCAACCTCCTAACCTCTCCCTAATCCTATATAAACTGGGATTTTCTCAGTTTATCCCCCTGAACCCCCGGCTGACTGATTTCCCTACAAATTTAGTTCCTTGTGCATTAGAACATCCTCGCACCATCGTTTGCATTCTGTATTTCAAGTTTTCTTGCAGGAATTTTACTATTTTTCAGCCAAAGCAAGCTCGGATCGTCGAAGGCGATTCCAGATGATTTCGGACGATCCTGTCGAGGATCGACGATGATCTCGTATGATTGGAGGCGATCCTGACTGTAGTCCAGATTGGGGGCAATCAGAGCCCGAAGTTTGCATTTTTCTTATCTTTTCTCTTCATTTTCTTATGCATTAACTTGGTTTATTTTATTTCTGCATCCTGGAGTTCACCTCATTTAGTATAGATGCATGCTAAAGTTAAAATAAATTATTAAATTAATGCATTTTCCTTTAATTGCTATCTGGATCTATCATTTAGGCAAATTTACTATCATTTCTATCATTTCCCCTTGCTTTTGCAGTTGCATTTTTGGTTTTTGGTATCTGTCTCTGTGACTGCAGGTTTTTGACGAATTCGTCAGATCGACGATGATCTCGTCTGATCTCAGATGACCGACTGAGATCTGAGATGATTCTGTGACATTTCAGATGATTACGTATGATTTGAGATGATTTGGACTTCTACAAAACTCAGAATCTGCATCAGACATCCGAAATCAGGTATATTCTGTCTCATTTAGCATATTTTCTGTGTTTAGCACTTATTTATGTTCTTTGTATTCATATAAATCAGCATTGGCATATAGAATAGCTTAGATTCATCTTGGCCAAACCTAGGAATTGAATGATTAAAGCACAAAATGAACACATCAAACCTACTCTCAACCTAGGCGTGGAAACTGCCACTCAAAAGTTTCCTGGTGAACCCACCATCCATCGAAAATTCACCCTTATACCCCTCCCCCGAGAGGCGCGACCTTCAAAGGGCCTCTCAGTCCGAGGTATTGTCCCATCCTTCTCGCATTCCCCTTTCGGGCGTGGATCCTATAGCCTGAAGGTAAGGATGCAAAAAATTTGGAGCGATACACTAACATTTGGTCTTCATTATTATTCCTACCCTATTTTCCAAGTTGCCTATCAGAGGCATGGAATTGCTTGAAGAGAGCCTTGTTCAGGGTGGCCTGCCTCTAGGTAAATTTATCTTTAGGATCATATTTCCACTTGTGTGGAAGTTCTAACAATTCAGACCCTTTAGAACTTGAGCGATTTTCTTGTGGTCTCCCTTCTTAGATACTGTCACTCCTTCATACTAGAAGGGTATGAGGTAAGTGTATGTTCTATGAGCACCTGTCCCAAACTTATTGTTGATGAACATTATTTGCCTTACGTACTCCAAAGAAAAAAGTTGCTTAGTGACATAGTAAGGCAACATGAAATGCTTTTTCATGAAACCATAGAGCCTAATGACCACCCACTATGTCAGGACAAACCAGTCTCCCTATTCTGCATGGGTATGTCTCAAGGTGTCTGACAGTTTTTTAGGAATTCTAGACATTTAGCCATTTATGAGTTTGAGAGCAGGGCCTAAAAATTCCATGTTGAAGTGGTAATACGAACCCATATTTGATAGAAGAGATGTCCATTCACATATTGATAAGTTTTCTCCATTTTGATCCTTTGTGGTGGTGGAAATATAACTCAAATGCTTGGCCTGAAAGAAGAAAAAGATTCATACTAGATACGAAGAGTACCTGAATGCGTTTGGGATATCCCTTTGTAGCTTGAAAAGGCCTGTGTACAATTTTTGAGCCAAGTATGCCGACCAGTAAAAAAATATAGGTACTCTACCTGGATTCGTGCATGCTTTGTCGTAGAACTTAGGATTATACATACATTGTGTAACTACAATTTACCACCCGTAAACCTAGAAAATAGTTCTTTGTTCTTGAATTTGGATATAAGAATGGGATATTTAGGTACAAACTTCTTTGAAAGAGTGTTTTACAGGTTCTATTGTAGGAATACCCTGATTTTTGGGGCATTGGTGTAGTACTTTACAAAATTCTTAGGGTTGAAATGGATAGGGGGACCACAGGCTTCCTTCCACAGGTAAAGATGACCTTGATCGTGTATGGGTCAAGTGTGAACATAGCTTCCCCTTTGTAATTTTTTACCACTTTGTGCTTAACATCATACATATTCACCATTTCTTGGATTAGTTCTAGACAGGAGTGAACTTGGGGGCAGATGTACCAGTAGAGAAAATAGTGGTATGGTAATGTTATTGGACTAGATGGAGACATGTCTATGGCCATCCTTGTAGCTATATCCTTCTAAATTTGTTCTGGCTCCTTCCATGTTATCTTTACGTCTACAATATGACTATCAAGGTCCACGAAGCTGCTTCCCATTTTTCTCGAGCTTATCTTTTTCTTCGAGGATATTTTTGAAGTAGTAGTTGGGGGTGTGGTCACCATGGTCACGCTTTGTAACTTGGTAGTTAGTAACAGTCAGGTATGTGATTAGCAGAGTGTTGCAGAGCTCTCTAAGTAAACAGGGAAAACACAAGAAAAGTGGAAGATGAAGAAAATATATGGAATATGAGCGATCAAAATGGCTATGGATACTTGTGCCAACCTGACATGCAATAACTATTGAACTAACGTGGAAAAATTGCAGTTTGCGGTACTCATTTTGATACAGATTTTGAATAATACCTAGAGTCTCTATTCTATTGAGCAAGGTGCAGCAACAGTATTGTCATTGTTGTCAACACAGTCAGATAGATCTATTGATGCAAGTGGACAGGAAGTTTAAAAGCTATTCAGATGCAGAAGATAGGAGTTCAAAGGTCATTCAGAGTATGTACAGTGAGTTTCCAAGAAGACCGAAGTGCCCCAGTTGCAAAAGATCAAAGAAAAAGACAAGTAAGAAAAGTGTCACGATATCGCGACATAAACAGCAGGCAAGAAAAATGTCGTGATTTCGCGACATGTTGGAAGAGAGAGAAGAAGCAGGAAAAAATATCACGATTTCGTGACATGTTGGAAGAGAGAGAAGAAGCAGGAAAAATTGTCACGATTTCGTGACATGTTGGAAGAGAAAAAGACAAGTGGAAAAAACGTCACGATTTTGCGACATGTTGGGAGAGAAAGAGCAAGCAAGCAAAAGCGTCACGATTTCGTGACATGTTTGAAGAGAAAGAGCAAGCAAGAAAAACTGTCGCGATTTCACGACATGTTCGGAGAGAAAGCGCAAGCAAGCAAAACTATCACGATTTCGTGACATGTTCGGAGAGAAAGCGCAAGCAAGCAAAACTATCGCGATTTCGCGACATGTTCGGAGAGAAAGCACAAGCAAGAAAAACTGTCACGATTTCGTGACATGTTGGAAGAAAGAAAGGCAAGTAGAAAAAGTGTCGCGATTTCGTGACATATTGCAAGAGAGATAGTACGAAAGAAAAAGTGTCATGATTTCGCGACATGTTGGAAGAGAGAAAGGCAAGTAGAAAAAGTGTCGCGATTTCGCGACATATTGCAAGAGAGATAGTACGGAAGAAAAAGTGTCACGATTTCGCGACATGTTGGAAGAGAGAAAGGCAAGTAGAAAAAGTGTCACGATTTCGCGACATATTGCAAGAGATATTGTACGGAGGAAAAAGTGTCACGATTTCGTGACATATTGCAAGAAAAATAGCAAAGGAAAGAAAGTGTCGCGATATCACGACATGTCGCATTTTCGCGACCAGAAGGCAAGAGAAAGAGCTAAGGAAAGAAAGCGTCATGATATCGTGACATGTCGCGTTTTCATGACCCGAAGGCAAAAGAAAAAGCAAAGGAAAGAAAGCGTCGCGATATCGCGACATGTCACATTTTTGTGACCAGAAGGCAAGAGAAAGAGCAAAGGAAAGAAAGCGTCGCGATATCGCGACATGTCACGTTTTCGCGACCCGAAGGCAAAAGAAAAAGTAAAGGAAAGAAAGCGTCGCGATATCACGACTTGTCACGTTTTCGCGACCCGAAGGCAAAAGAAAAAGCAAAGGAGAGAAAGTGTCGCGATATCGTGACATGTCACATTTTCGCGACTCAATGAGGAGAGAGAAAGCAAGAAGGCAGAAGTGTCACGATTTCACGAAAAAAGTAAAGAGGAAGAGTAAGGAGGCGAAAGTGTCACGATTTCGTGACATGCTGTGATTTCGTTGGTAAAAGCCAAGAAAAGAGGCAAGGAGGCAAAAGTGTCACGATTTTGCGACAAGCTACGTTTTCACAGGTACAAGAAAGAAAAGAGGCAAGGAGGCAAAAGTGTCACGATATCGTGACATGTGTTTTCGTTGGTACAAGCCAAGAAAAGAGGCAAGGAGGCAAAAGTGTCGCGATTTCGTGACATGCTGCGTTTTCACGAGTACAAGCCAAGAAAAGAGGCAAGGAGGCGAAAGTGTCACGATATCGCGACATGTGTTTTTATGGGTACAAGCCAAGAAAAGAAGTACGGAGAAAAAGTGTCACGATATCGCGACATGCTGAGTTTTCGCGAGTACAAGCCAAGAAGAGAAGCAAGGAGGCGAAAGTGTCACGATATCGCGACATGTTGTATTTTCGCGGTCCAAAGCAAGGAGAAAGAGAGAGAGAACAAAAGTGTCACGATATCGTGACATGTTGTATTTTTGGGACCAAAGCAAGGAGAAAGAGAGAGTAAGCAAAAGTGTCACGATATCGCGACATGTTGCTTTTTTGCGGTTGAGTTGAAGCCGACGAAGACCTATGACAGTCGACTAAGATTAGGGTTTGCAGTCGACTAAGATTAGGGTTTGCAATCGACTAAGATCAGGGTTTATAGCCGACTAAGATTAGGGTTTTGATCATGAAAATGTTGTTATAAAAGGAAGGTTGTTTGAATAATTAAGTATGTTGATGAATGCGTCGTCGAATGCATGTCGAAGTGTGAAATGTGGTCGTAAGAGCACAGAAAGCGTAGAAGCGGTGAGATGATGGCGAAGTGCGCAAAGTGAGCGAAGAAGTCATGTCGAATTGTCCTAAGTGCATCTGTGATTGCATAGAGAAAGAAGGAGCAGAGTGCGCAAAAGGAAGAAGACGATCGTGAAGTTGGACTGCAGTGAAGCAGAGTGTGCGAAGTGTTTGCGTGGAAAGAGCAGAGTGCATAGAGAATGCAAAGGTGGAGAAGACCAGTTAGGGTCATGCAAAAGCAAAGGTATTTTATCATCAAACTTATAGATTCAAAATTGAAGTCCAGGTTGCAGCTTGGCATCGGGGGTTGGTGCTCCTTCCGGTAGGTCTTGGTAAATCAGGGGTTGGTGCTCCTTTCTGTTGGTGCAGATAAATAAGGGGTTGGTGCTCCTTCCAGTGGGTGCTGGTAAACTGTTTGTAAAGTTGGTGCTTTGCAAAGGCTGGATTTGGATGGTAGTCCAAGCAGTCATTCTTGAGGAGTAGCCAATTTGGTGAACCTCGTTAAAATCTTGTGTTGTGTGATATGTTCTTTTGTGATGCTTGCTTTATCTGGTTTTAAGGTTTCATTATTTCAGTTTTAAGAGCTGTAAATTCAAGTTAAAAGAATACACTGATTCACCCCCCCTCTCAGTGCCATTGTAAGACTAACAATTGGTATCAGAGCCAAGTTCCCTTCTAAGGCTAAATCAGTCAGGGTTGATCTTGGATTAGTACACAATGGGTAAGAAGAATAGATCCTCCTCCAAAAGGGCATCTCAGTCAGTTTCAGTTCCTGTGGAAGAGAAAATTGAACCAGAAAAGGTTGAAGACTTCTCATCAAACAAAGCACCTTTGTTTGATGAAACTAATTACGCGATCTGGAGAATCAGGATGCAGGCATATCTTTGTGCTTTGGGATACGACATCTGGGATTCAGTAGACAATGAATACACAATACCCATCACTCCTCCAACCGATGTTGTCGATAAGAATCTGTTTGAGAATGACTCAAAAGCAAAGAATGCTATCAGGTGCGGATTAGTAGACAGTGAACTGGTAAAGATCATGAGTTGTAAAATGGCAAAAGAAATATGGGACAAAGCGAGGAGCATTCATGAAGGAGACGATGAGATCAAGGAGGCCAAGTTACAAACACATCAAGCTCTGTTCGAATCTTCAAAGTTGAATGACGATGAGAACATAGAGGCATATATGCTGAGAGTTAATGAAGTCCTAGAGGATGATTCTAAGAAAGAAACAGGTGGAGGTCTTTTCATGACTCTCGAAAAAGAAACAAAAAAAGAACAGGAATGTGATGAAGAAGAAAGTGATGTAGAAATAAATTTGAAAGAGGAATTAATTGCAGCTCTAGATGAATTGAAGATAGAAAGAAAAAGGAATAAAGAAATCTCAAGAAAGCTTGAGGATGCAAATGAAATAATAACCAGTTTGAAAGTACAGGTAGAAGAATTCAAAAGGATTGAAGAAACTCTCAGGTCACAGATCAATGAGAAAGAGATTGGTTACTGCAAACAAGAGGAAGAGATTGTTTTATTGAAGAAACAACTAGAAGAGGCCAATACAAATCTCAAATTTGAGAAGAGCACAGAGTTGTTGGATAAAATGATAAGCCAACAAAGAAGCTCCATGGATAGGCGTGGTCTTGGATATGAAGCTGAACAACCTTCATCTTCCAACTCTGCAGAGAAGAAGAAGTTCACTGTTGAAGGATCAAAGCAAGAAAAGGTTGAAGCTGAATTTTCAAAAGGAAGAACATATCAAAGGAGATCTACAACAAAGCAATCACAACAAAAGAGGTTCTATCACTCTCACTCTATTCATAATAATACTTTTAATGGCTATTGTTTTAGATGCAACCAGTATGGTCACAAGGCAATTTATTGTGGATTGAATAATAAATCAAAGAGTTATCTTTGGTAGAAATACTTCTGCGTTTCCGAGTGAACAATATGTACAATGCTTTCAATGTAATGGTCATGGGCACATAGCAAGGTTTTGTCCAAGCATTTTTGTATCTAATCTAAGGCAAAACAGTAGATTTCATCAGACGCAAAGAACGCAACATAGACAGGGAATAAATCAGGTACATAAAAGAAAGGAAAATAATCATTCATCAAGGATGCACAAGAGACAACCACACAAGAGAAATGTTCGAGTTCACGAAAAGATGCAAAACAGGGATGCAATTGAAAAATCCAAGCCCGAGTTCAAAAATGTTTGGAGAAAGATAGAAGAAAGGAAATCGTGTCTCCTTGGACTGAAGGAGACTACTCCGCTATTACATTAAGCAACTCCAGGTAGCACATCCTCAGGGGGAGCAATCTTGAAGTTTCATTTTAATGCTCCTATGTATTTGTTTGATTACCTGAGGATGAAAGGCAAGTAGTCAGGGAAGTTGTTGTATAGTTGTCGAGGTGTGTTTTCAGTTCATGTAGTTTGTGGAAGTGTCGTGAAGGGTGATGTTTAATTAAGAGTTGTCATTTTTGGTAGTATTGCTATAAGTCATTGTTGTACTGGTGATGGTTCTTACTGCCACTGCTCAAAGTTAAAGCTTATAACAGTTCAGATAATTTGGTTAGTGAAAGAATGTTGCCCTAGCCGCATATATGTGTTTCGATAAAAGCAGTATGTATTTGAACTACACATTGACGTGAATATTGTTAGATCTATTATGACACTGTGGTGAAAAAATATTTGAAGTCTGATCATTGATTCATGTTTAGCTCATCAAGATGAGCAACTTTGCTTTGTGAATCATACCTATCCGAGGTCCAGAAGTATGAGTTTGAGTAAGGTGCATTATAGTTGGCCATGAAGTGTTTAACAAAATATTGTCTTCTGATTCGAACAGTTGAAAGTAAGGTGTGACCAGCGATGATTGTAGAAAACATAGACCAAGTTGAAAATGTTAAAAGGGATTTGGTTGGTGTTGTGATACGGTGTTTGATGCTTGCACAGAGTTGGCAGTAAATTTGCGAGTGTCGGTACACTGTTGGACAAAAGTTGGTACAAGTGTGAGTTACTTGTCAATTTTGTTGACAGATGTGAAATCAGCGTTTTGAATGGGAAGCTTGAAGAAGAGGTTTATATTGAGCATCCAAATGGTTTCCAGCTTGGTGATGATCCCAACTTGGTTTGTAAGTTGAAGAAATATGGCTTGAAACAGGCACCCCAAGCATGATATGCAAGGCTAGACAACTATCTCACTCAACAAAGGTTTAAGAAAGATGATATCATATTTGGCAGCAGCAAAGATGAATCGTATAAAGATTTAGCAAATAAGAAGCAGAAAGAACTTGAAATGTCAATGATTGGGTGCAAGTTGAGCAAGAATGACAAATCTCCACCTGTTGATCAAATCATGTACAGATCTATGATTGGAAGCTTACTGTACCTGACAACCACCAGACCAGATATTTTGCAGGCAATATGCATAGTAGTACGATTTCAGGTTAATCCCAAGGAGACTCATGTGACAACATTATGGTGGTTGATTTCTGAAATATCCTTGGAGGGAAAATGATTGTCTGTGGTTTCTTTTTCGAAAGTGGTTGGTTGAATGCATCAAGGTTTTTTGAATTGAGAGTTGCGTTTAAACCTTGTGTTTTAAGCATAGTGGTTGAAGCCCATTGGTTGTGAAAGAACTTGAGTTAGAAAATGAGTATCATTGTTATGTGATATCTGTGGTTGAGCATTGTTGGAAATATTTGAGTTGGTTGATACATACTTGGACTAGGGTTGTGTGAGAGAGAGTTGTCCCTTGTGATGATTGGTTGAGTTGATTTGATTAAGCCTAGTCAAGTTATGTGTGAAGTGATTTTTAAAAAAAAATTTCTATGAAATAAATTATCCCATCATTCTATGCTGAGTTGAGATTGATATTAGAACATACTGAGTCTCTAACAATTCTCTTTATGCTTCTTTGAAGTGGATTTGATTTGAGATAGCCATTCATTGTTGAGTTCATTCTGAGTACTACTTGAGCATGATTGATTGAGCCTTTGAGAAGGCCTTTGGGAAATATTTGAGGACAATGTTGGGATAGATTTGAGGACAGTGTTGGGACAGATTTCTAGAGTAGAATTGGACAAGTTCTGTGTGAGCTTGTTATACAGCATTGGACAAGTTCTATGTGAGCTGGTTAAGCAGGTTCTGTGTGAGCCTAAGCAGGTTTTTAGTGAGCCTATTAACAGATTTTTGGAGGTGACAAATACAAAGGAAAGAGTCTCAATGGATAGAGATCCAGCAACCAACACAGTTGAAGATAGATCTGAGTGAGGATTCTTCAAGTGGAGAGAGGTCCACCAGTCAGTGCAGCAGAGAGACAGAGTCTTCTATAATATCACAAGGGTACTATGGAGTATGGGTTATGATATCCAAAAGATGCAGATTGGGCGAGGATGTGTAGATGACAGAAAGAGTACCGGTGGAGGTGCATTCTATCTTGGAGACAGATTGGTCACATGGAACAGTAAGAAACAAGAGTCAGTTTCCTTATCCACAGCAGAGGCGAAATATATTGCAGCGACAGTGTGGTGTACGCAGGAGAAAGTTGCAGAAAGTGAGGTTAAGTTGGATTTTTATTCCAACAACAGATTGTGGAGTGGTCACGTTTCCCAAGAATTGACTAGCTACAGGGATCACATTCTCAGGGGGAGCATTTTTATTCATGATTTTTGCTAAGTGTAATAAATTTTGCCTGAGAATGTTGTGCATGGACTCAGGGGGAGTCTGCAATAGCCCTTTGGTATTATTGTCAAAGGGGGAGAAGAATTACGAGGAATTTGCACATGTGTTGCCAACAATTCCAAAGGGGGAGATTGTTGAGCAAGGTGCAACAATAGTATTGTCATTGTTGTCAACACGATCAGATAGATCTATTGATGCAAGTGGACAGGAAGTTCAAAAGCTATTCGGATGTAGAAGACAGGAGTTCAAATGTCATTCGAGTATGTACAGTGATTTTCCAAGAAGACCGAAGTGCCCCATTTGCAAAAGATCAAAGAAAAAGACAAGTAAGAAAAGTGTCGCGATATCGCGACATAAACAACAGGCAAGAAAACTATCATGATTTCGTGACATGTTGGAAGAGAGAGAAGAAGCAAGAAAAACTATCACGATTTCGCGACATGTTGGAAGAGAGAGAAGAAAGTGGAAAAAGCTGTCACGATTTCGTGACATGTTGGAAGAGAGAAGAAAGCAAGCAAAATTGTCACGATTTCATGACATGTTGGAAGAGAAAGAGTAGGAAAGAAAAAGTTTTGCAATTTCGCGACATGTTGGAAGAGAAAAAGCAAGCGGAAAAACTGTCGCGATTTCGTGACATGTTCGGAGAGAAAGCGCAAGTAAGCAAAACTGTCATGATTTCGTGACATGTTCGGAGAGAAAGCGCAAGCAAGCAAAACTGTCACGATTTCGCGACATGTTGGAAGAGAGAAAGGCAAGTAGAAAAAGTGTCGCGATTTCATGACATATTGCAAGAGAGATAGTACAGAAGAAAAAGTGTCACGATTTCGTGACATGTTGGAAGAGAGAAAGGCAAGTAGAAAAAGTGTCGCGATTTCGCGACATATTGCAAGAGAGATAGTACGAAAGAAAAAGTGTCACGATTTCACGACATGTTGGAAGAGAGAAAGGCAAGTAGAAAAAGTGTCACGATTTCGCGACATATTGCAAGAGATATTGTACGGAGGAAAAAGTGTCACGATTTCGCGACATATTGCAAGAAAAAGAGCAAAGGAAAGAAAGTGTCGCGATATCGCGACATGTCGCATTTTCATGACCAGAAGGCAAGAGAAAGAGCTAAGGAAAGAAAGCGTCGCGATATCGCGACATGTCACGTTTTCACGACCCAAAGGCAAAAGAAAAAGCAAAGGAAAGAAAGCGTCGCGATATCGCGACATGTCACATTTTCGCGACCAGAAGGCAAGAGAAAGAGCAAAGGAAAGAAAGCGTCGTGATATCGTGACATGTCGCGTTTTCACGACCCGAAGGCAAAAGAAAAAGTAAAGGAAAGAAAGTGTCGCGATATCGCGACTTGTCGCGTTTTCGCGACCCGAAGGCAAAAGAAAAGGCAAAGGAGAGAAAGTGTCGCGATATCGCGACATGTCGCATTTTCGCGACTCAATGAGGAGAGAGAAAGCAAGAAGGTATAAGTGTCACGATTTCGTGACAAAAGTAAAGAGGAAGAGCAAGGAGGTGAAAGTGTCACGATTTTGCGACATGCTGTGATTTCGTTGGTACAAGCCAAAAAAAGAGGCAAGGAGGCGAAAGTGTCACGATTTCGTGACATGCTACGTTTTTGCGGGTACAAGCCAAGAAAAGAGGCAAGGAGGCGAAAGTGTCGTGACATGTTGTGTTTTGTACAATCCAAGAAAAGAGGCAAGGAGGTGAAAGTGTCACGATTTCGCGACATGCTACGTTTTCATGGGTACAAGCCAAGAAAAGAGGCAAGGAGGCGAAAGTGTCGCGATATCGCGACATGTTGTGTTTTCGCGGGTACAAGCCAAGAAAAGAAGTACGGAGGTGAAAGTGTCGCGATATCACGACATGCTGAGTTTTCGCGAGTACAAGCCAAGAAGAGAAGCAAGGAGGTGGAAGTGTCACGATATCGTGACATGTTGTAGTTTCGTGGTCCAAAGCAAGGAGAAAGAGAGAGAGAACAAAAGTGTCACGATATCGTGACATGTTGTATTTTTGGGACCAAAGCAAGGAGAAAGAGAGAGTAAGCAAAAGTGTCACGATATCGCGACATGTTGCTTTTTCATGGTTGAGTTGAAGCCGACGAAGACCTATGACAATCGACTAAGATTAGGGTTTGCAGCCGACTAATATTAGGGTTTGCAGCCGACTAAGATTAGGGTTTACAATCGACTAAGATTAGGGTTTTGATCATGAAAATGTTGTTATAAAAGGAAGGTTGTTTGAAGAATTAAGTAGTTGATGAATGCGTCGTCGAATGCGTGTCGAAGTGTGAAATGTGGCCGTAAGAGCATAAAAAGCGTAGAAGCGGTGAGATGATGGCGAAGTGCGCAAAGTGAGTGAAGAAGTCGTGTCGAATTGTCCTAAGTGCATCTGTGATTGCTACGAGAAAGCAGGAGCAGAGTGCACAAAAGGAAGAAGACGATCGTGAAGTTGGACTATAGCGAAGTAGAGTGTGCGAAGTGTTTGCACGGAAAGAGCAGAGTGCATAGAGAACGCAAAGGTGGAGAAGACCAGTTAGGGTCATGCAAAAGCAAAGGTATTTTATCATCAAACTTATAGATTCAAAATTGAAGTCCAGGTTGCAGCTTGGCATCAGGGGTTGGTGCTCCTTCCAGTAGGTGCTGGTAAATCAGGGGTTGGTGCTCCTTTCTATTGGTGCAGATAAATAAGGGGTTGGTGCTCCTTCTAGTGGGTGCTGGTAAACTGTTTGTAAAGTTGGTGCTTTGCAAAGGCTAGATTTGGATGGTAGTCCAAGCAGTCATTCTTGAGGAGTAGCCAATTTGGTGAACCTCGTTAAAATCTTGTGTTGTGTGATATGTTCTTTTGTGATGCTTGCTTTATCTGGTTTTAAGGTTTCATTATTTCAGTTTTAAGAGTTGTAAATTCAAGTTAAAAGAATACACTGATTCACCCCCCCCCTCTCAGTGCCATTGTAAGTCTAACAGGTTCATGTGTCGGTATTCAAAAAAACTACCAACCTCGAGTTGCCCTTTTGGTTTGGACCAATGATTTTCTCTACTATTGTACTGGGCTAATAAATTGATATCATCTCTATCTTGGACCAATAAATTTGTGCCACTTCTACTCTAGGCCAATTAGCGAGTATGACGGTACCTTAAAAAGAACACTTTTATGGTATCGAGACCGTTATATTTAATACAAAAAACTTTTGATTGGTCTTATGTGGTATTTTTTGCTCCTTTCAACCGTGCCAGGCTGGTCTAATGTGGTGCTTCCTACCTGTTCAAAAATATTTGATTTTTCTGATGTGGCACCCTTTACTTATCTAATCAATGCCAGATATGACGTGGCACTCAGCTACCTAAGAGTCACAAGATTGTGACAAATCTCTTTGAAGGGGCCATTGCACATTGAAAAGTCATGCCATCACAATATTTTGCCTTAGAGAAGTGCTTAGTTGCCCAAAAGTCATGATATCACGATAAATTGCTTTGAAGGGGCCATTGCACACCAAAAAGTCATGCCATCGCAACATTTTGCCTTGGTGAAGCGCTTAGCTGCCCAAAAGTTATGAGATCATGACAAATTTTTTTGAAGGGGCCATTACATGCTAAAAATTCATGCCATCATGACATTTTGCCTTGGCAAAGCGCTTAGCTACCCAAAAGTCATGAGATCACGACAAATTTATTTGAAGGGGCCATTACACTCCGAAAATTCACACCATCATGACATTTTTCCTTGATGCAGTGCTTAGCTATCCAAAAGTCATGAAATCATGACAAATTTCTTTGAATGGGCCATTGTGTGCTAAAAGAAAACAAAATATTTACATAAAATACATACAAGGTGAAAAGAACCCATTACTTGTAGTACAACTTCATATGGAAGTCATTGACAGGGATAGGTTGAACCTAGCCCTATTCATCTTTCAACTGGAAGGAGTTGTGTTGCTTTTCTTCTATTATTTCAAAAGGGCCTTCCCAGAATGCATCAAATTTATCGTGATTTCCAGGTTTAGACTTCTTCTCATTCCATCTGAGGACTAAGTCTCCCACCTTAAATTTCCTTAGGGTGGTCTTCTTGTCAAACCATCCCTTTGTGGCAACAACATGCTTTTGGTAGTGATCGTAGGCCTGTTCTTTTTGTTCCTCTGAATGGAGGAGTTGGACCAACCTGTTCTCCATTGGTTCTACCTCTTCCGTACCAGCTTGATTGAGTAGATTCAAAGTTGGTATTTCTATGTGTACTGGTAGGACTGCTTCTTTATCGTAGACCAGGGAATAAGGGGATGCATTGATGGACTTCTTGATGGTTATTCTATCGGCCCATAGTGCTTGATTTATCAAGGAGTGCCAACTTCTCTTGTTGTCCTTTAGAGTCCGTTTCAAAATTCTGAGCAGGTTTTTATTTGTAGATTCAGCTAGTCCATTTCCTTGAGGATAGTAGTTTGAGGATGTTTTTAAATAAATCCCGTATTTGCATGTGAATTCAATCATCTTGGTGCCTATGAAGGATGAACCATTATCTGTGACTAACGCCTCTGGGATGCCAAATATGGTGATCAGACTTTCCATAAACTCTATCATGACCTCTTGGTCTACCTTTTTGGTGGGTATTGCCTCTGACCACTTTGTGAAGTAGTCGATGGCCATCAGGATATACTTATGTTTGGATGGATGAGTTGGGCTCTATTATCCCGATGAAATCCAGTCCCCATTGTTGGAAAGGTTCTTCAACCTAGATGGACTTTAGGGGCAATGGAGCATTCTTGTTTCTCTCGATGTACCTTTGGCACTCCTCACAACCTCTTGTTATTTTGAAGGCATCTGCAAAGATGGTTGGCTAGTAGCACCTGGTCTTGATGATCTTTAGGGCAGTGGTTCTCCCTGAATAGTGTCCTCTTGACAATCCCCCATGGAACTCTTCCAGGATCTTCTATTTTTGTTCTTCTTTTATGCAATGGAGAAGTACTCCATCCAAGTTTTTCTATACAACCCTTCAGGAAGTAGGGTGTATTTCAAATCCTGGATCCGGTACCTTCTTCTTTGTGAGGAATTTAAATTTTTTGGGCATCTCCCAGTTTGGAAGTATTTGATCAATTCATCCACCTAGTCAAGCCGTTCCGAGGGTTGATCATCATCTGATACTGCTTCTTGAGTCTGGAATGCTACGTACTCTGGTAAAGCATGCTTGGCGAGTTCTTGGCATAATGCTCTGCCTCTTACTAGATTGGTCGGGTGTATTTCTACATCATATTCTTGTATTTTGGTCACCAAATCAGCTCTTGTGTCACCGAGCTCTCCTTGTATGATGAAGCTTCGTACATCGGGGTGGATGGTGTAGACGATTATCCTACTTTGTGATAAGAAATGTCTGAATTTTTTAGAGACTTCATTATTGCATATATCTATTTTTCAATGAAGTTATATTTTTCTTCATGTTCCTGCATAGTTTGACTCAAAAAAGCTATGGGTATTTCTTCATTGTCAGCTCCCTTCTGCGTGAGTACTGTGGCATAGCTTTCTTGTTCACCTATAGCATATAAAATAAAATCCCTGGAATAGTCTGGATTTACCAAGATAGGGGCTTGAGCTATCTATTATTTGATCTATTGGAAGTCTTATTTCCTCGCATCCATCCACTTGAACATGACATCCTTTTTTAAAAGTTCTATCATTGGTTTGATGATTTGTGCAAAGTCAGCTATGAATTTGCGTATAAAATTGATCTGGTCGAAGAACAACTGTAAGCCCTTTTTTTTGGGGGAGGGGAAGATCTAACAGTGCTTTCACCCTGTTAGGGTCTATGGCTAGACCAGACTTAGAGACAACATGGCCAAGTAGAAGTCCTTCCTCCACAGCGAAGATAGATTTTCTAGGATTTATGGAGATACCAAACTCCCTACACTTTTCAAACACACTTTTGAGATGTGCTATGTGATCTCCTTTTTGGTGAGAGAAAACTATCATGTCATCTAGGTAAATCACTATTATTTTATTTACCAATTCTCTGAAAGCCACATCCATAGCTCTTTGGAAAGTTGCTCCAGCATTGGATAACCCAAAAGGCATTCTCTGGTAAGCAAACATTCCCCACTTAGTTGTGAATGTGGTTTTAAACTGATCTTCATCTTTGACCCATACCTGATTGTACCTAGAGAAGCCATCTAGGAGTGAAAACCTTTTTGCTCCTGCTACTGTGTGTAGAATCTGATCAATCTATGGGAGGGGGTAATGATCCTTCAGAGAAGCCTTGTTCAAATTGTGAAAGTCGACACATAACCGGATGTCTCCATTCTTCTTTCTGATCGGGACCAAGTTAGCAACCCATGTCGAATGCTTGATTGGGTAAATGATTTTATCTTCGAGGAGTTTCAGTAGTTCTTGTTTCATTAAGGCTTCGATTTTGGGGTTTACTAGCCGTTGTTTTTGCCGAAATGGCTTTGCACCTTCCTCGAGCTCGATCGTGTGCTGGATCATTTCTTTGGAATAGAATTTTAGGTCTTTGTAGGTCTAGGCAATGATGTCAGGGAATTCCTTGCACAATTCTCTGATTTCTTCCATTTCTACTTCCATAGTGTTCACTCCCAATTTGATGGCTTTGTCAGGCTCCATTTGAGTTTCTTTGTATCTATGTTTGTCGACTTTCATTTTGTGACCAATCGACCTATCATTATTATCAAATAGGCTCTCAAGAGTAACCAATCCTTTTGGGATGTGGTTATTTTTCAACTGGATGATGTTCTCATCTTCTTCATCTTCAACCATTCTATTGTTAGAGCAATTCATCTCATGGACGAGGAAATCCACTATTTGCCGATCATTCTCAAAAACTTGCTAGAAGGTATCTTTATCTGGCATAGAAGGTCTGTAGATTAGCCTGACTATTTTAGACTTTTGGATGACATTGCTTATAGGGTAGAAGTTTATCCACACTGAAGCCAATAAGTCTGCATGAGTATTTTTCTCTCTAGGAATTGCCTTTATGTTTAGAGATTCAAAAGATTCTAGTAGATCCCAGACTTTGTTTCGGTAAGCTTTAAGATAATGTTGTTTTCTTACACATTTTTTAGTAACCTGATTCACTATCAACTCAGAGTCACCGAATATCTGTAGTTGCTTGATGCCCATATTTTTGGCCTTCTTGAGGCCTAAACAGAGTGCTTCATACTCTACTGCATTGTTAGTGCAACTCTAGGTTAACCGGTAAGAAAAAAACTTTTCCTCACCTGTTGGAGAGATTAGGACAATACCTGCTCTAGCTCCATTTTTACATCTGGCCCCATCAAAGAAAAGCTTCCAAAGCTGATCAGTGGGTTGGTTTACCAGAGGGGGATCAATGGGATTGCTCTTCTCAGGTTTCAAAATCATGTAACTCCCAATGTCAGTCTCGATCATGGCATTGAAATCTTGGAGGGAGAACTGGTCTTCTTCTTGTAATACATTTAGAGCTTCTTCCATCAAGTTTAGGTCTTCTAGTTCCTCGGTCATCATGTTCACTGTGGTGGACTGTTTACTTTCATCTTCAAGTCTTCCGATATGGAAAGTTGATGGTTTCTCATTGAATATTTTCACCCTTTTACCCTTGAACGAGATTTCTAGGTGTGAAAAATCCAATGATAGATATCCTCCTATATTGGCTATGAACTCCCTGGAAAGACACATACCAAAATAAGGCTCTAAGTCCACTACTACCACTTCCTATATGACTGTGAGTTGGGGCAGCCTATGGAGTACTATCGAAATATCTTTGATTACCCCTACAGTTTTCATAGGGGTCCCATCTAGTTGTAAGATGCTAGGACTGCTTCTTGTATATTCCATACCCATGATGTCACATACTGCTTTGGGCATCACAGTGGTTGCAGCTCCGGAGTCTATCATGCAGTTGTGAACAACCCACCCCTCCATTTGGAGAGATAAGTAAAAAGGAGGAGGTCTATTTTTTCCTGAAGTGGATGTTAGACTAGCTTGTGCAGAATCCATCTGAGTGGGGATCTTGTTCTTATTTTTCATAGACCTCAAAGACTCTTGCAGCAAATCAATCTATCCTAGAAGTTGCAGAGCTTCATACATAGTTGCTTTAGAGGGAGTTTTCTTCATTTCTTCAACTATGTTAAACGAGAGGGGTTCAACACTCTTTTCTTTTACTATTGCGTCATACTTGTTTCTATACCCCTAAGTAGCATCAATCCTTTGACGTTTAGTAAGTGAAGGATATCTCAATTTATCCCTGGCTTGCTCCTGTGTTTCGATTTCTTTCTGTCGTGGTGCTTCCTTGCAAGTCTCTGTATCCTTCTAGCTTGAACTTGGGGGAGATTTTTCATAAGAAGTCCTTTTCTCAATAGGGTTCCTTAAAGGTGAAGGTACTTTCAAGGGGTTGAGGTCTTGGGGATCAACTTGTAAAGGTTTCTTTCCTGACCTGGTAAGGATGACTACTTGTTCCACAGAAGGCATCATGAAATTCTGATTCTCTTCCCTGATTATGTTAACTTGGCCCTTTAGGCTTCTTTTGACCTTCTCTTCGGCTACCTTCTGTATTTGATGCTGATGGATCATGCAAGAAGTCTCACCATGAGGGTCATTGCATGTGGAACACCAAAAAACTGATTCTACTGAAGTGTTACCAGGCTCACTATCTTCATTGGCATAAATCATACTAGATTTATCATAGTTCCTAGCACTTGTAGAAGCTTGATCTCTAGTCACTTGTGGAAACCTTCTTGGTTGGGAATTTCTCTCTGCCTCTCTTCATTCCATGGATATGAATTTGTTTGCTAGAGTCTTATAAGAAGCTTGTAGATCTTGTAGAACTGCCAGTTGGGGATCTGGAGTTGATGGGACCATAGTCATGGGGAGTGCAGGGATGGGGGGAAGCATTGGAAGCATAGGAGGAGCTTGTATTGATGGGATGTTAGGCTATCCGGTCCACTTGGGGAGACTGGTATTAGTTGGGCAAGTGGCGTTTGATGCCTAAGGTAGATTTGGAAAAATAGGCATCATTGATTTGGGTGGAAAACGACCAATAGCAATCAGGTCCTTCTCTGCCCTTTGTGCTTCTTGATAAACCTCAAGGAAAGTGCATACATGAGACTGTCTAATTGCCATACTTATATCTGAGTTAAAAGCTCTCAAATAATAATACATTGCTTGTTCATGAGTTGGTCTCAAACCATCAGGTACTCTCTGCCAAGTCCTACTGAATCTGATATTAAAATCTACGATCTCCTCTTGTGGGTGTTTCTGAACAATAGTGAACTGGTTCAGTAGGGAGAAGGGATCTGTCTGCTCATTGAATTCTTCCACTAATTTTTTGGCAAGTTGGGCCCATGTAGATATGGACTGATTTTCAAGAGCTCTGTACCAATAGAGCATTTTTCCTTTCAAGGAGATTACTAGCAATCTTATCATAACATCCTCTTCTTGGATGTCATGTATGGGGGCCAACGTAGCCACATCTAGACAATGTTCATAAGTCATATTTCTAGTACCATCATACTGGGGTAAAGCTTTTAGGGCTGCTATGGGGATCGAATGTTGAGCTACCAAGTTCAAGGGGCCTATATGGTTCCATGTGGGGTAAGGTAGAATCGATAGATTCTTGGCCATTGCGGTTGTGTAGATAACTAGAGCTAAATTTTCACTAGCGGTAGTGCTAGGGAGGGCTACAGGGGAAGTATCAGAGTGTCTTGGATTGCTGATGTAAGCAAAAGTTGTTCTAGAAACCAAAACAGGGTTAGCCCAGAGGCTACCAAGGTGCAGTTCAAAAAACTCTATGGGTTCTTCTGAATATTTAGCCTTAGATCTGGTTATCATGAAAGATGGTTCATGACCAAAATATGGGTAAGGATTTTTCTAAGGTTCTTTTTTGGTGCGGAGTCACCAGGTGATATAAAAATATTGACAGGGCAAAGCTATTCACCAGGGCTTTGATCTGTATAATGCGTGGGATTTGTGTCCCACCGGGCATGCCAAAAACTATTGGAGCAAAATCTGCCTTTGGTTACGTTTGCACCCAAGACTTTGCCAACATTGAAAGACCAGGTCAAAACATAGTCTACCTGGTTCAATCTCCAGAGGAGGTTGGTTCCTTTGCTTCTTTTAGGGAAAAGGGAGAGAGAGGGAAATGCATAAAGAGAGGGAAATATAGCTATGGCTAGAGGATTAAAATGGTA
The DNA here is from genome assembly GCA_028583015.1 of Wollemia nobilis. Classification (NCBI taxonomy): domain Eukaryota; kingdom Viridiplantae; phylum Streptophyta; class Pinopsida; order Araucariales; family Araucariaceae; genus Wollemia; species Wollemia nobilis. Next base: position 2,701,033 of record JAQPPZ010017010.1, on the reverse strand, counting down.
TAGATTAAGCAACAACAACAACTACTATCACAACCTTTTGTAGAGAAGCATAATAGAACCAAAACATAGAAACTAAAACCCCTGGTGAATGCTTTATGATAATACAACTCTATTTGTGAAGTTAAATTGTAGATCTAACAAAATGTTAATGCAGGAATTCAGATTAAGAATTGATGCGGGTTACATTCAAACTAGATTTAATTAGCAATAGACAACACATACATACTTGATTTCACAACACCAATGAGCCAAGAACCAGAATGTAGATCTTTATTTAGCTTTTAGAAGTCTGTATACATAGCCTTGTAAATGCCTAAGAGCCGACCATTTTCTTGGGTCACTCATTCTATATATAAGAGTTTTACATAACAAAAAATTGAAAGTTGTTACAATAGTATGCCCGTAGGCTCATTCTGGTACAGAAGAAAGTTAAGGAGTGATGGAGTAATGGAACTTCTAACTGAAAGAAGTTGAGATATTCTTGTTACATCGATATTTCTCTGATCTCTCAGACTTTGTGGTCTACGTGGCTCTCAAAATATCGTGCCATCATGACTTTTGGCCTCTGCTTGGTCCTTGGCCTTCAAAATGTTGTGCCATCATGACTTTTAGCCTCTGCTTGGTCCTTGGCCTTCAAAATATCATGCCATCATGACTTTTGGCCTCTTCTTGGTCCTTGGCCTTCAAAATGTTGTGCCATCATGACTTTTAGCCTCTTCTTGGTCCTTGGCCTTCAAAATATCGTGCCATCATGACTTTTGGCCTCTGCTTGGTCCTTGGCCTTCAAAATGTCGTGCCATCATGACTTTTGGCCTCTTCTTGGTCCTTGGCCTTCAAAATGTTGTGCCATCATAAATTTTGGCCTCTACTTGGTCCTTGGCCTTCAAAATGTCATGCCATCATGACTTTTGGCCTTTTCTTGGTCCTTGGCCTTCAAAATGTTGTACCATCATGAATTTTGGCCTCTGCTTGGTCCTTGGCCTTCAAAATATCGTGCCATCATGAATTTTGGCCTCTGCTTGGTCCTTGGCCTTCAAAATGTCATGCCATCATGAATTTTGGCCTCTGCTTGATCCTTGGCCTTCAAAATGTTGTGCCATCGTGACTTTTGGCCTCTGCTTGGTCCTTGGTCTTCAAAATATTGTGCCATGGTGAATTTTGATCTCTATACTTGGTATCTGGAGGAGATTATTCCTTCTTTCCCTGTATGTGGTCATTTTGACCAACAGGACATCCCTTAATTATAGGATACCCATGGCTTGCAACAACTAATACTTACATTAGTTGTATATCTGGAAATATGACTATTTCTAATGGGAAGCACACTAAATATTTGATTCTATTTCTTGAGTCAACATTAGACAAATATTTCTCAAAATTCTAGTATGATTTTTCTAATTATTTGGATACTATTCATACTTTATCAATTAATGTGTTACAACAAGAATTTTAAGGAACATTAAGATAACTTTTTTATGAAGAAAAAGGTACTAATTTTTCAGATGAATTTACTATATTTAATGATGAAACAAGTACATGTCAATATCATCAATTAGTGCCCTATAACTATTAGTTGAATGTTCTCGAACATGAAATAATAGGAATAAATGCAAATGTTGAAAATTGCAAACATATATACATCACATCTAGGAAGACTTTGAATATTAATAATGAGTTAATTAGAATTCAGGAATCACAATTAATAGAAGTACTTAGAAACCATCAAACAATATTTGCATGGAACTATGAAGACATGAAAGGAATTCATCCAAATATTTGCACCTACCGAATCTTCATTCAATATGGTTTCCCAAAAATACAACCTCAAAGAAAACTAAATATAACTATGAAAGATATAGTTCAAGAAGAGATTATTAAGCTTTTAAATGTAGGATTTATATATCAATTTTTTGATAGCCAATCATTATCACCATTAGTAATAGTTCCTAATAAGAATGGTAAATGGAGGATTTGTGTAGATTATAGAGAATTAAATAATGTAACAAAGAAATATTATTTTCCTTTACCATTTATTGATCTAGTTCTTGATACCTTGGCTGGAAAGAAATATTTTTGCTTTTTGAATAGTTTTAGTGGGTACAATCAAGTATCAATAGCAGAAGAAGATCAAGAAAATACTACTTTTACATGTCCTATAGGAACCTATGCTTATAAAGTTTCACCTTTCGGACTATGCAATGCACCTGCTACTTTTCAAAGGGCTATTTTAGCCATTTTTGCTGATTTAATTAATGAATGTGTAGAAGTCTATATGGACGACTTCATAGTCTATGGTAACACTTTTGAAGAAACTCTATCAATTTTAGAGAAAGTATGGTTAGATTCTAAGAATAAAACCTCTCTTTGAGTCATAAAAATTGCTTCATGATGATGAGAGGAGGTATTGTTTTAGGACATTACATATATGAGGAAGGTGTTAAAGTAGATATTGTAAAAATCTAAGCTATACAATCTCTTCAACCTTAAAAAATATAAACAAAGGTAAGGAGCTTTATAGGACATGCATGGTACTACCATATATTCATTAAATATTTTGGCAAAGTTGAATCTCCCATGCTTAAGCTCTTAACAAAATAAAGTGAATTTAATAGGACTGAAGCATGTGAGGAAGCCTTTGAAGTTATAAAGAATAAATTGACTATTGCTCCAATTATGAGAGGATCAAATTAGGAATTGCCCTTTCATATACATTGTGATGCTTTAGGATATGCAATAAAGGCATTACTACAACAAATAGAGAACAAAATACCTTATGTTATCTATTATGTGAGTAAAAATTTGCATGGGGCTGAAATTAATTACACAGTTACTAAAAGGAAATTCTTATTTGTAGTCCATGCCTTTAATAAGTTCAAACATTACATAATAGAGTATGAAGTATTTGTTCATACTGTTCACTCTGCCATTAAATACTTAATTAATAAAGCTACAATAGGAGGAAGAGTGGTTATATGGCTTCTATTACTGTAGGAATTTAATGTCACAATTATAGACAAAGTAGGTCAAGATAATGTCATTGCAAAACATCTATCTCGTATGAAAATACTTGATGATTATGAGTTAATACCTTATAATTTCCTAGATGAACATTTGTTTGCTCTTTTCGTTTTTACTCCTTGGTATGCTAACATTGTAAACTATTTGGTAACAAGAAAAATATCTCAGAATTTTACACCATATGAGCATAGAAAATTAATACATCAGAGTTTCCCTTATATGTGGACTAATGGAATATTGTTTAAGTCTTGCCTTAACCATGTAATTAGGATATGTGTGCAAGAAGAGGATGTATATGATATCATTAGGGAAACACATGAAGAACCTTGTGGAGGTCATTATGCAACCCAAAGAAAAACTAGTAAAATACTCCAAACAAGTTATTATTGGCCTACTATGAATAAAGATACTCATAAATTTGTTGATAGATATGATGTTTGTCAAAGGGCTAGTAAACCTACACCTACAACAGAGATGTATTTTGTCCAACAAATAATTTTTGAACCATTTGAGAAATGGGGGATTAAATTTTTTGGACCAATAGATCCTCTAAGTTTAGAGAATAAACACATACTTGTGTGTACAAATTACGTTACCAAGTGGGCTAAATTAAAATCCTTGCCACATGCACAAGCTGAACTAGTTGCTGATTTTCTTTACTCACATATCATGCAACACTTTGGAGCACCTAGAGAACTAGTTTTAGACCATGGGTCTCAATTTCTCTCTAAATTAATTGAACATTTTGTTAAAATCTATCAAATAAAACACAAAAAAACTTCACCATATCACCCTCAAGCTAATGGACATGTAGAAGTTACAAATAGGGAACTTGAAAAGATAATCACAAAAAAATGTAGTTGTCAATAGGTTTGATTGGATAGAAATATTAAAATATGTTGAATGGGTATATAATACAACTTGGAAAACTACCACAAGATTATCACCTCATGAAATGGTTTATGACAAGCAAACTATTATTCCTATAGAATTCAAAATAGAGACTCTTCGCACAACAATACAACTTGATATAAATTTGGATCAAGCACAAAAAGCTAGATTGGAAAAATTAAACATTATAGATGAAAGAATATTAGAGGTATTACACATGATAGAATTATATCAACAACAAAGAAATAAATGGTATGATAAACATATTGTACCATGAATATTTCAGCCAGGATATTGGGATTTTCTATTTGACTCCCGCTAACAATATTTCCAAGGCAGGCTAAGGAAAATATGACTAGGACCCTATGAAGTTGAAAAAATATTTGGAAATGGTACAGTTAAACTTAAGCCTACTGATGATTCAACAAGAATATTACTAGTCAATGAACATAGGCTTAAGCTTTATAGGAATCCATTATCTAAAGAAGAATTTATACACCATCTTAAGCAACAGGTTGATTTGCAATGCATATCTAAACTACAATCAACTACTATTAAATAAAAATTTTCTTTTCTATTATAAGCAACAAAAATATTATCTACTAAATAAAATTGTTGCTATATAATCTAATACATTTAGTAAATAACTACAATCAACAAAAATAGTGTAGTATAAGCAGTCTTCTTATTTATATGAGTAGGCACCAGTAAATAAGATGGATGAAAAAAATATTTACTCTACTCGGACAATGAAAGAAGATTATCATGGAATAGTAATATTTTTTGAAAATAAACTAGAAGATCACTCTATGTTCTTTAAATATGCTTCCTTTGTTTCATGATGGAGTTCTAATATACAATTTTTTCATCTTATTAGGATTATTCATAGTGGCTATTTATCGTCAAATTGGCTAAAATTAGGATTTTCAAAATTTGGAATTGGCTAATATTTGGGACCCTTGACTAGGGCCCATTAGCCAAAAATTTCTAGGTACAATTTTTTTGGGTTGATTCACCCCAATTTTATAATAATTTGACCATTTTAAGTTTAAATTTCCAACATTACCCCTAATAATAGTGAACCTTCTACATGCATTTGGACACTATTTACCTAAATTTCGAAATAGATTTGCCAAATTTTTATAAATACATTTTGGAGCCAACCCCTTACGCATAACCCTACATCTTATTATTCATCATTTTTTGGTCATAGTATCATGTTTTAAGGAAGAAGTCAAATTTAGTGTGTGAAGACATGCTCTTACCTTACAAAAGGGAGGATAACTAGTCATGATGGTATTATCAATTATAAAAAGTAAGTTAATAAAAGGTCTTGTGGCCCATAAAAAGAGAAGAGGAATAACAATATGAATAGAATTACACTTCCATCCATATGGAGATGTCATTTGAATCCCCAAAGTTCTACTTTCTTCCCTAAATAATAATAATAAAAAGAACAGTAAGGATAGAATTACACTTCCATCGAGATGGATATGTGATCCGAATCCCAAAACCTTCATTTTTTTACTTAAAAGGACAAAACAAGTAAGGATAGGGTGACAATTCCCATAAAGACTTTGATAGAGTGGTTGGGAATATGATTCCCCAAAGCTTTGCACCCCTGCAAGTTTAACAAATAAATGCACATCTCTATAAAAATGGGCTATGAAATGATAAGTCAAAAATGATACCAGAGTGACTATCTTATTTCTCCTCTTCCAAAACAAGTTTTGAGGATTCCCGACCATTTATGATGATCTATTTTATAAACCAAAGTATTGATATTGGTTTAAATTCATTATTTTTCTCTCACATGGAATTCCTTAATGAAGCTAAAGGAAGTAGAACAAGAAATTGATCTCTCTGTGGTATTAGAAAGATCTGTTATTAGACTATTGTTAGGCATTGAAATGTCAAGATTTACTTAACACTACAACTGTCTATCTTTCAATTTTCTGTCTAGGCATGCACCCGATAGTCACATCTTGACACTCAAGCATTGGATGGGTCAAAGTAAACTTCAATCCAACCTCCAGAGTAGGTTGGTTCCTTGTCAACTTAAAATGGTGTTGACTCAATTAAAGCTCCAATAGGGTTTTGAGATTAGGGTTAGAAATTTTATAAAGAAATAGTGGTCAGATAGGCTAATAACATACGCAACTATAGAAAAGGGCTCCCACAAGCTATTTCCAATGTCCCATTACTCAGATACACATTACCCAAATCAATGAAACCTTCACACATTAAACCATAAGTAGAGAAATGTTGCATAAAGCAATTCCAACATCCAATATTGATAATACAAATAGCAGAATAAATCAATAGTCATATTTAACAAAAATTAAACTTCCTAACAATACAAATCTAATTAAAAATAGATTTCCACTACTCTTATGACTAGTAATCCAAAATCTAGAATGAACTAACCATTCAAGTATTAACAGAAATGTAGTCCAAGACTTCAAACCTCTTGCACAAGATAATTAAGATGACAAGTTTGAGTCCAAAAATAAAAGTAATGCTCCTTCCATTAGCTCACAAGAATATTTATAGTAGGATAAGCAAACACACTAGAGACAACCTTAAAAAATGAGGGTTCAACCTCTATTTATAGTTTGTAAATGAAAGAATAATAAGGAACATTACAAAGATTACATATTTTCTATATTGGAAGAGAGTTCTTGCTGGCATCATCTTACTGTTTCAGGCTCTAGGAAATCCATTGTACGTAGATTGATATGGCATATCATATCCTTTGTAACTTGCTAGTTGATTGGTGATGGTTGGCAGACAGGCTGTTAGAGACTATATCTCATCCATTAGCTCTTCTTGGAAGCTCGCTTCACCGTCGATCTGTAACTGCATCTGGTTATTATTCTTGAAACCCTTCGACGCTTCGACTTCATGTATCCCAATTGATTGTGTTCAAATATGATGAGAAAATACTTTTAAATACTTCATAATTGTTATTATAATATTTATCATTGATCTTCCCCATGCACGACTAGATTAGATCTTGGAATATACTCTGTGCAATGGTAGGGAAAAACCAAAGCACCATTATGCTCTTATAAGTTGATGATGTCACCTTCCATGGCTTTGATTATGCAAAATGTCAATCCGGCCTGACATGCATTAAGAATTTAGCAGGATGAAATCCTCTCGTCAACCTTCCCTTTTCTTCTTGGAAATTTGAAGCAACCAAAAATCCACACTACAAAAGTTGCTGACATCATCTTTGCTAAAATTTTTTATGAAATTAGGAATCCACACTTGGGCAAGTGTAAATATTACCTCATCTCCAATCTACACTTGCCATAGTGTAAAATAGCTTTACCTCCATTCCGCACTAGAGTTAGTGTAAAATGAATCCTTGTCTCCAATTTAAAAATAAGTCTATTCAGAATGCTCTTTGTCACCGATCTGCACCTCTTCTATGACTTTTATCCTATTTGTATTTATTCTGGACCAAAATACTCTATCCACTCATTGGAATTGGTCTCTTCAACACTTAGTCACTTGGAGGATATCAAAAAAATGCAAGCAGTCCCTATTCCAAACTTCTCCTTACGCTGACGTCATCTTCGCCCAAAAATTTTGTGAAATTAGAACGCATCGCTAGTCCGTTGCCAAATGCATTAAAAATTGTGCAAAATTTATCCAAGTGAAAGATATACTAAGTGTTTGGTGGATTAGAAAACTCTTGTTGTGGATCCGCTCCAAAATACACTAAAAAATGTGCAAAATCAAAACTTCATACCTTAGATAAAATTTTCAATGTTTTCTAAGGATGTGGCATTTTTGGGCCTACATTTTGGTGCCTCTCTGGTGGATTTTCTTGCAAACCCATCGAACTCAGAGTCTTATCCATTAGGCATTAGGAGTTCAAAATTATTCTCTTAAAAATTCTTTAAATAATAACTTCCATATGAACACTACCCTTTGAAAAATTTACGGTCATCTTCGAGGATAAACGTTCATATTGAGACCATGCTTTATACATCCTAGAGGATAATGGTTCATATGGAGAATATGCCATAAGCATTAATGTCTACACCATTCTAGCAAAATTTCCTCATTGCTATAGCAAAAAACACAACTATGTTCTCCTTATAAAGCCTGTTTTTTATAATTCATGATAAAAATATCTTCACACAAAAATTGTTATTTTGCTACCTTCCTCTGGACTCATGCTTTTAGTTTTTCTTACTTACTATGTCAGAGTAAAATGAATCAATCAAAAATACGAAAATTATGATTAAATATGTACAAAGAAAAAAATCTAAGTTTGTGCCCCTTCAGGTCCTGTAGCGGTTTGGTCTGACTCTTCTTCTTGTTGAGCCTCTTCTTCAGCTTCTATCTTTGCTTCTTCCTCAGGAGAAGATTGCTCTTGATTTTTCTCTCTAGTATCATCACCAAAAAATTGCACCATTAACTTCAAATTCTGTAGGGCCTATTTCCAAGTTACCTCTGAGGGATTGAAAGTCTCTTTTAGCTACTTGTAAATATACTGGAGTTCACCAATATCTTCATAATTAGCAAGATTCCCTCTATTTATCAAATCCTCCATGAGGTCTCTCAGTCTGGTGAAATAAATGATCATTTTTGCAGCTTGCTCTTGGTCCAGTGGCTCTTCCAAAGATTCAATCTCATATTCATCCTGTAAAGTCTCTCCAGTACTTTTCTTAATCTCTTCGACTGATAGCAAGTTGTGATCTTCCATCCACAAACCTCTGAAACCAATCTATATCATTTCTTTGTTAACATCCACTACATCCTTGATTACCCCTTCAATTTTTTCATATAACAACCAAGCCTTTTGAAGTGCTATGTGCTTATTTACTATAATCCCAGCAGCAACTCTAGCAATGTTTCATTCTTTATTAGGGATTGGCTTGGAAGAATCACTGAGTCTGCTATCCACTAGTCTGTAAATCTGCTCTGCTAGAATTACCATAGGTTGTAGTTGTCCAGTGATTTTATCCAAATCCTTCTAAATGCTCTAGAGTAAGAATATGACATCATATAAATAATCAATAATAATCTAAAGACCTGAGTATTTTTCTTAAACTTCAGAGAGCAATTTTTTTCTTACTTTAATCCATCTTTGGAAAAACTAGAAGATTTAGCTTTCTCAATCTGAAGCTGCTACTTCAAACTTTGAATATCCTTAGCCTATTCTTCATTCAACCTTTTCTACTTTGCTAGCTATTCCTTGAGCTTATTGGCTTCTTGAAACTTTTCTTTCTAGCTCTTAGCTTCCTTTTTCAAAGCTTTCTCCACTTGTTTTTTATTACTGACAATTTTCTAAAGCTTTTTTATTTGTTTTTCTAGCTTTCCCACATTTTATTTAACTATATAATTCTTCATGTAAAAATTATACAAGTAGGCTTTGGCTATTATTAATTCATCTTCATCAGGCAACTTCTCAATATATTCAGTATACTCTTCAATATGATAATCTTGAACTGTCATCTCAGTTTTAGGCTTGCTTACCAAGGGAACCATGATCCTAGAAGTTCTTTACCTTGAAACTGGATCAACAATCATGCTTCTTCTCCTGGTAGCCATCCTATTAGAAGGCTTAGATAACTTTTATACCAAGAAATCATTGATTTTCTATGTAGCTCCATGTTACTTCTATAGAATTTCCTGAGTATGGTAACTTGTAGCAAGAGGAGAAGAAGATACAAGGAATTAAAGAGCATAAACAACAGTTGATCCTAATTGTCTAGAAGTTTTTACAGCAGACTATGTGACCATAGTGAAATCCATGACCATTGTTTTTGTTGCAATTGGCAAACCTATGGATAATGAAGGGAGACTCATAGATGGGTGAGGGGATGAACTAGAAATAGTTTGTTTCTCAGAGGATGGTGGTGGTGGTAATGGCGAAGTTGAAACTATGGGAGATTATGAGGGTGGAACTTCAGCTGATGAGTTTGGAACTTTGAATGATAAAGGTGGAACCTTAGATAATGAAACAAATACTTGAGGTGATGAAGAGGGAATCTGTGATGATCTTGGGGGAGATGGATTAGCTTGCATCTCAGTAGAGACTGATGAAACAGGAGGTGAACTATGAGATGAGGAAGGCACATTTGTTATAGCCTCTTATTCATAAAGGAAATGATATTTCCTTGGGGTATCTGGAGGAGGAAGAGAAGAGGTATTAGAGAGTATATATTTAGCTATTGATGCAGGATTTTTTGGAGCTATCTCTATGATCTACTGTTGTTATTGTTGTATTGATTCTTCAACAGCTAAAACAATGGTTTTATCAATTACATCCTCTTTATCCAGCCTTTGTTTCTTTTAGATCTCCTTCTCAATTCTTTCTAGGGCCCTTTTGGCCTTTCTTTGGAAAACCTGATAGGTAACTTTCTTAGCTTCAATGTCTTCCTCAGAAAGTCCTTCCTATATTGTTTCCTCTAGTAATACCTGTTCAAAAATGGGATTTAACTCCACTGTTGCTGCAGTGGTGAAACTCAAAGGTGTAAACCTAAAGCTCTCATCTTTTTCCTTCTAGTTAATATTTGTATCTAGATGCTGAGCACCTAGGGCTAGGCACTTAGACCTATTTGTTGTTTTTATAACTAGTGCACTGATAGTCCTCTCATAAAAATAGTGCATTTTACTCATCAACCATGCTCCTTTTGGAATTTGTTCTATCTATTTAGTTGAAGGCTAAAAAGGCTTTAGGAATTCCACAGCGGTTAATGGAGTATCAATTTCCTCTTCTTCTTCTTGTGGGGATGGAGAATCATACCTATATTGTGAATTACCATATATGAGCACTATATTCCTTGTGTATTTGGGCCTCCAAGTTTGGATATTATTATCATACAATTTAGAAAATACAAAATCCATTTTAATCCCAAATTTGGACTTTGTTTTACTAGTCTCAACTCTCATCCTCCACCAATATTATGTCTTGGCCTCATTCGATTTTCCTTTATGCTCTAGCTTTTCATCATCAGGCTCTTGAGACTGAGTCTTCTTTCTTTTATGTTTTTTCCTAAATATCCTTAATGGTAGACTCTTTAAACTGATGTTTTACATTGTTTTCTGGGTCAAAATCCATAATTTGCTCATAAAAGTCCAACCATGGGGGAAGTTGGTCCATTTTAGCAGCATTCCACTCCAAAAGATCATTTTATTTGTTGTTTCTACCTTTCTCAAAATGGGGCCTAGATTTATTTTCAAATTTGTAAGCCTTTTCCCCATTTAAGTTAATATTTCTTTTGCAGAATATATCATCTGGATCATAACTCCATCGCTGAGGAATATAGAACAAACCCAACCTATCTAGGTATTGGTCAATTTTTTCACCCTGATGCTTATTTGTAATAGTTATATCACTAATATTCTTCTTGCCTCAAATATTCTAAGGTAAACAGAATCTCAGTGACAAAGTGATGCAGTAGAAAAGGCTTGCCTTGGAATCCATATAGTCTAATGACTATTCTCTCTATTAGGAGATACCAATATTCTTCCTCTACACCCTCTACACTTAGTATTTTCTCAGCCATAAGTGGTATCCTAGGGAAAACTCCATACATTATTTTCAATGTTGGTTCTAATAATTCCAAATTGAATCTATACACAGACTCAATGCTTGTCAAATGAGAAGTCCAATAATAAATGGGAATGGGATCTCCCTGATCATTCTTATCCTTAATCGGAATCCAGGGTATCTTGTCTCTTATAGTAGCGAAGAATATCCAGATTAGGCTTGAGCAATATCTAAAACTAAGTGCATCAAATCTTCTTTTCATTCTCACTAATTGTTCATGCATTCTCTGAGCGAGGAATATTGGCCAATCAAAATAGATAATGCTAACTCCCTTTTTAGTCTCTCCTTCCTCATACATCTTCATGTTGGATATGCAATATGCGATAGCTATTTTTTAATCATTCACCATCCTGTCAGAGTCCAAACCCTCCATATAGGCTAACATTGAATAGAGCTTTGGGTTAGCAAATTTATTTATGGGAATCGGGACTTCAAGAATTTTTGATCCTCTCTTATTCTCCTAAATTGGAAATGAATCCATCTTTCTAAAATTTTTTGTTCTTCTGAAGCCATTAATGAAGCATAAACCCTAGCCTGTTCTGCTATGTCAAATTATTTAGGTTCTGAGGGTGGGGTTACCCCTACAACAAACAAGTTAAGGTAGAGCTCCTTGGTAATAGTGAATAGTGTTGTGCCATAAGGCATTTTCACTACTCTTTTCTCAGGATCATAATATTTAATTATCTCGAAAACCAATTCAGGGCAATGATGAACATAATCACAAATATAGGAGAATAGGAAGGATTTTATGGCAATGGTACCTTGAGGCTGATTTGGTCACCCTTCGAAGTGTCTGAACTCAAAATTACTTCTCAAGAAGGTCCTTCTAACTTTAGTCATCACCATATCTGCCAACCATCTGGTTTGGTCCACATGGTCATCCAGATCTGATCCTATTATCTCCACCTCTACAAGCACCTTCTTTGGATTCATCTTCGTTTGTAATGCCTTAGATTTTTTTTGTTGAATTTGCAGGTAATTCTTTTGCTAATGTTCTGCTCTTCTCCGCTTAGTAAATGCTACTCTTGTCAAATGAACATGAATTTATGCTTTGTTATTCCAATTAACCTTGCATACACATCTTTCTCCATTAATGCAGCTATTGCGTGACTTACCCGTTGACACACTTCTCAACTAGCACTCTATCCCTTTTGGAATCTTAGAGGTGGCATTCTGACCTCCTATTGATCAAAATTCAAATGTGCTCCATCCTTGCAATATCACTTTATCCTCTATCTTGGGTGTGGGAAAATTTAGCATTTATTATGGATATTTTGCCCTTTCCTAAGTGATAAGATATGTAATAGTTACCTCGCTCAAATGTAGACTTAAAAATAGTGGATTACAGACACCTTATTTTTCCACACCACCTAACTCTGAATTGTAGTGGATTAGGACCTTCCTCATTCTGCACCTCAAAATTCTAGAAACCTAGCAGATTGGAACCCACTCTTCACTCCACTAGCATCGTGGTCCATTCGAGTGCGAGAAAATAGCACACATTGCATTCGCTAAAATGTAGTTCATCTAGGTGTGGATTGGAATCCGCTCTTTACTCCGCTAGTGTGATGATTATTTTTGCATGCGGATTGGAGTCCTACAATATTCCACTTCGCACTTAGAGTATTTCAGTGCGTAATAGGAGCCATTGCATCCTATGGGAACACTTAGCCATTTTTTTCCAATTTTTCTCTTTCTTTTATCTCTTTTTTTATACATTTTGCACAACATACTATTAAAAAAAACTTGATACAAAGTGTAGAAAGAAAGAAAATATGATACAATGTATATACATATATTACAATGAGCTTATATTTCAGTCGAAGTAGAGTTTGAGATGAAAACCATTAATTGGAATTGGTTGTATGTTTTCTTCTAGATCTTCAAGTTGGAAAACATTGGTCTCCTTGACCTCTACTATCTTGAAAGGGCCATCCCAGAAGGATTCAAACTTCTGATGGTGACCTGGTTTTACTCTTTCAACATTCCACCTTAGGATCGAATCTCTAACCTAGATTTTTTTGAATCTTGCCTTTTTATCAAACCATACCTCGATGTCCATAGAATATTTTTGAAAGTCCTCATATGTGTGAGCTCTGTTTTCTTCCAATTGTAGTAGGTGTTTCAACCTTGTATCCACTGGATTTTCCTTCGATTCTTCTTCTGAATTTATCAGTTTTAGTGCTAGAATTTCCAAACGGATAGGTAGCACTACCTCTTTTCCATATACCAGAGCATAGGGGGAAGTCTTGATGGACTTCTTAATGGTAATCATATCTTCCCACAAAGCTTGTTCCAACATTAGGTGCCAACTTCTTTTATTTCCTTCTAGTGATCTCCTCAAAATCCTTAATAGATGTTTTTTGGTAGACTCTACAAGGCCATTCCCTTGAGGGTAATAATTTGAAGTATTCTTAATGGTTATGCCATACTTGCTAGCAAATTCAATATACTTGGCTCCTATGAAGTTTGGCCCATTATCATGTTGGACATTTTGAGTCCTAAAAGTTAAAGTTGTCATTGATGTCAAGAAATGAAGTCATCTTTAATGTCAAGAAATTCGGCAAAAAAATAAAGTCGTTAAAGGTGTCAAGAAGAAGCTTGAATAGTGCAAAAATTAAAGGCAAAAGGGATCCATAATATTTTAATATTATATGAGAGCATAAGTTAAAATGGGTTTTCATAAATACCCAAGGAGGCCTATTGCAAAGTTCAAAGGAGGTCTAATATTTATTTTATGAAATATTTAAATTCAAAAGGAATTTAATTTTTATAAATAAATATCATCAATACAAAGTTATGCAATAAGAGAAGGCCTTAAAAGACAAAGGTTATAATTATAATTTATAAAATTTAAATTCCTTGGAATTTAAATCTTTTATAAATTACAAAGGACAAATGCGTCGACATCATTGAAAATTTGGAGCGCCGACATTTGAATATAATGGCAACTTCGTGTATAAAAAGGGAGGCCAAAAGACCTTGAAGATTATCCCTCGAACGATTGATATGTACCAAGGTTGAAATATTTCATATGCAATTTCGAGAGCTTCGTTGAGGAAGAAGACAAAAAATATTTCCATCTTAACCACCAGACATAAGGTGAAGAGGTTGGAGATTTCTAAGCACATTGGACACAGTGGTCCATTGGCAGCTAATGATCTATGAAAATTTTGGTGGAAGTAAGAGCCCGCGTTCAAAACCCGTTGGTGGTAAGTGCCAAAGGGAAAGGTTTTTGTGCTTCGCATTTTTTGATTAAGGCACCAGGGAAGGAAGATAGTGCACAGAGAGCCTTTTGGTTATCAACATGCATTGAGCGCACGTGGTTGAGGAGCCCACGGCTAGGGCATTCACGGAGGCATAGGTTAAGGGTTCGAAACCCATGGAAAGGCAAAGGTAATTTTTGTTTATATTTTTATTGCCTAAATTTTTAATTAAAGTCTTTATTAGGAGTGATAAGGGGTTTATTAAAATATTTTAGTTAGGCAATAAAATTAGTGGTTAGGAGAAATAAGGAGTGATAGAAAATTGTCATGTGTTGAATTGTGATTTATAAAAGAGGATATATTCTTTTTAAATTGGAGTAATAAGGTAGTTAGAGGTTGTGATTTTTAGTGAGTGTTGATTTTATTTGTAAAAGGATTTTTGCCAAAGATATTATTATGAGGGTATTGATATTATGTTAAATTTGGAGTGATAAGGTGTAATTTATTTAATATCATTTTGTATTGTGTTTTTTTGAGGAAATTATTATCTTCTAACCCTTATTGATATTGGCAAAGAAGAAATTGTGAGTGTGGCAGATTTGTGAGATCTACTCCTTGTCAAGCAAAAGGGTATGGACAAATTCTTTCTTGGTTGAGTTGGTTGATTGGCCTTCTAAATAAAGTTTGCAGTGAAAAGGATTTGGTTAGGGTTTCCATTTTAAAAGTGTTTGATTTAATGCTTCAATGTTTTCTGGAATTAAAAATTGTGATTAAAACCTTGTTTTATAAGCATTATTGTTGAAGCCATTGGATTGTGTGAAGAACTTGAACTAGGGTTTGAAAATATCATGAGTATCATTGTTATGTGAGATTTGTTGTTGAGCATTGTTGGAAATATTTTGAGTTGGTTGATATATGCTTGGACTAGGATTTGTGAGAAAGGGATGTTTCATTAAGCAATTGGTTGAGTTGAGTGGTTGAGCCTAGTCAAGTGGTTGTATGAAGTGATTGTTGAAGTTCCATAAAACAAACTATTCTTTATTCTGATTTGAGTTGAGAAAGTAATTGAGCATTGAGTATAGAACATATTGAGTCTCTAACAATTCTCTTTATGCTTCTATGAGATTGAAAGTGATTGAGCATTGAGTGTAGAACATATTGAGTCTCTAACAATTCTCTTTATGCTTCTATGAGATTGGACAAGTTCTATGTGTGGACTTGTTAAGTAGATTTGAGGTAAGTCTTTGAGGAGACTTTTGGACTGATTTTATGTTAGCTTTTGTAGAATCTTACAATACATATTTGGTTAAGTTCTAGAGAGGAGTTATTGAGTAGATAGGGATTGAGTGAACTTATTGATCAGATTTGAGCAGGTTCTATGTGAGCTTTTTGAGAAGATTGGGACAAGTTCTATGTGAGCTTGTTGAGCAGATTTGGACAGGTTTTGAGTGGACCTATTGAGCAAATTTGAGCAGTTTCTCAGTGGACCTATTGAGCAGATTTGGATAGGTTTTGAGTGGACCTGATGAGCATATTTGGATAGGTTCTGAGTGGACCTGTTGAGAAAATTTGGATAGGTTCTTAGGGGACTTGTTGAGAAGATTTAAGTAGTTTTTGAGTGGACCTGTTGAGCAGATTTGGATAGGTTTTGAGTGGACCTGTTGAGCAGATTTGAGCAGGTTTTGAGTGGACCTATTGAGAAGATTTGAGCAAGTTCTGAGTGAACTTGTTGAGAATATTTGAGCAAGTTCTGAGTGAACTTGTTGAGCATATTTGAGCAAGTTCTATGTGGACTTGTTGAGCAGATTTGTGCTAGACCAATTGGACTGTGTTTAGTGCAGATTTGAGTGGACTTGTTTAGTAATTTGAGCAAGTTCTGAGTGAACTTGTTGAGAATATTTGAGCAAGTTCTGAGTGAACTTGTTGAGCATATTTGAGCAAGTTCTATGTGGACTTGTTGAGCAAATTTGTGCTAGATCAACTAGATTGTGTTTAGTGCAAATTTGAGTGGACTTGTTGAGTAGATTTGTGCTAGATCGATTGGACTATGTTTAGTGTATATTTGAGTGGAATTTTTGAGCAGATTTATGCTAGATCGACTGGACTGTATGTAGTGCATATTTAAGACAGATATTTGGAGGTGACAGAGCAGAGAGGACATTGGTCTCCAGTGGATAGAGATCCATCAGGAAAGGTAGTGAGGATAGGTCTTCTGAGTGGGGACAAGAGTCTTTAGTGAATAGAGATCCACAAGCCAGTGCAGTGGAGGAAGTAGTCTTCTAGAGGATCACCAACTAGAGCAAAGGATAAGGAGTTCTCCTATGGATAGAGATCCACGAAATCGATTTAGGGGATCGTTATCTCCATTGGACAGAGGTCCATAAATATTTTAATAGGTAAGGATTCCCAATATATTGATTGAGAATTTTTTAGTGAAATATTTTCTCTGTGGAGTAGCCCACATTGGGTGAACCACATAAAATTGGTGTCTCATGTGTGTGTGATGTTTTGTTCACTGCTTTGGTTTATGATGTTGATATTGCCATTGATATATTGGATAATATTTATTGTGATAAGAAAAGTAAAAATTTGTCTTATAATATTGACCCCCCATCTCAATAGAAGCTTGTGTTCTTCATATCACTCACCAAGGCTTCCGGGACTCCAAACCTTGAAATCAAATTTTCCATAAAATTGATCACAACTTCCTAATATTATTTCTTGGTAGGGATAGCTTCTACCCATCTGGTGAGGTAGTCTGTTGTAGTTATAATATACTTGTTTTTAGTCGAAGAATTGATGACACCTATGAAATCTATCTCCCATTGCTAAAATGGTTCTTCTACCTGTATTGACCTAAGGTGAAATGATGTAATACTTGTTCTCCCCACATTTCTCTGGTATTTGTCATAAGCTCTAGTGATTTTGAAAGCATAAAAAAATACAATGGTCCAATAATAGCTTGCTTTTATGCTTTTCAAAGTTGTAACCTTACCTATGAAATGTCCTCTAGATGGCCCTCCATGAAACTCCTCAATGACCTTTTGTTATTGATCTTCTTTCAAGCACTTAAGGAGGACTCCATAAAGGTTCTTTTGGTATAGCCCTTCTCATAGTATTACATACTTCAAGGCCTGTAGCTTGTATCTTCTTCTTTGTGATGCATTAAGATCAAGGGGGCATACTCCATTTTGAAAGTAATTGATCATCTAGTCTATCCAATTAGAGTTTCCTGGCTACATTATTTCAATCGGGTCATCTTCTACTGCTTAGTAAGCTGTTATTTCTGTTGATGTTGTTATCTATGTTAGATCTTGGAATAGGGCCCTACCTCTTACCAACTTGGTGGGGTATACTTCCACATCATATTCCTATAACTTGGTGATCCAACCAGCCCTCTTATCCCCTAGTTCACCTTGCAGAATAAAGCTTCTCACATTTGGGTGAACAACATATACTAGGGTATTACTTTGAACCAAATACTGACTGAACTTCTTCAATGACTTCATCACATCAAATACTTGTTTCTCAATAAAATTATACTTAACATGGTAATCATGGAGGGTATGGCTCCAAAATAAAATGGGATGCTCTTCACCTTGATCATCCTTTTGAGTGAGCATTGAGACATAACTTTCTTCAGCTCCATAAGCGTAAATAATAAAATCCTTACTGAAATCTAGATTTACTAGCATTGGTGCAATTGCAATGGACTTCTTGATTATATATGAAATAGGTAGAAAACAAAATTTGATAATTTAACACAAAACACAATGATGCATTAAACAAAGAGATTGTGATTCCATTGATATTAAAAGAAAAGTGTTAAAAGAGGGACATGATGCCCTTTATCCATTTCTTTTCCTAACAATGTTACAATCAATTTAATGTCTTCTTAGATTGTACCTTAGTGTAGGTGGGCTTCTTTGTATGTGGGCCACCACCGGGTTGCTGTTGGTTTGATGTTGCTTTTCCTCTTCATATTTGCTACATAATCTGTGAAGAACCTACAAAATGGTGTTAGTACGATGGGGGGCTTGCCTTAGTTAGGCCCCATATTTATGAATATGAAATGACCATAAAAACATAACAAAACATGAAATAAATTGTGCAAAAGGTAATAATATGATGAAACAGAGCTTACCTCCCAAATATGGAGTGATTTGGGGCCTGTAGACCCAATTTGCCACCCGAGGGGTGAACTGGGGCCGAATTCATGGTGCAAGGGGTGATATGAGTTGTGAGGCCTCTTCTACAAAATCCTTCTAGTAGGTCAATTCCTAGGCAGCTGGGGTGCCTTTGTGTGCTGTTGAAATCCAACTATGTGCGTCGAGAACTGACTATTCAATGTTCACTTTCCATTTTAGTAGAGTAACTATGGTTTGTTTAATTTTTTAGATATATCTAATTAGGGGTTTAGGATCCACTATTTATAGGAAAAGGTAAGGTGTAGGGGGTGGGGTTAGATAGACTAAATCTAGGTTTGATTCTGACTAGGGTTAGGTTAAGAAATGCAATGTGGCAACATCACATTCCTTATGAGAAATATCTCATCCTCACACATGTGTGAGGATGGATTAGGGCTAATCCATCTGATTAGGAGGTGCTTAAGTCAATTTAGGACATGATTAAAGAAATATCCTAACAAACCCTACTTTCACACATGTGGGAGGATGTAATTAGTGTTAATCAAGGGTTCTTTTAATCAAATTTACCCTAAAAATGTGACTTAAGTAAATTCAACATTAAATTAGAATTTAGGTATTGACTTGTTAATTGTTTTGGTCAACTAATACCCCGTGGGGGCCTCAATCGAGTGTAAATAGGCTATCGAAGGATATTCCAGTGCATGGGATATGATATTGAAGGCTTGTGAGGGTTTAGGACCTAAAATTTGATGAAGTAGTATATGGGATTCTACATGACGCTATGACAATCTATGGCAATATACACATGACTACGATCGTCTACATATGACTACGCATGATTACAACAATATACACATATCTAGGAGGATCTACAATAGTCTACGTTGGTCTACGATAGCCTAGGGGTACCTAGGATGGCCTATGTAAACCTACAAGTTTCCAAAAGGATCTACAAGTACGTAGGTATAGCAGTGTACAACTTTTGGGTCTCTACATTTGTCCCTTTTTGTACTATACTATGTGGAACACAGTTTAATATAAAAATATGAAGGGTTTGTGTAGAAGGAAAAGGGATATAAGGGGAATTAAATTCAATCAAAGGTATGTAGTTGCTCGAAGCGTGACCATACAACATTAGTCGATATCCAAGAAGGAGAAGAGAAAAGAATGGGATCCAATCAAAGGTATGTAGCCGCTCGAAGCGTGACCATACAACATTGACTGGATATCCAAGAAGGAGAATGAAAAAGAATGGGATACAATCAAAGGTATGTAGCAGCTCGAAGCGTGACCATACAACATTGACTGGATAGCCAAGAAGAGAAAGGTAAATAATGGGATCCAACCAAAGGTATGTAGTCACTCGAAGTGTGACCATACAACATTGATTGGATATCCAAGAAGAAAAATGGAAAAGAATGGGATCCAATCAAAGGTATGTAGTCGCTCGAAGTGTGACCATACAATATTGACTGGATATCCAAGAAGAGAAGGGAAAATAATGGGATCCAATCAAAGGTATGTAGCCGCTCGAAGCGTGACCATACAACATTGACTGGATAGCCAAGAAGAAGGGAAAAGAATAGGATCCAATCAAAGGTATGTAGCCGCTCGAAGCGTGACCATAAAACATTGACTATATAGCCAAGAAGGAGAAAAGAATAAGGAAAGGAAAAGAGAAAATAAATAAAAGTAATGTCGGTAAAAGAAAATGGATGATTGTGGATGCAATGAAGTGATTTTGCTAAGTTCGTATGACATTTATGATGCCATACTAGTTCCTTGAGAATGACAACTTTTGACTGTTTTGCTTTTGCGACCAGATCAGCATGGTCCAAAAGTATGAATAGGACAAAAGCCTATCTAAATTTTTGCTATTGATTGATTTATGAGAACATGGCAACAAGTGTCAAACCACTCGAGTTAGTTGTTAGTTGTCATTTGGATTATTAAATAATATGACCAGATTAGCATGGTCACGAAATCCTTTTCCAAATGTTGCCTTAGGATTATTTCAAACATATCATCCGTTATGTACTCAACGTACATGAATGCTATATTGACTTATCAATGGTGACACATAACTCCCATGATTTAATCCATGCCTATTTGGAATTTGAGATTATTTCATATAATTATCTTCAGCAAAAAATTTCATAGAAAAATGTGCTAATCGCACTTTTGGATTTTTGATGTTTTGGTTGCATGCAAAACTGACTTTGGCTATGAATACCCCTCAAACAAGGAATCAATAATGAGGTGAATGGAATGCGATGATTTGATGATGTAGTGATTGATTAAAATACCAATGCATGATGAATATGATTGCAAGTAAAGGTAACAGGTAATTTTGGAAGATTCCTAGGGTTTTGGTTGCATTTTGGGGTGTTTTGGTTGAATTTACCACACGGGGGGTGATTTTGATCTAAATCACCACCTGAGGGGTGAATTGTATTTCAGTTCACCCCCCGAGGTGCAAATCGATGCATAAGGTATATTTAAGCCCTAGTTTGCATGGGAGGAGCTCATTTTGATGGCGCACGACATTGGATAGTGACTTGTGAGGGTATTCGATGGCACGAGAGGAGCACAGGTGATTATTATGATAGTGACGATGATGAGAGGACATATAGTGGCTAGCAGCAGGCATGAGGACCCACCGATAAGTGATATTTTGCTTTGTTTTTCTTTTGTTTTATTTTTTTGAGGAAATGTGAATGAGGGGCGGAGGTTTTCATCCCGATTTAAATTTTTTTATGATTTTTAATTGAAATTTAAATACAAAGTGATAAAAAAGCCAAATGGGTATCCAAAAACATGATCGGTTTCTAAATTAGACTTGTTTTGATGCTGATTTGACCGGGTGAAGGGTAGAGTAGGTGTGAGGTTTGACTGTCAGTTTTTGGAAGTAACGATGTACTGACATTGATATGTTTTTGTATTTTATCCGCTAAAGTGGGAAATGGATATCCCATTTTGCAACTATTATATTTTTTGACTTCGTTTGATGTGATTTCAGAATTTTTCGCTTTTAGGTGTAATTTATCAAACCTGGACTGTTAGATTTGACATGTTAGAGGTAAATTTTTTGAAAACCGATGAAACTTTCATTATATAAGGGAAAAATGGGTGTCCAAAAATATTGTTTGTTTTGGTGAATGACTTCATTTGGCCTACCTTTGATTTGCATGCCAAGTTGTAGATTAATTTTAAACTGAAAATGAGCTATAGGGAGCCTGATTTAGACTGTACTCAACTTCTGTTTGAAATTTCACCGCTAAGTAGGCAAATGGGTATCCAAAAATATGACTGTTAATTTGGAATTATGTCTTCTAATGTGTGTTCGGTTTTGATGTATTTATAATAGAAGACTTTTAGATCTATGTAGATTGGTATGTTATTTTTGAATTTTGTCGACACATTTATCAATAAGTGGGCAAATGGGTATCCAAAAATAATATTTGTTTTTGTAGATGTTGTTGTTGTTTGGCTTAAGTTTAATTTGCGTGCCAATTAATAGGTAGTTGTAAATTTGATCTAGGTTGTTGGGAGTCCAAATTATGTTGTTTGTCATGTTAGTTTGAACTTTTTGTTAGTAAACCAAAAATATGCACTAAATTATTAACCTTAGTATTAATCAAACAAATGTTTAAATAATACATTGCGCTAAATGTTAGGAGATATCTCGAGATATCTGCCACTAACCTAGCTAACAAACGTGCTTCATGAATAAGCGCTAACAACTAACTATGTAGTCAAATTGACTACGACTAACCTAGGATATTTAGATAAATATCCAAAAGGTAAACAGTAAATAGTAAAATATAACTAACCTAGTAGTAAAAGTAAATACTAGTGGTAAAAAGTAACAAGCTACTTTTTACCATGCAATAAATAAAATCTACCTAATGTAGGGAAAGGGTAAAATATCCAAATGATGGAATATTTACTCTAACATCCCCCCTTATTACATTATTTGGGTAATACATACATATCCTCTAATACAACAATATTTGGGTAAAGTATATAATTGCCCCAATACAGTGAAAAGGATGTCGATCTGCTGGTTCTTGCTCTATCACAGTACTCTGGCTGCTTCTAAGCAAAAAAATGGGTCATTCCTCACTTTGTCTTCACACCAAAGAATGTCCTTATAGTAATCACATCATCCAACCGAATTGCATGGGTAACCAGCCGCTGCAATCGCTAGGTGTAGTAGAGTAGATCACTTCATACGAGATTCATTCATTTTACAATATGAGTTTGCAAAATATTAGGTTGCTAAGGTGTCGGTCACAGCCAAAAATGCACCATTATAAGTTCCCCCTTTCTCGTTGCAAAACATGTTGTATTTAATTTCTGAAATAAGCATGACTAAGGTGTCAGACGATGTCGAAAATGCACCCTTATAATTCTTCTCTTTTTACAAAAAAATGTGAAGAAAATAAATGTATATCCCCCCTTAATTGCAAATTTTTAAGGTTCCTTATTTTCAAAAACTTGTTCTTTCTTTTTTTTTATTACCCTAAAAGAGTACCAAAATATAATTCACTCAAACATATATTTAATGGCACCTGCCTTAACACCCTTCAAGAAGGATGAAAAGTTTGAGGAAATTAAGCCAAACAAATAAGAGTGAATTAGGGGTTTTGTTGATTTAGGAGAGAATATCAATTGAATTTTGGCTTTAAATCTGTGTAAGGATTTACACAAATTTGTGAAATTTTGGGGTTTAGTGTGTTCTTGATTCTATGAATTATAATTGCAAAAAAAAAATGCAATAATCAAACAAGAATGCCCACAAAATTATTATCACCTAGGTGTCGGATGCAACCAAAAATGCACCTAATTTGCCAATGAAGGTGTCGAGTAAAATCGAAAATGCATTTTTTAATTTTTGCAACAAAATATTAATGTGTGTTGTGCAAAAAAAATTGATATTTTTATGTCTCCTACTTTGTTGTACAAAATTTGCAAAAGAAGTACAATGTTGTCTTCCCCATTTTATTTTGCAAAATTAACAATATGAGCACTCCTTTCAAGACAAGTCGACACACGACCCACGTTTGAAAGGCTTCCAGACCAAGCGACAAACGACTTGGTTTTGATAGACCCAAGGCTTCAAGTTCTTCTCAAGTTTGCAAAAAAAATATGTGCAATTTTATGTCTTATATCCCCCTTTTTGAGAAAACAAATGCACACTTTCAATTTTGATGTTTTGCAAATTTCTCCGTCTCCTTGTTTTCAATTTGGCAAAAAAAAAAAAAAAAAAATCAAGTTTGATTCTTTATGGTTTGCTAAATGAACAAGTCTTTTGAGAAGAGTGTAAGGCTTTCTAATTTGCAATAAAAATTAGGTGTTATTTTATGTCTTATATCCCCATATGGAGAAAACAAAAGCTCCTTCTTGATTTGTAAATTGCAAAAAAATAGGTCCTTTAAAGTTGATTTTGAATTTGCAAATTAAAATAAAGTTGATTAAAATAATTTTAATTAATAATAAAAATAAAACAAATATTTTAATCAAATCAATGTAAAAAAAAAATGATTTAAATAAAACACTTATTTAATATTTAAATTATTTAAAAAAATATTAAAAAAAAATTAATTAAAAAATGCAAAAAAAAACCATTACCTGCCAAATGGGGTGCCACTTTGTTTTATAAGGCAAAAGAATGCCTTTGTAGGGTCTGCGGGAGTCGAACTCGTGACTCCCCGCTACCCAAGGCCTTAGCCCGACCCACTTGGCTGGTCGTGCTACAGGGCTCGACGTGAAGGGAAGGGAATTAATTTCCCTTTCCCTTCTTTCCTCGCGTGAGCGGGGAAAAATGTGGGAACTATCCCACATCGCGCATGCGAGGGATTTTGTGGGAAATAAAAGGGCTTTCAAGCCCTTAGCTTATTGACTGCCTTTGGGCAGCCACCCTCGCCCGCTTTTTGGTCCCCACCACGTGTCACGGTTGTCAAGCTTCCATGTGTCGCAGCTAGGTCCAGTCGGGTGGCACGTGGTAGTCAGCCACGTGTCACCCATGTGTCAGGTCTGGCTCAGGTGCCATGTGGACAGTCTGCCACATGTCGCCTTGGGCCTAGTCCAGTCCTTGTGGCTCTTTGCCACGTGTTAGGTCTAGTCAACATCCATGTGTCCAATCCAGGTCAGATCTAGGGTCTAGGTGGTAGTCTGAGTTTCTCAATTTTCATGTCCAACGTGTTCGCCACGGAGGACGCTCCTGCCCTCATGTGGTATTTGGCTGCCTCACGGAGGGCGCTCCTGCCCTCGCATGTAGGGCAGCCTGGTTGCCACGTGGCCTCCCATAGAGGGTGCTCCTCCCTCAGAGGGCGCTCCTGCCCTCTCATGTAGGTCGATCGCCAGTGGCCACATCTGGTCGTCGGATACTTAACTCTGATCGTCGGATGGGTGGACGGGCATGAATGCCCATGATGATGTTCGGAGGACCGCCTATCCTCCCGTGGTCGCCCGATGATGTGGGGTCTACCCCACGTAGGTCTATGGGTTTACAGGTCCTCTCTTGTGGCTGCTCGATGATGTGGGATCTATCCCACGCAGGGTGTGGGCCTGTGGGCCCTGTTCGCCTTCCTACTCGGTGTCTGTGGGCCCAAGTTAGGTGAGGCAAAAAAAATCATCACCAACCTTAGGAAATGATTAAATAATGAAGTGCATAATAAATCAAACCAAACCCTACGTGTCGCCTTCTCCAGTGGAACGAGATCTGCTCTCATCTTCTCCACTTGGAATGAGCACCTCCTCCCTGGCTCTGATACCAATGTTAGTAAACTAAAAATATGCACTGAATTATTAACCTTAGTATTAATCAAACGAGTGTTTAAATAATACATCATGCTAAACGTTAGGAGATATCCCGAGATATCTGCCACTAACGTAGCTAACAAACGTGCTTAATGAATAAGCGCTAACAACTAACTACGTAGTCAAATTGACTATGACTAACCTAAGATATTTAGATAAATATCCAAAAGGTAAACAGTAAATAGTAAAAGGTAACTAACCTAGTAGTAAAAGTAAATACTAGCGGTAAAAAGTAACAAGCTACTTTTTACCATGCAATAAATAAAATCTACCTAATGTAGGGAAAGGGTAAAATATCCAAATGATGGAATATTTACTCTAACACTTTTGCCATGAAAATCCAAAATGGGTATCCAAATGTGTGACTGTTATGTCGATGTTTGTTGTCATGTGTTTTGTGCATTGTTTTGCATCGAAGTGCATGTCAAATTAATAGGTTTTAATTTATAATTTTTTTTTTATGAAATTTGATTTGATTGCATCGCTTATGTGGATGCGTGTTTTGTTGTGGATGAATAGGTGAAGATGCTCGAACCCCATCATCGGGTGTGGAAAATGAAGGGGGTGTTTGACAAGGTGATGAATTAGGAGGACGAGCTGAAGTGGTTGAATGATATATGATTTTGAGGTGTGTGGGATTGTACCAGCATACACACTAACAGGGCATATATATCTGCACTATGTGAGCGGTGGGATGCTAACAGGAACACATTTCATTTTCCTACTAGGAAGATGACTGTCATGTTAGAAAATGTATATCATATTTACAGGTTATCGATTGAGGGTGTTCCTATGAGAGCGACAGCTGATGAGATTAAGTATGCAGTGTTGGAGCGGTTATTTGGGGCAGAGTGGATATCTATAGATATCTCGAAGATGGAATATGAGTGGTTGTGGTTGCAGAAGAAGATATCTGATCGGTAGTGTGTAGACATGCTGATGATCTCTACATATACACTGCCTAATAGTTTTGGGGTTCTATTTACCTTAAATATTCTATACTTGGTGAGTGATATGGTTGAGCGCAGGGTTGTGTTTTCTTGGGCACCTGCTCTATTATACCAAGTGTATCGAGAGTTACATGATGTTGTTCGTGGGAGGAGGACAGGGTTGAGTATGATTCCCTTGCTATAGGTATGGGCATGCGAACACATAGCTATTGAGAGGCCATATCTATTGCCTCGCCCTATTGATGCAGGAGCATCCAGGAGCAGCATAGCAATCTTGCATCGAAACAAGCAAAAAAAGTTCTAAGTATAAAAAAATAGTCTAAGTGTTGAATGTGTCGCGATATCGCGACAACTCAGAACCAACGGCGGGCGCAAATCGCAAGTGTCGCGATATCGCGACATAAAAGTTGTCGCGATATCGCGACAACTCAGAACCAACGATGGGCGCAAATCGCAAGTGTCACGATATCGCGACACAAAAGTTGTCACGATATCGCGACAACTCAGAAACAATGGCGGGCGCAAATGGCAAGTGTCACGATATCGCGACACAAAAGTTGTCGCGATATCGCGACAACTCAGAAACAATGGCGGGCGCAAATGGCAAGTGTCGCGATATCGCGACGAACTTAAAGCAAAGTTGTGAGCAAACGAAAGTGTCGCGATATCGCGACACATTGGCCAACAAAGACAAAAGCCAAAAAAGTGTCACGATATCGCGACAGATGGACATGGAGGAAAAAGTGTCACGTTTTCGTGACCCGGCTAGGAGAGAGAAGAGCGAAATGCAAAGGTGTCACGAAAACGTGACATGTTACTTTTTTGTGGACTATTGCAGAATGACAGTTGGCAGTTTTAGAAGTCGTTAAGGCAGTTCCAGGGAACCGTTGCAGCGGTTACAGGGACGGTTACGAACGGCGGTTGCAGCAAGAACCTGTGTTGATAAAGAGAGATTTTTTGAAGGATTGCGGAGGCTGGAGAGACGAAGGCTGCGGCTTCTTTTGGCATTTTTTGTACTGTGTAATCTTCCATAGTTACGAATTGTAAAGCTTTCCATGCTTCGAAATAAAATTGCATCTTTTCTTTGTTAATTAAAATTGGCTCCCCATCAAGTGGTATCAGAGCAGTAAGATTCTGAGTGTGTGAGCAGAGCGCCGAACGTGAGGCAGCTTGCACCAGGATCTGGGGTTACGGGTTCTGAGAAAAAGTGAAGCAGAATGCCACCACGAAGAAATCGTGGTGCTTGGAAGGAACGTGGTTCCTGAAGGAGACTTTCGAGCATTGCAGAGGCAAGTGCAGGCCCTGCAGGAAGAATTGCGTAGAGGAGTAGAGCCAAGAGGAGAAGACCAAAGCGATGATGAAGCTTGCGGAGTTGATGATCCGTCTGAAGAAGAAGAAGAAGCGATGAGTTCTGCAGAAGCTCGAATGATTAAAGCCATTTCTCAAATTGGGAAAAGGTCAAAGATTGATGTATCCACATATTCTAGAAATTTAAATCCAGAAGAATTGATTGACTGGATTAATGACATGGAGGAATATTTCGAATATGAGGAGGTTGAAGATCCAAATCGAATAAAATTTGCCAGAACAAAGTTGAAAGGCCATGCTGGCATATGGTGGAAAGGAGTGCAGCTGGAAAGAAATCGTAGAGGAAAAGAAAAGATCACCAGGTGGGATCGAATGGTTGAAAAACTGAAATGATAGTTTATTTCGACAGATTACGAATTAGATCTGCTGAGAAAAATGCAGAGTTTGCGACAGTCCAACAAGTCTGTTAAAGAATATACAGAGGAATTTTTTAAAATTTCTATCAGAACCGGCCATACAGAAGCAAATAAAGAGAGAGTAGCCCGTTACATTAATGGGTTAAGAACCAACATGCAAGAAGAATTGAGTCTGGTTCGAATGAGCACCATTGAAGATGCTTACCAGTTTGCTCTGAAAGTGGAAGAGAAACTGAACCGTAGATTTGACAGTAAGCAAAGAGGAAGAGGTCGTGGTGGAAGAACTGGTGGAAGAACCAGTGGAGGTAAATATGATGACCAAAAGTAGACTGGTGAAACAAGCAATCACCAAGAACAGAAGGAGGAGAATGCTTACCGACCCCGTAATCAGAACAATGATTATCAAAGGGGACGAGGTAGAGGTGGACGCGGATATGGAAGAGGCAGATTTCGTGGAACCTGTTTCAATTGCGGAGAAGAGGGGCATCGATCATATGAGTGTCCCAAACACCAAGAAACACCGAACAGAAGGCTTGAAGGTAATGCCAGAGCTGCGGTTGTTGAGGATGGTGTTGAATCTGAGCACTCTAAAGAAGCAGAGCGAGGAGAAGTGATGATCACAAGGAGAACCTTGTTGAACGAAGAGAAGGAACCAGACCAACGAAAAAGCCTGTTCCGCACGAGGTGCAAATGTTCAGGTAAAATCTGTAATATTATTATTGATAATGGTAGTACAGATAATTTGGTTTCTGAGGAAATGGTAGCTAAGTTAAAGCTAGAAAGAAGACAACACCCGCATCCATACCGGATTGCATGGTTGCAGAAGGACCATAGAGCATTGGTCAGTGAACAATGCTTGGTCAAGTTTCAAATTGGAAGATACCAGGATGAGGTCCTGTGTGATATTTTGCCGATGGATGCTTGCCATTTGTTGCTTGGGAAGACCATGGCAATTTGATGAGACGTGCAACGCATGATGGGCATGCAAATACCTATTCCCTGACAAAAGATGGAGTACGCCACAAACTGAAGCCATTGAAGGAGGTTGAGGAAAAGGTATGCAATAATGCTAGAATTTGTTTAGTAGATGGCAAAAAAATTTTGGATGGTCTAAAGAGGGATTCAATGTGTTATGCATTAATTCCTACTGTAAAGAGAGAAGATACTACTGACATTCCAGCAGAAGTTGAACATCTGTTAGCAGAATTTCTTGATATTATATCAGACAATGTGCTTGAGGGTTTGCCGCCAATGAGGAAGATTAGTCATCAGATTGACTTAATGCCAGGATCTAGCTTACCCAATAAGGCCGCCCATAGAATGTCTCCTGTAGAGAATGAAGAGTTGAACCGACAAGGTTCATGAATTGTTGAGGAAGGGTTTGATTCGAGCAAGTTTGAGCCCTTGTGCAGTATCAGCAGTACTTGCACCAAAGAAGAATGGCGAATGGCGAATGTGCACTGATTCCCGAGCCATTAATAAAATTACCATTAAATATCGCTTTCCATTACCCAGAATGGACGATATAATGGATTGTTTGAGTGGAGCTAAATACTTCACTAAGATTGATTTAAAGAGCGGATATCACCAGATACGTGTTAGAGAGGGTGACGAATGGAAGACAGCCTTTAAAACCAAAGAGGGTTTGTATGAGTGGTTAGTTATGCCATTTGGATTGACTAATGCACCCAGTACGTTTATGAGGCTGATGAATGAGGTATTGCGTGACTTCCTGGAAAAGTTCGTGATAGTTTATCTGGATGATATTTTAATTTTTAGTAAAACATTGGAAGAGCATTTGATGCATGTTCGGACAGTTTTTGAAAAACTGCGAGAGGAGCAGTTATTGATAAATATACAAAAGTGCAGTTTTGTACAGAAAGAGTTGATTTACCTGGGATTTGTCATCTCAGAGGAGGGTCTAAAAATGGATCCTAAAAAGGTGAAGGCTATCATTGAATGGCCTGCCCCAAGGAATGTAACAGAGGTAAGATCATTTCATGGTCTTGCAAGTTTCTATAGAAAGTTTATTAGAGACTTTAGCGGTATTTGTGCACCCCTAACAGAAACTATGAGAGGGGATAAGAGAGAATTTAAGTGGACTGCCAAGGCAGGTACCAGTATGGACATATTGAAGAAGAAAGTGACAGAACAGCCCATTCTGGCACTTCCAGATTTTAATAAAGTGTTTCAGGTTGACTGTGATGCCAGTGGCAGTGCCATTGGAGCTGTGTTGAGCCAAGAAGGTAAACCTGTTGCATACTTTAGTGAAAAGTTAAATGATGCTAGAAAGAAATACTCTGTTTATGATCAAGAATTCTATGCTATCATTCAGGCTCTTAAGAAATGGAGACATTATTTGCTAACCAAAGAGTTTGTTTTATATACTGACCATCAAGCTTTGCAGTATATAAATAGTCAAGGTAAACTTAACCAGCGGCATTTGAAGTGGGTTGAATTCCTGCAGAGTTATACCTTTGTCCTGAAGCATAGAAGTGGTAAATCTAATAGAGTTGCAGATGCCTTGAGTAGAAGGCATAATTTGTTGATAGAAATGAGAGTGCAAGTTGTTGGGTTTGATGAACTCAAGAGTTTATACCCAGCAGATCCAGATTTTGTAGAGGCATGGACGGCATGTGTGTCTCCTACTACTGTGGATCGCACTAAGTGGTTGGATTTTATGATCCAAGATGGGATGCTATTTCGGAAGAACCAGTTGTGCATTCCACGAAGTTCCATGAGGGAAAATTTGATCAAAGAGAAACATAGCGGAGGACTAGCAGGGCATTTTGGTCGAGATAAGACCATTGCTCTCGTTAGTGAGAATTACCATTGGCCGCAGTTGCAGCCGGATGTGACCAAATTTGTGCAGGGTTGCAGAGTGTGCCAGATGGCGAAAGGAGTCAGCCAGAATACAAGAATGTACCAGCCATTGCCTGTACCAGAGAGACCATGGGAGGACATCAGTATGGATTTTGTTCTTGGTCTGCCAAGGACACAACGTGGAAATGACGCCATTTTTGTTGTTGTTGACAGGTTTTCGAAGATGGCTCATTTTATTCCATGTCAGAAGACAAGTGATGTTGTTCATATTGCAGGCTTGTTTTTCAGGGAGGTTGTGCGCCTTCATGGTCTACCCCAAAGCATTGTCTCGGACAGAGATACCAAATTTGTGGGTTATTTCTGGAGAACCCTGTGGAAGAAGCTGAAAACAGAATTGAAATTCAGTTCTGCGTACCACCCGTAGATCGATGGACAGACCGAAGTAGTCAACGAAAGTTTGGGTAATCTTCTACGATGTCCGGTAGGAGATAAACCCAAGGGATGGGATCTGATTTTACCACAGGCAGAGTTTGCTTACAATAATTCTGTCAATCGCAGTACTTGGTAAATCCCCATTCCAGATAGTGCATGGGAACAGCCCGAGAAATGCTTCTGAGTTGAGGCCGATGGATAAGGGAGAAAAGCGCAGTGCTGAAGCTGAAGACTTTGCAGCACACATGAAGAATTTACATGAAGAGGTACAACAGCATATCAGTAAAATGAATGCTACGTACAAAGCCAGAGCAGATCAAAAGCGACGTTTCAAGGAATTCCAGATAGGAGATGAAGTCATGGTTCATTTGCGCAAGGAACGTTTTCCTACCAAAACCTACAATAAGCTAAAAATGAAGAAGTTTGGACCATGCCGGATCATAGGTAAATGAGATTCAGGAAATGCCTATGAAGTAGATCTACCAAGTGAGCTGAATATTTCCCCTATCTTCAATATTTTAGACTTGGTTGAATATCATGCAGGAAGTTGTAGCGAACCACCCAGTCCGGATCTATGGAACATTCCAACATCCACTCTAGACAAAGAAGAAATTGAAGACATACTCGACACTCGCGAAGGCAGAAGTACTCAAAACAGGCAATATTCAGAGTATTTGGTCAAGTGGAAGGACCGACCTATCGAAGATGCCACATGGTTGTCCAAATCGGAGGTTGATCATCTGGGTTTTCCTCTGACCGTCCAAAAGTGAGGATCACTTCTAAAAAAAATCTACCCAGGTGTACGATGCAGGAGCATCCAGGAGCAGCACAACAATCTTGCATCGAAACAAGAAAAAAAGTTCTAAGTATAAAAAAATAGTCTAAGTGTTGTAATGTGTCGCGATATCACGACATAAAAGTTGTCGCGATATCGCGACAACTCAGAATAACGATGGGCGCAAATCGCAAGTGTCGCGATATCGTGACATAAAAGTTGTCGCGATATCGCGACAACTCAGAACCAACGGTGGGCGCAAATCGCAAGTGTCGCGATATCGCGACATAAAAGTTGTCGCGATATCGCGACAACTCAGAACCAACGACGGGCGCAAATCGCAAGTGTCACGATATCATGACACAAAAGTTGTCGCGATATCGTGACAACTCAGAAACAATGGCGGGCACAAATGGCAAGTGTCACGATATCGCGACATAAAAGTTGTCGCGATATCGTGACAACTCAAAACAATGGCGGGCGCAAATGGCAAGTGTCGCGATATCGCGACGAACTTAAAGCAAAGTTGTGAGCAAACGAAAGTGTCGCGATATCGCGACACATTGGCCAACAAAGACAAAAGCCAAAAAAGTGTCGCGATATCGTGACAGATGGACATGGAGGAAAAAGTGTCACGTTTTCGCGACCCGGCTAGGAGAGAGAAGAGCGGAATGCAAAGGTGTCATGAAAATGTGACATGTTACTTTTTCGTGGACTGTTGCAGAACGACAGTTGGCAGTTTCAGAAGTCGTTAAGGCAGTTCCAGGGAACCGTTGTAGCGGTTACAAGGACGGTTATGAACGGCGGTTGCAGCAAGAACCTGTGTTGATAAAGAGAGATTTTTTGAAGGATTGCGGAGGTTGGAGAGACGAAGGCTGCGGCTTCTTTTGGCATTTTTTGTACTGTGTAATCTTCCATAGTTTCGAATTGTAAAGCTTTCCATGCTTCGAAATAAAATTGCATCTTTTCTTTGTTAATTAAAATTGGCTCCCCATCACCTATGCATGTGGAGGGCAAGGAGTATTTACCCTATGCTTTGATATGGAGCATGGTGGCTGAGCAGGGTATCAAGAGGCCGCATGAGGGTGACCCACTATTTTGGAGGGGTAAGTTTAGAGATGCGACTCTTGATGATATTACGTGGAGGCCTTGGTTGGGTGGTGTGATATGGGAGAAGGATGAGGAGCAGCTGCGAGCCATTAGATAGGGTCGATGGATAGTAGGTAGATATACTCGATAGACTAAGTATTTTTAGTTTGATCGAGTGAGGTGGTAGTTTGGCTTACGATAGGATGTCCCTAGGGCTCTTGTAATTTACTTTAGGTGACAGGGTGATAGAGGAGAGTGGCCTATGGTGTTGCCATGGGTTGGGGAGAGGGATCCTCCTATGGATATTCTGGATGTGGTGGATGTCAGGACTACGCTTAAGTTTGAGGCCTGGTGGGCATGTCAAAGTTGGGAGCCTAGCAGAGGCATGATTGATCGATGGGTGGCACCTAATGTTGGGGTACCTCCACTGGGAGGGAGGATCGGTAGGAGAGCTAGGGCTGAGGATGTGGTTGGTGATGAGGAGGAGGTTCCTCTATGGTGCTCACGATGTCGCTTGGGTGGTGGAGCGAGCACCCAAGATGTGAGGGTGGAGCAGGTACCCATGGATGTTGATGTGGATATGGGGTAGGTTGTTGGGGGAGAGGAGGAGAGAGGTGTTGCTACTATTGTGGGTGACTTGGATGACACCATTGATATTGGTGTATTCATAGATGCGGCACAATAGATTCCTATCGATATCCCGATGAGGCGAGATGCAGAGGAGGAGGCACGGGTGCTACGGGATAGAGTTCGATAGTTGGAGGCTGAGGTGGAGCAGCTGAGGGCTGGGATGGTTAGGTAGGGGACTGAGGTAGAGTAGTTGAGAGTCATGATGGCTAGGCAGGCTCAGACTATTACGAGCTTGACTGGTTAGTTGGCTATGGAGACGACCAAGAAGTTATTATGTGAGACTTCTCTATCGGTGCACAAGATTCCTCTCCTTGATTATGAGTAGGTGGTATCGTAGTCTGGGATATAGTCATGAGTGCGAGCACCCTCACATCAGAGTTAGCGTAGTGTTGCTCTGATAGTAGAGGTTGGTGCTAGGGTTGAGGTGCAGGATCCACCTATTGTGGAGCAGCCTATTGTAGATCCAGTTCTAGAGTTCATTGTAGAGTCGAGCTAGGCTACGGAGAGGTGAGTGAGCCGGGAGGGATGTGGGGGGACTCATGGTGATAGTTAGGAGTTATATACTTGATTGTAGCCTACGGGTATTTTGGATGCTATATGATGGGCATGGTCCCAGGTTGTAGCCTTCGAGAATTTTGGATGATGATATATATACCTTGATTTTGGTTGTTATATATGCATGTGTGATTTTGATGGTTTGGAATGTATTGTGTTTATGTTTGCATAGGTAGCACAACATAATATGTAGGTATGTATGATAAATAGATGCATATGTGTGAATGGTTTAGATCTATTATCGTTCTTTCATATGAATGAATTGTAGAGTAGTATGCATGATTATGTTTCGAATGCAGTGTGATGTGATATCGAATGTGATGTTGTTGTGAATGCATGTAGAGTGAATGCAATGTTGTAATTTGATTTTGGGATGTATGTAGGATGAATGCATGATGTGATTCTATTTTAAATGCATGTAGGATGAATGCATAACTATAAGGTGTATCAAATGTATATGACATAGATGCATGGATGCATGTATGGACTTACTGAAATGCACCAAGGAAGCACTTGTATCATGGCATTTACCTGTATGGATGTGATCCATTCCATGATTTTAGGGATGGTGGATAATGTAAGGCATGTGTAATGGCTTTGACTAACATAGTTATGACAATCAAATCTCAAACCCTTAGCTATACAAGTATTTGTGGCAACTTATAACATAATCAGGCTGGTTCAAAGTCTATCTTGGACCTATGTGTGTGAATGTGTAAGGTTCATTTATCCATTTTGAGGGAGGTAGGATTAACCCATTGTAGATGCTACCGGACTAGCTAGCTCATCCATCCACAACAGTGATCTATACAAAAGTGAGATGCTAATGTGAGAGATGTGTTGCCACCTGTAAGACTATTCCATTGGTAGGCAGGCTCTTGGAGCCTATTTCTAGCGATGGAAATCATCCCATGGTGTTATGTTGAACCTAAGGACCAAAGGCGATAAGCATAACATGGGTGATATCAAGAGGCATTTCCTTTTGTTTTCTGCCCCTCATCTAGTGTTGACCTATTTGATTGTGGTAGTGCTCTTTTCTTTTCTTTTTTTTTACTATTCTATGATGATTTTTTTTATTCTAAGGGTATTGGTGTTTGTTTTCTACCCTATTCTTACCTTTTGCTTATGCTTGATCCCTTTGTTTATCCCTAGGTCGTATGTTGACCATGCAAGTGATAGGATGAGCAAGGGATACCATTCTCTAGATGGTGATATCTACTCAAGATGTCCTCTTTCCTAAGCTCAAAATTGTTTAATGTGTAACCTATTGTGAGTGATCCATGAGAGAAGTTGAACCAGCCTAAAGGACCATAAGAAGAATGTACAAGACTCAGTAGCTATGGGTGACACTGGATTGCCTGAACTACAGAGTAGTCAAAACTAAACATGACACCTATGTATACCCTTATCCTAAAAAGGGGGAATGGACATCCAGGTGGTGATGCTAACAAGTGCATGTATTACTCCTACTGAGGCACATTTTGGGGGAGAATGTACAAACATGAATTAAAATTCTAACTATAAAGACATATGGATATGTGCAATGGATGTAAATGTAAATGATGCAAGTGGGGGAATGCAATATCTACAAGAGGAAAGTTACGTTGTGTAGAAGGAGAATTTTAGAAAAACCTATTTATAGATGAGTAACATGTGCAATGATGACAAAAAGTTTGATGCTATGATCATGGTTGCCCTAGTATGTGGGGTGTGTGTAGTAGATGTATAAGTTGTGAGTTGTATAAGTGTATGTAATAGTCACCAAAAAGAAGGAAGATGTGAGAGTGGAATGTACAGATGGAAGAAGTGAGAAGAAATAGACATTGGTAACCAATCAAGAAAAGGGGATTACCAAAAGCCAATGAAGATAGGAGAGAAGAAGTGAGTCAGTATAGGTAAGAAGTAGAAGAAATAAGATATAAGGAGAAAAGTACTTC
The DNA here is from genome assembly GCA_028583015.1 of Wollemia nobilis. NCBI lineage: Eukaryota > Viridiplantae > Streptophyta > Pinopsida > Araucariales > Araucariaceae > Wollemia > Wollemia nobilis. The sequence continues at coordinate 2,664,454 of JAQPPZ010017010.1, read as the reverse complement.
AGGCTACTGTTAGGCGAAGTGGCATGGATCTGATCGGGAGTGGGATGGTGAAGTGATGATGCGGCTTGGGTTGTGACTGCTACTATAATTGGACATACTGTGGATGTAGCGGGATGGTGTTATCAGAGTGTTGCGAGGTGGTAAGGTTCTAGAGGTAATGCGACATGGAGGACTTAGAAGTTGGCTAAATGGGAGGGAACGCTCTGGTGATGGGGTATGCTTGCCATGCAACATGTTGTGCACCAGGGTTTCGAATGATCTACACTCTTCGATGTCATGACCTGGTTGGCGATGGTAAATATAAAATTGATTCTCATTGTAGTTGCATGGTTTAGGATGAGAGGGATCAATGGGTCAAATCTCGGGTAGGTCGATAAGGCCCTGATGCATGAGATGGTAAAACATTTTGGATAGCGGCGTGTGTGGAATAGGCATAGGATAAATGTATGGGTCTACTGGCGGTGAGCAGGACCTGGGTGAAGGGTGATCCGGTAATGGAGGCATGGGTCTGGGATCTAGCATGGGTCGAGTTTGAGGTCGAAGGAGGGGTCTATGTGGCGGTGAGGATGGATGGGTCATGGGAGACTACCATGGGTGAATATGGCAATGGTAGTGGCTCATCTGCAACTCTAGAGCCTCTATGCGAGAGATGAGATGTTGTATCTCATGATGTTGTGGCGATAGTGTTGGTGAAGGTGGTGATCGAGACCTTGATGTGAGTGGTGTGGCCTGATAGGCATGGGATAGTGGATGAGGTCTCGATGATGATGGGGAAGAATGAAAAGGTCTCAGAGATTGGAGAGCTTGCCAAAAAGACAAGCCTCATAGAGGGGAAGGTGGCATCTTGAGGACCGATGGCATAGGTGATGGCTCTAAGTGTGATGTGAATGGGAAGGGGGTATGTTTGCATGACCAACTTGAGCATCTTGGGCCACATGGGCTTGCAAAGCTTGGGAGTAGGTGGACTCACCATTGGGAAGTAGAGCGGGTAGAAATGCAGGGCGAGGTGGATGAGGTGTATACTCCCTATTAGGTGGGTGGTAGGATCCTATGGGATGATGGGGGTGATTTTTTGGTGAATAGCGATGTCTGAGATCATCAGACGGGTGAGATGGTGACCCCCATTCTTGGGGTTGGGTTGATTCCTCCTTTTCATCAAAAGAGGACATGGTGACCTAGCTATCGCTAGAGTGTGGTGGTGGGGGGGGGGGAAGGGGTGTGGGGGGGGGGAGGGTGGCTGGTGGTCGAGCTAGATCGGCCGGTGTGATGGGTTTTTGTTGTGGTTGTAGATGGCCTTAATGGTGGTAGGTGAGGCCATTGTAGAGCTCTCCTACTGATGATGTGAGTCCTACAAAAGGAAAAAAAATACCCCGAGCATAAAAATGGTAGAAAGGTGAAACGTACATGTATAGAGAAATAATAAAGCAGAAATAATAGATTCACATGGTGATGTGCTTAGTGATTTACTACTAGTACTATGTGACACTCGTGATGGTGAATGTGTTTGTGCATCATGCATTGAATGCATGAAGGTGCAAGATGTTGATGGGTTCAGGATCATTAAGGCCTTCAAGATTGGCTAGACGATATGCTCCTGAACCATATTTATGTGTAACCATGAATGGGCCCAACCAGTTTGGAGCAAATTTATCATGCTGCTGGTGAGGTTGACTCATGATTTGTTGGTTCTCTTTGAGAACCAAGTCACCAATATTAAACTCGCATTGATGTACCTTACTATTGTAGGCACGGTGAAGGTGATCTTGATAGACTCGTGTGTGCTCGATTGCATGAATGCGATGTTCATCGAGAAGTGTTAGTTGATCTAGATGAGCTTGGTGAGCGGTGTCATCGTCAATGAAGTCCTTCATAGATATCCATAATGAAGGTATCTCAAGCTCAAGAGGCATGATAGCTTCTGCCCCATATACGAGTGAAAAAGGTGTTGCCCTAGTAGGAGTATGGATGCTCATACGATATGCCCACAAGGCTAGGGGTATTTGATTATGCCAATCTCGGTGAGATTCTGCTATGGTTTTATGGAGGATGGAACATATGGTTTTGTTCATGGCTTCTGCTTGGCCATTACCTTGAGGGTAATATGGGGTAGAAAAGCTATGGTGTATGTGAAATTTGTTACACAAGGCTCGGACAGTCTTATTTTTAAAGGATTTCCCATTATCAAAAATTATTTGGGAGGGAATTCCAAAGTGGCATATGATATGCTCTGTGATGAATGCTACAATTTTGGCTCCTATAGTTTGGACCAGTGGGATGGCTTCGACCCACTTGGTAAAATATTTTGTTGTCGTGATGATAAATTTGTGATTGCTAGAGGAGGTAGGTGTAATTTGTCCAATTAGATCTAGACCCCATTGGGAGAAGGGCCACATGGACTGGATTGGTTGAAGTGCTTGGGAGGGTAAATGTGTTAGGTTGGCATGTTGTTGGCATTTGATGCAATGTTTGACATACTCACAATAGTCTTGCTCCATTTTGGGCTAGTAGTAACCCATGCGGAGGATGCATTTAGTGATTGCCATGCCACTAAAATGGCCACCACAAGTACCATCATGGGTTTCTTGTACAACCCATTGTGATTCTTGCGGTTCTAGGCAATGCAAGAGCATGTCGTCATAGCTATGGCGGTAAAGGATGTCCCCCAACAAGGTATAGTAGATCACTCTTTGTTTGAAGGTTCGACATTGAGCATGGGGTAGATCACATGGTAGGAAACCTAGTTTGATGTAGTATTTCATTTGTGAAAACCATGGATCATGGGGTTCAATATTTACCACATACACACCACCGTCATCTGTAGGGGGTGTGGGTGATATAGCAGATTGAGTAAGTGTATGGATAGATACAGATGTTGTGTCGGATGTTGGGTTTTGTGGGATGAGGGACCCTAAGGAGGCCATAGTGTCTGCAAAATGGTTTGATGATCGTGGAGCGGCTTCGAGGGCATACCACTCAAATTGGGATAGGAGTTGTGCGATTTTCTTGTATTGTTGGAGAACTGGGAAATTGCATAGCCAAAGTTCCTGCACTTGATTGACTATCAGAAGTGAATCACCTATGATGTGGAGGCATTTGATGTGCATAGAGTGTGCTTGTTTTAGTCCTAGGATTAGGGCTTCATATTCTACATTGTTATTGGTACAAGGGAAATCAAGTTTGAATGAAAAGGGTAGCGGTTCTCCTTCTGGTGTAAAGAAAACAATGCCTGCACCCCCAACGTGGAGACACCTAGAACCATCGAAGAACATGGTGAGGTCAACCACGAATTTAGGTTTGACATATTCTTCATCTTTGGTTATGTGAAATATGGAATCGTCGAGGAGTTGAATGAGTAAGGGTTGATTATCAGTCAATGGAGCTTCAACCAGTTGGTCGGTGATGACTTGTCCTTTGATAGACTTTTGAGATACGAATTCTAGGTCGAATTTAGTTAGGAGCATGATCCATTTGGCTGTGCATGAATTGTGATAACTCTTGTTCATCATGTACCATAGGGGATTGTCTCGGGTGATGACAAAAGTTGTGTGATTTAACATGTAGTGGCATAATTTTTGAGTAGCGAATACGATCGCTAGGCATAGTTTTTCCATGTATCTGTATCTTGTCTCATAACTAACTAGTGTGCGGCTGATGTAGTAGATAGCCTGCTCTTTGTTGAGCATATTTTTTTGGGCTAGGAGTGTACCTAGCGCAAGTTCTATGGCTGAAATGTATAGAGTCAGTGGTAATTTTGGGTGCGGTGGTGACATAACCGATGGTGATGTAAGGTAGGTTTTGATAGCATCGAATGCTCCTTGATAGTTATCATCCCATTTGAAGTTTACTCCTTTCTGTAGGAGATGATTGAATGGTTGACATTTGTCTGATAATTGTGCTATAAATCTACGAATGGAGGTAATCTTGCCCTGGAGGCTGCGCAATTGCTTTAGTGTGGTAGGAGGAGGCATCTCGATGATGGCTTTCACCTTACTAGGATCTACTTCAATGCCTCATTGGGAGACAATGAATCCTAATATTTTTCCTGATGTAACACCAAACACGCACTTCTTTGGGTTGAAGCGCACATTGTGTTCTAACAATCGATCAAAAATCTAGCAGAGATCTTCGAGATGGTCGACACATTTCTTTGATTTGGTGATGAGATCATCTACATAGTCTTCCACATTTTTGTGCATTAGATCATGAAATATGTAGGTCATGGCTCGTTGATAGGTTGCCCTAACATTTTTAAGGCCAAAGGGCATGACCTTGTAGCAAAATGTCCCCTAGGGTGTTGTGAAGGAAGTTTTGTGTTGATCGGCTGGGTTGATTCTGATTTGATTATATCCTAAAAATCTGTCCATGAGGGAAATCATTTTGTGACCCATGATAGAGTCAATGAGGGAGTCAATGTTGGGTAGAGGGAATTTGTCTTTGGGACAAGCTTTGTTTAGGTCATGAAAATCTGTGCAAACATGAACATCATCGGATGGCTTGGGTACAGGGACCATGCTGGATACCCACTCGGGATAGTCGATGGGTACTATGAAATCAACGTCTAGGAGCTTTTGGAGCTCAGATTTCACTATCAATGCGATAGTTGGATGCATGCATCACAGCTTTTGTCTTACTGGTTTGGCATTGGGATCTAGTATAAGATTATGAACTACTATGGTAGGGTCAAGTCTCGACATGTCTTTGTAAGACCATGCAAAAACTTTTATATACTTGCAAAGGAAATTTGTGAAGGCAATGCGCTCCTCGAGTGAGAGGCTAGTGGCTAATTTGAGGATGTGTAGATTTTTTGGATCATCATCGATGTCTACATCGATAGTGTCCTCGATGAGCATGCGAGATCCATCACATAATTGTTTAAGGATAGGAATGAGGTTGAAGTCATCAATGGCTTCACTGAACTCATATTCATCATCTATGTAAATGCCCGTGTGATGGACCTGAGGGGCTTGGGATGACGTGGATGAGGAAGGGGCATTTGCCACTCGTAAGATATGAGGTGAGAGAAGGAAGTCTCCAGGTACTGGTATGTGTGAGATATGTGTGAGATCTATAAAGTTTGGGTTTGGGGTATCATCTCGAATTCGTTGGTGGCTATAATGGAGGGGAGAGCGTAAGTCTACCTCAACCATGTTGATCGATGTTGTAGGTGAAGTAGGTGGGGAAGAGTCTGGTGAGGGAGGTTGGATAGTTTGTGCACATCCTAAGAGACTCAAGGGAGGTCGTAGGATAACTGGTGGTGAACGAGGATGAGAGGCTGCTCTCTGTAGTTGTCTATGTATAGGTAGGAATATAGGTAAGTGTATCGGTGGTGGATCAGGCGGGACTAGGTCTAGCTCTATCGATGGTGGATCAGGTGGGACTGGGTTTGGCTCTATCGGTGGTGTAGCTAGGGATAAGGTAGCGAAGTGTTCTGCCAATCTATTCATATCACAAAATGAGGAGGTATTGGATGTAGGAGATTCTTGAAAGAAATCATAGGGGACTGTGATGGTTGATGTGGGTGAAGGCGTATCTTCTAGCATATCCATATCAATGTACTCTTCCAAGGTATGTGTTGGATGTGGAGGAGGGTGTAGGGATAGATCTTGGATCTCATCTTCTAATGTATAGATGGTGGTTGGGTGATAACCTAGGCCAGTTTTGTCGGTGGGTGATCGGATACGAGGGTTAATGGGTGTACGTAGCCCTTGCTCATAATGGCCTAGCCCGAACCCATGCCAATGAAAATATTGTAGGTAGCGCAAGGCAAATTGAGGGTTGGCTAGGTGTGTAATTGCATCACCAGAGCTAGATTGTGGTGGTGGAGAAGTTGGTGGGGGGATCGAAGAGTCGACTCCTACATACACAAAATTGGTATGGTTGTCAGGGCTTCCTAGTTGGACAATGGTTCCAATAGTCAACACCAAGGTTGAAGGATGACCAAAGTCTTGGGTAGATTGGATAGGAGGGTCACATACGTGGGCATCACGTACACTATAGTCTCCTGGGCCATTGTTTGTCATGAATATGGATATGCATGGTGTGGCATGCTCTGGTGATTGGGGTGGCGTATCCGAATCAGATGAGGAAGGAGAAAGTTGAGATTCCCTGATGGTGGCGGTTGAAGGGTGTGGAGATTCATCCGAGCTGGGTGTTGGTTGTTTGGGTTCATGATGTTTGGTTGTTGTGGCTTGAATAGGATATTTGTTCTGTGTAGGGGATGGCATCGGCGTAGGTGCTGGGATACGTGGAGACGTGAATGTCTTAGGTTTTAGTCAGAAGGGAAGAGGAGGTGTTTGTGGTGTAGGAAGGATAGGGGCTTTCGTATGCAAGGGTGGAGGAGGTAATGTAGTCGGTTGTGTGGTGGGTGGCAATGGTGGTTGTGACACCACGGGTGGAAATTGGAATGGTAGAGGTTGGGAGGATTGTGGAGGCCATAAGGATGGTGGTGAGAAAGGCATGGTAGCAGTTTTAGGTCCCCCAAAAGATGGTGCTAATGGTGCAGATATCGAGGCTTGTGCTCTTGATGAACACTAGGATGTTGAGGTGGAAGTTGGGGAGGATATCGATGCTCCTACTGACTGGTGAGAAGATACAGGGAATAGTTGGGAGGATGAAAATGAAGGTGCAGGGGGAAGGTCTATGACATTACAAAACTTAAAGGGGTCTCCATCGGCTGGGACATAGTGAACAAGTCCGTTGTGGATGTACTTGAGGCAATGGTGTAATGTGGATGGGACACACTGCATGTCTCTAATCCAAGGGTGATCGAGGAGAATATTGTATTGCATTTCTCCTTGGATGATATGAAAGAGGATGGGGATCGTATGGATGCCTACACGAATAGGCAAAACTATGGATCCTATGGTAGGTCTCATGGAGCCATCAAAAGCATGCAGGTCTAGGGAAGGTATGGCGAAATGGGTTGGAGGGAGGTGTAGGTGATGCAAGGCTACTATGGATATAATGTTGATGGATGAGCCCATGTCAATGAGTACCCGCTTGTAGGTGATATCATTGATATTGGCTTGTATGTGGAGGGGAGGATCGGCTCCTTCACCAATGAGTTCCATTATCTCATGGTCATGGAAACTAATTGAAGGTTGGAGGCATCATGGGATGTTCCCTATGAAATTGAAAAAGGCATTTGTGTCATGTGTCTCTAAGTCAATGGAATGTAGGATGTCATTCAATGCCTCATGATGGGGTTGAGATTATTGTAGGAGATCAAATATGGATAGCCATATGGGGGCATTATGTAGCTGATGGGTTAGGCTACCATAGATGGTAATCACATTTTGAGGTGGTGGTGGTATAGTATTAGGTGTTTGAGATGTTTGTGGGGATGTAAACTGGATAGGGGGAGAAACAATAGGTGTTTTCTGGCGCGATGGGTACCGTTGGTTCCTCGTAGTAAGGTTGATCATACCTACTACACCACGTGATGGAGGATCATGCTGGACATTGTTGACTTGGTGAGGTGGAACTGGAGGATTGTTTAAGGGTCTAGGAGGATTGGGTCCTCTGTGATCTGGTAGAGGGTTTTGAAAAATCCCTAAGTTTTGGTTCTATGGGGCTAGAGGGTTTGCTACCTGAATAGTGCCCCTATCGATTAGGTCTTGAACTTGCCCATGGAAGGAGTGACATGAATCGATATTATGGCCATGCTACCTATGGAAAGGATAGAAGAGCTGCTCATTATAGTCATGAGGCTTAGGTGAATTTGGATCCAATGGGTGGATCTTAGGTAGAATGAGATGGTTGCCCTCGTACAATCTATGGAATAGGGTTGGTAATGGTTCGGATAAGGGTGTAAAGTTGCATGGTGGACCCTATGGGTGCATGCCTTGGTATTTTTATGGTCGAGGTGGGGCAGGAGCATTAGCTTGGAGTGCTTGCGGCTATGGTGTATATGGTGGAGGAGTCGGTGCTAGTGCTAGGGTAGCAGTTGTGACTTGGTTGGCTTGCGGTGGCCATGGGTAAGGTTGATTTGGTGTGGGTCTATTGAAGTGGAAGTTGGAGTTATAGTTGGATTTGGCTCTCAACTTAATCTTCCCAAACTGAACCTTAATGTCTTTGATCACTTTTTCTTGTGAGATGGCATCTTCAAAAGTATGACTTTGGTGAAGTTGGAGGGATGTGGAAATGTGTTTGTGGCAACTCTTGGAAAAGAGTGTCACAAGCTCCGAGGTGGGGAGGCTATGGGTGAGGTCATGGATAATCGCTCTCCATATGGAAATGAACTCCGTAATGGGTTCATCATCCACCTGTCGTAAGGCGTAGACATCAAAAAATGTGGTCTTTTTCTTGATGTTGATGGAAAAGTGCTCTAGGAAGGAGTTGGCCAGCTGCTCAAAGGTATACAGGCTATGGCATGGGAGCATGTTGTACCAATCCAATGCTGGCCTAGTGAGGGATAGGGAGAAGGTACGCAACATAAGAGGGTTACTACTATGAAGTTGGTAGTAGGATGAGCGGTAGTTGCTCACATGTTCTCTGGGATCTTCCTTACCTCTATACTTGTCAAATTTTGGTATTTCAAAGTGATAGGGATAGGGAGGAATGGGAACTGATGGGTGAACTAGCTCATTGCATAGTTCATCATAACAAGGCTTTTGTGGCCCATAGCTAGAGGTGCGTAGGTTCAACATTTTGACTTCATCTCATAAGAGTTGAAGTTCGGGTGTCATAGGAGTCGAGGGTTGGGCTATGGTAGGCTGACCCTGTGGATGTGGTGGATATTGGTATTGTTGTTCTTCACAATACTATGGGGAATACTATTGTGCTTGATCATGATAAGGTGGGTACTGGGTGACATGTGCTATCGTGTCTATGGGCACACTAGGTTGTGGGGTAGGTGTCTATTGTGGGTAGTAATACTATGACTATGAGGCATATGGTTGTGGCATAGGTACTTGTTGGTTTGGAGCTTGCTATACTGGTTGAGCCATGGGTGGTGATGACCAAACTGGAGGAGGCATAAAGAAGCTAGGTGTAGTTGGTGGTAGTGTAGGTGTTGGTACTACTGGTGCTAGGGGTGGTTGAGATGAGGTATCAAAAGATGGGATCTATCTCTGCCCTGGAGGGTAGGAAGTAGGGAAGCTAAACTATGTGGAATAGTTTGGTTGAGTGGGTGGATAAGCTACCGGTGTCGGTCCATAGGTAGGATGGATATTGGTAGTGGGAGCCTAAAAAGGAATAGGTGGTGGTATCCTAAAGGTCATCATAGGCAAAGGTGGTTCTAAAGGTTGGGTATCGTACACTCCGGATACCTAGGAGATTGGTGGAAAAGCTGCTGAAAATGTGGGATAAGCTATCGAAGTAGGAGCTTGGGTTGAGGGGAAAGTATATGTGTACACTCCCTTGGGTTTGTGCATCTTGTGTCTGAAGGGGCTGCTTGGAGGTACCCTCAGATATGGTGAAGAATGGCTCTTGGGAAGAGGATGGTTGGTACTCTTGTGAAGAGTATGGGTGTGAGGTTTGAGGGAATGCTTGCGGTTCCTGCTGGGTAGGGATTTGTTGTGCAGTTTGGAAGGATGGTTTCTGGCTTCCTACAGTGGAGGAGGATGGGTCAGACACCATTCCTATGGTAGGGGTGAATGATGCGACCTCAGGATGGGTATGGTTTAGGAGGGAGGAATCATTCTCAAACAGGGATTGAGATAGATTTTGGAAGAAGGGATGTGCAAAGGTGGGTGAAGTAGGCATGACCTCCTCATCTATGGTGAAGGATGGAGGAGGTTGTCCTGGTGCTGTGTAGATCACATGGTCATAGAACATGGTCGGTGGGTTAGGTGAGGATGGGGCTGAAAGGAGCGGGTAATCCTCTGTGAGTGAAGTAGCGAGGATTTCACTCAAGGTTGATGTCTCATCATGAGGCATCATGTGTGTGAATTGTACATCGGATTCTATGCATGAATCAGATGTGTCTATGATCTTCTCCTTCATGATCGAAGGAGTAAGAGTGGACTGACTAGAGGAAGGGGGAGGCCATTCCTCCATAGAGTGTGATTGCTCACGCGCTCTACTACGGGTGACCACAGGCATAGTGGCATGTGTAAAAGGGGTTTTTAGGAATAAACCCTGTGTGATGTAGACTCAACTGTGTCTAATGTAAGTGTAAAGTAAGTGACATGCTATGTGTAGCAAAATAATATATAGTGTAATGTGTTGAGACCGGTCTATGATCATGCAAACAATGGTAGACCGGAATCAATTCTAAATGCTGAGAAAATAAAAGTGTTTTGTTCATTTTGTGTGTTGTAATGTTGATACTCCCTATGTAGAATCATGGGTAATGGAGTGAATACTCTAGCAAGTCGGGAATGTCATCAATATCAAACCTCCTACAACACCCAAAGATGCATAGGATAGAATGGTACCACAATGTGCGAATGGTGACCTGTATGGAAGGCATAGTAAAATGATATCCTAAAGGGGTGGAACTCACTATGCTGAAGTGAGTTCACAATATCCTCTCACGAGAAGAGGTGGCACTATCTAAGACCTACTATCGGCATACCCATGCTTTCGCTTCACCCTCGAGTGGGCTTAGTCAAGAACGATAGTTACCAATTCCACAAATTATACTAGCCTTGTGGATGAAGGTGCTAATCCTATCCCACTCCGTAGGTAACCACTGGTGATGAAATCCAGGGCCCAATCACAAAAGTGGGGGATTTTCTGGTGATGAAATCTAGAAAACCGCTCCTGTGGGGCTGCTAGGTGTCTAGGGGGTGAGCTGATGGAGAGTGCAACTCGATCCACACCAGTCTCGAGCGATGGATTGGGGATGAAGTCCAATCTCACCACTTGTTTAAATACCATGTGAGTGTGTGTGGGTTTGTGTTTTTCTAACGGTGTATGCAAGGTAAGAAACTAACTAGTTGCCTTTTCAAAAGAAAACTAATCCTAATGCCTTTTTGAAAGCAAATGATTAGATAACTTATATTCTTTGCAAAGAAATGGTCTAGTCCTAAATGCCTTTATAAAACAAATTAATCTACTTTGCAAAGCATAGAAACATGCAATCCAAGTGTGTGAAGTAAAAGGGGATTAGGAAACCCTGATTTAAACTATAGATTACAACATGCTTCAGAAATTAAATGACATGGAGTAGGGGATTAGGAAACCCTAATTTTAAACTTTCGAAATGTGCATTTCTTTTAGCGATAGATGCTATAAATGAAGGGGGAAATAAGGTAGGCTTTGTACTACATGCAAACAAAAGGAAAATGTAAATTTATTTGTAAAATAAACTTAAAGAAGTTGCTGGAAAGTTGTAGGTCTTGAAACTTCAGAGAAATTTAACAATCCTATGAACTTGAAATGAAAGCAAATCTACACCTAGAAATTGTTATTCGACTAGTGCATGCTTTGTGCTTTCAAAATATTATAGAACAGAGGTGTAAAATGAGGCATACCTACATTCTGATGCTATGGGGGGTTTTCTTGGCCCCTGAAAGAGTCACCCCTATGGATTTGGGGGTTTTTGAGGCTTCTATGCTCAAATCGCCACTCGGGGGGTGAATTGGGTTTTGAAGGCTCATATGTGATATCTGATAGTTTAGAAGGCCTCTGGAGGTTGTAGGAAGGCCTGAGAAACCAATATTGTGAGGTTTTGGGGCTCTTAGATGCAAATCACCACCCGAGGGGTGAATTGGTGACTGGTTCATGAGGTGGGGGGTGAATCCAGTTTAGAAGCTCCAAATCTGAAATCTGATGGCCTAGGGTGGTTCCTAGGGCTTTGGAGATCTCTGTGAAAAATAGATACAGTACCTAAAAACATAGAAAATAGAGAACAAAGTTAGATTCACTTGAAATAGTTAACCTAGCATTGTCCGTTGTGGGGGTCCCATCGGCGTGCCAGAATGAAACGGGTAGAAAATGACATTTGATAATTTAACACAAAACACAATGATGCATTAAACAAAGAGACTGTGATTCCATTGATATTAAAAGATACATGTTACAAGAGGGACATGATGCCCTTTATCCATTTCTTTTCCTAACAATGTTACAATCAATTTGATGTCTTCTTCAATCGTCCCTCAGTGTAGGTGGGCTTCTTTGTATGTGGGCCACCGTCGGGTTGCTATTGGTTTGATGTTGCTCTTCCTCTTCATATTTGCTACATAACCTGTGAAGAACCTGCAAAAGGGTGTTAGTGTGATGGGGGGCTTGCCTTAGTCAGGCCCCATGTTTATGAAGATGAAATGACCATAAAAACATAACAAAACATGAAATAAATTGTGCAGAAGGTAATAATATGATGAAACAGAGCTTACCTCCCAAATCTGGAGTGATTTGGGGCCTATAGACCCAATTCACCACCCGAGGGGTGAACTGAGGCTAGATTCATGGGGCAAGGGGCGATCTGAGCTGTGAGGCCTCTTCTACAAAATCCTTCTAGTGGGTCGATTCCTAGGCAGTTGGGGTGCCTCTGTGTACTGTTGAAATCCGACTATGTGCATCGAGAACTGACTGTTCAATGTTCACTTTCCATTTCTAGCAGAGTAACTGTGCTTTGTTGAATTTGTGAGAGATATCTAATTAGGGGTTTAGGACCCACTATTTATAGGAAAAGGCAAGGTGCAGGGGGTGGGGTTAGATAGACTAAACCTAGGTTTGATTCTGACTAGGGTTAGGTTAAGAAATGCAATGTGGCAACATCACATTCCTTATGAGAAATATCTCATCCTCACACATGTGTGAGGATGGATTAGGGCTAATCCTGATTAGGAGGTGCTTAAGTCAATTTAGGACATGATTAAAGAAATATCCTAACAAACCCTAATTTCACACATGTGGGAGGATGTAATTAGTGTTAATCAAGATTAAGGGTTCTTTTAATCAAATTTACCCTAAAAAGGTGACTTAAGTGAAGTCAACATTAAATTAGATTTTAGGTATTGACTTGTTAATTGTTTTGGTCAACTAATACCCCGTGGGGGCCTCAATCGAGTGCAAATAGGTTGTCGAAGGATATCCCAGTGCATGGGATGTGATTTTGAAGGCTTATGAGGGTTTAGGACCTGAAAGTCTAGTGAAGTAGTATATGGGAGTCTACACGATGCTATGACAATCTATGGTGATCTACGCATGACTACGCATGACTACGATCGTCTACGTATGACTACGCATGACTACAATAATCTACGCATGTCTAGGAGGATCTACAATAGTCTACACTGGTCTACGATAGCCTAGGGGTACCTAGGATGGCCTATGTAAACCTACAAGTGTCCAAAAGGATCTACAAGTACGTAGGTATAGCAGTGTGCAACTTTTAGGTGTCTACAATCTCAAAGGCTTGTTTCCTGATTTCTGTCCATTTGAACTCTGCATTTTTCTTGAGCAACTTAGATATGGGCCTCACTTTTTGTGTAAAGTCAAAAATGAATTTCTTGACAATGTTTATTTTACCCAAGAAATATTGTAAGGCTTTATTATTCATAGGCAATGGGAGAACAAGAATGGATTTGATTCTATCTCCATATATGGTCATACCTTCTTTTGAAACCACATAACCCAGTAACTTTTCCTCATGTACTACAAAGAATGATTTCTTAGGATTGAAGGAAATACCAAATTCTTTGCATTTTTGAAAAACTCGCTCAAGGTGTGCTAAGTGATCATGCTTATTATGGGAAAACACTATGATATCATCCAAATAGATCAGAATGACCTTATTGATAAGTTCCCAAAAGGCATAGTCCATGGATCTTTAAAATATGGCTTCTGCATAGGACAACCCAGAAGGTATTCTCTGGTAGGCAAAAGTACCTCATTTTTTGGTGAATGTTGTTTTATACTGATCTTCATCCTTCACCCAAATCTGGTTATAACCATAGAAACCATCCAATAGTGAGAACCTTTCTACCCCTGCCACTATCTATAATATCTGATCAATATGTGGAAGTGGGTAGTGATCCTTTAATGATGTATGATTAAGATTTCAAAAATCTACACATAAAAAAATATCACCATTTTTTTTCTCACAGGTACCAAGTTGGCTACCCAAGTTGAATGTTTTATTGGATAGATGATCTTAGCCTTTAAAAAATTTAAGAGCTCTTCTCTCATAATGGCTTCGATCCTTGGATTTACAGGCCTTTCCTTTTGCCTAAAAGGCTTTGCATCAGGCTCTAGCTCAATAGTATGTTGGATAATATTTTTGTTATAAACCTTTAGGTCCTCATATGACCAAGCTATGATATCTGGATACTTCAGGCATGAAGCCTTGATATCTTCTTCTTCCTATGGTGAACATTGAATTCCAACATTGAGATTCTTTTCAGTACTGAATTCAACTTCTTTATAATTTTTTTATTGACTTCCATGGTTCTGGTCATTTTTCTGTCTTCATTGTCGAACAGGCTTTCTAAGGTGATCAATCCTCTAGGTATGTGATTGTTCCTAAGTTGAATAACATATTTTTGATAAATTTCCTCTGGATTTTCCTCTTGGACCATGGAGAGATAGGCTTCTCTTACCAGAAAATCAATTATATATTCATCATTTTCAAAATCCTACCATAAAATCTTCTTATCTGGTACAACAGGCCTAAAAATCATTTTGATTCCCTTGTCTTTCTTGACTCCAATGTCTGCAAAAGGGTTGAAGTTAGATCCCATTGCTTGTAAGGAGTCTTCCAAAGTATTCTTTTCTCTAGGAAAAAATTTATATTTAGGGAATCAAAAGATTCTATCAGATCCCATACCCTATTTCTGTACACTTTTAGGTAATGGTGCTTACTGTTGCACCTTTCTCTTACCTTATGGAAAATTAACTCGAAGTCACCATATATTTTTAGGACCTTAATGCCCATGTTTTCTTCTTGCATCAGTCCAAGGCACAAAGCCTCATATTCTACAACATTATTGGTACATGACCATGTTAATCTATAGGCAAAACTCTTTTTCCCTTCTAATTGGGATTGTAGTACTACTCTAGCACCAGGTCCATTTCTACATCTAGCATCATCAAAGTGCATTTTTCATACCTCAATATATCTGAAATAATTATTAGATATAGTAGGAATTTTATTCTCTTATTGCAAAAATACTATATGTGCCCATGCCTATCCCAAACTGACTGTAATCCTCTCTAAAAGGTAATTCATCTTCAAGTTCCAGTTCCTCAAATTTATCCACAATTTCAAATTCTTCAATAGGAGTGAGGTTGCACATGTCTTCCTCAATTTTTTCTATATGATAAGGCACTAGATTTTCAGGTTTTATCCTTATCGTCTTGCCCTTGAAGGGAATGACCATGCTATAATAATCCATGTACATGCATCCACCTAACTTTCCAGTGAACTCCTTTGAGAGGCATAAACCAAAGTAGGGTTCTATGTCCACCACTACTATTTCTTATACTATTTTCACCTCAGGGGATCTATGTAACCTAATTAAAACATCCTTTATTACTCCCACTATTTTCATAGTGTCCCATCCAATTGTACTACTCTAGGGAAAGATCGGGTTATTCCATACCCATCTCTTCGTGGACTTATTTAGGCATAACTGTAGTTGATGCCCCTAAGTCTATTATACAATTTTGGACTACCCAACCTTCCCTTCTTAAAGAGATATAGAAATGAAGGGGTTTATTCTTTAAAACAGCAAGGGACATTTCATTCTTTTTTGGGGGTATGTTAAGGATTGTGGTGGCCTATTTATCCTGTGGATACTTATTGAGATAAGACTTAAGCAAGTCTATCTGGACAGGAATGAAAAGAGTATCATACAAACTAGATTTTTATGGAATCCTTTTCATCTCCTCTACAATGTTGTATTCAGACTTAGCCAAAATAGTCCTCTTAGGCCTTCTCTTTGGCTCACCATATTTTATTTTATATTGTTGAGTGGCTTATATTCTTTATATTTTGGTAATAGAAGGGAATATAAGCCTCTCTTGAGCCTCATATTTAGACTTCATTCAATCTCCTTATATTTCTCTCTCGAATATCTTGGGGAGACTTTATGTCTTCTATTTCCCTTTAGACTTGGGAATAGGAAAAGTATCACTACTTTGGGGAAGTGGTTCATTTATTTTCTGAGAAGGAACTTGGAATTGTCCCATATTTAGGGGTTCTACTTGCAAGGTTTTATTACTAGACCTTGTCATAACAACAATTGGGCCATCCTCATCTAGCTCTTTCCCAACCATGATTTGGTCAAGCTGCCATAACATACTTACCCTTGCCTTTTGATTTATTTCTACTGGATCCATAGCTTGTTGAACATGATGTTGGTACATGACACAAGATTGTGAATCATGGGGGTCATTACATACCAAACACCAGACATTAACCAGACTTGTCTTTGAAGAACACTTAGGATCTTCATATGTTGCATTCACTCTAACCCTAGTACTATTACTAGGACTAGGTCTCTGATATTTGTTCACATATAGAAATCTCCTCTATTGTGACCTTTACTGATCTCTCTTTTCCATTGAATTCATTTTGTTACTGAGATTTTTTAGACTATTTTGTATATCAAGAATAGCAAAAAACTCTTGAGATGCTTGAGAAGGAAGGGGAGGGAAATGAAATGTAGTATATGATGCTTTCGACTAAGGGATAGGATTAATTTGTAGAGATGGGGATGATAAGGAAGAGGGATCCATGTAAGATGAGCTTGTAGCTTGGATCTGGCCATTAGTGGTTTCTAGATTATAAGGTAGCATAGTTTTGGAAGGTAATATTTCCACATTAATTAGAATATTATCAGCATGAACTACTGCATTATAAACTTTGGGAAAGGTTTCTACTCCATATTATTATGTCTACAAACCTAGATATGATCCAATAGCTATGATATAATACATATAATCCAAGCTTGCAGCTGGTCTAGCTGCAGGGGGAATTCTTTTCCAAGTTTTTCTAAACCTCAAATTGAAATTTGATACAGTTTCTTGCTGATATTTTTGCATGGACGTAAACTGATTGAGCAAGGAGAAAGGGTCAATAGATTAATTAAATTCTTCCACAAAAGGCTCAACTAATTATTACCATGAAGTAATGGTTTTATCTTCTAGATTCCTAAACCAATGTAAAATCTTCCCTCTAAAGGATAGGTCTAGTATCCTCATAATAATATCCTCCCTTTATGTTGTGGATTACTGCCAGATTCAAAATATCCTAACAGTGCTCATATGTTGTTTTATATTCTAGGTTCAAATACCAGGGAGTCGCCAGGTGAATTTTATATTCTCTACTTATCAAGGTCAAGATAATTCATCAAATCTTGATTCCTTCGAGTAGAGATAAAATAATAACTCATGTGATGGGTTTTTGTGTTCCTTGTGAACTAGTCCCATCGGGCATGCCAAAAACTATTGGGCACCAAAATATCATTAAGCTTTACTTGACACTGCAACTGTCTATCTTCCAATTTTCTATCCAGACATGCACCCGATACTCGCAGCTCTGTACTCAAGAATTGGATGGGTCAAAGTAAACTTCAATCCAACCTCCAGAGTAGGTTGGTTCCTTGTCAACTTAAAATGATATTGACTCAATTAAAGCTCCAATAGGGTTTTGATATTAGGGTTAGAAAAGGTTTAGGGTTAGAAATGTTATAAAGAAATAGTGGTCGGATAGGCTAACAACATAGGCAACTACAACAAAAGACTCCCACAAGTTATTTCTAGTGTCCCATTACTCATATACACATTACCCAAATTCATGAAACCTTCACACATTAAACCATAAGCAAAGAAATATTATAGAAAGTAATTTCAACATCTAATATTGATAATCCAAATAGTAGAATAAATCAATAGTCAAATTTAATAGAAATAAAACTTCCTAACAATATAGATCTAATAAAAATAGATTTCAAATACTCTTACGACTAGTAATCCAAAAGCTAGAATGAACTAACCATTTAAGTATTAACAGAAATATTGTCCAAGACTTCGAACCTCTTGCACAAGATAATGAAGATGAAAATTTTGAGTTGAATAATCAAAGTAATGCTCCTTCCATTAGCTCACAAGAATATTTATAGTAGGGCAATCAAACACACTAGATTCGACCTTAAAAATGAATAATAAGGAACATTACAAAGAGTACATATTTTATATATCGACATAAAGTTATTTCTGGCATCATCTTACTGGTTCAACCTCCAAGAAATCCATTGTACATAGATTGCCATGGCATCTCATATCCTCTACAACTTGTTGGTTGGTTGGTGACAATTGGCAAATAGGTCGTTAGAGACTACTCTCATCCATCAGCTCTTCTTGGAAGCTCACTTCACTGTCGATCTGCAACTGCATCTGGTTCTTGTTCTTAAAATCCTTTGACACTTTGGCTTCATGTATCCCAATTGACTATATTCAAATTCAGTGAGAAAATGCTTTTAAATAATTTAGAATTGCTAGTAGAACCTTGACCATTGATCTTCCCCATGCACGGCTAGATTAGATCTTGGAATATACTCTATGAAATGGCCAGAAAAAACCAAAGCACCATTCCTATTTTATAAGTTTATGATATCACCTTCCATGGTTTTGATTATGCGGAATGCCAATCTGGTGTGAAATGCATTAAGAATTAAGTGGGATGAAATCTGCTTGTCAACCTTCCCTTTTCTTCTTGGAACTTTGAAGCAACCAAAAATCTACACTACAAAAGTTGTTGACATCACCTTTGCTAAAAACTTTTGTGGAATCGATAATCCACACTTGGGAAAGTTTAAATATTCCCTCATTTCTAATCCATACTTGCCATATTGTAAAATAGCTTTACCTCCATTTCGCACTAGAGTTAGTGTAAAATGCATCCTTGTCTCCAATCCAGAAAGAAGTTTGTTCAAAATGCTCTTTGTCGCCGATCCACACCTCTTCTATGACTTTCCACCTCTTTGTCTTTATTATGGACCAAAATACTGTATCCACTCACTAGAATTGGTCTCTTCAACACTTAGCCGCTCGTAGGATGTCAAAAAATGCAAGCAATCATTATTTTGCACTTCTCTTTGCGTTGGCGTCATATTCGCCCAAAAATTTTGTGGAATCAGAATGCGTCGCCAGTCCGCTACCAAATGCATTATAAATTGTGCGGAATTTCTCTAAGTGAAAAATATACTAAGTGTTTGGTGGATTAGAAAACTTTTGTTGCGGATCCGCTCCAAAATGCATCGAAGAATGTGCTGAATCAAAACTTCATAACTTAGATAAAATTTTCAATGTTTTCTAAGGACGTGGACTTTTTCGGCCTACAACTATGGAATATTTTATTAAAATGTTAGGGAAGGAATTAATGTTTTTGCATAACATATTTACTATTGGGAACAAACAATTCCATTCTAAAAAGATTTATTGACCTACAAACTTATTTGATGGCTTGACATAAATAAATAATTAGTATATAAGTAAATACCCCCATATTTTTGACTAGGTAAAATAATATTATAATAAAAAAATTATATATATAGAAATTATTATATACATATATATATATATATATTAAAAGATTTCCACAAAATAAACTTTAAAAGAATTCCTCTCCTTATCATATTTTGGCTATATTGCCAAAAATACAGTTTGGGGGGGAGAAGTAAAAGATTTATGCAATAAAAATCATGATACAGATTGGGGGAGAAAAGAAAAGAAAAAAAAAAGGGAATAAATCAGGTAAAGTATTCCCATGATCCTGTAATTAATTTTTCATTGTTTTTCGTAGTCATTTTTTGTAGTTGTTTTTCGTAGTTATTTTCTATAATCGGTTTTTGTAGATAGTTTCCATAGATAGTTTATGTAGATAATTTTAGTACCATATTTTTGTAGACACGACTACACAAATTTGTTTTGTATAAATGATTTCAGACTCGCTCATGGTTGAGGACACATGTCAAGGCAAAATAAAATGATGCTAGGTAATTATAAATAATTTACAAAAGCCTTGGTATGAAGAAGGAAACTCGGGAAGACAACTAAATTTATTGCAAAAACTATGGCATAGATATTCAAATTTAAAACTGTGAGCTATGGTGCGAAAAGTCAAAATGTAGATTCAAGTTTAAAAACCATGCACAAAATGGTTTGAATGATCGATTCAGCTTTGAAAATCACGCACAAAGGATTCATATGATCGAAGTGTATGGATTAATAATCCAATGGGAAATTCAACCATCGCACAAAGCCAACCTGGAGAAAATTGAGAATACAAAACAAAACATAAAGCAATGAAGTTGATACTTATGATTGGATTGTGGTCGAAAATATTGCACTAACTACCAATCGTGCACAACACGAGACTCAGATTCATTGCGTAATAAAAAGTAAAGCACAAATATTAAAAGTTCGAACAAAACACACTTGAATCATGCATATGAGGAAGCCAACACTAGATTAAGATACAAGTACATGGTGTAACAATTTGAAACACGAATTGAATATGTCAAAAGCAGATCGAGCAAAGAACAAAAGTTTTTGTTATCTATTAAAATTAAAATTTCAACTTCATTGACCGATGCAAACCATATAATCAACCTAGGATTATTAAATTATAAAAAAATCAAATGCCTAAAGTCCTTACCGTACACCAAAGTAATTCAAATACTAAAAATATTTCGAACGACATTTTCTCCCAGCGGATGATGTCTCGATATTGAAATTGGTAAAGACTACCATTGCGCATCAAGGGAAGGATGCAGGTTACCATCTTGCCAAGATAACAAGGTAATCCTTTCCAATATGGGTGACCACCTCACATGTGAATACGCCAATCGATTATACTTGGCCACATGATCCAATAGGAAGAAACACTATAGATTAAAACTGCAAATCATTGATTAAGGAAAAATTGAGAGCCATAATCTATATGATTTTAATGCATGAGAAACCAAAAAATAAAAGAAAATAAACCTAAATTTAGAAATCATATTTTTGTAGCAGGTGTAAGGTAAAAACATTGCTCTAAAACTAAAATCAAAACTCGATAAGTTCACGCTACATAGTAGACAAAGTCGATGGTGGTTCCGATGTAGGAAGATAGAGAACTCCAGTGGTGAAGATTAGATGACAGTGAAGGGCCACGACTTAAATCAAAAGCTATAAGTATTTGGATTTTTTACAAAAAATTTAGGAAGGTATAAGTTTTAATGTCTCGAAACATTTTTTTTGAAATTATTATTCTTAATTTATAAAATTTGATAAATCTCCTATAAATTTTAGAACGGAAATGAAATATACATAAGAATTTGAATTTCTTTTTGCAAGGCCCCTTATCCAACACCATTTGAGTGAGGAAATTGAAAAAACCTAAGCTAAACCTCATGTCCACTATTCCATACCCCTATGTCTACCATACCTCTACTACCATGCCGAGATCCACATTTCATAAATGTAGTGAACCCTTTTCTATCAACACCCAAAATCCTAGTGACTTCATCAAGAAATTGTTTCAAGAAGAATGTTGGTGGGAGGCCTTAGCCAAGTTCCAAGGAAACGATCAAGGTGTGGTGAAGCAGTTTATTTTGAACTGCAATCCC
Source organism: Wollemia nobilis (assembly GCA_028583015.1). Classification (NCBI taxonomy): domain Eukaryota; kingdom Viridiplantae; phylum Streptophyta; class Pinopsida; order Araucariales; family Araucariaceae; genus Wollemia; species Wollemia nobilis. The sequence goes on along the minus strand of JAQPPZ010017010.1, from coordinate 2,642,945 downwards.
ATGACCATGGTTACCCATGTGGGTGAGGTCAAAATCGAGATTACCCCTAGTTTAATTTTTGAAGTCTTAAGTCGCCTTGAGATTATCTAGTGGTATTACAAATCCATCTATAAAGGATTTAGTCAAATGGTTGATAGATTAGGGGAGAGATGTGTAGTTACGAGAGATAGGGATGCATGGATCAAGGATGTAGCCACCTCTTCACTCCCTTTGAAATGGTATGAGGCTACCACTATTTTGATGAAGTTTTTTACATTATAAGGGAGGTTGTCTAATTGTGGAAGTTATTGAAGAATATGTGCTTATACTTTGAGGTGTGGGTGACTAGTATACAATAAAAAAAATTTCTTTTTAATCCAAATAACAACATCAACAATATTAAATTAGTAAATATCACACAAAGCATCACACACATGAGAGACATGATTTTACGTGATTCACCCAATGTGGGCTACTCCACGGAGAAAATATTTCTTATAAATTTTTCTCAAATAAATTCTCTTGGGAATCCTTCCCTACAATGTTTATGAACCTCTTTCCAAAGGAGACACCAATCCCTTAAATCAAATTTGTAGATCTCTATCCATAGGAGAACTCCTTATCCTCTACTCTAGCTGGTGATCCTCTAGAAGACTACTGCTCCCACTACACTGACTTGTGGATATCTCTCCACTAAATACTCTTGTCCTCACTCAGAAGACCTGTCCTCACTGCCCTGGATAATAGACCTCTATCCACTAGATACTACTATCCTCTGCTCTGTCACCTCCAAAGCTCTTTCTCAAATCTGTACTAAACACAGTCCTTTGGTCTAGCATAATTTTGCTCAATCTCTATCTCTGATCTGGCACAAACCTGTCCTCAAATATGCACCAAACTCTATCCTCAAATCTACTCAACAAGTCCACAAATTACTTGCTTAAATATTCTCAACAAGTCCACACAAAATTTGCTCAAATATGCTCAACAAGCCCACACAAAACTTGCTTAAATATCCTCAATAATTCCACACAAAACTTGATCAAATATGCTCAACAAGTCCACACAGAACTTGCTCAAATCTGCTCAAAACGTCCACACAAAAATTTCTTAAATATGCTCAACAAGTCCACATAGAACTTTCTTAAATCTACTCAACAAGTCCACACAGAATTTGCTCAAATCTGCTCAAGAAGTCCACACAAAAATTTCTCAAATCTGCTCAACAAGTCCACACAGAACTTGTCCAATCTCATAGAAACATAAAGATAATTGTTAGAAACTCAATATATTCTATACTAATCACAATGCTTAATTACTTTCTCAACTCAAATCAGAATATAGAATAGTTTGTTTTATGGAACTTGAACAATCACTTCACACATCCACTTGACTAGGCTCAACCAACTCTACTCAACCAATCACTCAATGAAACACCCCTTTCTTACAAACCCTAGTCCAAGCATGTAAACACCAATTCAAAATGTTTCCAACAATGCTCAACAACAAATCTCACATAACAATGATACTCATGATCTTTGCAAGCCCTAGTTCAAGTTCTTCACTCAACAACTCACTTCAACAACAATGCTTATAAAACAACTCTTTATTCCAGAAAACCTTGAAGCATTATCTCAACACTCTTAATAGGAAATCCTAATCAAGTCCTTTTCACTCCAAACTTATTTTCCAGAAAACCAATCAATCAACTCAACTCAACTATGGAAGAATGTGCTCATACATTTTTCTTGATGATGAAGTGCTCTCATAAATCTGTCACAACCACAAACACTTCTATGCCAAGCTCAAAGAGGTTAGAAGATAAATATTTCTCACAATGTAATGTAAAAACTCAATTACACCTTATCACTCCTTTCAAAACAACCATCAACATACATAAAATATTTTCCAAATAACACCTTATAATCTCCCAATTAAAAATAAATTCAACATCCACCAAAATTAACTCAAAACCTCTTTAAATCAAATTTTAATGGCAAGAAGAACTTTGGCAAAAATAAAATCCACTCCAATAACATAAATCAATTATCAATCAAATAATCTTCCATAAAGCCTTATAACTCCAAATAACATAAATCAATTAAAAATCAAACAATCTTCAATAAATCCTTATAACTCCAAATAGCGCTTTATAGAAAACCTTAGGCAAATAAAATTTTAATTAAAAATACCTTTGCCACTAGTGGGATTCGAACCCACAATATCTACCTCCACAAGTGCTCTAGCCATGGGCTTGACCACCGCGTGTGCTAGACGCACGTTTGAGAGCTTAGGAGCACTTCATGCTCTTTCTCCTAAGTTGGCACTCAAAACAAGTGCGTCCCAAAAACTTTCCCCTTGGTGCTCAAGACAAACATGCCAACTCCACGTGAATCGATCATGGATACTTCCACTCCCAATGCTCTTACAAAATGTGCACTACCAATGGACCACTATGTCCTATGGAAGTGAGGCCTTCTCCTCCCTTTTCATCTTTTTCCCTAGTGCTAAAAACAACACGAGTTCATCTTCTTCCTCAACAATCGCACAAATTATTTTTCTCTTTGGTCGCATAAAATAATCGAAGAAGGGTAAGTTCTAATGTCCTTTGGCTTGGTATTTATACATGATTTTCCCTTTTTCCATAGACGTCGGTGCTCCACTAAGATGATGTCAGCACTCCTTTAAGATGATGTTGGCACTCTTTTTTAAAACCTTTTATATTTATAAATTATTTAAATTCTAAAAGAATTTAAATTTTATAAATTATATTTATAAACCTTTGACTTTAATAAAAATTAAAGCCTTCCTTGGGATGAAATTTAAACCTTTAACTTGTACTCCACTGACTTGATGAAGATTATCCTACCACCATGGTTTTAATAAAACCTTAATTCTGCCATCACAATATTTAAGGAAGTCTTTATATTTTTATAATTATTTTAATAAAACCTTTTAATTTTTACCATAGTTTTAACATAAACCCTTATAAAACAATATTTTGACATTTTTTTCTTCAACTCTTTGTATTGTTCTTGGTGATAGTAATGGTGTACTCCATGGAATTAATAATAACTTCATGTGTTCACTTTGGCATCAATGACAACTTCTCACCTTGACATAAATGACAACTAAATGAGCTCAAAATGTCCAACAATCTCCCCCTTTGTCATTGATGGCAACCCAAATTCTTTTTACTGAAAATTTGATCTTTCCTTTGTTCTGCTCCCCCTGGTACATTGTTCCCCTTAGATAAATGCTAATACCAAATCTCTCCCCCTTACTCAAATCTCTCCCCCTTTGACATCAATGGCAAAGGGTCACCTTTGGGGCTTGGGGCTAAGAATGAGCCTCTTAGCTTAGCCCCTCCCCCACCTCCTGTTGAGGTGGTTAATTCTGGGGTGGGAGTCTCACTCCTAGTCTTCCTCGGAGATACTCAAAGGTTTCCTTTGGAAGTGGCTTGGTGAAAATATCTACTATCTGTTCCTTTGTAGAAATATATTCCAGCTTGACCTGTTTATCTATCACATGTTCTCTCAAAAAATGATACTTAATCGGAATGTGCTTTGTCTTGGAGTGCATCACTGGATTTTTTGAGATTTTTATAGCACTTGTATTATCACATAGTATGGGAATAGGATGATCATGTTTTATATTGAAGTCTTCCAAAGTTCTCTTCATCCATAACACCTGTGTACAACTGGCTACTGCTGTAATGTATTCTACTTCTGTTGTGGATAAGGATATTGAAACCTGCTTCTTACTTAGCCAAGAGACTAAAAAGTCTCCAAGAAAGAATGCTCCTCCACTTGTGCTTTTTCTGTCATCAATGCTACCAGCCCAATCTGCATCTGTATATGTTGTCAGTGAAAAATTGTCACTTTTGGGATACCAAAGCCCAAAATTCATAGTCCCTTTTAGATACCTAAAAATTCTTTTTACTGCTACCACATGTGTTTCCTTAGGTGCTGCTTAAAACCTTGCCACTAATCCCACTAACTATACAATGTCTGGTCTTGTAGTTGTAACATACAATAAACTGCCAATCATAGATTTGTATAATCTTTGATCTGCCTCTGGAGATTCATCATCCTTACTCAACTTGCATCCTGTGACCATGGGGGTACTTACCGGTTTACAATATTCTAACCTGAATTTCTTTAACATTTCTTTTATATACTTGGCTTGTGAGAGAAACACTCCCTTTTTTATTGTGAAATCTGAAGTCCAACAAAAAAGGACAATTCACCAAGAATAGACATCTCAACTTCATTTTGCATGTTCTTAGAAAATTCTTTACACATCTTAACATTGTTTTTCCAAAAAATGATATCATCAACATAAAAAACCACTATTAGTAGATCACTCCCTTTATTTTTTGTGTATAAATTACCATCTACTATTCCTTTTCTAAATCCCTGTTCCTGAAGATACTTATCCAATCTTGAGTACCATGCTCTTGGATCCTGCTTTATACCATACAATGCCTTTTTAAATCTGCATAAATGATCTGGTTTATCTGTAAGTATGAATCCCTCTGGTTGTTCAATGTAAACTTCTTCTTCTAGAACACCATTTAGAAATGCTGACTTGACATCCATCTGATATACCTTGAAGTTCTTGAAACTTGAGAAAGCTAAAAATATTCTTATAGCTTCAAGCCATGCAACTAGAGCAAAAGTCTCATCAAAGTCAATTCCTTCTACCTGTGCATAACCTTTGCATACTAACCTTGCTTTATTTCTGACCACTTGTCCATCTTCATTTAACTTGTTTTTGAATACCCATTTTGTGCTGATCATATTTTTGCCCTTTGGTCATGGAAAAAGTTCCCAAGTTTTGCTCTTATCTATCTGATCTAATTCTTCATCCATTGCCTTAATCCAAAATTTATCGTCACTTGCCTGAGTGAAATCTTTTGGCTCAATTTTAGCTAGCAAAGAAAAATTTGCTTGTTGAGATGGTTTTATTATTCTTCTCCTTGTATGTCCTTCATCTAGATTCTCGATGATATACTCTTTTGGATGATGATTCTGAACATACCTAGATGGATTTTTGGGAATAATTCTTTGTGTTTCTTCTTCTTCTTTATCTGATTCCTCACAAAATTCTTCTTGACAACATCCATCTTCTTGATACACAATTTGTTGAACTAGTTCTCTTGAATCTATCTTCTCATCAATTGTTACATTCATATTTTCCACCATAGTGTGTGTTCTTTTATTGAAGCATCTGTAGGCTTTACTCCTTGTGGAATAACCAAGAAAAATTCCCTCATCACATATTGGATCAAACTTGCCTAAGTTTTGATCTTCCCGTCTTATGTAACATTTGCTTCCAAAAATTCTGAAGTGTTTTACAGTGGCAGGTCTTCCTTTCCAAAGCTCATATGGAGTCTTGTGATGATTTACCCTCATTTGAGCCCTAGTGATTATGTATACTACTATGTTTACAGCTTCTCTCCAAAAACCATCTGATAGCTTAGATTCATTTAACATAGCCCTAGCCATGTTTTCAACAGTCTTGTTTTTCCTTTCAACTACCCCATTTTGTTGAGGAGTTCTTGCTGCTGAGTACTCTCTCTTGATCCCATGTTGTTCACAAAACTCTACAAATTAATTTGAAGTAAATTCTCCTCCTCTATCATATCTCATACACTTAATCCTTTTTCTAGTTTTATTTTCAATCAATTCCTTAAATGCTTTGAATTTTTCAAAGGCCTCTGACTTCTCTTTTAGGAAGGCCACCCAAACCATTTTGGAATAATCATCCATAAATAGTACAAAGTAGCTATCACCCTGAACACTTTATATTCTGGTAGGACCACATAGATAATTATGTATTAGGCTCAATGGCTCAGATTACATATATCCTTTTGACTTAAAGATTGTCCTAGTTTGCTTTCCATGTTGATAGGGTGTATAGATTGTGTTTTGAGGTCTTCTTATTTTGGGTAAATCTTTGACCGCATGTTTATTGCTTATGTTGACTATGTTGTCAAAATTAAAGTGACCCAATATTCTATGCCATAGCCAACTCTCATCTTCTTGTGATAGAAAGTATTTTTCCCCTTTGATCTCATTGAGCATGTATAAGTTGTTTGGGGTTCTTCTTGCATTGGCAATGATTTTTCCAGTTTTTTATTTTCTTATCTCACATCTATCTGGATGGAAAGTAACCATGTACCCTTGATCACAAAGTTGAATTATACTCAGGAGGTTGTGTTTTAACCCTTTAACATACAATATATTTTATATTTTTGTTTTCCCATTATCTAAACTTAGAGTTCCTCTTCCACCAATCCTTGTTGATCCATTATCACCGAAACTTACTGATCCTCTATTTTTTTCTTTTAGTACAATGAATTTATCTTTATCTCCTGTCATGTGACTAGAGCAACCACTATCAAGATACCATTGTTCTTATTTATGCTCAACATTGATCTAGCCTTAACATTTTCCCTTTCATATTTCCTAGTTGTTGAAATTGCTTTTCTAGACTCAGGAAGTATCATTTTACACCATCTAGCCTTGTGCCCAAAATTATTGCATTTGTAACATATAATATCATCATCCATGAGAGGTGCAAAGGAATTAAAATTTCTATTGATATTGTTTCTTGCCTGATGAATACAGTGTACAACTCTATGACCATATTTATTACAAGTAAAGCAATGACCATGGAAGAAATTATGTAACTTGTTTGGATGTCTTGGAGTTTGTGGTGAAGTAATATTCCTCTTGTGATTAACTCTTATCCAGGGTTCTTTTATTTCTTATATCCTTTGCTTGCTTATCCTTGTTTGAGGTTTCTGCTTTTTGAAGACTTGATTCCTCTTTCCATTTCTCATATTCTGCATCTTGTAGTACCTTGGTCTTTTCAACTTCATTCCTTAGGTGGACAACTTTTGCTTCCAATATTTCACATTCTATTTTCCTGGATCTCAATAGATATCCCATGTCCTACTCAATATTCTTTCCTTCTTCCATCCTAATATTGAGTTTTGTGAGATTTTGTATAAGTTTCATTCTTGCTTCTTCATCTTCTTGAACTTGTTCCTTCAAGCTTGAATTCTTCTCTCTAAGTCTTTCCAATTTTTTGAGGGCAGCAAAGAATTCTTATTTTATGTCAAACATAGTATCTTCTTCATTTTTTGAATTCATGTGTGCTATTGATGGATCCTCCTCCAAGTTGTTAGTCTTTTCATGGAGGGACCCGCTCTAATACCAATTGAAGAACATGTGCTTATACTGAGAGGGGGGGTGAACAGTATAAAATAAAAAATTTTATTTTTAATCCAAATAATAGCATCAGCAATATTAAAGCATTAAACATCACACAAAGCATCACACACATGAGATACATGATTTTACGTGGTTCACCCAATGCGGGCTACTCCACGGAGAAAATATTTCTTATAAATTTTTCTCAAATAAATTCTCTTGGGAATATTTCCCTACAATGTTTATGAACCTATGTACAATGGAGACACAAATCCCATAAATCAAATTCATTGATCTCTATCCATAGGAGAACTCCTTCTCCTCTACTCTGGTTGGTGATCCTCTAGAAGACTACTACTCCCACTACACTAGCTTGTGGATCTCTCTCCAGTGAAGACTCTTATCCTCACTCAGAAGACCTATTCTCACTACCCTGGCAAATGGACCTCTATCCACTGGATACTACTGTCCTCTGCTCTGTCACCTCCAAAGCTCTATCTCAAATATATATTAAACATAGTCCTTCTATCTAGCATAATTCTACTCAATATATATCTTTGATTTGGCACAAACTTGACATCAAATATACACCAAACTCTATCCTCAAATATTCTCAACAATTCCACATAGAACTTGCTTAAATATACTCACCAATTCCACATAGAATTTGATAAAATTTGCTCAACAAGTCCACACAAAACTTGCCTAAATCTGCTCAACAAGTCCACACTAAACTTGCTCAAATATTCTCAACAAGTCCACACATAATTTACTCAAATCTTCTCAAAAAGTCCACACAGAACTTGCTTAAATCTGCTCAACAAGTCCATACAGAACTTGCTTAAATCTTCTCAACAAGTCCACACAGAACTTGTTCAAATCTGCTCAAGAAGTCCACACAGAATTTTCTCAAATCTTCTCAAGTCCACGAACTTGCTCAAATCTGCTCAACAAGTCCACACAGAACTTGTCCAATCTCATAGAAACATAAAGAGAATTGTTAGAGACTCAATATGTTCTATACTAATCATAATGCTTAATTAATTTCTCAACTCAAATAATAATATAGAATAGTTTGTTTTATGGAACTTGAACAATCACTTCACATATCCACTTGACTAGGCTCAACCAACTCTACTCAACCAATCACTCAATGAAACACCGCTTTCTTACAAACCCTAGTCCAAGCATGTAAATACCAATTCAAAATACTTCCAATAATGCTCAATAACAAATCTCACATAACAATGATACTCATGATCTTTGCAATCCCTAGTTCAAGTTCTTCACTCAACAACTCACTTCAACAACAATGCTTATAAAACAACTCTTTATTCCAAAAAACCTTGAAGCATTATATCAACACTATTAATAGGAAATCCTAATCAAGTCCTTTTCACTCCAAAATTATTTTACAGAAAACCAATCAATCAACTCAACTCAACTGTGGAAGAATGTGTTCATACATTTTTCTTGATGATGAAGTGGTCTCATAAATCTGTCACAACCACAAACACTTCTATGCCAAGCTCAAAGAGGTTAGAAGATAAATATTTCTCACAATGTAATGTAAAAACTCAATTACACCTTATCACTCCTCCTTTCAAAACAACCATCAACATACATAAAATATTTTCCAAATAACACCTTATAATATTCCAGTTAAAAATAATATCAAAATCCACCAAAATTAACTCAAAACTTCTTTAAATAAATTTTTTATAGCAAGAACTTTGGCAAAAATCAAATCCACTCCAATAACATAAATCAATTATCAATCAAGCAATCTTCCATAAACACTTATAACTACAAATAACATAAATCAATTGTCAATCAAATAATCTTCCATAAACCCTTATAACTCCAAATAGCACTTTATAGAAAACCTTAGGCAAATAAAATTTTAATTAAAAATACCTTTGCCACTAGTGGGATTCGAACCCACAATCTTTGCCTCCGCGAGCGCTCTAGCCACGGGCTTGACCACCATGTGTGCTAGATGCACGTTTGAGATCTTAGGAGCACTTCATGCTCTTTCTCCTAAGCTGGTGCTCAAAACAAGCGCGTCCCAAAAACTTTCCCCTTGGCGCTCAAGACAAACACGTCAACTCCACGCGAATCGATCGTGGATACTTCCACTCTCAATTCTCTTATAAAATGCGCACTGCCAATGGACCACCGTTTCCTATGGAAGTGAGTCCTTATCCTTCATTTTCATATTTTTCCCTGGTGCTAAAAATAACATGAGTTCGTCTTCTTTCTCAACAATCGCATGAATTATTTTTCTCTTTGGTCGCATAAAATAATCGAAGAAGGGTAAGTTCTAATATCCTTTGGCTTGGTATTTATACATGATTTTTCCTTTTTCCATAGACGTCGGTGCTCCACTAAGATGATGTCGATGCTCCTTTAAGATGACATTGGCATTCCTTTTTAAAACCTTTTATAATTTATAAATTATATTTATAAACCTTTGACTTTAATAAAAATTAAAGCCTTCCTTGGGATGAAATTTAAACCTTTAACTTGTACTCCACTGACTTGATGAAGATTATTCTGCCACCATGGTTTTAATAAAAACCTTAATTTTGCCATCATAATATTTAAGGAAGCCTTTATATCCTTATAATTATTTTAATAAAACCTTTTAATTTTTACCATGGTTTTAACACAAACCATTATAAAATAATATTTTGACAACTTTTTCTTCAACTCTTTGTATTGTTCCTGGTGACATTAATGGTGTACTCCATGGTATTAATGATAGCTTCATGTGTTCACTTTGGCATCAATGACAACTTCTCACCTTGACATAAATGAAGACTAAATGAGCTCAAAATGTCCAACAGTTATCACTTAAAAATGATGTTGAACCTCAAATACCCCAAACATGAAGGTTGTGTTATAAATTTGCCTTACTTTCTATACAAATTTTTAAAAGCTACTGTTACTAGGGTCCAACCTAGGAAATCCAGTGATGAGCCTAAACTTCATCTAATTGCCCATCACGGGCTTATAAAATTATTGGTCCTACATAAAGCATCTAAAGTTGGAATTTCCTGGGATAGAGTAGTTAAGGAGGTAAACCTGTCCATCCAATATGAGCTAAGAAAATAAGAATTTGGTGAAAATAGTGAATTTGAAGAAGACCCTTAATCCAAGAGTTAGGAGGAGGAGGAGTCTCTAGTGTGTAAATGTCCTAACCATACCAAGCCATCTAAATATTCTCCACCTACAAGAAAAACTAGGTATGAAAAATATAATCCAAAATACTAAGGGAAGGAAGAAACATCTAGTCATAAGAAAAGACTACTTACCTCTAATCCTACCACTGAAACCCTAGTCAAAATCCAAATGCAACATATCCTACTGGAAAACAAACTAGACAAGCTCATGGGTGAGTTTTCAAAACATACCGTCTTAGTAAAATGAGCTCTCACTCTTTAGCTTGACATCCTAAAGTATTTTTTTGCAAATAGGGTGGTAAAACTAGCTGACCTAGCTATCCAACTGGTGAATTTCAGTGCATCCCCTAACAAGAGATCCTTTTCTATGAAAAATATAAATAAAATGATGAACATTACCAAATATTTCAAGTTGACCAAGGTGCTTGATGAGAACAACTCACTCTTGCTATCTGCATTTTTGTCCCAATGGCATCAAAGGCATACACATAGCCCCTAAAGACCAAAATCGTTTGTTAATATAGGGATACCTCTCAAAGTAGAAGTACCTCTTGACATTGGGATACCTCACAAAATTGACATGATGATTAACAACATCATCAAATCTGAAGAACCATTTCCATCATCAGAAAATTAGGATGTGTTGCATGAATCGAAGGATGAATGATGCAGGAGCATCTTGGGCAGCACTGCAATCTTGCATCAACAAAAAACAAAAAAACAAAAATGTTTAAGTGTTGAAAAGTGTCGCGATATCGCGACAAAAAAAAAGTGTCACGATATCACGACATGTTTTTAACAAAGGACGTTGGCGAAAAAGATGTCGCGACATCGCGACATAAAATGTGTCGCGATATCATGATCGAAACAAAACAAAGGACGTGGGCAGAAAATATGTCGCGATATCGTGACATAAAAGGTGTCATGATATCATGACACAAAATGAAGGAGCGACATGTTTTTAACAAAGGACGTTGGCAGAAAAGATGTCGAGATGTCGCGATATCGCAACATAAAAGGTGTCGCGATATCACGATCGAAACAAGACAAAGGACATGGGCGAAAAAGATGTCACGATATCATGACATAAAAGGTGTCATGATATCGTGACACAAAATGAAGGAAGAAGTCAGCAGGAAAAGATGTCGCGATATCACGACATAAAAGGTGTCGCGATATCGCGACACAAAAACGAAGAAAGACGCTAGCAGGGAAACTGTCGCGATATCACGACAAGTTTCATAGGAGAGGCAAGGAAGGCAAAGATGTCATGATTTCATGACATGTCACGATTTCGTGACCCAAAAATGGGAAGATGGAGCGAAGGAGCGAAACTATCGCGATATCGCGACATGTCGTATTTTCGTGCCCGAAGGGAAAGCCGAAGACGAAGAGTCAAAAAGGCAGACGTTTCAAATACCAGGACAACGAAGCGACACGGGAAGATGAAACGAAAGGTTCTGGAAGAGGAAACGAAGGGCCACCAGCTAGAAATGAAGCGTCAACTAGGAACCTTTAAAAAGGAGAACAGAGGCATGTACAGGGGCGGGCAAATTTTGAGAACGATAACCTATTTTTGTATTTTCAGAGTTTCAAAATTTTGTAAAAGCGCAACTCTTCTATGAATTCTGTAATATTCTGTGTAACTATAAATCTTTGCTGTATTTTGAATAAAATAAAGCTATTTTTCTTCTTTGTGAGTTTGGTTCCCGATCAAGTGGTATCAGAGCAAGAAGTTCCTGAGAGTGCAAATAGAGCACCGAACATGAGGCAGTTTGCACCAGGATCTGTGGAAGGGTTCTGAGAAGATAGAGTGAGGGTCCCTGAGTGTGTAAGTAGATCGTCAAAAGTGAGGCGGCTACACCAGGACCATTTGAGATTTGCTATAGAAGTGAACAGAATGCCTCCAAAAAGAAATCATGGGAGAAATGTGGCACAAGATGAAGATTTCAGAGCGTTGTAGAGGCGAGTGCAAGCCCTGTAGGAAGAGTTGCGAAAAAGGGTTGAACCAAAGGGAGAAGACTAGAGTGACAATGAAGCCTAGGAAACTGAGGGTCCATCAGATGATGAAGAAGCATTGGATCCTTCTGAAGATAGATTGTTGAAAGCTCTATCTCAGGCCGGGAAGAGATCGAAGTTTGATGTCTCTACATATTCTGGGAATCTCAACCCAGAAGAGTTGATTGACTGGATCAATGATATGGAGGAATACTTTGAGTATGAGGAGGTTGCAGATCCATATCGGATAAAATTTGCAAAAGCAAAATTGAAAGGCCATGCTATTTTATGGTGGAAAGGAGTACAACTCAAAAGAAATAAAAATAGAAAATAAAAGATAACCAGATGGGACCGAATGGTGTAGAAAATAAAGAGACAGTTTATTCTCGTAGATTACGAGTTGGATCTGTTGAGGAGGATGCAAAGTTTGAGACAGTCAGGCAAGTCTGTCCAAGAATACACAGAAGAATTCTACAAGATCTCCATTAGAACTGGCCATTGAGGGGCTAATAAGGAGAAAGTAGCCAGATACATCAATGGGTTAAGAATGAACATTCAGGAAGAACTCAGCTTGATCAAAATAGCCATCATAGAAGATGTGTATCAATTGGCCTTAAATGTTAAAGAGAAACTGAACCAAATATTTGAAGGCAAACAGAGAGGAAGGGATCATGGTGGAAGAACCGGTGGAGGAAATTACAGAGGCCAGAAGAAGACTGGGGAAACAAGCAAACCTCAGGAATAGAAAAATGAGAATACCTACCACCCATGTGATCAAAATAATGGCTACCAGAGAGGAAGAGGTAGACCTGTATGTGGGTATGGAAGAGGGGTATTCTGTGGAACCTATTTCCAGTGTGGAGAAGAGGGACATCGGTCATATGAGTGTCCTCAACACCAAGAAAGGACGGACAAGATACCTGAGGGTCATGCCAGAGCTACTGTGGCAGATGAAGGTGCAGAGTCAGAACACTCTGAAGATGCAGAAGGAGGAGAAGTGTTGATGATGAGAAGAGCACTTTTGAATGACAAAAAAGAACCAGAACAGAGGAAGAGTCTGTTCTACACAAGGTGCAAATGTGCAGGGAAGGTCTGCAATGTTATCATTGATAATGGTAGCACAGACAACTTAGTTTCAGAAGAGATGGTTATTAAGTTGAAATTGGGGAAGAAGAAGCACCCACATCCATATCGGATTGCGTGGTTGCAGAAAGACCACAGAGTGCTTGTCAGTGAACAGTGTTTGGTCAAATTTCACATTGGGAATTACCAAGATGAGGTCCTATGTGATGTTTTGCCGATGGATGCTTGTCATTTGTTGTTGGGAAGACCATGGCAATTTGACAGACATGCAGTGCATGATGGGCATGCAAATACGTACTCTCTGACAAAGGATGGAGTATGTCACAAATTGAAGCCACTGAAAGAAGTGGATGAGAAAGTGTGCGATGAGTGCCGAATCTGCTCGGTGTATGGAAGACAGCTTTTGGATGGTCTAAAGAGGGATTCAATGTGTTATGCATTAATCCCTACTATTAAGAAATAACAGTACACAGATGTTCCAGCAGAGGCCGAACACCTGTTAGAAGAATTTCCAGACATCATATCAGATAATGTGCCTAAGGGTTTACCACCGATGAGGAATATCAGTCACCATATTGATTTGGTACCTGGATCTAGTTTACCCAACATGGCAGCCCATAGAATGACTCTTGTGGAAAGTGAGGAGCTAAGTAGGCAAGTCCATGAGTTGTTGAAAAAGGGACTAATTCAAGAAATCTTGAGTCCATGTGCGATACCTACAGTACTAGCACCAAAGAAGGATGGGGAGTGGAGGATGTGTACAGACTCCCGAGCTATCAACAAGATCACCATAAAATACAGATTTCCATTACCAAGGATGGATGATATTATGGACTGTTTGAGTGGAGCCAAGTACTTCACAAAGATTGACCTGAAGAGTGGCTACCATTAGATTCAGATCAGAGAAGGAGATGAGTGGAAAAATGCTTTCAAAACTAGAGAAGGTTTGTATGAGTGGTTGGTCATGCCATTTGGGCTAACCAATGCACCAAGCACATTCATGCGGTTGATGAATGAAGTGCTGAAGGAGTTTTTAGGAAAGTTTGTTATTGTCTATTTGGATGATATTTTGATATTCAACAGAACCCTGGAAGAGCACCTAATGCATATCAGGAGGGTTTTTGAGAAGCTGAGGGAAGAACAGTTGTTGATCAACTTGAAGAAGTGCAATTTTGTGAAGAAGGAGTTGGTATACTTGGGATTTGTCATCTCAGTTGAAGGTCCGAAAATGGACCCGAAAAGGTGAGGGCTATCATTGAATGGCCTACTCCAAGAAGCACTTTTGAAGTGAGATCATTTCATGGTCTAGCCAGTTTTTACAGGAAATTCATCAAAAAACTTAGCAGTATTTGTGCACCCCTTACGGAAACAATGAGAGGGGATAGGAAAGACTTTAAGTGGACCTTAGGAGCATACAAGAGCTTTGATATGTTGAAGAAGGTCACTGAGCAACCTGTTTTAGCACTTCTAGATTTTAACAAGGTATTTCAGGTGGACTGTGATGCCAGTGGCAGTGCCATAGGAGTTGTGTTGAGTCAAGAAGGCAAGCCTGTTGCTTACTTCAATGAGAAACTCAATGAGGCCAGGAAGAAGTATTCAGTGTATGACCAAGAGTTCTATGCTATAGTTCAAGCCCTAAAGAAGTGGAGACATTATTTGCTACCAAAAGAGTTTGTGTTATATACTGATCATCAAGCCTTACAATATATAAATAGCCAAGGAAAATTGAACTAGAGGCACTTGAAGTGGGTTGAGTTTCTGTAGAGTTATTCCTTTGTGTTGAAGCACAGGAGTGGAAAGTCCAACAAAGTTGCAGATGCCTTGAGTAGAAGGCAAATTTTGTTGATAGAAATGAAGGTGGAAGTGTTGGGATTTGATGAATTGAAGGGTTTGTACCCTGAAGATCCTGATTTTGCAGAATCCTGGAAGGCTTGCTTGGCACCAGTTACCTTGGACAGAACCAAGTGGTTGGATTTTTTGATCCAATATGGAATGTTGTTTAGAGGAAACCAATTATGCATTCCAAGAAGTTCCATGAGGGAAAACCTAGTCAAAGAAAAACACAGTGGAGGATTGGCTGGGCACTTTGGTCAAGATAAGACCATTGCCCTTGTGAGCGAGAATTATTATTGGCTGCAACTGCAGCAAGATGTGCAAAAATTTGTGCAGAGCTGTAGAGTCTATCAGATGGCGAAAGGTGTGAGACAGAACACTGGATTATATCAATCATTACCTGTACTAGAGAAACCATGGGAAGATGTCAGCATGGATTTCATTCTTGGTCTACCAAGGACGCAGAGGGGATATGATTCCATATTTGTGGTAGTTGACAAGTTTTCAAAGATGGCACATTTTATCCCTTGTCAGAAAACTAATGATGCAGTTCATATTGCAGGTTTGTTTTTCAAAGAGGTAGTACGACTGCATGGTCTACCGAGGAGTATCGTTTCTGACAGAGATACCAAGTTTGTTGGGTATTTCTAGAGAACCCTGTGGAAGAAACTAAAGACAAATTTGAAATTCAGTTCAGCATACCACCCACAGAAAGATGGGCAAACAGAGGTGGTAAACAGAAGTTTGGGTAACCTATTGAGGTGCTTGATAGGAGATAATCCCAAAGGATGGGATCTGATTTTTCCGCAGGTGGAGTTTGCATATAACAATTCATCAACAGGAGTACCAACAAATCTCCATTTCAGATAATATATGGAAGCAGTCCAAGAAATGTTTCTGAGTTAAGGAAGCTAAATACAGGGGAAAAGTGTAGTGCCGAGGCTAAGGATTTTGCAGAGCATCTGAAGAACCTGCATGAAGAAGTGAAGAAGCATATTGCTAAAATGAATACGCAATATAAGACGAAAGCAGACCAGAAGCGGCAGTTTAAGGAATTCGAAGTGGGAGATGAAGTGATGGTCCACCTGAGAAAAGAAATATTTCTGCTAAAACCTATAACAAACTAAAGATGAAGAAGTTTGGACCGTGCAGAATCCTAGCAAAACGGGATTCAGGCAATGCGTATGAAGTAGAATTGCCAAGTGGGTTAAACATATCACTCGTGTTTAATATTTCATATTTGGTGAAATACCATGAAGTGGATAGTAGTGAGACACCAAGTGCATATTTGTGGAGTATTCCAGCATATATTCTAACCATAGATAAGATAGAGGAAATACTGGACACAAGAGAAGGCAGAAGTACCAAAAACAGACAGTATTTTGAATATGTGGTCAAGTGGAAGGGTAGACCGGCAGAAGATGCAACTTGGCTGACAAAAATAGAGGTGGATCACTTGGGTCTTCCTCTAATAGTTCAGAAGTGAGGATCACTTCTCAAATCAACCCCGGGTGTCTGATGCAGGAGCATCCAGGGCAGCATTGCAATCTTGCATCAACAAAAAAAACAAAAATGTTTAAGTGTTGAAAAGTGTCGCAATATCGCAACATGTTTTTAACAAAGGACGTTGGCAAAAAATATGTCGCGATATCGTGACATAAAAGGTGTCACGATATCGCGACCGAAACAAGATAAAGGACGTGGGTGATATTCCCATAATGACACTAAGAGGGGGGGTGAATCAGTGTAGCTAAAAATCTTATCTACAATACTTAAAACTGAAGCAAAGAGAACTAGAAAATAGATAAAGCAATAATCACAAGAGAGCACACCACAACACACAATGTAACGAGGTTCACCAATTTGGCTACTCCTCAAGAATGACTGCTTGGACTACGATCTAAATCTAGCCTTTATAAAACACTAATTTTACAATCTGTTTACCAGCATCCACTGGAAGGAGCACCAACCCCTAATTTATTTGCACCTACAGAAAGGAGCACCAACCCCTATCCAAGCACCAACTTGGATCACAGTTTTGAAATTTAAAACAATGACATACAAATGCCTTCACTTTTTCAAGACCCTGACTGGTCTCCAATTTATCAAAAACACAGTAAATACTCACTGCTCAGCTTTTTCACTCCCTTACAGCACTCTTCTCACCCTCTTTCGGCAGCACTTTCACACATTCAGCAGCAACTGTAATATTTACTCAGACCTGCTTTTATTTAAAAAAAATGTCTCTATTTTAAGCTTTAATTTTTATGCATGCAGCTCGTAACTATTCTTCTAAAAATCACTTTTTCCACTTGACAACTGTAACTGCTTCTTTGCGTAATTTCTTTTCCTATATAAATGAGGGGCATTTTGTCGAACACGTTGCATGCTTCAAATACCTCTCCTATGATTTTTCGTATTAATTTATGTGCATGCATGCAATTTACGATTCTAAAAATGTGACTGTTCGATTTCTCCTTCTACGACTATTATTAAAAATCTGCATGAATTCTATCAGTAAATCCACCTGTAACTGTCACATTTACTCCAGTTAACTGTTATTAAAAATTTGCATGCCTTTTCTCTACTACTGCCCCTTTAACTGTCGTTCTGTTCCAGTTAACTGTCTGTTTAACGTGTTGTTGTGACCTGTCGTGAAATTTGCGACACTTCTGTCTCTTTCTGCCCTTCTCGGCTTTAACCTATGAAAAAATAGCATGTCATGAAATCGTGACATTCTCGGCCTCCTAGTTCTCCTTCTGTCTTGCCGTCGCGAAAACCAACATGTCATGAAATCGCGACATTCTCGGCCTCCTTGTTCTCCTCCTGTCTTGCCGTCGTGAAAACCAGCATGTCGCGAAATCGTGACATTCTCGCTTCCTTACTCTCTCTCTTCCCTTCGGGTCGTGAAAACCCAACATGTAGCGATATCGCTACACTTTTGTTCCTTACACTTTACCTTTGCTTCGACCCGCGATGCTTCAACATGTAGCGATATCGCTACACTTTTGTTCCTTGCACTCTACCTTTGCTTCGGCCCGTGATACTTCAACATGTAGCAAAATCACTACACTTTTTCCCCTTGCACTTTCTCTTTGCTTCGGCCCACGATAATACAACATGTAGCGAAATCGCTACCCTGTTTCCCTTTGCACTTTCTCTTTGCTTCGGCCCGCGATAATACAACATGTAGCGAAATTGCTACACCTTTTTCCCTTTGCACTTTCTCTTTGCTTCGGCCCGTGATAATACATGTAGCAAAATCGCTACACCTTTTTCCCTTTGCACTTTCTCTTTGCTTCGGCCCACGATAATACAACATGTAGCGAAATCGCTACACTGTTTCCCTTTGCACTTTCTCTTTGCTTCGGCCCGCGATAATACAACATGTAGCGAAATCGCTACACCTTTTTCCCTTTGCACTTTCTCTTTGCTTTGGCCTCCGAAAATGCAACATGTCGCGAAATCACGACAACATTTTCTCTCTCCTCTTTCTCTTGCACTATGTCACGAAATCGCGACACTTTTTCTCCTTAGCACTTCTTCTCGCAACTTGTCACGAAATCGTGACACTTTTTCTCCTTAGTGCTTTTTCTTGCAACTTGTCGCGAAATCGTGACACTTTTTCTCCTTAGCGCTTCTTCTTGCAACTTGTCGCGAAATCGCGACACTTTTTCTCCTTAGCACTTCTTCTTGCAACTTGTCGTGAAATCGTGACACTTTTTCTCCTTAGCGCTTTTTCTTGCAACTTGTCGCGAAATCGCGACACTTTTTCTCTGCAAGCGCTTCTTCTCCAAACATGTCACGAAATCGCGACAGTTTTTCTACTTGCTTTCTTTTCTGCCAACATGTCACGAAATCACGATAGCTTTCCTTGTGCTTTCTAAACATGTCGCGAAATCATGACAACTTTCTTACTTGCCTTCTTTGCTTCCAACATGTCGTGAAATCGCGACAGTTTTTCCACTTGGCTTCTTTGCCTGCAACATGTCACGAAATCATGACAGTTTTGCTTGCGCCTTCTCTCTCCTCGTCCATGTCGCGAAATCGTGAAAATTTTACTTGTGCCTTCTCTCTCCTCCGATATGTCGCGAAATCACGACGTTTTTCTTTATGCCTTCTAACTTCTCAACATGTCGCGATATCGCGACAGTTTTCTTACTTGTCTTTTTCTTTGATTTTTTGAATCTGGGTCACTTCTGTTTTCCTGGAATTTCACTGTACATGATCTGACTGACCTCTGAACTCCTGTCCACTACATCAACTGATCTTTCTGGCTATGTTGACAACAATGACAATACTTTTGTTGTACCTTGCTCAACAATCTCCCCCTTTGGAATTGTTGGCAACACTCATGCACTCTCCTGTAATTCTTCTCCCCCTTTGACAATAATACCAAAGGGTTGCTGCATACTCCCCCTGAGGCTATGCACAACATTCTCAGATACACATTGTTATAGTTAGCAAAAATCATGAATATGAGCAAAACTATAAACAAAGGCATAAATACTCCCCCGAGAATGTGATACCAATTGATAGTCGGTTCTTGTGAAATGTGACTACTCCCAACTTACTCCGAAGATATTCAAAAACTTCCTTTGGCAATGGTTTTGTGAATATATCTGCTACTTGCTCTGTAGTTGGAACAAAATCCAATTTGACCTCACCTTCTGCAACTTTATCCTTCAAGAAGTGATACCGGATTGCAATATGTTTGGTTCGAGAATGCATAACTAGATTCTTTGATATGTTTATAGCACTGGTGTTATCACATTTAATTGAAATTGGCTCTTTGAAGTGAATACCAAGATCTTTCAGTGTTTGTCTCATCCATAATATCTATGTACAGCATGTTGTTGCTGCAATGTATTCTGCCTCTGCTATGGATAGAGATACTGATTCTTGTTTCTTGTTGTGCCATGCTACCAGCCTATCTCCAAGATAAAATGCTCCTCCATTGGTACTCTTTCTGTCATCAATACATCCTGCCCAATCTGCATCAGAATATGCAATAAGAGTGAAGTCCTTACCTTTTGGGTACCACAACCCATACTCCATAGTACCCTTGAGGTACCTAAAAATCCTCTTTACAGCTGTCACATGAGTCTCTTTGGGACTAGCCTGAAATCTTGCTACCATGCATACTGCCTATAATATATCCTGGTCTAGTGGTTGTCAAATACAGCAGGCTTCCAATCATAGACCTGTACATGGTTTGATCTACATCTGGAGATTTGTCATCCTTGCTCAACTTGCAACCTATTTTCATGGGAGTGCTAACAGGTTTACTATCCTCCATTGTGAACTTTTTCAGCATTTCTTTCACATATTTAACTTGAGAGATAAAAATGCCCTTTTCACTTTGATTGACTTGCAGTCCGAGGAAATAAGAAAGTTCACCAATCATTGACATCTCAAATTTAGTCTTCATTTTATTTGCTATGTCTCTACAATATTTATCATGACTGCTGCCAAAAATGATATCATCTACATAAACAACAAGGACAATAAGATTGTCATTTTTTATTTTAACATACAGATTGCTGTCCACCAAACCTTTCTTGAACCCTTGTTTAATAAGATAGTTATCCAGCCTTGCATACCATGCTCTGGGTGCCTGTTTCAGACCATACAACGCTTTCTTTAACCTGCAAACAAAATCGGGATTGTCACCGAGTTGAAAGCCATCTCGGTTGTTCAATGTAAACCTCTTCTTCCAGATTTCCATTCAGAAATGCTGATTTTACGTCCATTTGATATACTTTGAAGTTTTTATGGACTGCTAAAGCCAAAAACATTCTGATTGCTTCTAGTCTGGCAACTGGTGCAAATGTTTCCTCAAAATCAATGCCTTCAACCTGAGCATAGCATTTACAGACCAATCTTGCCTTATTTCTAACAACCTTCCCGTCTTCATTTAATTTATTTCAAAAAATCCATTTAGTGCCAATTATGTTTTTATTTGCTGGCCGTGGTACTAATTCCCAGGTTTTGTTTTTCTCAATCTGATCTAGTTCTTCATTAATTGCCTTCATCCAACTTTCATCTGTGCTTGCTTCAGCAATATTTTTGGGTTCAATGTTGGATAATAAAGAGTAGTTCCAGTACATCGCTCTTCTTGTCTGAATACCAACTATTGGGTCCCCAATAATCTGTTCTCTGGGATGATTTTTTTGCCAGCTGCTTGTTTTGAATTTCTTGTTCTCTTCTTCTGAGTCAATTCTTAAATCAGCTGAGTCAATTTTTTTATTTTCTTTTGTTTTCGTTTCTTCATCTCCTTCAATGACTTCTTCATAAATAGGATAGTTTTCTTGATAAGTTGTTTCTCGATCTCTACCTTCATCAACTTTAACATCTGCACTCTCCACAATTTTCTTTAGCCTCTTGTTGTAACACGTGTAGGCTTTGCTTTTTGTTGAGTATCCAAGAAAAATACCTTCGTCAGCTCTATCTTCAAATTTATCGAGATTATCTTCAGTTCGTTTGATGTAGCACTTGCTGCCGAACACTTTGAAATATCTTGTTGTAGCCTTTCTGTCGAACCACAGCTCATACGGTGTTTTGCTTTCATGTGTTCTTAGCATGCACCTGTTTTGAATATAAACTGCAGTATGTACTGCCTCTTTCCAGAATCTGTCAGCTATTTTGTTCTCAGCCAACATTGTCCGTGCCATTTCTTGCATAGTCCTGTTCTTCCTTTCAACAACACCATTCTGCTGAGGTGTCCTTGCTGCTGAAAACTGTCTTCTAATCCCATATTTTTGACAGTATTCTGCAAACTCCTCTGAGATAAACTCTCCTCCTCTGTCTGATCTTAGGCATTTAATTCTTTTTCCAATCTGATTCTCAACCTATTTTTTTAAAATCTTGAACATCTCAAAGGCATCTGATTTAAGCTTTAAAAACAGTACCCATGTCATTTTGGAGTAGTCATCTATGAACAGCATAAAGTATTTGTCACCATTTATGCTTTGTGTTCTCATGGGTCCACATAAATCGGTATGTATCAGCTCTAACGGTTTGTTGGTGAAATATTCCTTTGCTTTAAATGTGGATCTGGTTTGCTTCCCTTTTTGGCATGAGGCATGGATGCTATTTATCGGTTTTCCAATGGTGGGTATATCTCTTATCGCTCCTTTTGAACTTATTTTTACCAGATTGTCAAAGCTAATATGATCGAGCCTCTTGTGCCATAGCCAGTTTTCATCTTCCTGTCCAATCAAGCATGATCCTTCTAAAGTTTTTGAGAGAGTGTATAGATTTCTAGAAGTCCTCGATCCAGTAGCTACCAGCTTCCCACTGTGTGCTTTTCTTACTTCACAGCCCTATTTTTTAAAGATGACTTCATGACCTCTGTCACATATTTGACTTACGCTCAATAAGTTGTGCTTCAAACCAACTACAAACAGAACTTCTTTGGAATTGATCTTTCCATCACTTATCTTGACTGATCCTTTTCCAACTATTTTGGCTCCATCATTATTTCCAAACTTTATCGAGCCCCCTTCATATTTCTGTAATTTTTCAAATTTTTGTTTATCTCTTGTCATGTGACTGGAGCATCCACTATCCAATATCCATGGAGCAGATTTGTTCTATGCTTTGAAAGTTGTCTGTACAATCAATGATTCCTTTTCTTCCTTGAGTTGCTCTTTTTCTTTCCATTTTGATTTGACTGTAGTTTTGGTCACTTGTTTAGACTTTTCTTTGTCAGTGGTCTGTGCATGTTTATCTGGGAATTTTCTATTTTGCCTTAAACTATTTGGATGAGTTCTTCTTCCCTGAAATTTATTTGCTGCATATGTGCTTCTACAGTTTCTTGCAATGTGTCCAAAGTTATGACAGTTATAGCATTCTACTGCATAATCTATCAAGGGTGAAAATACATTTCTACTGAAAATTTTTCTTTTGTTCTATATTATAAATGCAGTCTGAAATCTTATGACCATAAGTATTGCATTTAAAACAATAACCAGAAAAAGAATGATTGAACCTGGGAGTTGGTCTTTGCCAATTTGTAGTAGGAGCCACAAATTTTCTTCTCCTTTGATGAGTGACTTTTGTGAATCCCTCATTGTCAACAGTCCTCTCGTGCCTGCCATTGTTGCTTTCTTTTGCAAGATTCATTTTTCTTTGGTCAACCTTGATTTTATCCTCTTTCTTTACTGGTTCTACAGTTATGGCCTTTGATCCACTTGATGATTCTCCTTCGACAAACCCCAAGCCAAACTTGATGTCTGTAGTCCTCTAACTATTTATAATCTTTTCAAGCTTTGCAGAACTTCCTTCAAGTTTGTGATAGCAACTTAATTTTTGATTCTTTTCTTCAAGCCGCATTCTTAAGACAACAATCTCTTCTTCCAGTTTGCAGCACTCATCTATTTTCATGGTTAATTGAACTTCGAGTTCTTCAGACATTTTCTTAAATTCTTTTGTTTGTACTTTCAAACTTCTTATTATGTCATTCACATCCTCTAGCTTTCTTGAGACCTTATTATTCTTTTTCCTTTTTGTCTTCAACTCTTTAAGTGCAGCAACCAACTCTCCTTCCAGATAAACTTCAGCCTCATCCTTACTTTTTGTATCACCTTCCTGTTTTTCTTCTGTTTTTGCTTCTTCAAATGCCATGAACAGAGCTTCACCTGTTTCTTCTTCAGAATCTTCACCTGAGCTATCTTCAGAAGAGCTGACATTTTTGGATATGAAACTTTTCTTTTTAAAATTGCTTTTCCTAAAGTTTGGTTTCTTCTTCCAGTCACTTCTTTCTTGGTGTGACCCTTCATCACTTTTGGTTTTCTCATTCATTGGACACTTAGCTGCAAAGTGACCGACCCCTCCACAATTGAAACACTTAAATGGTAACTTACCTCTATATTTTCCTTTTCCCTTTGTAAGTTTCCGAACAAAGTTGGCTTTCGTTTCATCCGATGTCTCTTCATCCTCAGATTCTTGTTCAGTTTTAGTATTCTTGTGTGCTTTAAAATCAACTTCTCTGTCTATGGGCTTAGTTTGTCCTATTCTCATTTCGTATGCATTCAAGGAACCATGCATCTCGTCCATGCTAAAATTGTTTAGATATTTAGCCTCTTCTATTGCAGAAACTTTAGAATTAAATCTTTTGTGAAGAGTTCTAAGTACCTTTTTCACGACAACCGCATCTTCGATTTCTTCGTCGAGTCCTCTGATTGCATTAATGATTCCATTGACTCTTAGCATATAGGCCTCTATGTTCTCATCGTCATTCATTTGTAATGCTTCGAACTGAGCTCGATGAGTTTGCAGTTTGGCTTCCTTGATCTTGTTGTCTCCTTCATGGATGCTCTTTAGTTTATCCCATATGTCTTTTGCTGATTTACAGCTCATGACCCTTATCAGTTCACTGTCTACTAGCCCACACATTATGGCATTCTTTGCTTTGGAGTTATTCTCAGACAGTTTCTTATCGACAGTATCTGTTGGAGGAGTAGCGGGTGCTGTGTAGCCACTTTCTACTAACTCCCAAATGTCGTATCCTAATGCACTCAAATATGTCTGCATCCTGAGTCTCTAGAATGAGTAATTAGTTCCATTGAACAAAGGAGCTTTGTTTGATGAGAATCCTTCAGTACCTACCATTGTGTTCCTTCCAAGATCACCTTAGCTGATTAAGCTTGTTCAGGAACCTCGCTCTAATACCAATTGATATTCCCACAATGACACTAAGAGGGGGGGTGAATCAGTGTAGCTAAAAATCTGATCTACAATACTTAAAACTGAAGCAAAGAGAACTAGAAAATAGATAAAGCAATAATCACAAGAGAGCACACCACAACACACAATGTAACGAGGTTCACCAATTTGGCTACTCCTCAAGAATGACTGCTTGGACTACGGTCCAAATCCAGCCTTTGCAAAACACCAATTTTATAATATGTTTACCAAAACCCACTAGAAGGAGCACCAACCCCTAATTTATCTGCACCTACAAAAAGGAGCACCAACCCCTATCCAAGCACCAACTTGGATCACAGTTTTGAAAGTTAAAACAATGACATACAAATGCCTTCACTTTTTCAAGACCCTGACTGGTCTCCAATTTATCAAAAACATAGTAAATACTCACTGCTCAGCTTTTTCACTCCCTTACAACACTCTTCTCACCCTCTTTCGGTAGCACTTTCACACATTCAACAGCAACTGTAATATTTACTCAGACTTGCTTTTATTTAAAAAAAATGTCTCTATTTTAATCTTTAATTTTTATGCATGCAGCTCGTAACTGTTCTTCTAAAAATCACTTCTGCCACTTGACAATTGTAACTGCTTCTTTGCATAATTTCTTTTCATATATAAATGAGGGGCTTTTTTTTGAACACGTTGCATGCTTCAAATACCTCTCCTATGACTGTTCGTATTAATTTTTGTGCATGCATGCAATTTATGATTCTAAAAATGCGACTGTTCGATTTCTCCTTCTACGACTGTTATTAAAAAGCTGCATGAATTCTATCAGTAAATCCACTTGTAACTATCACATTTACTCCAGTTAACTATTATTAAAAAGTTGCATGCCTTTTCTCTACTACTGCCCCTTTAACTATCGTTCTGTTCCAGTTAACTGTCTGTTTAACGTGTTGTTGCGACCTATCACGAAATCGTGACACTTCTGTCTCTTTCTGCCCTTCTCGGCTTTAACCCGCAAAAAAATAGCATGTCACAAAATCACGACATTCTCGGCCTCCTAGTTCTCCTTCTGTCTTGCCGCCATGAAAACCAACATGTCACGAAATCGCGACATTCTCGGCCTCCTTGTTCTCCTCCTGTCTTGTTGCCACGAAAACCAGCATGTCACGAAATCATGACATTCTCACTTCCTTACTCTCTCTCTTCCCTTCGGGTCGTGAAAACCCAACATGTAGTGATATCGCTACACTTTTGTTCCTTGCACTTTACCTTTGCTTCGACCCGCGATGCTTCAACATGTAGCGATATCGCTACACTTTTGTTCCTTGCACTCTACCTTTGCTTCGGCCCGCGATACTTCAACATGTAGCGAAATCGCTACACTTTTTCCCCTTGCACTTTCTCTTTGCTTCGGCCCGCGATAATACAACATGTAGCGAAATCGCTACCCTGTTTCCCTTTGCACTTTCTCTTTGCTTCGGCCCGCGATAATACAACATGTAGCGAAATCGCTACACCTTTTTCCCTTTGCACTTTCTCTTTGCTTCGGCCGCGATAATACAACATGTAGCGATCGCTCCCTTTCCCTTTGCCTTTCTTTGCTTCCGCCCGTTACTGTAGCATTGTTTCCCTTTGCACTTTCTCTTTGCTTCGGCCCGCGATAATACAACATGTAGCGAAATCGCTACACCTTTTTCCCTTTGCACTTTCTCTTTGCTTTGGCCTCCGAAAATGCAACATGTCGCGAAATCGCGACAACATTTTCTCTCTCCTCTTTCTCTTGCACTATGTCGCGAAATCGCGACACTTTTTCTCCTTAGCGCTTCTTCTCACAACTTGTCACGAAATCGCGACACTTTTTCTCCTTAGCGCTTTTTCTTGCAACTTGTCGCAAAATCGTGACACTTTTTCTCCTTAGCGCTTCTTCTTGCAACTTGTCGCGAAATCGTGACACTTTTTCTCCTTCGCACTTCTTCTTGCAACTTGTCACGAAATCGCGACACTTTTTCTCCTTAGCACTTTTTCTTGCAACTTGTTGCAAAATCGTGACACTTTTTCTCTACAAGCGCTTCTTCTCCAAACATGTCGCGAAATCGCGACAATTTTTCTACTTGCTTTCTTTTCTGCCAACATGTCACGAAATTGCGACAACTTTCCTTGTGCTTTCTAAACATGTCGTGAAATTGCGTCAACTTTCTTACTTGCCTTCTTTGCTTCCAACATGTCGCGAAATCACGACAGTTTTTCCACTTGGCTTCTTTGCCTGCAACATGTCATGAAATCGTGACAGTTTTGCTTGTGCCTTCTCTCTCCTCGTCCATGTCATGAAATCACGAAAATTTTACTTGCGCCTTCTCTCTCCTCCGATATGTCACGAAATCGTGACATTTTTCTTTCTGCATTCTAAATTCTCAACCTGTCGCGATATCGCGATAGAAAACATGTCACGATATCGCGACAGTTTTCTTACTTGTCTTTTTCTTTGATTTTCTGAATTTGGGTCACTTATGTTTTCCTAGAATTTCACTGTACATGATCTGACTGACCTCTAAACTCCTGTCCACTACATCAACTGATATTTCTAGCTGTGTTGACAACAATGACAATACTTTTGCTGTACCTTGCTCAATAGTTGGCGAAAAAGATGTCGCGATATCGCGACATAAAAGGTCTCACGATATCGCGACACAAAATGAAGGAGCGACATGTTTTTAACAAAGGACGTTGGAAAAAAATATGTCGAGATGTCGCGATATCGCGACATAAAAGGTGTCATGATATCGCGACCGAAACAAGACAAATGACGTGGGCGAAAAAGATGTCGCAATATCGTGACATAAAAGGTGTCACGATATCGTGACACAAAACGAAGGAAGAAGTCAACAGGAAAAAATGTTGTGATATCGTGACATAAAAGGTGTCACGATATTGTGACACAAAAACGGAGAAAGACGCTAGCAGGGAAACTGTCACGATATCACGACAAGTTTCATAGGATAGGCAAGGAAGGCAAAGATGTCATGATTTTGCGACATGTCACAATTTCGTGACCCGAAAGCAGGAAGATGGAGCAAAGGAGCGGAACTATCGCGATATCGCAACATGTCGTATTTTTGTGCCTGAAGGGAAAGCTGAAGACGAAGAGTTAGAAAGGTAGACGTTTCGAATACCAGGAAAACGAAGCGATACGGGAAGACAAAATGAAAGGTTTTGGAAGAGGAAACGAAGGGCCACCAGCTGGAAATGAAGTGTCACCTAGGAACCTTTAAAAAGGAGAACAGAGGCATATACATGGGCGGGAAAATTTTGAGAACGATAACCTATTTTTGTATTTTCAGAGTTTCAAAATTTTGTAAAAGCGCAACTCTTCTGCGACTTCTGTAATATTCTGTGTAACTGTAAACCTCTGCTGTATTTTGAATAAAATAAAGTTGTTTTTCTTCTTTGTGAGTTTGGTTCTCGATCAATGAAGGGCCTATGGAGGTCGTGCACATAAATATTGTGGTTGTTGAACCACCATATGATATCGAGAAAGCCAAGGTGTAGGTTCAAAAGTGAAGCACGAGAGGATGTTGGTAGCAAAACCACCAGCTCCATTATGATTTTCATCCTAATTTAGATCTAAAGCAAACTTGGATCTTAACAAAATTATACTATATTTTTTATGAGCTTGCACATTTTTATATATATACTTGCAGTATTCTATTGATTATGATTATAGTATTTTATATTTATAGTATATTACTTGTTACATCTGTAGTGTTTTTCCTATTATATTTAAAATATTTCATCTATTATATTTGCAGTATTTTATTTATACAATTTGCAGTACTTTCTTTATGACATTTTCATTGTTTTTATTTGATATATTTGTAGAATTATCTCTATAAAATTTGCAATGTTTCAATTATTATATTTGCAATGTTCTAGTTATAAAAAAATTTGCATTCTGTCTATAATATTCATAGTGTTTTACTTGTTATATTGTGATATTTAAACTTGTATGCATGAGGACATGCATCCCCTTCAGTTTGGGGAAATGATGAGTGCTAAATCATGTATATTTTATGCAAAGTTTAATCTATCTTTTATCTGCAAATATATGAAAATGAATGTGTTTTGATGATCGTTATATCTTATTTGCATGACTTACGAGTGAATTTGATTTATATAATATTAAGTGATATATGCATGTATTTTACACAAATTGTGTGAGTTTTCTGTATGGTTTTGATAGATAAATATTACAAGTGTTTTATAGAAGATGTTGCAGCAGAACATAGGCTAGATATCAAGTATGGATGAACCAATCACGTGAAAGTATGCTAAAAATCCATGTGGAAGTGCAATATGGAAAGGTGTTGTAGAAAACATCTACAAAAAGGTGTTACAAAAAATACTTACATAAAGGTGTTACAGAAAGTACCTATTGAAAGGGTCTATAGAAAGAACGTTGATCGAGTAAACCATATGACGTGATGTAATTCCATGTTCGATGATAAAGTAGAAGCCTCACGTATATTAAATAGTCAGCATGATTATTTAATGCGGTGGCATTAATATTTTTCATACGATTTAATCCTTGTATAATTTTTAATGTGTCATTCAAAATATATTTTGTTAAGGTTTTTAAGTTGTCAATATTTTAACAAAATCTTAATTTATATTTTCCCTAGGGAATAGAACAAACAATTATGCTATCTTGTCAACAAGTTATTCAAATTTAGGATATTCATTATGTATACTTGGAAACTATGCCACTTGGATAATTCTGATTGTAATAAGTCAAGGGTAGTTGTTAGCATGTCTTAATTTTAGAATATCTTTGTTATGAAATATTAGAATTCAAATTTTTGAGCATTTAAACTATAACAGATGGCAGAAGAGAATTTTATTGTAAATTTCCAAGTGACGTTATAAAATACAATGTAGAGACCCTTGAAAAGGTCTATGGTTGATGATCTATTTTTTACAGTTTACAAGTTTCTATTCTAAAGACTTGATGTTTTAATAAGTCCATATACATACTCTGTACACATGAAGAATTAAAGTTTATCAATAAAGCAAGATTTTCTTCAATGATTCTAGCAATGGTATTATGTATTTTTGCATGATTTATTTATCTTTGTAAACTTTCTTTTTAATTTCCTATACAATGAATTAAATAGTATTAGATTAGTGAAATAAAATATTAGTTACTAAAGTAAAATAAAGTAGAAAGGAAAAGAGAATTACACGGACTTGTAGGAGGTAGGGCCCACTCCAAAAAGCCAGTCCCTTACTTTATTTCTCTTGAAATAGATTAGGATTAGTTAGAGAATAGAATTAGTTTTAATATAAATTAAATTACATAATATATAATTATAAATTTTTAATAGTTAATGCATTATTAGATTGCACATGGATCCACAACACATCAAATTAGTTTAAGTCATAATTGCACTTTTAATGAAGCATTATTTCATTTAATTTAATTTTTTGTAACTTTTATTTCCTACAAATGAAACCAAGGAAACAGAATAAACGTCAAATGATTAATAATCTATATGGGATTTTCTATTCTTTAAATCTAACCTGGATTGATAAATTAAGTGTATGAGGTACAACTCCACAACAGGCTACAAGCATTGAAATATGTTTTGTTACCTGAAGTTTTATACAGGAAAAATCTAGATGGAGTTCTTTTAAAATGCATAAATGAAAATAAAAAAACAAAACATCTTGAAGGAATTTTAGAAAGGCTTATCTGGAGGATATTATTCAGGAAAAACAACTAAATTAAAAATACTAAAAATAGGTTGTTATTGGCCAACCAATTTTTTGATACTTTTAAAATGACAAGAGCATGTGAGGAATTCTAGAGGCATGTGGGAAGGAACAAAAATACATATTTACCTCACAAACCCATACAAGTGGAAAAACCTTTTTAGCAATGGGGACTGGACTTCATAAGGGTCATAGAGCCAAATTCATTAATAGGATACAAGTATATTTTAACTACTATAGATTATTTTACCAAATGGGTTGAATAATTTTTTACAAAGAAAGCTAATCAGGAGGTGGTGATAGAATTTCTTGAAATCATGATTACAAGGTATGGCATATTTGATGCGTTGGTGAGTGATAATGGTTCATTCTTCATTATAGCAAAAGTGACTAATTTTACTAGTAAAAATGGAATCTATTTGAAGACTTCCTCAAACTACTATCCATAGGGAAATGGGTTGGCAGAATCTACTAATAAGAATTTACTTAGGATTCTGAAGAGAATTCTAAAGGATAACAAGAGGATTTGACATTCATTAATAAACCAAGCACTGTGGGATAATAGAATCACCATTAAGAAATCTAGTAACACATCCCCTTATACTCTGGTATATGGAAAAGATGTTATTCTCATCATACACTTGAAATACCTGCTCTAAGATTGCTTGATCATAATCATATTATAGAGGGTAACCTAGTGGAAGACATATTGATGTAGTTGTTGCAGGTAGAGGAAAAAAGATAAAAGGCTTATGTACTCTAGGGGAAAATGAGGTATGGTTTGATAGAAAGGTCACTTTTAGGAAATTCAAAATTGGAGACCTAGTCTTGAGGTGGAATGAAAATAAAGCAAAGTCAGGGAACCACCAAAAGTTTAACTTCCTTTGGGAGGGTCCATTCAAAATAATTGCTGAGAAACAATATAATGCTTTTAAACTATAGTATGAATAGGGAAGAATTCAACCAATCCTTGTCAATGGCTTTCATTTGAAACTCTCCTTCCATTAAAAGTATTTATGCCTTTTTCTACTTTATGTATTATGTGCTATATTGTTTGTTTTCTGAAGGTGTTGCGACATCACAACATGTCTCCATGTCATGATAAAAAGAGCTGGAATTCTAGAAATATAAAGTTGATATAACATCATGACATGTCACTGAGCAGCAATCAACCATAGTCAAAGTACCATTGAATCCAAAAAGTACAACTACGCAATAAGAGGGAAAAATTCTTTCAAAATAAAAAAGTGTAGTGGGAAGCATGACAATCATTAATACAATATATGTTGTGATTTGTTGGACAGGTCAACACACGAATTAAAGTATAATAACCATGCCAATTATCACATCAAGCAAGCACACAACCACTATAATTAATCACACCTCACCCTAATTTCCATAGAGCTATGTATACAACGAAAAACCCTAGCAATTGTTCATTTTGCCAATTTTTTTTAATTTATTCTTCATCACTAAGGGTTTTATTGTACTAGCAATTCAAAAGAATTTCAGTAAAGCAATGCCTAGGGAAATTCTTGTATCACATAGCAAATTCATATTTAGCTATTAGGGCATCAATATAGGTTGATTTGAAAATGACCTTGAATTCCAAGACAAGGATGCAAATATTGCAGACACAGTGTTGACATGGAAGTGTGTTGAGCGGCTCAGAGTCGATGTTAAAGAAAGATTATATAAAGGTATTACTTTATCAAGCCCTAGAAGTTTTACCTTTCATTCCCTATTGTCATTTTACATTTGAATTTCATTCCACCTATGTCCTAAGTTGGTACGGGCTATAGCTAAGTACTACGACCCCAAGCATAGGATTGTTCAAAATGCACAAGGAAAAATCTTATTCACACTTTTTTCCAATGTCTTCCCAATTTTTTTTGCTACAGGCCTAGCACCCATTAAGAAGCTTAAGCCTTTTCATCCCAATGATTATAAAAAAATTTATACCTCAAGAGATCACTCTGGTTGGGGAAATAGTTTGAATTCATGGGTAGAATCATAGCTAAAAAATAAGCCGAGGGGAAATTTACCTATAACCCCCATCCCAAAAACTGAGTTTAGAAACCCTGAGCTCTTTTTAATATTGGTGGTGTTAGTAGGATTGGCTTCATATGAGCAGGTCCATGGTTGGTATCTTGCCATAGCCCACTACATTTCCAATCCCAAGTTCTATGATACTTTTTTCATAGACCAGGGAACTAGGCTTATTTTCTTTGATTGACCCTCCTTTCTATATCGAAAAATTCATGAACAACTATGCAAGTTACAAAAAATATCTATAACTTCTTTTAGGTACTGCTCCCATTTGACCTAGGTTTTTCTCTACTTCATGGCATAATAAATGTCTTGGATAGCTATGATAGACAAAGATGACAAAGGGAGACCATTGCTAGTTTATTTATGGACCACTATTTTGATCACATCATAGACATATTACAACTTTAACAGAGAGTTCTTGGGACCTAATCTGAGGATTTTGCATGAAGAAATAGACAGGTTATCCCAAAAGTCCAAAAGTGTGTTGCAAAACCCTCATGCGGAGGAAGGAGATTGGTTCATTTTAATAGAGAGCAAAATCATCATATTGTATGGGTTTGCTGGGAAACCTTTCTTCATCCCCCATTTTGTAACTGACTAGTTGTTTGCAATGGAGTATTATAGAAAAACCAAGTATCACTTATGCCATGAGAGTATAGGTTTATGGAGAAACTAACTATTATTAACAACTCCAAGGCTCTACGTTTTTATAAAACAACTAGGAACCACATAGAGCAGCACCAAAACAATAAGCAATATGAAGAACTAGAATGACATGTAGACCAAATGCAACCATTGCCTGAATGATACGATTTCTATGAGCAGGTGGTGGATTATGACCCTCAAAATGAATATACATATGTCTTACAAGAATCTTAGATCACTCAAATGTAAAAAATGTTCAAGTGAACTAAAGCCAAAATCTATGATTGGTGGATTATGAGGGTTGAAACATATGCAACCCCTTCAATATAAAGCATTAAAAATGATGATGAGTTTTCCTATAGGTATGATAAATACCGAGTCTTGGGAAGAGAATATTGAGAAGAATATTGCACTAAGTTTTTACCAAACTCACAAATAAGACCAAGCCATGAGAGACACAAGGGAGGTAGATCCAAGTAAAGGAAAAACACCCTCCCAGTATTAGTAGCATGCTACTATAGCTGCAGTCCCCTCTACTTCTACTATTGGGAAGACACCTATGTATACCCCTACATAGGGGTGACTAGAAAAATATTTAAAAGCAACCAAAATGATGCAAAATATGGGTTACACTGGGGAAGGTCTTTGAAAACACGACCAAGGAGTTACTGATATCATTTAGCTACATAAAATGTTAGAACACTTGGAACTAGAAGCACAAACTTTAAAGGGTGAAGGTTCCAAGTCAACTTCCATCACACCCAAGTTTGTAACACCAATCACTGGGATAGCACCTCCTCTGAGTAAAGCAATACTACCACAAGCTCAGTAGCAAGTTCTAGAAATAGTGGTTTATTCCTCTCCCCATAAAAATATAAAAGGAACGTAGGGGATTCATCTAAGAAAGGAATACATAAGAAGAGATGAAAAGATAAAAACTTAAGAAAAATAAGTACCTTAGAACAAGAGATGAATATCAAACATGTGCCTTAGCAATAAGATATGGGTACCTCTTAATTAGAAGAGATTATTGAAAAACTACCTCCCACAAAAGTGCACAAGGAGAACAACCACTTCAACAATCAAGCTCAAGTATGATAAATATTTTTTCTTCTTCTTCTCCTCCTAATTCCCTAAAATATTACCTTTCCCCTTCTTATCAAAATGGTGCTCAACCTTCATCTCCACCATGTCCACCTTCACCTCAAGCTTCTCCACCACCTTCTCCATCTATACCAACTATCACAACCCAATATTCACCATCACCAATATTCACACCTACCACCTCTATAAAATCCTCCCTTGTAGCCCCCGCAAGTGTGAATTCTACTATCATGGTAGTGCATTTCTCCCCCATTGCCCACTTACCATTTTTGTAGTCTCTTTCCATTAGCTCCTTTACTAAGATTTATCCTACCACTTCCAAGCTTAAGAAATTCAAGAAGGTTACTAAAAATACCTATGATTGGTGGAATACAAAGGTTGTCTAACATTACAAGGAACCTTCCTACCCAAGGGAGATGATGGCAATAGACCCAACCACCCTCCAATGGACCAAAATGATAATTAATCCCTTGGTTAACAAACAAGAAGAAGATATGACTATGGAGAATTACCAGGTTAAAGCAACGATATAAGATATCACATAGTTACCAATGCAAAATAAACTAGTGGTTGCCAAAGCTCACTTGGACACCATATACTTACATGGTTATTATTACAAGGAGAAATTTCAACAAGCAAAAGAAAAGGTTAAGAATGCATTGAAATATTAAAGGAATGTTGAAAAGGCTCGTAGAAATGAGATAAAGAAGTAGTAGGACAAGTTTCATAAAATTTCCAAATACAAGGAAGAGGTAGAAGATGCCAAGAAATAAAATCACACTTTTTCTAAACAAAAAACGGTCTTCAACAACAAATTTAAATGGAAAAATCCAAAGCCATAGGATTCTCCAAGGAAAAGGCCAAACAAGTAAGAAATGAAATGTCCAAGGAAATTCTAGAGATGAGCCTCAAAGTCCAACCTATACTATTGTACATGGAAGAAATCAATGAAATATTGGGGATAAAAGAACAATAATTAAAAAATATTGAGGATATTTTATGGTCAAGAATATCTGTAGCAACAAGCATTCAAGCACGGGCTGAGAGAAATTTTGAAAGGGTAGAAAATAGAATTCCTAACAAAAAGTGGTCTTATGCTAAGATAATGGCTAGAAACTTTTTTAGGAGACACAAACTGATGACTCAAGGGAGGAAGCTCATACAAGAGCTCATAGTTGAATCCAAGGGTATAATGAAGCATCTAAATAAAGTTGAACAATATTGCTTTCTAATATTCTTGGATGAAAATCACATCCTAGGAGAATAATAACATTGAGCTATTCTCACTATAACTGTGAATGATGAATTTGAAATATCATCGATATATGTTATTTGAGAAAACAGGAATGCCATCGACATAAATGACTATGCATTTACCTATAAAATCTTTAAATGCATAGTCCATGGCTCTCTGAAATGTGGCACCTACATTAAGCAATCCAAAAGGTATTCTTCTATAAGCAAAGGTACCCCACTTCATGGTAAAATAAATTTTCATTCTGTATTTTGGGTCAATAAATATTTGGTTATATCCAGAATAACCATCAAGAAAAATCATCATCTCAAAGCCATTCACCATTTTCAAATCATGATCAATGGAAGGCAAGGGGTAGTTATCTTTTTATGAGGCCTTATTGAGATATATAAAGTCAATACACAAACGATTTTCACTTGTTTTATTTCTAACTGATACAATGTTTGCTACCCATGTAGAGTGTCTAATTGGAAAAATAAACTTAGCATCTAACAATTTCTTAACCTCCTTTTATATAAGAGACTCTAGCAATGGGTTAACTGGTCTATGTTTTTGTCTAAATGGTTTAGAATCTAGCTTTAAAGGAATAGTATGTATCATGACATTTTCATTATAAGTTTTTAAATTCTCATAACTCCATACTATTACATTGACGTAATATTTAAGAGCATGTACAATTCCTTCTTGTTCATGATTAGTGCAAGTCTTTCCTATGAGTACATTATGTGGGTCTTTACTAATCCCAAGATTAATGGAACAATAAGCATCCTATGGGAGTGAGGTTTTATTACAACTTTTGCTTTTGTAATCAATATCAAAAATATTTTCGAGAGAAACTATAGCTTTAGGAATCGCATTGATTTTTTTTTTACCTCATGATCTTCAATTTCATCTTCTTGCAACATTTCTTCCTCATCTATCACCTGATTTTCAAAGACACCTAGTTACAAAATCATAAATATGCCTACCACTTTCATATACCTATAAATTTTTCACATTGTCAGGTATAGAAGGATATGGTATCAACTCAATTGAAAACTTCTTTAGCCTCCTATTATCAATAGGGTTAAGAGTACCTGCTACGATAGCTAAAGTGTCAACAATTCGATTGTTCTTCCTATATATCAATGAAATTTTGAAAGCATAAAATTCATCAATTAAATCCCTAACTCTATTTCTATAATGAATTAGACTTTAATCATGACATGTGTATTGGTATTTCACCTATTTAACATCCAATTCCGAATCTCCTAGCACTTTCAAATATTTAATATTTTTCTTTAAGGCTAAGTGCAATCCAAATATTAAGGCTTCATATTCTATAGCATTGCAAGTGCAAGGAAATTGTAATCTATAAGCTGCCAGAAACAACTTACCTTTAGGACTAATAAATTCCATATTAGCTCCACTACCTTGTTTTGATTTAGATCCATAAAATTTAAGCATCCAAACAATATATTCATCCTTAATTAGATTAATAGATGGTATTTCATTTTCATATTCAGCTACATCTAATTTTGTTTCCAGAATGTAAACACCTAACTCATAATCATTGTAAAAAAATCATTGGTTTTTTTATATTCAGTAATCAAATCCTTTATTTTAGGTTCTCTTTCAACTCTTATTTGACTAATAACACCCTTCCATGGTAGCCACATATGTGAACAATCTGTGTCCATATATCTGTTGAAGTTCCTAGACCAGTCTCTACTCAACAACATTCCATACCTATTAGGTATATTTACAACATGTATACCAATATATTGTTGTATCATGGATTCTGAGGCTAGTTATATGTGAACATTATTAAGCTTTCCAACCACATTAACTTCAGATTTATCCAGTTGCACAACTATCATGTTAGAAGGGATAGGTTTCAAACCTAATTTTTGGCAAAAGATGTGAGGCATGACATTACTAGATGCTCCTGAATCAGCTAGATAATTGTGTAGATTTCTTCCTACAATTCTTATGGTCAAATGAAAGGGAGGAGCTTATCATTTGTCCCTTTGTGAAGCAAATTGTGCATCCATGGCCTTTGGGGTTCATTTTTTCTTTTATCACCAAAAGCTTGCATCAAAAATTCTTGCTGATTAGTCAACATAGAAACATAAAATAAAGAGATATTCACTTTTGTTTTTTTTAAATATTCCATAATATTATAAGTAATTTTGTCATGTGGTGGTTGATGCAAATCAACTCTAGATGTAGGTATGGTATTGTTACTAGCCCGTGTGTCAGGAGGAATGATGGTGTTATTTGGGGGAGTAGAAGTAAAAGGAGATTTAGTCTTACTCCTAAGCTTGTAATTATGATTCCCCTTTTTAAATTTTTTGAAAGCTTGAACTTCCTCTTCTATAGACCCATCATACCCTTCTTCATCTTCTTCAATTGATTCAATTTTTTCAACTACTAGCATTGATTATTTTCCTTTGCTAGTAATAGCTTATTGGGATCTCTATTGGAAATAATTTCCATGTTATCCATCTCTTTTTGTAGAATATCTAGTGTTTTTTTGAATTCAAGGCACTCATTCTCACTATGTTGTGTTGTAAAATGCACCCTCCACCAGTTGTCTAAAGCAAAATTTTAAATATTAACAATGGTGTTGGTTTGATTAGAAGTAGTGGTAGCATTATTATGATTAGTAATGAGACTACGTACTCCTCCATTGTTTGGACGAGTATTCCATTATTTTCTCTAAAAACTAAAATTTCTATTTTGATGAGAATTTTAAGGCAATTGTTTCTGCATTTGAACATTATCACTATTGATTTTTTGGACAACCCGTTGTAGGTCGTTTACCTAAGAATTAGGTTCATTAATTTATCCTACATTAGTTTGATTGATTGTGTTACTTGTTGTTATACTGGGATTTTAAAATTTTGGTAAACTTTGATTTTGGAAAACCTATGGAAAAGTTGTGTTATTTGGATGAAATATTGATGCATTTGGAGTAGGTGTTGTATTAAATAATGAAGGCATGATTTGAGGATTTTTTTCAACCATTGTATGAGTGATAAATTATTTTTTTAAATATAGCGAAGCGATAGGATAAGTAGGTGTGATAGGTGGATTGTATGGAAAATTGAAATTATTGAATGACATGGCATTTAACATAGGCATTTATTGTCAAAAAGCTTGATTGATCATAGGCACTTGATTATAAGCAATTGGTTGTCCTATGGAAGGTAACCCAAAACCTTATGGCATCAACTATTGTTCTACAGTCAAAGACTCATTGTATGCCATGGGAAGTGTAGTGATTTGAGAAGCTCTCCTTACAAACATAGACGTTAAAGGGTCCAATACCATAAAGTACATCTGTATGGCAAATTATGCCTGAAGAGTATAAGGAGCAACTAACATTTTATACAACTTAGGAAAACAAGTATTGAACGATCTCACCCTTAGTTGTCTTATGCAATATAATGATAGATTATAGTAGGATCTATGGGTAGCCTAAATTGATTCACGAAAACTATTTCTAATTGGGCCCAATACATAATGGAATTGGTAGGTAAACTAATGTACCAATCATATGCCATTTTATCTAAGGTGAGAGGAAACATTCTGCAAGCAACATCCTCATGTTCCACTTGTAGTCTAATCAAGGTATCCTTGTAAGATTTAATATGCTCTTCAACAATTCTAATTCCATCATGTTTATATTTAGGTAAATACCTTTTAAATTTTTTGGGAATGTCATGGGCTACGCAAGAAATATTTAAAGGACTGCTATGATAACCTAACCAAGCTACAAATCCTACCATGGGAGTTACTAGTGGGGGAAAAAATGGAATGATGGGTAGTGATGAACTGCTACTGGGTGGAATAACAATCATCTAACTCTTAGAACTTCTGATCCTCCTTGTAGGAGAAATTCTATAGAAAATAGTATCTTCAAAAGCTTTAGATCTTGTGATTATGAATTTTAGTTTGAATAACACAAGCTTATATTGAGAGGGGGCGTGAAAAATATAAGATCAACTTTTAATTTTCTTTCCAAATGATAACAATAATAATATCAATGCAGTAAAATAAGCAATGCAAAAATCATCACACACATGAGAGACATAAATTTAACGTGGTTCACCCAATGTGGGTTACATCCACGAAGAAAATATTTCTTCTAAATTTTCTCAACAAATCTCTTGGGAATAAATTCCCTATTACAATGTTTATGGACCTTTGTCCAAAGGAGATCTCAATCCCCAATGCTCTGATTTTTGGATCTCTCTCTATAGGAGAACTCTATCACCTTTGCTCTAGTTTGTGGATATCTCTCCACAGGAGAACTTTATCCCCTTTGCTCTGGTTTATGGATCTCTCTCCATAGGATAACTCTATCCCCTTTGCTCTAGTTTGTGGATCTCTCTCCACAGGAGAAATCTATCCCCTCTACTATGGTTTGTAGATCTCTCTCCATAGGAGAACTTTATCCCCTTTACTCTGGTTTGTGGATCTCTCTCCACAAGAGAACTCTATCCCCTCTACTATGGTCTGCTCCAAATACTACTCCCAACTCTATCTCAAACCTAAACCAAAACTTGTCATAAGGCTAGCACAAATTTTCTTAGACTCTACTCACAAATCTCTATATCAAGTCTGCACCAAACCTTGTTACAAGGATAGCACAAATATACTCTGATTTTGCTCACAAATTTGTCCAAATCTGCACACGTTACATGCACAAATCTTCTTAAGACCTACTCTCTATATTTACCCAAATTTCCACCAAACCTCATCACAAGGCTAGCATAAATCTACTCTAAATCTTCCCTCAAATTTGTTCAACTCAGTCCCAAGTCTTCTCATAAGACTTGCTCAAATCTGCCTCAATGCTACTTCAAGTCTTTTCACATGACTTTCTCAAATCTACCTTCAGGCCTTCTCAAAATACTTGCTCAAATATTCCTTCAAGCCTTCTCAAAAGACTTGCTCAAATATTCCTCAATGCTGCTTACTAAACCTGCTCAAATATTTCCAAATATTGCATACAAACAAAGCTTATATCTCTTTCAAAAATGCTTTCTTCAAACAGATATATTCTACTCAGAATTCGTTTAACCTTTGGAACATATAGATAATGATATGTACTATCAAATACCCAATATGTTTTTTACATTCACAAATATTGCTTTCATATAATCCAATCTCTACCTCTTGCAAAATCCCTTTCAATCAAATCAAACTGGTGTATAACTTTGCTTTACTAATATTATTTCTAACACTTGCACATTCACTTTCAATATCACTCAAACCAATGCTCAAAAGCTTCACAAATCCACTCAAATAATGAAGCACAATTTTTCTCACAAACCCTAACACAAGTGTTTCCAATTTCTTTCAACTAGGATGCTCAATTTGTTTCACAAACCCTAGCTCAAGTGTATCCAATCTCATTCAACAATGGAGTTCAATCATTGTATCACAAAACCTATCTCAAATATTTCCAACAATGCACATGAACTTAATCCTTATATCTCATACTTATAACATCAAAATATATACCCAACCAAACACCTCAAATAGTCAGTAATGTCCTCATACCTCTTAATTTTCTTTGATGAATAAATGTCCTCAAGAACCTATCTCGCAAAGAACCAATATTTCTTGTGCCACTTCAAGGATTAGATAGCAAGGTACTTTCTCAAAACTTCCACATGAACTTTCTTCTCAAAAGAATATGCACAATGAAATCTAAAAATGATGCTCAAGTGCCTTCTTTTGTTCTAAAAAATAAAGCATTAATACTAAACAAAAACTCTCATATTTTATTTTCACTATGCAAGATTTACAATAAGATGTCAAGCAACTTATCACACATTTTTACTCCTAATATTGCAATCAAAGCCACAAATTACAAACATGAATTTTCATATACACCTTATACTTCCTACTTGAAATAAAATATTTCAATGCACTTCAAATTTCCAACATGACCTTTACAACATCACTTTATTTTATGCACCACACATAGCACTAGCAATCTTACTTATAAAATCCACAGTATTTCTCTTTTAATTCAAAAATTAAAACTCCACACTATCCCTTTTAATTCAAAAATTTAAAAATAAAATAATCACCGTACGACTCCCTAAGCAAGAACACACCTTAGACTTTAGCAAATATTTATTTCACAAAAAATATTGTCCCCACTTGCTATCGTTGTCACGATTTGAACCTGCATCACTTGTTGGCCCATGCCCTAGCTTTAGCTAGGCCATCGCTTGGGCTAGCCACCCACATAGAACCTAAAGTGCACACACTCCATCTTATACACACTTTCTGATGCGAAAAGCTTTTACGTATTAAAACTTTATCACTCTGCCTTCGTCGTGTCTCAAACTCTAGACCTCCCCTCTACCACTCCTTAGCGTTAGAGATTCTGTCATCAGGGCTAGCTGCCCAAATGGTACCAATTTTCTCTGCCCCTTCTATTTATCCATGCACTCTGCCTAGAAATGCAAATATGTGCCTTGTCGTCTTCTCCTCCTATTTCGTAAATGAATGAATCACAAAGCGCATGATTTTTCAAATTTCTTTTTCTCCACCTTAGCATTGCAATTTATCTTCCATAAATATGCAATTTTTTTCTTTGGAACTTAATGTCGGTGCATGGGAAATATTCAATTTTTAAACTTAACCTTTGGTGCTCACAATTTAATTTTTTAATTATTATAATATTTTAAATCTAGATAGATTTAAATATTATAATTTATTTTTCTTCTTTGGGCCTTTTGCTTAGGATAAAGTCTTTGCCACCATGAAACAATTTTTTTTTTGCAAGTACCACCATGGTAAATTAATTAAACCTTTACCACCATGATACATTTTTTTTTCCTTTGCAAGTACCACCATGGTAAATCAATTAAACCTTTTATTTTTCCTTTGCAAATACCACCATGGAGGATGCCTTGTCTTTTTCTTGCTCACACAACCATGAAGAACCTTATTTTTTTCTTACTTCCACATTGCCTCATGTACCCTTTTAATATTATTCTCACCTATATTTCCTTTGACATAAATTACTACAAATGTCATCAACTTATGACATCAATCCTTTGACATCAATGACAACACAATATACTAACAATTTCCAACAATCTCCCCCTTTTTCATTGATGGCAGCCCTTTCTAAAAAAATTGTCCAACCACTGGATTCCAAATCTACTTCCCCTGATAAAATGAT
Organism: Wollemia nobilis; assembly: GCA_028583015.1. NCBI lineage: Eukaryota > Viridiplantae > Streptophyta > Pinopsida > Araucariales > Araucariaceae > Wollemia > Wollemia nobilis. The sequence continues at coordinate 2,599,964 of JAQPPZ010017010.1, read as the reverse complement.
CCCCCTGACTGAATTCTCTCCCCCTTACTCAAATTTATCCTCCTTTAACATTAATGGCAAAGGGACTCCTTTGGGGCTAAAGATAAGACTCTTAGCTCAGCCCCCTCCCACCTCCTCTCCTTGAGGTGATTAGTTTTAGGGTGGGAGTAATTCTACTCCCAACATACAATTCTCTTCTTATTTTTCAACCTTCTTTTTTGACACCTTTGTAATCATAACCTTTTGATATTTTGAGTTTCCCTGTTCTTGCTTGATTCTAGTAGTTCTGGAAACTTTATTCTACACCACTTGGCCTTATGCCTAATATTATTGCACTCATAACACCTTATGTTGTAGTTCTTGGAAGGTGTAAATTATTTGAAGTTCCTCTTGGTGAAGCCATAATCCTTTCTATCATGAACCCTATAGTGGATTGCTTTATGACCAAAGCGATTACATGAGTAGCAATACCCTTGAAATAAATATCCATATTTGAATGAGTTGACATTCCTTTTAGTGAGGCCATACTCCTTCTTTCCATAATTCCTGCAATGCATAGCTTTGTGACCAAAATGATTACATGAAAAACAATGTCCTTTGAAGAAATATTATTTTGAAACCTCTGGTCTCATAGTCCTTTCTTTGCCTTCTCTATGATGATCCTTGTTTCTTGTTTGTGCATTATTTCCTTTCTTAGTGAAGCTTCTATTCTTCAAATTATTTGCATAAGTCTTAATTTCTTCTCCACTCTCTTCCTCTGAAACTTTCTCTTATTTTGATCTTGATCTTGACTCTTCTTCTTGTTTCCCTTTTCCTTCTTCAAAACCAAGTCCTATTTTGATAGATGAAGATATTTGTGCATAGATAATTTTATCCAAATTTTTTTAACTTTTCCCAAACCTATTCAGCTTATCCTTAGAATCTTTCACTTTCATCCTTAGAGAAACCACTTCATGTTCTAATCTTTCACACTCTAACTCTTTTGCTTCTAACTTTTCAACCATGACCTCTTTAAGCATCCTTGCCTTAGATTTTGAGTTTGTGAGGTCTTGTAGAAGCTTTTCTTGTATTTCCTCATGTTCTTGAACTTGAGCCCTTAGTCTTGAATTATGCTTTTTAACTATTTTCAACTCTCTAAGAGCAATATTAAGTTCTTCTAGATCAAATGTGCCTTCTTCTTTTTTTGATTCTTTCTCTAGGTCTTCATTTATAAGAGCATCTTCTACTTGGTCTTTAATATGAGTGTTTTATTCGTCTTCTATTGCCAAGAATATAATCTCTTCTTCTTCACTATCTGAGAGTCTTTCATCACTATCATTTGAAGCATTGATTGCCTTGTTAACATAGAAAATCTTCTTGTGCCTTTGAAAGAACTTCTTTTAATGCTTGCCTTGACCATACCTATTTTTATTTTCATGCCTACATTTTCTTTCTTCCTTCTTCTTATAATCTTGTTTCTCTTCACTACTATTGCTTCCAGCTTGTAGAAAATTTGATGCATAGTGACTAAAATCACCGCAATTAAAGCATTTCATAGTATTTATATCGTTGTGTTTTCTTGAGCCCTTCTTATTTCTTCTAACATAGTTAGCTTCTTCATTACTACTTGACTCATCACTTTATTCTGGTTTCTTATCTTTTGTCTTCTTTGAAGATACAAAATCTACTTTATCCTGCTCTTTATCCCAAGTCTTATTACTAGATTTGAGAGCATGTTCAACTTTATCCCAAGTCTTCTCACAAGACTTGCTCAAATCTGCTTCATGCTGCTTCAATTCTTCTCACAAGACTTTCTCAAATCTACCTTCAAGCCTTCTCAAAAGACTTACTCAAATCTACCTTCAAGCCTTTTCAAAATGCTTGCTCAAATCTACCTCAATGATGCTTACTAAACCTGCTCAAATATTTCCAAATATTGCATACAAACAAAGCTTATATCTCTTTCAGAAATGCTTTCTTCAAACAAATGTATTCTTCTCAGAATTTTTTTAACCTATGGAACATATATATAATTATGTGTACTATAAAATACCTAATATGTTCTTTACATTCACAAATCTTGCTTTCATATAATCCAATATCTATCTCTTACAAAATCCCTTTCAATCAGATCAAACTAGTGTATAACTTTGCTTTACTAATCTAATTTCTAACACTTGCACATTAACTTTCAATATCACTCAAACCAATGCTCAAAATCTTCACAAATCCATTAAAACAATGAAGCACAATTTGTTCACAAACCCTAACACAAGTATTTCCAATTTCTTTCAAGTAGGATGCTCAATTTTTTTTACAAACCCTAGATCAAGTGTATCCAATCTCATTCAACAATGGAGTTCAATAAATGAATCACAAAACCTATCTCAAATATTTCCAACAATGCACATGAACTTAATCCTTATATATCCTTATAACATCAAAAGATATACCCAACTAAACACCTCAAATACTGAGTAATGTCCTCATACCTCTTAATTTTCTTTGATGAAGAAATATCCTCAAGAACCTATATCACAAACAACCAAAATTTCTTGTGCCACTTCAAGGATTAGATAGCAAGGTACTTTCTCAAAACTTCCATATGAACTTTCTTCTCAAAATAATGTGCACATTGAAATCTAAAAATGATGCTCTAAATCCCTTATTTTATTCTAAAAAATAAAGCATTAATACTCAACAAAAACTCTTATATTTTATTTTCACCATGAAAGAGTTACAATAAGATGTCAAGAAACTTATCACACCTTATTAATCGTAATATTGCAATCAAAGCCACAAATTACACACATGAATTTTCATATATACCTTATACCTCCTACTTGAAATAAAATATTTCAATGCACTTTAAATTTCCAACATGACCTTTATAACATCACTTTATTTTATGCACTACTAGCAATCTGACTTATAAACTCAACACTATTTCCCTTTTAATGCAAAATTTAAAACTCCACGTTGTCCCTTTTAATCAAAAAATTTAAAAATAAAATAATCACCTTACGACTCCCTAAGCAAGCGCATACCTAGACTTTGGCAAATATTTATTTCACAAAAAATATTGTCCCCACTTGTTGTCACCACCATGATTCGAACCTGTGTCGCTTGTTGCCCCACACACTAGCTTTGGCTAGGCCACCACGTGGTCTATCAACCCACACAGAACCTAAATTGCACACAATCTATCTTATGCACACTTTCCAACGAGAAAAGCTTTTACGTATTAAAACTTTATCACTCTGCCTTCGTTGTGTCTCAAACTCGAGACCTCCCCTCTACCACTCCTTAGCGCCAAGGATTCTATCGTCAGGGCTAGCTTCCCATATGATGCCAAAATTCGTTGCCCCTTATATTTATCCATGCACTTTGCCTTGAAATGTGAATTTGTACCTTGTCTTCTTCTCCTCCTCTGTCGTGAACGAATGAATTCCAAAGAGCACAATTTTTTAAATTTCTTTTTCTCCACCTTAGCATTGCAATTTATCTTCCTTAAATATGTAAATGTTTACTTTGTACCTTAACTTCGACGCATAGGAAATATTCAATTTTCAAACTTAACCTTTGGCACTCACCATTTAAATTTTTAATTATTATAATATTTTAAATTTAGATAGATTTAAATATTATAATTTATTTTTCTTCTTTGTGACTTTTGCTTAGGATAAAGTCTTTGCCACCATGAAACATTTTTTGTTTTGCAAGTACCACCGTGGTAAATTAATTAAACCTTTACCACCATGAGACATTTTCTTTTTCCTTTGCAAGTACCACCATGGTAAATCAATTAAACCTTTTATTTTTCCTTTGTAAATACCACCACAGAGGATGCCTTGTCTTTTTATTGCTCACACAACCATGAAGAACCTTGTCTTTTTCTTGCTTCTACATTGCCTCATGTACCCTTTGAATATTATTCTCACCTACATTTCCTTTGACATCAATGACAACCAATGTCATCACCTTATGACATCAATCCTTTGACATATATAACAACACAATATAATCAAAATTTCCAACACGGTTCCAGTCTCAATAATAAAATTAATAAGTGTTTCAAGATATTTGAAATGAAAAGACTTCTAACTTTCAAATGTTTAACTGGTCAGTCATCATGTTCGTTAAAAAATGCATCAAATAAACCATAACAATAAGGAATATTCTCAATTTGTAAAAAATTAGAATCAATACATCATAAATTAGAGAATTTCCAACAATAAATGTGAATGACTTAAAAAGACCTTCTTAAATCGGGTCAATTACCTTCACAGAGGTTCAGGCCCTCTTTCTAGCACCAATTTTGTTGGGTGATATTTTTGTCCAATCACAAGAATATACTCACAATCAGGATTCTACCCGGATATCCTCTCTTGCAAGGAAACACTTGTGATTTACCCAAGGTTTTATTTGATATATTAAACAACTTGTGATGCCTAGTGAAACTGTAAAATAGCAAAATATAATTGGATACCTCGGTGTTGCATATACATGTTAACAAGGGGCTTATTTTGGGTTGATTTGATTTGCAGTAATTTTGTTGTTCATGGAATTTATGAAAATGTGAAATTTTTGATCAACTAACAACCTTTGAAATTTGATAAATATTTGATTTTAACCTTTGAAAATTTGATTTTAATTTATTTTATCTCAAATTGGTAATCAAATTTTATCTCACATTGTTAATCAAAATCATATCTTCGATTTTTAATCAAATTTAATCTTTGATTGTTAATCAATTTTATCTTCGATTGTTGTGATTTGCTTGAAAATAAAAATGAAGTGATTAAATCTAACTTTGCAATGTAAAAAATTTGGAATATCATATTATTAAATAATTGTTTAAAAACTATGCAAATTTTTAAATTTTAAATTTTCATTACAAAAAATGTAAATTTACGGAAATATGAAATTTTGAATCTTAATTCTTGAAACCGATGTATTTGTTTTTGGGGTTTTGATTTTTATTATTATTTTTTGTACTTTTATATTTGATAAAATTAAAAAAAATGTAGAAGGCTAGGGGTAGAGAAAATAAAAGAAAAGAACAAGTCATCGTAACTTCTAAAATTTCAACCCGAATTTGCATAAACAAATATCTTGAAACAAACCAACATTAATCTGACCCATCTTCACACTGTCCAAAATTAATGTGGTGCAATATTCTATGGAATAACACAATATATTAAGAAAAATAAATAATTCTACCATCCGCATGCATAAAACTTATCAAAATTTCCAATATATTGCCAAAATGAAAGATGTTTAAATTAATGCTCCTTCAAAATACCTTGCTTCAAATAGATTACAATGATGAAATTTCTGCAGTCTAGCAACCAGGGAGGAGATTTTCTTCCATGAAATGAAATTTCCAATGTGCACTCGTTGCCAATATTCTTCAACCTTTTTTTCATCAGTTTCAATGGATATTAATAGGAAAGCCTTAGTTGTTTCCACTTCATATTCTCCTCAACAAAAACTATTCCACTTCGTCTTCTTCCTTTGCCTCCACTTGTAATCATAATGGCTTCCATTTATTAAAAAGCTCTTTTGATAAAATTTTTTATCATTGCACCCAAATCCATCAACATTCATGTGCTCATGAATGGACTCATTTATCTTTTATTATTTTCTGCAGTATAGTGTCAATTGGCCTATTAATTTTAACATTTTCTTTATATGAAGATCACTATGCACATAGAGATTTTATTTATTTATTTCACACTTCAAAAAAATGAATATGACAAGATGCTAAAATTATCCTTTTCTACCACCAAAAACATTAACATCATCGTTCACCAACAACATTGGCAACATAGTCCGTCAACAAAAATAACATTGTGAAGAACATGATGCCCATTCAAAACCAATTCCCCATCCGTGCAATTATGGTCGCTCACACCACCAAACCAATAAAATATTTGTTCTTACTACATTCGTGAAGCTTAACTGTTGTCTCCCAAGCACGAAGAAAATTATATTTTACCAATCGTGGCCTCCCATAATGCACAAATGCATATAACATGAGAAATATCAAAACTATACCACAACTACAAATCAGTCCCAATTTCTTGGATGTTTTTAGAGGTAAACTCGCTAGTCATAGTCACATACTCAAAATTTCAAAAATGATCTCACTGCCAATGACGTCTAGCACAATGTAGTCTATGAAGGAGACATATTACATATTCCTTTTACTCGGGCTTCCTCATTTAAGCCATCAGAACAAGTCCATATCTTATTGGGATGAGTGCAAGAATAGAGAAGCTAGCATCGTGAAATATATACCTTGGTGTAATCGTAGCCCAATGTCAGCCTTGCACTATACTCCCTAACTTCGATCTTAATTGGAATCCACCCTTTTATATTTTTTGTGTATATACAAATGAAATTACACTGGTATCCATCATTTAGTAACAGCAATGTACATCTCTATAATTGTTTGATATCGTTTCCAAAATTATCCTCTACAACATAACATCTCATCTATGATGACACCTTGATCTTGGCTGAAACGAACTTACACCAATACAATACAGTGACTACGAATGCCATACTGATGCAATGATCAAAGGCAAGTGATCCACGTAAGCCAATATCACCTTCTATCAGATATGACATCATACCTTGTAATTCTCAACCACTGCCTCCACTGTGAATTTCAACATTATTTATAGGGCTATTTTTGAACAAATACTTCATCCAAGACTATGTCAACGATTTGACATAAGTTCATAGTTGAGACAAAGGTTTTTATTGTTTCCCATTATGAAATCATGAACTACATAGAACATAATAGGTAAATTCATTTTTTGAATATTGAGCTCCAAAATTCCACCTTTTTCATTCAAAAACTATTATGAACTGCGGCTTGAATCTAGCTCTTCTATTGTAGTTTGACTACCATTGCTTGAAAACTAATGGAAACTCCAAGAATATTACCATAATCAACAACATAATACTTTGTGAATTTCTCTATCAAATCTCCTTTTTTGAAAGAACACTAACATTCTAAAATCAATAGAAAAGTCCTTGTTCTTGTTGGAGAAAAGGAAGGTCTTGGTCTTGAGATCACAGTCGAGAAACTGAAGTGCCTCCCCTATACCAATGATAGTGTAGGTGAGGGTGGTGATCTTACACTCCCTTTGGTGGACCCACTAGATGATGCAACTCACATATTTATGGCATACTAAAGGTTTCCAGCCACGAAGCTTTAGTTATTTGATGAGTAAGTGAAATTTTACTTAAATTCTCCCTTCAAATTTCTAATAATTCATTCAATTATGTGTTGTCCATGTATGTCATATCCTATATGAGTCTCATGTCTTACATCATCAGCACCAGTAACCTCAAAAGCATGATTTAAATTTGACCTTTTTCACTATATTATAAGAATGCCTGGTAGTACGCGAGCCAAAATTGACACGACATACTTTGATATATGAGATTAATCCCACATATATCTGAGGATGAAGCCATGAAGAGTTTATTAATGTGAACATACCATTATCCATATGACTCAGCTATGGCCCTTAGTGGGCTCCTTGGTATTTGTGCTACCATGTTGACCGTGCTCCTCTCTGACTTCATGCCTTCACGTTGACCATGCTCCGGTGTTGCATCCCTTGGTTGGTCAGGTCGGGTCGAGGGTTTACCTCGAAAATCATGCCACCTGTGTTGAAACCTACAAATATTAAAACCACCTTTTTATTAAATTTAAAATTAATAATTAATTTATTAAAACAACACCTTTTTATTAGATTATTTTAATTTACATTAATTTTAAATATTTGAATTAATTTAATTCAAAAATATTAAACTAACATTTTTTTTTACACTAAAAATATAAAACTCAACATACCCTTAATTTTAGAAACATTAAAATATAAAATTTAACATAACACTCAATATAACATTAAAATTTAAGACATTAAACTTAGAAAAACATCAACAAACAAAATAATAAAACATAACAATAACCCACATTGCAAAATTGATCAGTATCAATTAATTAACTAAAGATTCCAAGCAAACAAAATTTTACATTGACAACAAAATTTTCAAGTGGGTCCCCAAATTTGGGGTACGTTGTGCAATGGCAACAAAATATAAAAAACAAGGGAGAAAGAAAAGTCTCCTCCAATCCCTCCTAGCTCAAAAATTACCCATAAAAAAATTATATAGGTGTGTTTATTGAAAATATCATCCGAGGCCACCATAATGTAGTTATCCATACACATTAACATTACCGAAGTTGAATTCCAATTTTCCTCATTCATATGAATTTCATAGACCATCCATCTATCTTCATATGGTTTTGAATTCATTCTTGGCATCTTGAACATGTATGACATGTCTATTATTTTGTGGGCTGGAGGTTTATTTTCTCTTAATTTAGACATAGTCAAAAATGTCTATGGCTATGTGTGTTTTGTTTTAAAAAACCATCCACCTTGGCCACTCTGAGTCTACTGGTAGTAATATCATATAGTAGAGCAATAGTAGCCTAAGGATGAAGACATAAGAGCCTATGGCAATCAACCAAGAACCTTGCTTACCCAACTTGACACTAGGACAACTTGTCATTTGTTTTCTTCTTGGTTATTGCTGCATGGCCTAATTATGATAGATTCATTAGAATCACTATCTTCTCTTCCTATTCTGCTATCTTCTTGTACCACTTATCACATCCATTGGATTCGTTGGCACCAACTTATCTGATTTTCCATTTGAAAGTCCACATATTACCCTTCCTCCAGTTCTTTACTGCATTTTGCTAAATAATTTTCCACCTTATTTCCCTCTCTCTTGATATGTGTAATAAAAACATCTTGAAAAACCTTTCAAAACTTTTGAACTACTTCTAGCTTCCTTCTCTCACCAATTCCCAGCACTTGGAATGGTCTTATCAGATCCAATATTCTAGCCCATACCTAAGAGTCTATCTCTATCCATAGCTTATATACATGTAGATTTGCAACTATCATTGATGCTGACAATGTCACCTATCCTTCTACTTCATTATTTATTGTCTCTCCCATACCTTTGGCTCTCCAATACACCTATTCTCCTTTTCAATTCCTTATAATTATGCCAAAACCAACTTTTCTAAGGTTTTTAGTAGAAGCCCCATATCTATTAGCCTTCATCCTCTCTCTAGGAGGTGGTCTCCACTCTATGTTATTTGACGATATCTCATGTGTGCATCCAACCCTTAGTTATTTTTCTTTTATAGTTATTCCAAAGCTCCTTATAATAGTCACTTCCTCAATTTCTATGTTTATTTCCTCTTGTAATCTAATAGATAGTGTTTCCATTACCTTACTAATAATACTCTCCCATAATTGCTCCCTTGTTTTGTGCTTTGATATAAATATACATGTATTTCATTCTAGCCATAACTACCACCATATGAAGCTAGGTCCCAACTTCCATGTCATTTTCATTGTTTTAGTCTTAAAATTGAACTATTTCCATTTCTCATAAAATCTTTTCATGCTCCCAAATATTTCCCAATAATGTCTCATTTACTCCCACCAACTGATCCATATGTCTTTGGCAAAAGAACACCCAAAAAAGAGCTGATTCAAGTTCTTCTCTTCCTTTTTACACATAACACATTTGGAAGGCTCGTAGAAGCCTCTTTTTATCAAATTATCAAATTTCAAGCACTTTATATGGTTAATCATCCATGAGAAGATGTTAATTTTTGGTCATACTTCCTTTTGACAAACAAATATCCATGGAAGTCATGTTGGGGTAATCTCATATCCATAAGCTATCTTGTATCCCTCCTTTTCTATATAGATTCCCAAGTTGCTTCCTCCCTATCCAAGTATATCTCTCTTACAACCATCCTGAATTGGGTGTCTTTGGAGATGTCTCCATAGTTTTTTGGTTAGTTCCTTTGTCTCCCTCATTGGCCATTCTTAGGGATATTTCCATTATAGTAATTTTGGGACATGTTGATTCCATGATTTCATATAGTAAATTTTTTTTCACCAACCTGCCTTCTAGAGCTCTGCTTTCCAACTCTCCATCTCTATGAATATCTGAGTCATTAGCTAGGATTGATTCCATGAATCCTCCTAAAATAGAGCATTCTTTCCATCCCCTAACTGCAAATATAGGTATAGCTTTATTAAATCTTGGTCTACTTCCATTGTTCTCCATATTTTAGATCCCTCTCCTTCAAATTTGAGTCTTGGGATGCTTTTCTTAGCCAGTATTGGGTAATATTTGGCTTGTAATAGTCTACTCCATAAGCCCCCAGTAGTTGTAATCCATCTCCAGTATAGCCTTCCTACTAGTGTCTTGCTATTTTGGGATGTTGATCTTATCCCCAATCCTCCTTGTTTTTTAGTTGGCATATCTTCTCCCACCCAACTAGTGCTAATTTTTGCTCTCCCCTTACACCTGACCACAAAAATATTCTTATGTGTTTGTCAATGTCTTTTAGAATTTTATTTGGAACCTGAAGTATGGAAAATTTATAAAATGGGAGGGCTTGTAGCACAACTTTAATCATTGTAAGCCTTCCTCCCAAGCTTAGCCATTTGTGTGTCCAATTGCTCAACTTAGCTTGTAGTCTATCAATCAACCCTTTCCACTCCTTGATTTTTGTTTTCTTTGTAGATAAAGGTACTCCTAAATACTATATGGGTAAAGGAGTTTCCATGAAGTTCAAAAATTGTATAATTTTATCTCTCACCCTCTTCTTTGTATTGAAAAAATAAATTGAAACTTTTTTCATTAAAAGTTTACCCAGTAGCTTGATTATATCCATCTAATTTTTTTTTTTTGTTTCTTGCTACTAGGAGATTGACTTGACTAATAAGAGCAGTATCATCCACAAAATAGAGGTGATTTAACTCAATTTAAGAACTTATTTTTAGACCCCTTAGCCTCCCCTCTTGTATCCCTTTTTTTAAAAGTCTCCCTAGACCCTTTGCATAAAGGATAAAAATGTAAGGGGAAAGAGGGTCCCCTTATCTTAGCCCCCATGTTGCTATGAACATGGGAGAGGGACTACCATTTACCAAAACTAAGAATGATGTAGTCTATGTACATGCTTTTACCCAATATCTCCACCCCTCTACAAAGCCCATTTTTCTAAAATCCTTTGCATAAAGGTCTAGTCTACTCTATCATAGTATTTAGATAGATCTAATTTAATAAACATACCTGGGTCCTTTTGCTTGGATATTGTATCACCTCTTGGATCACTACTATTCCATATAGAATTCATTTACCTTCAACAAAACCACCTTGCTCACTTGAAATCAAATTTTGTAAAAAAGGTTTTAACCTCACTGCCATAAGCTTTGTTAATATCTTGAATACTACATTACATAGTGAAATAGGCTTATAATTATTAATTATCTCACTATGTGGGTTCTTAGGAATTAAAGTAATAAAAATATGTTTCAAGGCTTTTAACATTTGCTTACTTTGTTTGATTTCCTCTAGTGCCTCCACAACTACTTGACCCACACTTTCTTAGAAATTTTGATAAAATTCAATGGAGAACCCATTTGGTCTTGGGGTCTTTCCTGTTTGTATTTTTTGTATGATCTGCAATGTTTCTTCCAAAGAAATTTCCTCCATTAATAATTTATTGTGTTTAGGTTTGAGTAATTGTGGAATTGCCTCTAGTATCTTCTCCTACCATGTTGCATTTAAATTTTTATTGCTACTAAATAGGGTATGGAAGTACTGATTTGCTATAGTTTTCATTTCACTTCCATTGGTTTTTACCTAACCCATCATATCTGTAAGACCTATAATTCTATTTTTTTGTTGTCTTATAGAAGAAAGTTGTGTTTTAATCCCCCTCCTTTAACCATGTAACTCTAGCTCTTTACCTCCAATAGATCTCTTCTTGTTCCTTCAAATATTTCTCTCTCCTAACAATTTAGACCTCACGTTGCAATAGGTCTTTTGTAATAGTTCCTTGTTTTATCTCCTAAGCAATATTCTCCTTCTGATCCTTGATTTTGTTATTTTGGATTCTAGTGAGTTCCTTCTTGTGTTTACTCCACTCTTTTAGTTGGGTCCTTACATATTTTAGTTGTTTGTGGAGTTTGAATTGGGCTATCCCAAATCTTAGTTTTCCTAGTTTCCACCATTCCTTTATGTGGTCCTCCAACTCCTCATATTTCAGCTACCATAGCTCAAATTTAAAAGTTCTACAACTTTATTATTATCTTCTTTTATGGTAAGCCTTACTGGAAAATGATTTGAATAAAGCCTATCCATGACCCTCTCTTGATGCTTGGTATGCAGTTATAATTCCTCTTCCATGAAGAAATTATCCAAGCAATATTTGATTGTCTCCCCTTCCTTTATTCTATTTGTCTAGGTCATGGAGTTATCCATAATTGGGATAACTAGTATATTCATTTGACATGTTATTGCGGAGAAGAGTCTATCCTTTTATTCCAACATGGCTCTGCCTCTTTTTTATTCCTCTATTTTAAGATTTGCATTGAAATATCCTCACAAAATCCATTGATCCTCTGGGTAGTTGTCTCTAAAATTTTTGATGGCTACCTATTGATCCCTCTGTAATCTGACTATCTATGCTCCATAGAAATTAACTATAGTCCAGTTTTTTCCATTTTCTCCATTTTGTAACTGAACCATCAACACCCCTCTCATGGAGACCCCCTATCACTAGGAACAATTGGTGTTTCTACATAGTGGCTAATCCCCCTAATTTCCCCTATGTCAATTATATAAGGATCTCTCCTCTTTGCCATATCCTCTTGTTTATTTTTTGTATGTATTCTCCTTGCATTTTGGTTTCCTATAAAAAATTATATCTTGACTCATATCTATGATAATATTTTTGATTATATTTTGTCTAGAGTGACTACCTAAACCCCTTACATTCCAATTAATTAATATCATTGAGAATTTGGAGAGAAAAAATTAGTCATCGATTTTACCTTTCCATTCTGGCTCAAATTTCTTCCTTGTTCCTCTATCTTTACCTTGTTTTACTTCCTCCCTATAGATTGGTTATGTTTTTGTTTCTTCTCCACTTTATGAATCCCTAAAGTAGGGTCATATTTGTTCTTATTTCCTTCTTTCATATCTATTCCCAAGTTAGGACTATCCCCTACTCTATTTTCCCTCCTATGGTCTCCCTCGTGGGTTGAATTTCCTCTTTCATAAGAGAGGTTGTGTTTGGTTTTTCTCCTTGCTTGTTCCCCGACACTACATTGGAGTATTGTTCTTGATAAACTGACGTGACCTACTGAGTATCCTCCTCTAATGCTTCCATTTTAAAACCCCCTTTTGTTTCTAAGCTTCCCATTTTTTTGAATATTTCATATCTCTTGTTTGTTCTTCCCACTTTTTCTCCTTGTCTCTGGTTACTTTGTTGATTTCTTTTGTTTGACCTTCTAATTACTTTTTAGAAGCCCTCAAAGTCTATTGGACCTTTCCATTCCTTTTGATTTATATTTTACTAAAGATATTGACCTATCATGTTAATATTTGCTTTTATTCCCTAATGATCCTTAATTGTTGAGCACATTCTAGCCAGATGTTCATGAGTGTGGTACACCCAACATCTAAATGGAATAGCCTCATAATATAGTTGTTGGAACCAAATAAAATCCTTTATTTTTAGGTCTATCTCTATTGAAATAGATTTACTGAGGTCCATTTCTACACAAATCCTATCAAAAGTTGTCGATCCTCCTATAACTATTTCTCTTGATTTACCTTGATGATGACATAGTGTTGGTCAAAAATCTGCACCTAATGGAAAGGATAAGGTGAAAAGGTTTGCACGCCCTACGAACCTCAACCAACATTGAACAATTGTTGCACCTGCGAGAGGTAGGGAAATCGATATCTAGAGAAGGTCGGTTCCTTTTGGGAAGTCCTAGCTAACCGAGACTAAAATTAAAAGGAAAAGGGGGGCGAAAAGTAAGGGAAAAGAGGTTGTAGTCAAAACTCACAACGATGAGTATAGCCACATCAATAAACATGTAGGATAAGAATACACCATCATAGATAACACAAGCGGTTTCCCTAATAGATCAACCAACCTTACCCTTATGATTCAACACTACAAATTGTGGGTGAATTCCAGAACTAGTGGATGAAGTGCATAAATCCAATATACGAATTAGAGCACAACCACCCAACTAGCCTAAGCAAAAATAAAACCCCAACCCAATATGAAATGCGAATTCTAGAACTACTGAGTAAAATGCATGAAATATAGATAGCAAAATTAGAGCGTAATCACTCAAACAACTTTAGCAAAAATAAGCATTCAACATTCAACATAAATATATAAGGACCAATTTGGAGATCAAATAGTAAAACACTTATATTTTTGAAAAGTATAAGTTGTACATATGAATTACAATGGATAAAGAGCCACTCCCTGAAGTGGCTAGCATTCCAGTATTTATAAATATTTTACAATAAATTCAAAACCATACACATTATGGCTCTAGGTGGGAAAACAAATATCGTAGCTGGGCAGTCAGGTGGTACATTGTCTCATTTGGCTAAAGGTGGTTGTTCAGATGAAGTAGGTGATCCTATGGATATCTCAACCCTTGATCATTCTAGCATTCCTAGTAGACCATAAATATTTATCTACTTTATCCCTTCATTCAGTCGATAAGCCTCAAATCATGAACAACCATTGTTAATTACCTTTGGAATTGTGTATTTTAAATTAACACCTTCGTGCTCACTAACTAACCATACCTAGGTTGCTGAGACCATTAATACCTTTCCTTAGAGATTTTTTATGTTCTCCTTTTATGGGTGGTGACTCTGGTATGGGGCAGATGTTCAAGGTTGCTCTCCTATCCGTCAACCTCCCAATATTTTGTCTAATGCAACTATAAAAAGGGTGGGCAATCATTCTTGGTTCTTAATTTTTGTCGTCTCAAAGTTTTACCCAATCTACCACCCTAAGAAATGCAGGTATTTGGGCATAGACCATCCCATGCTCTTCTCTAGAAATTTTGCTCTAGCTAGGGAGGGCCTTTTGCATGGTCTTATGAATAATGTAGGAGTCCCTTCAATCCACCCAGGTAGAAATCTAGTTGATTCACTACTCTTTACCTAGGGTGGGAATTTGGGGGGAGGAAATATTACGTTACCATCCCATTCTTCTACCCATATGCTAGGCAGAGATTTGAGATCCCATTTTTCTTACTAGTGCTTGGGGCAAGGATTTTGTATATATCTTGAATGCTCACCTACCCAATTGCCCTTATGACCTTAGACTTAACCAAATTCAATACATCAGGGTCATTCATCATCCTTCTACCCATTTTGGCCTCATCAAAGGGTAGGGGTTTGGGATTGCACCTTACTTACCAGCAACCGATTCATCCACCCATCCAATATTTGCTTTTGCTCTACTATATTTAGTACAAACGCCATTCATCCTTAACCTTTAGGCTTGACTCAACCATTAATAGAAGAGACCATCAACTAGGCTTCAAAAATTGGTCATGGATCATCATATTGCATATAAAAAATAAAAGAGTGAGTGAATGATGCAAGAAAAATTTCACCCACACTCTTGATGACTCATAGGGGATTTCCACTTGTGGAAAAGGAAACCCAAGTAGATATCTTAGGCACATAACACTTTCAAACAAGAGGAAAAATAAGAAGGATAAAAAGAGGGCACATAAAAGGACAACCAGGAAATGCAATAAGACAAAGGAGGAAGGTGAACAAAGGGGCATAATGCTAACATATGAAGAAAGTGGAACATAGTGGAAAAGAAAGAAAGAGAGGAACCCTAGGAGGGAATATGAGACACAAAAACAATGGAATGAATAAAACAAACAACAAAGAGAATACAAAAATGGATGCAATCCTAATGTTATCTCATGGTAAGATCATTGAGAATTACCTACTCCAAGGTGGTGAGCAGAAATTATGTTATAAAAATAATTATTTTCATTCCATTAATTATCAATCCAGGTAGTTTGTAAACTTATGATTGTCATGCACAATTATATGCCTGTAGTTTGGGGAATGAATTCCTTTGTACCTATTGGTTTGGTAGGGGTATTTATATATGTTTATTTCAGCCAAACCTGATAAAACTAAGTGTAGAAAAATAAATAAATGAATTACAAACTAAAATTAAAATGCTGAAAATAAAACACACAACTAGAAATTAAAGTGCAGGAAATTAAACACACAACTAAAATAAATAAAAAATTTGAAATAAAGTAAGAAAAAAAACTAATTGCTAAAAATAAATAACAAAAAATAAAATAGAGGAGGACTACTACAGGAGTGGGCCCAGACTCCCGTAGATAGTCTACTAGGCTAATTACGTAAATATTGCTTTAAGCAAATAAGAGTATTTGAAACTCTATAAATTATGCAAAATAGAATAATTCTATTGACTGTGTAATTGATTATTCGATTCCCCTTGTATTCGTCTGGCTTGCGTTCTTATATAAAATGTAGCCAGATCCTATTACAATAATAGATTGGTCTATTTTAATCATGTAACGTGATTTGCTATAATCAGTTATACACAACTATTATTCTCTCCTATTAAAAGCATGTCCATTCACCAAAAGGATAAATATAATAATCCTTAGGTGTACATAACAATCTAATCCTAAAAATAATACTTTAAAAAATTACATGATCAACTGGTCAATCGGTTAAATTTTAATTATTAGAATAAAATTGCTTTGTTCTATTATAATCATAATACCCGTTAAAATAAAATATGCATAAGAATATGAATATTTCTCCTTTATATTTTGTGCAACAACCCCCTTAAAAAGTACATAGTCAATTTGTCAACTAGTCAATGTTGATCAACCTATCAACATTGGTCAACCAATCAACGTTGAATTGGTCAAACACAAGTTGTAGTCGAGAGGTAGGCACCACCAATAGTTGGGATACAGGAACCACCAATAATTGGGATACATACACCTACCTCCACTACCATTGTTCTTTTCAAGATATTTTCATTCATTGCCAGACCCAAATGGATGTAGACTCAAAAACACTTGATTAGTAGTAAAAAAACCTGCATTTACACATATTTCTAAAAACACTAGTCAAGCATAATACTTCATTTTTTATCAATTATATACAAAAGCTATATAAAAATACATTTCAAATGCTAATTAAACCAATAATTATACCCTTAAAAGTGTATATAAAAATGAGCATTTATGGTGCTCATCATTCCTCCATGCCGAAGATTTGGCATGCCCTCATGTCACAGCCCCTTAGTATAGATTTTTTTTTCATGAAATTATGGGAGTCAGGTGCCTCCCCACTTTTTTTTTTGTTCATGGTGTAATGAAATTATTCTCATGTCTAAGGCATGCCATGTGGTTGAATTTTAATGGGAGAATTAATAAAGAGAAATATAGGGGCATCTACTAGTATTAACATAGAAATAGTTTTTAAAATAACTATGAACTCAGTACATACCTGGATGAATTTTGCAGATCATGATGTGTACAATGCCTGATGGTGTGAAACGTTTGTATGCGGATTGAAATCATGATGTCCTAGGAAATGAAGTTGTTTTGACTTTGATGTATCTTGGAGATAATTTTTTTAGCCCATCATATGTTTCATGGGAAGAAGCATGACCAGAATATATCTTCCATTGAAACTAAGATGTGAAAAACCAACACGGTAGGATATTCAAGTTGACTCATGTGGGCCACATCTCTACCAAAGCTTCTTTAGGTTGTTGCATTTAACAGTGGGTCCAAAATATTCTAAACAAAATTGTCACTCCATCCATGTAGTTTTCTCCATGCACTGCACCAAACTAGCAATTTGAATGATCATTCCTTGATGCCATCACTGCAACCAAACAGTCAAATCATAGCCTTTGTAGAAAATTATGAGGTCTCTTTCTCCTCTAGGAATTAAATTTGCAGGCATCATCCAAAATTGCATTAACACAAGGCTTGAAACTAATTTCATGTTTTCCCAACAATTTTCCTCCAATGGCATTCTCCAAATTTTTTCTCCAATGACCTCTAAAGCTTTGAATATTTCTTCTACCAGGTCATCATTGAGAGTGAAAATTCCAGCAATTTTACTTCCAAGTGCAACAACACAGGCTCTTGGATTGTCTTCCCATTTGGAGTTGTAATTATGTCATCAGGTTACATACCAGTGCCACCAATCATGTTTTCACATGCAGCAACAATGAAATGAACCTCCACTCTTGGTGGCTTTTGTTGTATCAAGAGCCACTACACACCTGGTTGTGTTGCATTAGGTGTATGGTGAAATTGCACTTGTATTTTTCAAACTGATTATCACATCATCCAGAATATTCTCTATAGTGGGGGTCCCCATCACTGCAACCAATTTGCTCCTCACAACTCAAAACAAAGTGTAGATTGAACTAGCTTCCATGAAAACAATGTCATCTCCCATGAGTTGTAAAAACCAGTTATACACAAAAATATGGAAAATAACAAACACAGTTGAATTTTTTCCAGTGATATTTTCTACATAGCTTTTGGAATGCAACAGAGAATATGAAATCTCTATGCTCATCTATGTTGCTAACAGAGAACAGGAAATCAACTACAACAATTTGAGCTGGTAAATTTAAAATTGGGTGGCCAAGCTGGAGGTGGAGTTAGTCATGGGGGAGACTGCTAATTTTGAAATCATTATCTCCATAGAAAATTCTAAATGTGCCAAAATAATACAGGTCCAGGTGCATCGATGAAGCCAAATTCGAATCTTGTGGAATTTGAATAAAATACCATCAATGTTTCAAGTGATAGCTTTTATTTTTATTTTTATTTGTATTGTCTTCTTAGCAAATGTTGATTTTTGGAAACAATGGCTACATCCTCCAGGAAGTTGGTCTCCTAGCCTTCTACAACTTTTGTAGCTTGATTGTATGGATAACATCCTCCATAGTTGGCATACCACATTGTTGCCTTGATCTTTTATGGTATCCAAAAAATGCTTGCTTGAATGAATCATTGCAAAGTGGAGCCATATTTTCATAGCATTTGTGATCAAACATATCCCACCTACAATTTGAACAACTCAAAAATCACTATTTACATAGTAATTTTATCTGATTTGTCGGATACCTTGCATAGCCTGCTACACCGTGGTCAATCTTACCCATTAGGGGTATTCTTTTTGTGGGTGTGGACTTTAACAAGTCCAGCATTGCAGTCATAGCTTACCATTTTTTTACATGGTAGAAAAATATCCTTGAAGACTGTGTGGAAGGCCTAATTCAATGCACTGATTAGATAAGAGAAATTTATAGACCAAGTAATTTCCTGCATGGAACAACATAGAAATGGATCTCATTACTTGGTCGTTGTTAAAATTTCTCCACTATGACCATGCTATATCTTCTCCACAATTTGGGTAAAACTTTGAGTTCCCAACGCAATCACTCCATCAACGTTTGCTTTTTACCATGATCTTTTCATTGACATAGTGCTGGAAATAAAATCACGATTTGCGACGTTCATACAATCATTATGTCAAAATATCACCTGTCAAATCTTCAATGCTATCTTCGGTTATCGCCTACGATTAATTTCAACAACTCATCATCATTATTTATGGCCATTAAAACATGTTTGGAATTGTTTCTATTTTATCTTATTATATTTGGTAATATTTTCCAGCAAGCTCTCTATTTTCTTATTGTCTCTGTCAATATTTTCCAGCAAATCCTCTATTTTTTTCTTATTGTCTCTATCAGCATTTTCCAGCAAGCTCAAAATCCTCAACAACCAAGTATTCCTTGATAGTTTCTATGTATATGGGAGCACCAACACCAACCCTCATGGCGTATCGACTCTTCTTGACATATTGGGAAATTTTGCCAACGAAAAACTGAAGTCTGGCCTCAATAGACTTTGAAACAAATTTTTTCTTTGCCCTACCTTTCATGATTTTTTTTTAAGCTTTAGCCTGAGCTCTCTTCTGTTGGTGTCGACGTGCAATGATAGTTCTCCACTTAAGGGTGAGCGTGCTACCATAAAATATGAACACTAGCTTCACGCTCCTCCCCTACTTTATTTTACTACTACTGGTTGGATATTTCTCATTCCCCTTCTAAACCAAGTTGGTTCTAGGGAAAGAGGATACTCTCTACCAACAAGTAGCAGAAAATAAAGCACCTATTTCATATTTGCACTCAATTTGGATTCTTCTCAGCAGAATATTATGGCTAGATAAAAATGGACACTATATATATAAATATCTAGGCACTGATTCTTCCTAGTGGAAGATTGACACCGTTTATTGGTGCCTTATTCCAAGTGGGAAGAAAGCACTTCTGCACTAGTTTGATTGTAGGCATTATCTCCCTGGTGGAAAATAAGTACTCTTTTTTACATTGTTGCACTTCTAGCAGGGCATGAAATACTTGTATCTATTAGACCTAGTTTAAGTCGGTTGCCTACAAATTGTATTTAGGATCGTGTCTTGCAAAACTAAACACACAAAAGCAAAAAAATAGGAATAATAGACATGTACCTGATAGGCCTAGGTTACCCAAGCTACCTACAGATTGCATTCAAGGCATCAAATCCTACAAAGAAAATACACAAAGAAAATATATGTTAAGCAAGATAGGTGCCATGCAATTTTTTTTTTTGAATTTGAGAAATAATTCCCAACCAAAGGGAGGATTCACACAACTTCTCTTTTTCACGTATTCCTTTTTTTTTTGAACCTCTCTTTTTTTACAATAAATGTGTGAACATTCATAAAAATTATTGGTATGGTATGGGGTCTCCCCCATGCCTATGTTTGATCCAATATCGTAAATGTGAGGCGATTGTAAATAGAACCCATTGACTGTTACTCAAACTATGTCCTCTTTGACCCCATAGGTACTCTACTCTACTCTTGGCGTAGCATCTCTAACTCTTTGTCTACCATCTACTCAGGTTGTAACAATCATGCACTTTGCAACATAATTTCCCCAAGTTCCACAACCACCTTGGGTTGGAAGCCTTTCGCTTGATGAGGGTTACTCATCCTACCTTTGGGTGCCTATATTGCCAAGGTAAAAATCTGCTTGCTTTCACCTATTTGGATTAGATGCTACATGATTGAGGTACACAAGACTATTCGTATAGTGCTATTATAAACTCCACGTATAAATCCCTCATTTTACAAAATATTCATAGACAACTCCTTATTCATTTACCCACAGTTTGCATCGTACTTCATGTTGTCTTGCAAAACATAAAAATAAAAATCTAAACTAAAAGCATTAAAGCAAAATTCTAAACTAATAGCATTAAAATAAAATTTTAAACTAATTTTTTTTTAATTGAACACTGTGTTGTTGGTGGCAATAATGAAGGTGGGGTCTCCCCCATGCCTACAATTGAACTAGTCTCTAAAAATCATCCCTTTCTTCATCAACTAGTATGATATGTTGTAGCATGAGAAGAGCATTTTTCTCCATGGCCTCAAAACCAAACTCTTTCCAACTTATTGGTCAAAATGTGTTGGTTGGCAAATGACTATGTTTTTTTTTAAACGTCATTTTTCCTGCTACTAATGTCATCGTTAAAATTTACCAATATGTTGAGAAATATTAAGCCTATAAATTTTTTTATCGTTAAAACTAGGCTTCTTGAGGCATAATTCCCTAATGGTTTCTGTGTAAATAGACACATCCCTAATAGTTTGATAGTAAAACATTTTCAACTATTTTATAATATCAAACGTAGGTTGTGTCATCTCTCTCTAATTTCATGAAACCATTGAGAATACAGTGGAAATCCTTCATTGCCTAATTTTCTAATTTTTCAACAACATGATTTATTTCTACTTCTACACTTAATATGGTACATTGGGTTCATTCCTAGATTTACCTGATAAGTTGGTAAATTTAAACTATTGCCTATGGGATTTGGCTCTAGATGTGCCGACAACTATTTTGGCCTTATAAAAAGGCCCATGGTGGACTCATGCTTCTCAGGTAGAGGATCTACAGGTAATATAAATATAATTTTTAATTGACCTGTGGATCATAACACTACAGTTTTGACACTCCCCGACAATGGCACAAAAATGGTGAGCAAAAATTATGTTATAAAAACAATCATTTCCATTCCATTAATTATCAACTCGGTTAGTTCGTAAAATTACGCATAGTATATGTCTATAGTGTGGGGAATGAATTCCTCTGTACCTATTGGTTTGGTGGGGGGTGTTTATATATGTTCATTTCAGCCAAACCTGATAAAACTAAGTGTAGAAAAATAAATAAATGAATTACAAACTAAAATTAAAATGCTGAAAATAAAACACATGACTAGAAATTAAAGTGCAGGAAATTAAACACACAACTAAATTAAAATAAAGCAAGAAATAAAGTAGGAAAAAAAAACTAACTACTGAAAATAAATAATATAAAATAAAATAGGGGAGGACTACTATAGGGAGTGGGCCTAGGCTCCCATAGATAGTCTACCTGACTAATTACCTAAATATTGCTTTAAGCAAATAAGAGTATTTGAAACTCTATAAATTATGCATAATAGAATAATTTTATTGACTGTGTAATTGATTATTTTATTTCCCTATATTCGTCTGGCCTACGTTCTTATATAAAACGTAGTCAGATCCTATTACAATAATAGATTGGTCTATTTTAATCATGTAACGTGATTTGCTATAATCAGTTATACACAACTATTATTCTCTCCTATTAAAAGCATGTCCGTTCACCAAAAGGATAAATATAATAATCCTTAGGTGTACATAATAATCTAATCCTAAAAATAATGCTTTAAAAGCTTACATGGTCAATCGATCAACTTTTAATAATTAGAATAAAAGTGCTTTATTCTATTATAATTATAATGCATGTTAAAATCTAATATGCATAATAATACGAATATTTCTCATAGTCAATTGGCCAATTGGTCAACGTTGATCAACTGATCAACTTTGGTCAACTGGTCAATGTTGCTCAATCGGTCAATGTTGAATTGGTCAACCACAACTTGTAGTTGAGAGGCAGGCACCACCAATATTCGAGATACAGGCACCGCCAATAGTCCGAATATAGGCACCACCAATAGTCAGGATACAAGCACCGCCAATAGTCAAGATGCAGGTGCCTACCTCCACCATTTACCTTTGTTATTTTTAAGATGTCTTCATGCATTGTTAGGCCCAAATGGGATGTAGACTCAAAAATACCATATTAGTAGCAAAAACCTGCATTTACACATATTTTCCACTAAAAACACTAGTCAAGCATAATACTTCATTCTCTATCAACTATATGCAAAAGCTATATAAAAATACATTTCAAATGTTAATTAAACCAATAATGATACCCTTAACAGTGTCTATAAAATGAGAATTTTTGGTGCTCATCACATGGGACACCTCTACAGACTGCATACCTATCAACATACTCCGTTATAGCCCAAAGCTACTTTAAGAACATATAGAATACCAAAAGATATTTGTCCATCCTATCAAAGCTTTCTTCGTGACAAAATATAACAAGAATCCACTCCATTCATCATTTCCTACCATGGGATAGATTAGCTGCACTTTAGGGCTTATTTTACTTGTTGTATCTCGATCATTGAAACCTCTTATATAAAGCAATTCTTAAAGTCAGTCATGATGCAAGCACCACCTTCGAAGTATAAGGATAGATGATCTAGTAGTACATCCCAATATTTTGGGTAACACATTGTCCTAGATTTTATGGTCATGAATTTTTAGGAGTAATATTCATTGGCCTATAGATTCACAACTAAAAATGATGGATAAAACAATGAGGGGGAGAGAAAAAAACATGCAAGAAAAATAAAGTGCTACTAAGAAAGAGATATCAGCTAGAAAAACCTTTGTCATATTGGACTCTTGATCTCAATTTTAAACCTCACATCGCCTTTGTGCAAGATGATTCTAGATACTATACGACCTTATTCACACTGCATTATTTATTTACATGCAGTTTTTTACACAAAATTTTAGTGTGGCTAGTATGTCAGGGCAATAAATGCCATTATAGATCATCCTGTGAATCTGCAATACCTAGACCATATGACGCTGAACATAATATGTTCCTCAAAATTTACCTTGCACCACTTGAAGTCATCATAAATTTTTATGTAACCCAAAACAATCCTTGTTCTTTATTCCTTCATCATCATCATAGGGGTTAACACCATCACCCCACTTTGGACCTTGTTTAAAATACCTGTGACAAATATAATTACTCCTTGCATTACCAGCCCATCAATTTCTAAACTACATATACTCCCATCAACTCAGGCTATCCCAGCTATAGCCGCACCTCCTACACTCCTTGCATTACCAGCCCTACCCCTTGCATCAGCTCCCCCGAATGACCAGTACACGACCATAATTGATACAATGAAAACATTGTCAAATGAAATGGCATCCATGAAAAAGAGGGAAGATAAAAGGAATATTCAAGAAAGAATATTTCCACAGATACAAAAAGAAGGCACTTCAACGAGTGGTAGAGGGTAATATAGAAAAAATGTGGTGTATGCGAATGATACGGGAGATAATGGAGAACCCACTAATTCTGATTACTGGTGTACCACTTGCAACGATCCTATTAGAAACTGAAGCATTAGTTTGCATTTCATATTCTTGGAAAATATATAAGATTTACATAAACTCCGTTGAGGCAGTTTGAACCAAGCTGGGCAGTTTCTAAACTGAAAAAGATAACTACGTACCACTCCTATAATGCTGGTAACTTAATTAATGTAATATAAGATATAATAAATATTCTAACATCCCCCCTTATTACATTAATGTTGACTACACATAGCATTGCGGAACAATTCAAATTTGACTCGAGCAAGCGCTTTGGTGAAGATGTCCGCTATTTGCTCATCTGTGGGAATGTAGTGGAGCTGGATATGATGCTTTGGAATCTCATCTCGAATGAAATGACACCTAGTGTCAATGTGTTTGGTGCGATCATGAAAGATAGGATTCTTGACAAGATTCATAACACCTTGATTGTCGCAAAATAAATGTAAAGGAAGTTTCTTTGGAAGGCCCATATTTGTGAGGATGCGACGTAACCATATGATCTCGCAGATTGCTCCACTAGCTGCTCGATATTCTGCCTCAGTAGAAGAGATAGCAACAACATGTTGCTTCTTGCTATGCCAAGAGACAGGACCAGATCCAAGGTGAAAAATATAACCTGCAGTTGATTTTCGGTCATCTATGGATCCAGCATAGTCAGAGTCCGTGTACCCTTGAAGATAGAACTTGTTGTTCTTTTTGTATTCCAGGCCGATATATGTCGTACCACTGACATAGTGAAGAACTCTTTTTGCTGCCTTCCAGTGGCTAACTTTAGGATCTTGCATGAATCGTGAAAGATAACCCATAGCAAAACTAAGATCTGGCCTGGTGTTTGTGAGATAGATGAGACTCCCAATCAGTTGACGATAGAGAGTACTATCTATTTTAGGAGATTCATCGAATCGGGATAACTTAAGTCCTGCTTCCATTGGTGTAGCTTTGGGCTTGCAGTCGGTCATCCGATACTTATCAATTAGAGTCTTGGCATATTTCTTTTGAGTAACTTGTATGCAATGCTTGTATTGAGTTACTTCTAGACCAAGACAATAGTGGAGAAGTCCAAGATCTGTCATTTCAAAAGAGGTATTGAGATCTTTCTTAACTGTTTTGATCATACTCTCTGAACTGCCTGTTATGATCAGATCATCCACATATAGTACTAGAATTACTATGTTAGAACCATTGTTCTTGATATATAGATTAGGATCTGCAGGACTTCTTCTAAACCCATGTTGCACTAGGTGACTATCAATTTTGATATACCAAGCTCGAGGAGCTTGTTTGAGTCCATATAGAGATTTGATCAGCTTACAGACTTTATGTTCTTGCCCTTGAACTACAAAACCTTCAGGTTGAGTCATATAGACTTCTTCTTGTAGGTCACCATTTAAGAAAGCACTCTTTACATCCATCTGATGTAGTTGCCAACCAAATTGAGCTGCCATTGCACACAGAACTCGAATAGTGGTCATTTTAGCAGTAGGAGCAAATGTCTCTTCATAGTCTATGCCTTCTCTTTGTGCATAGCCCTTTGCAACAAGTCGGGCTTTATATTTATCTATTGCACCATTTGCCTTATATTTGATCTTGAATACCCATTTGCAACCAATGGGTTTCTTTCTGAAGGCAAATTCACTAACTTCCAAGTTTGATTTTTCATTAGAGATGTATGTTCTGCATCCATAGCAGTTTTCCATTGATCTTTATTGAGTGCATCTGAGACTGATGTGGGTTCTTTTTCATCTAGTATTGTCAGATAGACTTTTTCATCTTCCATATCTATATCCTCATCTTCTTCTACATTCACAGATAAATCATCAAAATGTTGACAAAGGTCATCAACATCTGTTACTGATGTTGCATCATCTGCTCTTTTGTGTTGAGTCATACTGTGAGTAGCAGGTCGATCTAGAGTTAGATCTGGAAGTGATGTCAATTTTGAATCTTGCAATGTACTAGTATACCATTTAGGAACCTTCTTATGAGGAGGTGTTTGCTTCTTTCTTAGGTTCATCTTCCTTAAGGTATACAAGTGTGTTATTTGATGTGAAAGTTTCATCAAATACTACATCTCTGCTGATGTGTGTTTTCTTGGTTATAGGATCAATCAACCGATATCCTTTTGAATACTCATCATAACCAAGAAATATACATTTTTGAGTTTTCTCATCTAGTTTCCTTCTTTTCTGTTTAGGAATATGCATAAAAGCTTGGCATCCAAAAACTTTTAGATGAGAAATTGAGGGTTTCTTACCACTCCAGACTTCTTGTGGAGTTTTTCCTTGTAGAGCCCTTGTAGGTGCTCTATTTAGTAGGTAAGATGTTGTGTTTACTGCTTCACCCAATATTGTTTTTCTAAGTTTGCTCCTTTTAACATACACCGACTCATTTCTACTATGGAGCGATTTTTTCTTTCTGCAACTCCATTTTGCTGCGGTGTATATGCTGTAGTGAGTTGTCTCTTAATCCCATGTTTTTCCAAAAATGCTGAAAATTCCTTGGAAGTGTATTCCCCCCTCGATCTGAGCGGAGGGTTTGTATGAAACAACTTGTTTCCTTCTCAACTTGTCTCTTGAACCGACGAAAGTAGAGAAGAGCTTCTGACTTGAGTGCAAGGAAGGAGACCCATATTTTGCGGGAGTAGTCATCAACAAATAGCTAAAAATACCTCTTTCCACCATGAATGGTTGGGAAAGGACCGCACAGATCTGCGTGGATTAACTCCAAGGGTTTCTTAGAGCGAGAAGAACTAGTCTCAAATGGAACTCGATGTTGTTTCCCTGCTAGACAATCTGAGCATATTGGGAGAACGGATGAAAGCTGAGGAAGCCCTTTGACCATGTCATATTTGCTTAATTCGAGTAAATACCCGAGCTGAGGTGCCCGTATCTTTTATGCCATAAGGAAGTAGTTGTTGTGGTAGTGGCAATGAGGGCAGTATGGGATGTAGAAACTGTATCCAAGATGAATAATCCATGTTTGTAGGAGCCAGTGGCAATGTTTTGACCTTGGTGACTGATGAAACATCTCTTTTGTCCTTTTTCAACTTGAAAAACAACATCCATATTTCTATCTAGCATCTGTGGAACAGATAATAGATTGTTGGCAAGGCCAGGAACATAGAGAACTTTCTCTATGGCACAGTCTCCATCAGGGAGAGTGATCGTAACATCCCCTTCACCTTGTACTTGATAGACTCGATTGTCTGCAATAGTGACGGGTTTGCCTTCTCTTGCGTGAAAGGTTTGAAACCAGGACTTGTTCCCAGTCATATGTTTGCTTGCTCCAGAATCAATATACCATACAACATCTGATTTGGAAGAGGCAGTATGGGTCATGAGCACCTTGTGTGCTCTTTCGGAGTCATTATCTGAAGATGAATTAGAATTATCTGAATGGGAATCTGCATAAGCAACATGACCCTTTTGTTGGTTGCGATGCTGGGGATATTTTTGCTTCCCCTTGCCTTTCTTATGTTGTGAGGGATCATTCTATCTTTTGTTTTTGAACCAACACCGGTTGGTATCATGATTGTTCATATCACAGATCTTGCAATATTTATCTCGCTGGAGATTGGGCTTGCCTTTGCCTTTGGAAGAAGACCCTCCCTTACGCAAGCTGTCCTTCCTTGTGACCCTTTTGATGGGTGGAAAGAAGCGTTGGCAGGTTCCTCATCTTTCTGTACTTGATTGGCTTCTTCAGTTTGAAGCAAATTAACCAATTCAACAAAAGTTAATGTTCTGCCAGAAACATTGAGTGAAGTGATAAAACTTTTGTAAGATGGTGGGAGTGCCCTCAAAATAACAGATGTCAAAAGATCATCATCTATGGGTTTTCCCATAGTATTGAGTTTAGCTTTCAATTCTGCCACTTTGCAGAGAAACAATTCAACAGTTTCCCCTGAATTCATATTGAGATTGTGAAGCTGGGTTTGTAGGTGAAGAATAGTGGAATTATTCTTTCCTTCATACACAGTAATCAATGCTGCCCAAGCATCTTTACTGGTCGTGGCATCACAAATATGAGGTTGGACCTCATCTGTTATGGCAAGTAACAAAAACATAAGGCCCTTCCTGTCCTGATCATCAAATGTATCTTGATCTGTCCCTGTTGTGGTGGGACGAGAGGTAGTGCCACTGACAACATCCCATAATTTTTTGACTTGAAGAATGGCTTTCATTTTATGCTTCCATGGCACAAAATTGGTGCCTTTGAGCAATTGGGCATCTGAAAGATACTTGTGCACTGTAGCCATTGTTTAGGGTTCCTTATAGCGCCAAATGGTCCCCTTTTCGATATACCGTTGCCAGGCCAGTTATACCTGAACTGAATCAAAATAATACCCGCCCTTACGTGAGGGAGACTATAGGTATTATGAAGATCGGAACGGTACGTGGAACATAGGCGATACTGAAAAGGATTGCTTTGTTGATGGCACCTACCTTAGAAAGACAGGAATCCGCATGCGTGGGGCGTAACTTCCCCTAAACACTTTGGAGTCCAGGACTTTCGTCAGGATTTACGCCTAAACACAATAGCAATAGGGGTAAAAAATTCACTCAAAGAGATGTTAATGACACTTGCTTGAGAATCTTCGGAAGAAGAATAATCGGTTGGAGGTAATTAAGTCAAAAAACAAAACTAGGAGAAAATTAGTGTTGGTGAGAGAACATCAAGTAGATGATCAATGAAGATCCCTGTGCAAAGAGATAACTGCTTTTGGAGAACCTGTGTAACATGTGCTGAGAGAAGTAGTGAATGCTTTGATGTAGATGATTTTTAATTGCAGAGAAAAAAAATGCAATAATCAAACAAGCATGCTCACAAAAAAAAAATCTCACATAGGTGTCGGGTTCAACCGAAAATGCACCCAAATTTGACAAAAGAAGGTGTCGAGTAAAATCGAAAATGCACCTTTGAGTTGCTATCTATGCCTTTTTCTGAGTGTTTGAAAATGTGAATCCCCCCTCTATCTTGTAAGAAGGGAGTGCAAAATAGAGTATATCTCGAAAGGTTCCCAATATGCCTTTTAACAATTGCTTTTGAAGGAAAAAAAACAATTTACATGTCTTGATATTTTCTTGGCAGCAAAAGGGCAAATGATGTACCTCGAAGCAAGTGTCTTAAGCACACCACATCTCCGGTGATGCTTGTGTCTTCAAAGACACAACCTTCATCCACGTACACGCAACCCGCCTACTCCACGGCCTGCACATGAGACCTGCGCGGGATCCTCCACACTGCCAATCTGGACATCCACTGGCGCATTCCACGTCACCATCCAGCACAGTGGTTTTAACCGCAAATAGTCCGTTATTAAAAAAACACGTCAATTTCGATAGCAAGGGGCCTCCAGGAAACTGAGGTCCTCCACGTATCTTATGCCCACGTCGTACATCGATGCCACTTCAGCAATCCGCACAGCACACGAAACACATTCCAAAAGTGGAATCTTGGTTCTCTTCACGCGCTGTGTACCAAAAAAAAAAATTATTGCAATCTTCGGCGATTATTCACGGCTTCTCCGGAAAAAAAATTATTGCAATCTTTGACAATTATTCACGGCTGCTCCTGCGCGCATAATGTCTGTCACATATTATAGCAGTCATCGGCTACTCTCACGGCTTCTCCTGCACGCACCAAAAAACGATGGTTGCTGCAGTCTTCGGCTACTCTCACGGCTGCTCCTGCGTGTATCGAAAGACGACTGTTCATGGCTGGTCCTGCGCGCACAAGCGGTGTGGCCTCACGGCTTCTCCTGCGCGGTCCGGCAATGAAGACAATGGTAATGAAAGCTTCTCCTGTGCACACCGATTTTCGGTAATGAAAAAAAAATGACAGCAATGCAAACTATGTGGCCACCGAGTTCAGTGCTCCTCTGGTAATGGAGTGAATCTAATGGAGTGCGTGAATAGCACATTGCCCATAAAAAAAATTCACATTGCCCAAAATCATTCAATGCTCTGATGCCATATTAGAAACTGAAGCATTAGTTTGCATTTCATATTCTTGGAAAATATATAAGATTTACATAAACTCCGTTGAGGCAGTTTGAACCAAGCTGGGCAGTTTCTAAACTGAAAAAGATAACTACGTACCACTCCTATAATGCTGGTAACTTAATTAATGTAATATAAGATATAATAAATATTCTAACAGATCCTCATGGAGAATATTCATGCATGATTCATCAACATCATGTGCAAGTGGTTATTAATGAAAGAGCCAAAGAAATCGACAAGGGATAGGTGAACATAATCAGAGAGGTCCACCACAATTTGGCAATGCCATCAGTGGAACAAGTTTCAGTCCTAACAAGATCGGGAAAAAAGTCATTACAAGTCGACCCTAAGGAACTCCAACCACTAGGTTTTCCTCCTACCCCCAGGGAAACTCCATAGAAAAACTTATCCAATGAGAAAGGACGTTCTGACCCTCCCCAGACTTCTGCGACTACACCAAGAAAAGAATTTCCTCCTAGAAAAGGGAGCGAGGCTCAAGAGCAAGCGAAGGAAAGACTCAAATTTCCTTCATTGAAAAAAATGCAAAGAACAAAAGCCACGCAGGTCTATAGAGACAGATATGACGCGTCGACTAGTGGAAGGGAAAAAAGTGTTGAGGTATCCCCAGCTGCAACCCTTTCGTTCAACATTGCAGAAGAAATGAAGAGGAATCCTTCCAAAATAAGCATGTATGATGCACTGCAAATTCCTAGTCAGATTGACCTCCTCCAAGAATCCCTAAATTTAAATAATGATACCTTCTCCTCAAATGTTATACAAGCAAATATTATGTCAACCTATGGAAAAAACAAACCGCCCCCATTCTATCTATCTTTGCAAATGGAGGGGTGGATAGTTCACAATTGCATGATTGATTCAGGGGCCGCAACTACGGTGATGCCGAAAGTCGTATGTGACATAATGGGGATGGAATATACTCGAAGTCATCCTGGGGTGTTGCAATTAGATGGTACTCCAGTAAAATCCATCAGGGTGATCAAATATATCCCTATTCAACTCCACAGAATACCAGAAGTAGTCGTCATACAGGAGGTAGTCGTTGTAGACTTAGAACCATATTTCGGTATGTTTTTATCCAGAGAATTCATGGCCAAAATGGGCGGTTATCTGTCTCTAGATTATTCTCATTTGGAGGTACCTTTCAAAGGTAAAAGAGTCAAGATCTACAATGAAAAACCATCTAATTTCCACGTAGAAATATTGGAGGAAACAACCACCGTCAACATGATGTCTGAGGAATTGGAAAATATTGATTTAATGGAAGAAACCCTGGAGGAACTCCAATCTGAGGATCAATTTTCAATGAAAGACTTCAATGCTATGATAGAGACAGAAATAGGAAGCTATTCCATTGAGAAACCAAAAAATCTCCCTATTGTTGTCCCTAAAATAGATGATTCGACCAACTAGTTATGGAAATTGTACTTTGATGGGTCAAGGTGCAAAAATGGAGCAGGAGATAGAATCGTTCTGATTTCACCTACTGGAAAATAAAAAGTCTTTTCATATAGGTTGACATGGAGTTGCACCAATAACGCGGCTGAATATGAAGCTTTGTGTTTGGGACTTAGGAAAGCTGAAAAACTAGGTGCAAAACAATTACTTGATCTATGGAGATTCAGAGTGATTGTTAAATAGGTTATTGGCAAATGCATTTGTAAGCAACATTACCTAAGGGCTTACAAAAACAAAGTGTTGGATCTATTGGAAAATTTTGAAGCACTAAACATGAAATCCATTTCCGGAGAGAAGAACACACATGCAGACCTGTTAGCATCAGTAGGATCAAATTTTTGCCCG
Source organism: Wollemia nobilis (assembly GCA_028583015.1). NCBI lineage: Eukaryota > Viridiplantae > Streptophyta > Pinopsida > Araucariales > Araucariaceae > Wollemia > Wollemia nobilis. The sequence continues at coordinate 2,567,556 of JAQPPZ010017010.1, read as the reverse complement.
ATCGAGCAATGTTATTCGAAGTCTAAAATAGTCAGACTTATATACGAGGCCTTCTGTGCCCGACAAAGACATTTTTTGGCAGGTATTTGAGAACGATGAGCAGATCCTGGATTTTCTTATTCATGAGATGAATTGCTCTACAGATAGAGCGTTACAAGAAGAGGACGAAGAGAGCCTTATTCAACTAAAAAACAATCATATCCCCAGGGGATTGATCACCCTGGAGAGCCTTTTTGACAATAGCGACATAGCTGTAGGTCGAAGGATCAAGGTAGATGAACGTCGGTATAAAGAAGTAGAACTAGAACCGGGCAAGATGATCAAAGTAGGGACCGATTGTACAGAAGTAGAACTAGAGCAAATAAAATAGTTATGTAAAGAGTATCCGGATATAATAGCCTGGACTTATAGTGATCTAAAAGTGTACAGGAAGGAGGTCATTCAGCATACCATCGAACTAGAGGAAGGAGCTAAACCTTTTAGGTAGAGGCAGAGGCCTGTGAATCCTAAAATTGAAGCCTTAATGAAACAGGAGTTGTTAAAACTCCTACAGGCTAAGATAGTATACCCAATCAAGCACTCTACCTAGGTGGCAAATTTGGTTCCAGTCCGTAAGAAAAATGGAGAAATAAGACTATGTGTCGATTTCAAAAATTTGAACAGAGCCTCTTTAAAGGATCACTATCCTTTACCCCAGATTGACCCAATCCTTCATACTGTGGCAGGAGCAGAAAGGTTTTCTCTGTTAGATGGCTTCTCTGGTTACAATCAAGTTTGGGTGAGAAATGAAGATCAATATAAGACTGCATTCACCACTAAGTGGGGAACATTTGCATACCAAAGGATGCCCTTTGGATTATCTAATGCAGGAGCAACTTTTCAAAGAGCCATGGACGTAGCTTTTGGGGAGCTTGCAAACAAAATTATTGTCGTCTATTTAGATGACATGACCGTATTTTCTCACAACAAAAAAGACCATGCCACTCATCTACGACAAGTATTTGAGAAATGTAGGGAATTTGGAATATCATTAAATCCCAAAAAGTCTATTTTTGCTGTGGAGGAAGGAATACTCCTTGGGCATGTTATTTCTAAAGCTGGGCTTTCAATTGACCCTGATAGAGTGAAGGCACTTCTTGAGTTGTCACTTCCAGTTAACAAGAAAGGTTTGCAGTCCTTCTTTGGGCAAATAAATTTCGTCAAAAAATTCATTGCAGACTTTGCCCAAACAGTTAAACCAATGACTGAATTATTGAAAAAGGATGCTCCCTTCAAATGGACAGAGCCAAGGAAAGAAGCTTTCCAAAAAATTCTAGAAGCCATCGCTCAAGCTCCTGTGCTAGTTAACCTTGACTATTCACGAGGTTTCATACTATATGTCGTCGGAGAACAAGATAGTTATGCTGCAGTTCTCACTCAGAAAGGAGCGAGATGATGAAGAAAGACCCATAGCCTTCCTGAGTTCCACCATGCACAAACACGAGGAAAGGTACAACTTCATAGAGAAACAAGTATATGCAATTATGAAATCCTTGAATAAGCTAAAACACTTCTTATCCCAGAGTCGGACGATGGTTTATGTTATTCATCCCGATGTAAGGAACTTCATAATTCAAGGAGAACTGGGTGAAAAGAGAGCTGGATGGGTGACTCGCATCCAAGAGTATGATGTAGAAATACGTCCTACTAAAATAGTAAGAGGGAGAGCTTTGTGCCAGGAATTGGCCAAGCAAGCTGCAAGTGGATATGGGGAGAGCCATCCCGTCATGGCAAACACTGAGCAACATCAAGACAGAGTAAGTTCAAGTTGGATCGACGACTTTGTGAGGTACTTTCAGACTGGGTCATGCCCTGAAGATATGAGTGCTTCCCAGAGAAGGAGATTCAGAACCCAAGCATTAAAATATACCCTTCGAACAGAAGGGTTGTACAGGATTAATATTGATGGTGTATTGTTGAAATGCATTCCCGATAATGAAAAGCGAGAAAGTGTTAGATGAATTTCATGGGGGTCTCTCAGGGGGACATTATGCAGGCCGAACCACAGCTTTGAAGATCCTTAGAGCTAGGTGTTATTGGCCTTCCATCTTCCTAGATGCATACAAAGTGACCCAGAGGTGTGAACAGTGTCAGAGGTATGTGGGAAGGAACAAGAATGCGCCTATGCCCTTAAAAGCTATTCAAGTCGAGGAACCGTTCCAGCAGTGGGGGTTGGATTTTGTTGGTATAATAGAGCCAAATTCATCATCAGGCCACAAATACATTCTCACTGCCATGGACTACTTCACCAAGTGGGCAGAAGCGGTACCCACAAAGAAAGTTGATTCAAAAGTGGTGATAGAATTTGTCGAGAGTCTAATCACAAGGTTTGGCATACCAGATTCTTTGATTACAGACAATGGATCTCCTTTCACTAGTGCAAAGATGATCGAATTTGCCAGTCGATATGGAATTTACCTGAAGACTTCCTCTAATTATTACCCACAAGGTAATGGATTAGCTGAGTCTACTAATAAAAATATTTTAAGAATTCTGAAAAGAACATTAGAGGATAATAAGAAGAACTGGCACTCACTCCTGAATCAAGCCCTGTGGGCCGACATAATTTCAATCAAGAAATCAATCAATACATCACCATATGCTTTGGTTTATGGCAAAGAGGTTGTTTTTCCGATTCACATGGAGATACCCGCGTTGAAATTGCTCAACCAAGTTAATGAAGACGAAGGCCATCCAATGGATGCCCGGCTGATGCAACTTCTGCAGCTTGAAGAGTCTAGGGAACAGGCTTACAATCATCATCAAAAGCACATGGTAAAAACAGTTGGGTGGTTCGATAAGAAAACCACTTTCAGGAAATTCAAAACAGGTGATCTGGTGTTAAAATGGAACGTCAAGAAAGCAAAACCAGGACACCATGACAAGTTTGACGCGTTCTGGGAGGGGCCATTTGAAATTATTTCAGAAAAGCAATTCAATGCCTTCCAGTTAAAATATCGGGATGGATGGGTTCTACCCCTCACGGTGAATGCATTTCACCTAAAATTATATTTCCAGTAAAAGGGATAGATCACCATTATATGTACAATATATTATAGGTTTTGAGGTTTGTGAATATTTCCCTTTTTCGTGGCCTAATAGGAATCATTTTTGAGGACTATCAGAGTCCGACATTTTGAAATAAAATTTGGAGGGAAAATTCCGCCCTTGTTATTTTGCATTTTCAAACTCGGAGTTGCCACGTGGTCGCCTGAGAGTCGGCAAGAGGGAATGATGAGAAAAGAATGTTTTTAAATATGTTACGTGTGTTTCTCAAAATATTTCTAAAGATCCGCCGTCGAATATTTCTAAGCAACCACGTGCCCGGGGTTCAGTGGAAGAAGATAATAAATATGTCAGGTAGCATCTTTCTCGGCATGGGATAATTCCCAGTCCCCAAGTGGGTTTTTAATGAGCCAACGAGCATTTTTGGAAGTTTCCTAAGGAAGGTGGCGAGAACGAAAACCAAAGAAATATGGACGAATCAAATCGACCAACCATCATTTAATGCATTAATTTTGCATGTCCTCCTAAGCTATATAAAATTAAATTCAAGGATTTAGAGAGGCATTTCACCATTTGCAAACTTGCTGAAAGCTCTTGAAGAAGAAAAAGAAGCGAGGAATTTTCTCTGAGACGCTTGAAAAGCCAAAAATCTCGCCGGCTACTGTTATACCACCACACTATAGCGTAGTGAGGAAGGAGTTGTGAAGCAATCAGAAGAGGTTCAAAATCTGTATACCTGATAATTCATAATGGCTCTGAAGAATGCGAAGGACCAGGCAACATCTACCTCATCACCCCCGACTACTTCGGTAGTAAAAGGAAGGGAGGGGGACAACACTGGTTTTATTGACAGAGACTCCCGAATTGCGGATACAATCATAACATGGAAGGACCCGACGGAGATTCGGAGCAATATAAAGAACCGGGTAGCAACTGGGGTTTCTACGTCTTCTCCTTCGACATTTGCATACCATTATTTCTTGTACTGGTATGTATATATTCCTGTTCATCCCTGCCCAGAATTGGTAAGAGCAATTGCAAATTTCTATGATGAAAAGGAGAGAAATATTAGAGATTTTTCAGGGAGGGTTCTATTTTCTCTGTCCAAAAATGCTTTTGTTTCTGCTTTTGCTACGGGTCGTGTCCCTCCCTTAGAACCTAAGAAATTTGACCCCTTAGAATAGGCTACATATTTTGGCTCATCCAAAAATGTGAGGGGTTTCCTAGCCACTCAGCTAAAAGATCTTCCAGAAGGGGTAAATCCACCAGAACCCCCAATTGACAGGGCAACTTTTAAAAACCCCGAACTATATTCCATCCTGGCCATGATTGCTGGACTAAAAAATGATGAAAAGGTTCAGAAGTGGCAGGTGGCTATAGCAGAATGTTTGTCGAACCCCAGAATGTATGATTCGATGGTTATGAGCAGGAGTGTGAGACCTATTTTCTTTGACTGGCCTGAGTTTTTAAGTGCAGAAATTCATGAGGGTTTGGCAGCATTGAAGGCTGGAACTAGTTTTCTTTCAGATACACTTCATATTTGGTATGGTTATTCTTTTATTTTATGTCTCAAGAGTTAGCTTTCATTTCAAAGAATGATAAGAATGAGAAGGGAGAAATTTTTCCGGTATATGAATGGACTAATGTGTTATACAAATCCGAATCATATTATGATTTCAATAGGGAATTTTTGGGCCCTGCACTAAAAATCATGTATGGGCAAATAACAAGATTGACCCCCAAAGCGGAAAAGGTATTGCAAACCAAGTTTGCGAGAGGAGGGGGATTGGTTTATCCTAACACAAGGAGTATGCATCAGATTGTATGGGTTTACAGACAAACCCTTTTTACTTCCACATTATGTGGTCGACGAGTCTTTGCCTTAGAATATGTTAGGCAAACAGAAAGCATTAATGTCAAATTCGGGATTGGAATTGGGAAAACCAGTACCTGTAATATGCCCTTTAGTTTTGAAGGAATTACTATTTCAAAGAAAGGGCAAAATGAACAAATAACAGAGTATTTGAGGAAATTGGGGCTTATTGAGATTTCGCAAAGATGGAAATATGACCCCATAAACAGATTTTTTGAGAGACAATCTATTTTGAATAAAACACATAAAAAAGAATTTCATGTTAAAGTCAGGGATGATATTGAAGAAAATAGGAATAACACAGAAGATAAACCCCTGGAGTGGCACATAGAGAAGATGGAGCCTTTGCCTCCTTGGCATGATTTTTATGAAGTAATTGTTCAGTTTGACCCAGAAAATAAAAAGGCTCATCAGTTGACGGAGGGAAAAATCACCAGGATTCAGAAGAGTAGACCAGATTGGGATGTGGCAAAAATTTGGGAATGGTGGGTAATGAGAGTCCAAACAAATTCGATTTCATCAAGATACCCCACCAAAAATGACAATCTGTTCGAAACTCGGTATACTGAAAACCATGACTCCTAGGGAGGAAGTTTTCCTGTTAGAATCCCTCCAAGCATAGGAAGTAGTCGTTCTTCTACTCCTAAAGTATCCCAACCACCTGAAGAATCCTAGCAGCCCGAAGCGGGTAAAGGAAAAGAAATTGCAGAGGCTCAGAATCTTCCCCTTGTTCAGACCAAACCTAGGACATCTAGGAAAAGATCGATAGAAGAGGTTTTTACTGAAGAACAAGGAAAGACTTATAGTTCGAAGGCCGCCCAGATGATGTTGAAAATGGGTTATGATGGAAAGGGGTTGGGCAAAGAAGGACAGGGGAGAGTTGAACCTATTCTAGTCCATCAAAGAGAGAAACATCTAGCACTTGGGGCAGATACTCTGACATCCAGACATCATTCCTCAAAAGTTGTAAAATTCGTTCCACCTACGGACTCGGATATAGAATCTGATGAACCCGTAGCAGAAAGAATGAGGAAATTGAAAATGATGGCTGATAGAAGAAAAGACAAGAATATTATTCAAACTTCTTCTAGTGATCAAGAGCCTCTAGATACAGAAGACAACTCAGGGAAAGGGACTCAGGAAGGTGAACCAGCCCATATAACTGAAGGAAACACTGATGCAGATGCTCAGAAAGTTGAGCATGAAACTTCACAGAAGGAGGTCTCATGCGGCCCACCCATTTCGGCTCAAGAGAGCCAAAAGAGTGAAAATAAAAAACAAATTTTGGTTAAAAAGGAGATCCTGACGGTAGGAGAGCAGCAGGAGAAACAAATTATAAACTTGGACGAAAGTGATGAGGAAAATAAAACTCTTGATAAAGACAAAATGCAGAGTGAAGAAATGACCGTCAGTGAACATGAAGGAGAAGAAGAACACCAACAGCCAATCCAACCGAAAACAGGTATGTTTTCTTCACTTTCTTCTTCTCATTCTCCTACTCATTCCCATTGTAATTCTCCTTCCTTTTCTAAAATCAACAAAAATATAATGTCCTTGCCAAAAAATTACCTTGTTCTCCCAGAAATGGCAGCGTTCTCCCAGAATCCGCTAAATGTTGGATCCGTAGTTGCTCCCATTCCTTTTCTCCCTAGCATTGACATCCCGGTGGGCTGGAGTTACAACTTCTCAAGGGACTGAGTCACACTCCACCATGGCCAAGATTGAAAATCTGAAGAAGGTGAGCAGGAATGCTTTAGATTGGTGGACTTCACATTCAGCTGAGGATCCTAAAGCACCGACTACTGTAAGAGAAATCATTGATTTAGATCCGGCCAATATGCAGAGGAAGAAGTTGAAGTTAACTCCCATTACTAAGAAATCAAAGGGAGAAATGACTGTGGAAGATTACCAGGTGGAAGAGATAACTGAAGATATATCTCAACTGCCTATGCAAGATGAGTGGGTGAAAGCCCAAGCACATTTTGGGACCATATACTTACAGGGAGGACACTATCAAGAAATGTTTTTGAAGGAAAAGGAGAAGAGGAAAGAATTAGAGGCTGTAGTGAAAGAACAAAAAATAGTAGAGAAGGCTCTTACTCTGGAGGCTAAAAAATGGGAGAGTAAATTCAGTGTCACTGCCAGCGAAGTGGAAAAGGGTAAAGAAAAGTTGAGTATAGCAGAAGCTCAGATTCAGGCATTAAATACACAGGTACAACAACTACAACAACAATTGGTAGACCAACAAAACGCTCCTTCCAGATTTTCCAAAGATAAAGTAAAAAACATGAGGAAAGAATTGTTAAAGGATTTGTTACCTTTAGTATTAAAGGCTAAACCTTTATTATTTTATTTAGCTAAAGTAAAGGAAACTACCGAAGTAGTAAAACAGGAATTTGGAGCTGCTGAAGCATTTTTGTTGAAAAGAGAAGATGCGGCTACTAAAATTCAGATTTTGTCAGAAAATATGCCAGGAAGCATGGAAGCCAAGCTCAGAAGCGAAGCCTGGTCTCAAGCTAAAATCGCAGCAAAAAACTTCTTTAGAAAATTTAAATTGATAGCACAGGGAAATAAGTTTTTGCAAGAGCTTGAGGATGAAGCGAAGGGGTTGCTCCAAAACCTTGATTTGGCTATCCATAATGGGCTTCCTTACCTCTGGGATGATGGTTCAAAATTTTTGAAGGAAGAAGTCCTTTCGGCATCAATAAAAGCTTTTGTTGAAGATGAAACAGACATAGACGGCTGGCAGGAACCTGTAGAAGAAACACAGGTCATGGAAATGATCCAGAGGCTGACACAGATTAAAGCCTGTTTACAAGAGCTAATTTTTAGGCAAAAGATCATTTCTTATGATAAAGTGGAGGAATTGCAGTATGTATATCAACTCTTCATTGATTCTTCTGATTTAGAAGATGAAGACTGGAACCAAGTCTGCAAAACTTATCAAGAGATAATTACAGCAATGGATAAAATCAGAAGATCTAAACATCAGGGTCAGCAGCCAGCAGCCAGAGCTGGGACCAGCTCTCAGAATTGATTTTTTTTGTGTTCCTCAGGAAAAGGTTAAGTCCCTAAGCGGTAGAAAAAGGTTTTGATAAGGTAAAGATCACTTATATTCCAAAGTGCATTCTTTTTCTTTTATCTTTGCTTTTTCACTTGAAATTTTACTTTTCGCAACTGTGTTGGTGACTCCGTTTCCCAATGGATGAAGGCCTGGTCTCTATTTATTTTTGCGAGCAAAAAATCCCCCGGAAGGCGCCAAGAATGTTAGTCAAAAAGTGACTAACTACAAAAAAATGGTTGATGCACCCTTTTTGCATATTTTTAAAGAAGACCGAAGTGACCCATATGCTAAAGAACAAAGAAAAAGCAAAATACACTAAGGAAGAAAAGTGTCACGATTTCGTGACACGTCGAGTTTTCACGGCAAAAAATAGCAGAGAGGGAAAGCAGGGAAAAAATTCACGATTTTGCGACATGGCTTATTTTTTCCAGAAGAATAGAAAAACTGCTAAAGAGACTAAAAGTGTCGCGATATCGCGACATGTCCCTTTTTCATGGCCAAAAGCAACAAGAGGAAGCGAGGAGGTAGAAGTGTCACGATTTCGTGACATGTCACATTTTCGTGATCAAAACCAAGACAAAGAGCTATGGAGGCAAAAGTGTCATGATTTCGTGACATGTCCCTTTTGTGATCAAAACCAAGACAAAGAGCTATGGAGGCAGAAGTGTCACGATTTCATGACATGTCGCATTTTCACGGTCAAAACCAAGACAAAGAGCTATGGAGGCAAAAGTGTCGCGATTTCATGACATGGTCAATTTTCATGGTGCAAAAAGAAGAATCAGGCTGAAGACATAGAAATGTCACGATTTCGTGACATGTTGCATTTTCGTGACTCAAGAAGGGCAGACAAGCAGAGAAACAAGAGTGTCACGATTTCGCGACATGTCTGGTTTTTGCTAAAGAAACAGAGTATATTTTTGGCAACTGGGGCATGCACTGACATCAGGTGCTGATTTCTGGAGAATGGTCAGTTGATTATAACCTGGCAGGTCCACTGGATGATTGCAGAATAACAGGCTCATCTAAATTTAGCCAGAAGGAAATCTATCTAATCTACGAGAAATCCGTTGTATATTCTTAGAAACTGCAGACAATTACTTGTAATTGATTGAGGAAATTAAATGTACATAGTAGAAGATACTCTTTTTAGGGTATAAATAGGAGTGAGTCGACCATGAAAAAGAGGTCGGCTCTTGGACGTTTATAGACTTGATGTACATGTGCTGGATTACAAGCAATAAGAGATATTCTTCCCCTGGCTTCTGAAAATCTGTATGCGAGTGTATGTATCTGGTGTTTTTAACTTTTATTCATTCTAAGTTTTATAATGTATCTGTTCTAAAATCTGGACTGTGCACGTATAAACCTTATTTCTAGAGTTGAATATTAAAGATATTTACATGTATTTTAGATGAACATCTAAAATCGCACTCAGGAATTCATGTTTTCTATAGGAAGATATAAAGAAAACTCTGAAGGTAGTAATCTGCATCATCATTTTTTTTGTTGTTGTCTAATCTGTACCATGAGAAAAGTTCTAGCTTAGGCTATATTTCCCTTATCTCTTGTTTCCCTTTTCTCTAAAAAACTCAAAGGAACCAGCCTTCTCTGGAGATTAGACAGATGATCTCAAGCAAGGTCTGTCTACTCAATGTTGGCAAAGTCTAAGGCGCAACACTATTAACCGAAGGCAGATTTTGTTCCAACAAGTGCCTCTACAAGTTATCTTGGTATGAGGTGCTCTTGTTGGTACCTGGAGAGGCTCGAGAAAGGATGGTTCCTTATTATGATTCTGGGGAAATCAAACCTAGTTATACAGAGATTTCTTGCAATAATTGATCTCCAAGCTCATACCTTCCCATTCTAAATGGATAGGAATATGTTAGTGCTTGTCTTATTCTCGCCATTGCAATCTCCTTCTTTTCTTGCTTCACGAGGTTGCATCTTTTGTTGAGGAACATCCTCCATCTACATTGTTGTCTAGAGATGAGGTTGTTGGATAAGTGGTTAATAGCCAATAATTTTCTCATTTTTAGGCAATAGGGACCTCATGCCTTTATATCTTGGAGCTAGCCATTGGCTTTGTAGCTTCTATTACCTCTGGTACATGTTATTATGCATTACTTGGTGCTACCATCATTATTTTTTTGTCGATCGTGTTTTGATGAAGAGCTAAGGTAAATGGGCACTTTCTTGATGCTAATTTTTTTTGGTTTGGATCAAGATAATTTCTATCCAAAGAGCTTCCTTGAAGATCCCAATAAATCTCACCCCATATTAATAGAGGAGAAGCCCAATATCAGGGCCCAACACCCGAGTATAATACATGAATGCTTGATCGTGAGATGGATGACACTGAGGGGAGATCTTTCTCCAACTTCTTTAAAATTGGACATTGAAGTCTACAATATCCTCAAGGGAAAATATTTTGATAAACGATAACTGAGAGAGCAAGGAGAAACGATCTACTGAGCTATCAAATGTATTGATAAGCTCTTCTACCAAATCAACCCATGTACTAATGTTTTTTTGTTGTAGAGACTTGTACCATAATAATTCTCTGCCTTCCAAAGATAATACCAACAACCTAATTATCATATCTTCATGTGTGATATTGTGAAGGGTAGCCAAGGAGGTTATGTCTTCAAGATGCTTGCACACCTCTCCTTTTGCACCATCATATTTAGGTAATTTTTTAGTGCAACCCTAGGAATATCATGCAAGTGAGGGATGTTGAGGGGATCAAAATCATTCCATTTGGGGTAATATTGTTGAGCTATCACAACACTAGTTTCTTACAAGATCTAGGATCTCTTTTTAGGTTGGAATCGCTAGATGAGCATGATTTATCTGCTAGTGAGGTCAAGGTTTCTCACAAAACCATGAGTCCTCTAAGAAAATAGTAACTTTAGATTAAAAGGACAACTGATCATTAACCTCGGTTGATTCTTAGCAGAATCACAAAGTCTACTTTACTTCAAATGCAATTGGTTATAGACCCTTGATTCTTTGTGCAATATATTCATCAGGTGAATAGATGGATCTTGCGTAGCAAAGTATCACTATATTCTTGATTATCAAACAATGGGACTAAAGGGTCCCACTAGGCATGTCAAAAACTGTTGGTCAGAAATCCGCACCTAATAGAAAGGATGAGTTGAAAAGGTTTGTGCGTCCTACAATCCTCAACAAACATTGAATTACCATCACACCTAGGAGAGATAGGGTTATCGATCTCTAAAGATGGTTAGTTTATTTTGGAAAGTCCTAGCTAACCAGACCTAAAATTGAAAGGAAAGGGGATCGAAAAGGAAGGGAAAAGAGGTCATTTCCAGAAATCACAAGGATGGGTATAGCCGCATCAAGACACATGCAATATAAGTAGATGCCATCATATAGAACACAAGCGGTTTACCTAATATATCATCCAACCTTACCCTTATTTATGATTTGGTACTACAGATTGTAAGCAAATTTTAGAACCAGTGAATGAGGTGCATAAATCTAAGATGCATAATTAGAGCACGACCACCCAACTTGCCTAAGCAAAAATAAACCCTCAACCTAATGTAAAATACGAATTCTAGAACTACTGAGTAAAATGCATGAAATCCATATACCATATTTAGAGCAAAATTACTCAAATAACTTTAGTAAAAATAAGCACTCAACATTTAACACAAAGATATAAGGACAAATTTTGAAACCAAACAGTAAAACATTTATATTTTTTAATAGTATAAGCTTTACATATGAATTGTAATGGCTAAAGAGCCACTCTTTGGAATGGTTGGCATTCCAGTATTTATAAATATTTTACAATAAATTCAAAACCATACACATTGATAGCTTTAGGTGAGAAAACAGATGTAGAAGCTAGGTGGTCAGCTAGTACACTATCTCATCTGGCTAAAGGTGGTTGTCTAGAGTAAGTAGGTGATTCTACAGATATCTTAACCCTTGATCATTCTTATATTGCTACTGGACCATAAATATTTATCTACTTTACCCCTTCATTTTTTCGATTGGCCTCAAATAATTAACAACCAGAGTTAATTACCTCTGGAATCGTGTATTTCAAATCAACACATTTGCATCCACTAACTATCTGTACCTAGGCTACTGAGACTATTAATGCCTTTCCCTAAATATTCTTGATGTTATCCTTTGATGGGCGGTGACTCTGGTACCATGTGGATGTTCAAGGTTGCTCTCCTATTCATTAACCTCCCAATCTTATGTCTGATGCAACTATGAAAACTGTGGACTGATGAGCATCAGAAATGCTCATATTTTGTATACAATTTCTTGATTATTATGCGACTGTATAATAAGGATTGCATATGTTTATGAATGATTATATAATTATTTGATGAAATTATGCGTGTTATCTAATTCATGTGTTTTCAGTGTGTTTTTGTGGAATTGCAGTTGATTTAGTTAGATTTGGATCAGTCGAGGTCTTTTTATGGACCTGGCACTTTGTTTCTTTCGGAATCAACGCAGAGAAGGTAGGCGCCTTCCTCTTCTAGGAAGGCGCCAAGCATAAGTAGGCGCCTTCCTCTTCCAGGAAGGCGCCAAGGAAAGACAAGCGCCTTCCTCTCCCAGGAAGGCGCCAATAGAAGGCCAACGCCTTCCTCTTCCAGGAAGGCACCAAAGGAAAAGAAGCGCCTTCCTCTCATAAGGAAGGCACCGACAGGAAGGCACCACTAGAAGGCAAGCGCCTTCCTCTCACAGGAAGGCGCCAACAGAAGATAAGCACCTTCCTCTTCTAGGAAGGTGCCAACGGTAGTAAGGCACCTTCCGCATAGAGAAGGCACCCGACATACTTAGGCACCTTCCTCATAGGGAAGGCGCCCCTGTTCTTCGCCCGTTGACTAGACAAGCATGACGTGGACAACAGCGACTGGTGCAGTTCCAACTCTACGTCATGTAGAGCTAAATTGGGGATCGCACCGATGTATGAGAATGTCCTACCAATGCCAGGTGAAGCACAAACCAATCAGTGAACATGCCACCATTAGAACCGAATGCCAGTTTTAGCAGACGTCGATCACATTTACCAGACTGTCTTAGTTTAGTCTGGAATGAATCGACTGTTATAACTTCTTTGTAACAGAAGTTCTATGGGTGTGCTATATAAACACATGCAGACCTCTCTGAGAATATATAGAGATATAGAATATTTTGATAGTAATTATAGAGAGATATACAGAAGAAGCATTGTAATACTTTGATAATCATAATACAGTTCTAAGAGTTTCTAAGTGCGTGTTCAGCTGGGAGGAAGCTGCTGGAGCCTGGGCCCACTCCAAGCCAGTATTTCTTCCCCTATTTTTCCTATGTTTTCTAGATTAGTTTACCACTTTTATAAGATTGTTTATCGCATTGTTATTTCTAGTATTTGCAGTAGGTTCATTTCTAGGAATGTGTGAATATTTCCTTTCTGTAGATTTAATTGTTTTTACGTAAATTATTGAGGAGTGTATGAATGATTGACAACCGTTTGAAACACCCCCCAATAGTAGAACTAGCGGACTCATCTCAAGTGGTATTGTAAGCAATCTTGTTCAAGACCCTTCGCAAGTTTACGAAGCTCCCTGGGTTGATAAATTAAATGCATGGGCATGTGACAAAAGTAGGAAAGAAGTTAACCTTGTTTGGCCCATAACATTTTGGCACCGTTGTCGAGGAAGCGTCTCAACTAGATTATTTACAATACCTGGAAACCTTCCATCTGACCTTGTATGAGTTCTTCGAGAAGAAGAGGACCTGACGGTCGGTTTATAAAAACCAATCCATCAGAACTTGAGTCAGCCGAGCATTCTAAATTTGAATTAGACTCGCCCGACCCACCTCCAACAATCCATTGGAGTGAGGAGCCACACTTTGTGCAAAGTGCCTCCTCATCCCATCAATGTGGGGAAGAACGAATCATCATAAATCCCCTATTTAATAGGACACCCTTAGAGGAAGCCCTATTGTGGAAAGCTGTAGAAGATCGGACGATAACACCAGACAACCTTAGAGCCTTGACTCAGAAAGTCTTAAATGATCGTAAGGCCATAAATACTGCATTAGAGACCACATTTCTTAAAAAAATGGCTGACAACGAAGAAGTCTCATCTGGCTTTAGTTTCCCGATTGATGAAGGAGTAGGAGATACCAAAATGAAAAACATATCCCCTGCTCACCTTTCGACCTTCAGAGGATACCCAACTGAGGACCCTGACCTATTTTTATTTAAGTTTGATGTCTTATGCAGGTATGTGGACTACAAATCTGATACGCAGAAGCTGAAACTCTTCCCTTCCATGTTGGACGATGCAGCTCTATGGTGGTTCATCGGTCTAGGAGACAAACACATTGCCACTTGGGATCAAATGAAGAAGCTCTTTTTAGAGCAATACCAAGATTTTGGGAGAGCAAGAGACTCCAGAGAAGAGGTCCTGAGCATGACGCAAAAAGAAGATGAGTCTCTCAAGGAATACTAGGAGAGATTCAACTTCAATCTTCAATGATCTCCTCACACGAAACTATCTGATAAGTCCCTCAAAAGCATATTTTTGAGAGGACTTACCAATGAATCACTGGAGGCTCTTAACATGATCTCTGGAGGTGATGTCTACCAGCATGCTATGGAAGACATCCGACAACTATGCCGAAACTACTCAAGAAGGAGAGGCAAGACCACTTCTAGAACCATGAAAGTGACTGCTTCAGTCACGAAGATAGAAATAGGTAACATGCTGGAAGATTTAAAGAGCGAAATGCTCTCATCTCTAGCATTGCAGATGGATACGCTACTGTTAGAGAAAAAGAAGCAATAAAATGAAGCAACATTGGCTTATTTCTGTCCAAAATGTAGAGGGAAGCATGCAAAGAATGCATGCCCGGAGAACAAAGTCAGAGTATGCGCAGTTTGTAGGCTGAACCATAAAACTCGATTGTGCCCGCAACTGCCCAGTAATCAGGAGGATGCTGAAAGCATGGATGCCTATTTCATAGGCAATCGAAAGAGTTGGCCACAACCCCCTACGGGGAATATGCCAACCGAAATGTCGTCATATGGGGGAGGACCATACATGCACCAAGGCCCGCCTCAACCACCTAACATGGGGTGGTGGGGGCCATCACCCTGGTCCAACGCACCCCCAACAACATTCCCAAACCAGCAGCAATGGATGCCATATCCATATCCTGGGCAATAGTGGAGAGGCCACACTCCATGGAATCAGGCTCCATAGAATGTAGCACCAGCTCACCCCCAACAGAATTTATCGACATTGCCAGCAGTGAGACCTACGCAGCTACCCACACAACCGATGACAAATCCGAATAACAGGGTGAACCAGCCAGCATACAACATGGAGGGTGAGATGTATCCGATGTACCATATTCAGCTTAGGTCTGGTAGACAGCTAGGAGTAGGAACGCCTCCACTGGTAGAAGAGGAGGAAGAGGTAGGAGAAACACCTCTTGTAGAAGAGGTGATAGAAGAAATGCCTGAGAGAGCAAAGGCTCCATTTCCCAATCGGCTGCAAGAATAGAGGAAAGTAACGCAGCCGGAGTTCGATATCTTGTCTAGCTTGAAGAACCTCACAGTGACAATTCCATTATTTCAAGCCATCCGAGATGTTTCGATATATACCAAGGCGATAAGAGAGATGTGTCTAAGGAAGCCAGGATGAAGAGCAACCCAGACTATCAATGTCATGGGTAAACTAGCAGATTTGATGATGGGCAAAACATGCCATCCAAAGTATGCAGACCCGAGCAGCCCGATGCTGACTGTAAAAATTGAGGGACATTCCCTGTCCAATACGTTGGTCGATCTCGGAGCAACCATCAATGTAATGCCTCAGGAGACCATGCAGAGGCTACAACTCATGAACCTGAAACCCACTGTGACAGTGCTATAGCTGGCCGATCGATCGACCATGGCACCGAAAGGAATGTTGGAAGACATAATAGTGACAGTCAACGCATGGGAATACCCAACCAACTTTTTAGTCCTGCAATCTAAAACTAGGCTGGGTGGTTACCCGCTCATCTTGGGAAGGCCATGGCTGGCAATAGCTGACGCTTACATCAGCTATCGGGATGGGCTGATGACCATCTTCGATGGATGAAACATTAAAAGGTTGACTATTTCACCCCTAGCGCAGTCCGTCGACTCAGTAGGAGAACCCATGTTGATCGAGCATGAAAATCCTGAGCTATCCATGATCCAGCCGATGATGACGTTGGATGAGTTGGCAGAAGAAGACGAAGATGGTGCTATTGTGGAGTTCCTCCATGGGGAGTCCTCCATCTCCGCACCTGGATCATCGTTGGTTGGCGCCCAAGATCACCACGTTCAGCAGATACACGTCGGGCCAGGAAGAACGTTGAATGTCAATAGTGGGTTGACTCCCACACAATTGATGAAAGTAGAAGAGCTCCTGGTTAGACACCAACAGGCATTTGCATGGGATTACTCAGATATGTAGGGTATCAGCCCAGAGATCTGTACCCATCGTATATACCTAGATGATCAAGCAACTCCAAGCAGGCAACCACAGAGAAGAATGAATCCGACAATGAAAGACATTGTCAAGGAAGAACTGCAAAAACTCTTGACTATCGGATTCATCTATCCAATTTTTGATAGTGAGTGGGTATCACCGTTAGTGGTAGTCCCTAAAAAGAATGGGAAGTGGTGAATCTGTGTGGACTACAGAGCATTAAACAAAGCGACCAAGAAGGACCACTTCCCGCTCCCGTTCATTGATCAAGTCTTGGATACACTCTCAGGGAGGAAGTATTTCTCCTTCCTGGATGGATTCAATGGATACAACTAGATCTAGATAGGAGAAGAGGATCAGGACAAGACAACGTTCACCTACCCATGGGGAACGTTTGCCTATCGGGTATTACCTTTCGGATTGTGCAACGCACCTGCCACCTTTCAAAGGGCGGTGCTTAGCATATTTTTAGACATGATGGGAGACGCGGTCAAAGTATACATGGATGACTTCACCGTCTATGGAGAAACCTTTGACGAGGCAATGACGAACTTGGAAAGAGTGCTCGAAAGAAGCAAGGAAAACAATTTGTCCCTGAGCAACGAGAAATGCTTTATGATGATGCAAGAAGGCATCGTACTAGGACACCACCTCTCCATAGAAGGAATAAAGGTTGATAAAAGGAAAATTGAGGTCATCAGAGACCTACCCAGCCCTAGAACGTAGAGAGAGGTGAGGAGTTTTCTTGGATCAGTCGGGTACTACCGACGATTTATCATCGAATTCAGCAAAATTGCAAAACCACTGCACACTCTATTATCCAAAGATGTGGAGTTCAATTGGATGGAAGACTGTGAAGAAGCATTTCAGTTGCTTAAAGAGAAACTGATATCCGCACCGATTTTAAGAGGACCAAATTGGGCCATACCATTCCATATCTACTGTGATGCATCCAACGGTGCGATTGGAGCAGTCCTCGGATAGAAGGATGGCAAAGAATTTTATGCCATCTACTATGTCAGTAAAAACTTGGCAGGAGCCGAGCTCAACTACACGGTGACGGAGAAGGAGTTCCTTGCAGTTGTGCATGCCATAAACAAATTCTGCCATTATATCATCGGGTATAAGGTATTTGTCCACACGGACCATGCGGCCATCAGATACTTGATGAGCAAGCTGGCCATTGGTGGAAGAATTATCAGGTGGCTCTTGTTACTATAGGAATTCGACATCACAATAGTCGACAAACCAGGCAAGGACAACGTCGTAGCAGATTTTCTATCCAGATTGATACCGGCAGACCATACAATAGTGGAAGACCAATTTTTGGATGAACATTTGTTCACCATTAGTGAGCAAATCCCATGGTACGTAGATATAGCCAATTACTTGGCCATCGAAAGAACCTCACCTGCTCTCTCTTTCTGAGAAAAGTAGGTGGTCATAGAGAAAAGTGCATCGTTCCTATGGATGGATGGCCTCCTATTCAAAATAGGACGTGACCAGATTATAAGAAGATGCGTAGCAGAGTAGGAGTTCTCAAAAGTACTCAAAGCATGTCACGATGAACCATGCGGAGGACACTTTGCAGGGAAATGAACTACCTACAAAATCCTACAGGTTGGGTACTTTTGGCCCACTCTGTTCAAGGATGCAGTTACGTACGCCAACAAGTGCGATGAATGCCAAAGAATGGGTAGACCAACCCATCAAGACGAAATGCCCCTCCAACCTCAGGTACACCTGGAACCCTTCGATAAGTGGGGCATGGACTTCGTGGGACCAATTAATCCACCTTCAATAGGGAGGAGGTTTATTTTGGTCTGTACATATTACGTCACCAAATGGGTTGAAGTTCAAGCGTTGAGAGATTCAAAAGAAAGAACAGTCATCGATTTCTTATTTGCCCACATTTTTACATGATTTGGGGTCCCTAGAGAGATAACAATAGACCAGGGGCCTCAATTTACCTCCAGGTTGATCAAGGAGTTGATGGATCAATACAGAGTTTGGCACAATAAAACTACACCCTACCATCCGCAGGCAAATGGGCAAGTGGAAGTGACGAACAGAGAAATAGAGAACATCCTGACGAAGACCGTGCAGCAACACAGAAAGGATTGGGCTACACGGTTGTCGGAGGTAGTCTGGGCATATAATACCATGTGGAAATCCACCACAGGCTTCACACCCTTCCAACTGGTCTATGGGAAGAGTGCGATGATGCCCATTGAATTTGAAATCAAGACATTGAGGATGGCTTCAGAATTGAACTTGAGCTTGGATGACGCTCAAGAAGAAAGGATTCGACAGCTAGATCAGTTGGACGAAATCTGAATGGATGCTCTGTAGAGAACGAAAATCATACAAAAGCAAAGAAAGTGGTGGCATGATCGCCACATTAAACTGAAGCAGTTCCAAGAAGGAGAATGGGTGCTGTTGTATGATTCTCGGTTCCAGGAAAGAAAAGGTAAATTAATGCAAAGATGGATGGGACCGTATGAGGTGGTAGAGCTCATCAAGAATGGGGTAGTGCACGTTAGAACAATTGATGGCAACAACACCGTGTTAATGGTCAATGGCCATCGACTGTGCCCCTATAACACATCCGAAACCTTACAGGTGGAATCCAGAATAGACATGGGGGAGACCCCATCTTGTTAGATCTGGACCAAACTCTTAACAGGCAAAATGGTGGGCATGGAGGTGCTCACCAAAATTAGTTAATTTAGTTTTTTTTCTTACGGTGTGTTTTGCAGGGACGACGCCCACATGCAAGCTGCAGGCATCCTAATCCAGGGCCTAACAGGCATGGAATGCATCTAACTACCTTTATTTTTCTTTCTTTTCATTTGCTTTTTGTAGGTGGAGGACCTGACAACATGAGGAATAGGTATCTAGGAAACCAGGCCTGATTCGGCTCAACATTCCGACATCGACACTCGTAGGTAGAAGCTGAGGCAACATGAAGCAAGACTAAGAAGGCTTGATCACCCTTTCCCAGTCAATCACAACATGATTGCCGAGAATAAGGCACCTTCCACATCGAGAAGGCATGAAGAAGGCACCTTCCTTATAAAGAAGGTGCCCAACCAGAAGAAGGTGCCTTCCTTATAAAGAAGGCACCTCGCCAAGAAGGCGCCCCGCCAGAAGAAGGCGCCTTCCTTATAAAGAAGGTGCCCCACCAGAAGAAGGCGCCTTCCTTATAGAGAAGGCACACAAAAAAAATATATATATATATATAGGCGCCTTCCATGGCTGGAAGGCACCACAAAAAAAAAAATCTCGAGGCGCCTTCCACATCGGGAAGGCGCATACAGACAGGCACCTTCCACATTGGGAAGGTGCATACAGATCGAGGTGCCTTCCACATCGGGAAGGCGCATACAGACCGAGGCGCCTTCCACATCGGGAAGGCGCACCCATTCAGAAGCACCTTCCATAGCAGGAAGGCACCATCATCAAAAAGGTGCCTTCCACCATCGAAAGGTGCATCCAATCAGAGACGCCTTCCACCACCGAAAGGCGCATCCAATCAGAGATGCCTTCCACCATCGGAAGGCGCATCCATTCATAGAGCATCGACAACATCGAGAAGGTACCATATAAGCACCTTCCACATCGAGAAGGCACCACATAAGCACCTTCCACATTGGGAAGGTACCAAAGAGCGCCTTCCACGTACAACCAGCACTTAAGTCTCTCGGATGCCTCGATCGGAATGAAACCACCACACGAACGAGCGACATCAGATGACCATACCCCTCCCCCGTGTCACAAATCAGTGAATCAATGCTCTTCACAATGCATGAAACACCGAATCAGGTACGCACATACTAACTCAAATTTTTATATAATTATTTATAAATTATGCAATACCGAAAAAAATATCATCATCATAAAAATCATATCCCCCCATAGCCGAAACCGCGTGCCAATGATATGGCTCAAAAGGTGTACCCTAGAAATAAATGCTAAGGTTAGGCACCTTCCTGAAGAAGTAAGGATAGAAAAAAATGTAGTAGTGAAGGAAGGCGCCATGGGAGGAAGGTCGAAGAATCATGCAGTGAAGAAGAATGAGCCGAGTGATACGGAAGGAATCAGGGGGGCGGTAAAAACATAGTTCGAGGCCGAAGGATGGCTCGAATACTGTACCCTGGTCAGTCAGGGCTAGGATATGGAGGCAGCCAAGGAATTCATTGCCTCCTTGAGGGGTGATGTAGCTCAGGTGCGGGGGTAGAAATTCTAGTCACCCCCGAATACATCTCGTAGGCGACTGGATTGCCCCTCACAGGGGAATGCATATACAAAGGTGGACTGTTGAAGTCATACACCGAAGTGCTGCTACTAGGAGAAAATGTGTAGATAGATAAGGAAGGGCTACCCAAAAGTAGCCTTCCCATGAATCTGTGGAAGATATTCGAGCAGGTTGCTCGATTCTTTACATGCATCGAGAAGTATACCCATCTGCATGCTAACCATGTGCAGTTTTTGAATCACCTGGTGCATGGAAGGAAGTTGAACGTGCCCTTCTACCTAGAAAATGCCTTGAAGGACGAAGCGGCTAGGTACCAAAAGGGAGCACCATCCGCCTTGGCCCACCATGGGCTGATATCAGCACTGGTCCGCCATGCAGAAGTGCAGAGGCAGAACCCCGATGTAGAGGGAGATGGCGGCCAAGAAAGGCAACAGGATGTTGTTGCCAAAATAAGGGAAGAAGAGGGAAGCCCTACAGAGGAAATGGTGAGTATCAAGAAATTGGAATTGCCCTATTTCATGAAAGAAAGAGGGCATTCACAAGTGCTTGAATGCATAGAAGAAAGAGGGCATTCTCTAGTGCTCAAATGCACAGAAGAAAGAGGGCATTCCTCAGTTATCGAATATGAAGAGGAAGGAGCACCACTTATTAGCAGTGAGGCCGAGTTTCGACCGCCAGTCCCCAGGAGGAAACACCTATGATGACTCCTCCTCTTGGTAGAAGAAGAATAGAGCGACCCGAAAGTCGACGTTGCAGCCCAAACCCTCCGAGAATTGACAAATCGGAGCCCACAAGATGCAGGGACTTTCGGGAGCAATGATCAGGTCGACGCAGCCTTGGAGGAAGCGTTGGAGTGGCAAACCAATTGTTGGATGGCCCAAAAAATTTTGGAGGACTTCCAGAACAAGCATAGAGGGGAATTGAAAGAGCGAGAAAGATGAATCGCCCAACTCGAGCAGCTGGTCCAACAGTTGCGGGAGGAGAACCAGCTACTCCAGGATAGGGGAACAGAGCGAAGGGACGCATCGACCCAAACTGACTGGGCAACAGAAGTCTCGATGAATTCTCCCACATCTGTAGAATGAGTATTCTCTTCGAGAGAATTTCGATCGGACGCCCGACAGAGCAGCCCAGAGGTAGGGGAGAATTCCTCTATTTTTGGGAGTGAAAGGGAAAGAAGTCCCACAACACCCCCTATCATCGTCCTGAGTGATACGAAGCAGGACGAAGGCCAGCAACAACAGACAGGATCGAGGGATAAGGAAGAACTCCCTGACCTGAGGAAGGAAGAGAAGAACCTGAGGGGTCGGCACAAGACAGATAGGGGGATGAAGAAGCACCCCCAGGGACGGTAGCACAGAGTGAAGAGAATGCTCTAGGGACCGCAGAGCAGGCCCCTCGGAGCGAGAAGACGTCCGCTAGGGAGAAAGGGAAAACCCCTGTTCGAGCTACCACATTTTCTACAGAGGCCAGAGGAAAAGGGCCCAGGATGGCTCGAAAGAAGGTGAAGGTGACCTTCGTCGAGCCAGAGGAAGATGAGTGGGATATGCAGCCATTCGTGGAGAGGCAAAAATAGTTCGAACGGCTGCTCAAAGAGATGACAGCAGCTAAGGAGACTAGGAAGGCAACCTCGAGGATGTAGGGGGACTCTGGTATCTACGTCAATCCGATAGAGGACAACCAGTTCTGGGATATTTATGGGTCATCCCGGGGATGACCCTCCATGATAAGAAGGTATTTTGAATGGTGGGGGGTATATGGCCCCGAATTGGAGGCCACTGCCATTGCAAGGGAGAATGTAGGGCTTACTCCTAAAGTAGCCCGATTGTACAAAGCCCAAGTAGTTCATTCTAGGAGGGATAATTCAGATATCCCTCTTGCAGCGGTCAGACCTCCGGATGCTGACCTATGGCAAGTTGCAGAAGCTGCATTCTAGTCAGCAGAGATGACGCTGGCTAGATCACCATCGATAGCAGCCAAAACGAGGAAAGGACAGCGAGACGACCGCACCCTCAGCTCTACGTAGAAAAAGAAGAGCCACACCTCCAAATGCCAGCACATAGAAGAGGCAGACACGGGCCGCAGGTACAATCGGATCCACCAAGAAATGACAATGATGAGGGGTCAGCAGGGCTACCTGCAGTTTTGATGCCATGAGGGCGTGGCATATGTTAGGCATGGGGGGATGATGAGCATCAAAAATGCTCATATTTTGTATACAATTTCTTGATTATTATGCGGATGTATAATAAGGATTGCATATGTTTATGAATGATTATATAATTATTTGATGAAATTATGCATGTTATCTAATTCATGTGTTTTCAGTGTGTTTTTGTGGAATTGCAGTTGATTTAGTTAGATTTGGATCAGTCGAGGTCTTTTTATGGACCTGGCACTTTGTTTCTTTCGGAATCAATGCAGAGAAGGTAGGCACCTTCCTCTTCCAGGAAGGCGCCAAGCATAAGTAGGCACCTTCCTCTTCCAGGAAGGCACCAAGGAAAGACAAGCGCCTTCCTCTCCCAGGAAGGCACCAATAGAAGGCCAACGCCTTCCTCTTCCAAGAAGGCACCAAAGGAAAAGAAGCGCCTTCCTCTCATAAGGAAGGTATCGACGAGAAGGCACCACTAGAAGGCAAGCGCCTTCCTCTCACAGGAAGGCGCCAACAGAAGATAAGCGCCTTCCTCTTCCAGGAAGGCGCCAACGGTAGTAAGGCACCTTTCGCATAGAGAAGGCGCCCGACATACTTAGGCACCTTCCTCATAGGGAAGGCGCCCCTGTTCTTCGCCCGTTGACCAGACAAGCATGACGTGGACAACAACGACTGGTGCAGTTCCAACTCTATGTCATGTAGAGCTAAATTGGGGATCGCACCGATGTATGAGAACGTCCTACCAATGCCAGGCGAAGCACAAACCAATCAGTGAACATGCCACCGTTAGAACCGAATGCCAGTTTTAGCAGACGTCGATCACATTTACCAGACTGTCTTAGTTTAGTCTGGAATGAATCGACTGTTATAACTTCTTTGTAACAGAAGTTCTGCGGGTGTGCTATATAAACACACGCAGACCTCTCTGAGAATATATAGGATATAGAATATTTTGATAGTAATTATAGAGAGATATACAGAAGAAGCATTGTAATACTTTGATAATCATAATACAGTTCTAAGAGTTTCTAAGTGCGTGTTCAGCTGGGAGGAAGTTGCTGGAGCCTGGGCCCACTCCAAGCCAGTATTTCTTCCCCTATTTTTCCTGTGTTTTCTAGATTAGTTTACCGCTTTTATAAGATTGTTTATCGCATTGCTATTTCCAGTATTTGCAGTAGGTTCATTTCTAGGAATGTGTGAATATTTCCTTTCTGTAGATTTAATTGTTTTTACGTAAATTATTGAGGAGTGTATGAATGATTGACAACCGTTTGAAACACCCCCCAATAGTAGAACTAGCGGACTCATCTCAAGTGGTATTGTAAGCAATCTTGTTCAAGACCCTTCGCAAGTTTACGAAGCTCCCCGGGTTGATAAATTAAATGCATGGGCATGTGACAAAAGTAGGAAAGAAGTTAACCTTGTTTGGCCCACAACATGGACAATCGGGCTTGGTTCTTAATTGTTGCCCTCTCAAAACTTTACCCAACCTACCACCCTAAGTAGGGTAAGTATTTGGGCATAGACAATCCCATGCTATTATCTAGAACTTCCACCCTAGCTAGGGCAAGCCTTTTGCATGGTCTTATAAATAATATTGAAGTTCCTACGATCCACTCAGGTAGAAACCCAGTTGATTCATTGCTCTTTGTCTGGGGTGGGGATTTGGGGGTAGGAACTATTGTGCTACCATCTCATTCTTCTGCCCGTCTACTAGGTGGAGACTTGGGAACCCATTTTTTCAACCAATGCTTAGGATGAGGATTCTAGATCTATCTTGAATGCTTGTCTACCTAATTTCCTGCCTGACCTTAGACTTAACCATATTCAATCCATCGAGGTCATTCATCATCCTTCCTCTCCTTGTGGCCTCATTAAAGGGTGGGGGTTTGGGACTGCACATTACTTACCAATAATCGGTTCATCCACCTATCCATCATTTGCTTTCATCCTATTATATTCAACATGAATGTCATCCATCCTTAACCTCTAGGCCTGACTCAACCATTAATGGAATAGCCCATCAGCCAGGCTTCAAAACTTGGCCATTTTATGGATCATCATATTGCATGCAAAAAGAAAAGAGTGGGTGAAGGGTGCAAGAAAAATTTCACCCACACCTAGTAAGTTACCTATTACCTCAAGAACCTCCTCTTTCCAAAATTCAAGAAGAAGAGCAAATAATATTACCCATATTGGTACTATAGTCATTTCCACCCTCATATTGAATCTCATCTTTTATGGTTGCAGGAATAGCCTCATTGGCCCATGATGATATAGCCCTCCCTCAAATACTTTTTTCAGTCCGCCATTGATGTGAAATCTATAGAAAAATATCCATTTGGAAAAGTTAGAATTTTATATTCTCCTTCAGATATCATTATTTCCTTATCCACGTGTGGAGGAAGTGCATAGATGATCTAAAACCCATGAATTTATCAATTAGGTTGTGTTTTATCTTATAAACTATATCCTCAACTATCCAGTCCTATGTTATTTCCAATATTGGTATTTCTTTTGTCTATGGTAAACATTTTTTCACCCTTCCAAGCAAAGAATCCTCCTTTTTTTGCTTCCTCGTGGAATTTATGATTGTCCTTGCCTGTGTTTGATAGTCGCTAAAGTTATCTTGGGTTCCACATAGATTATCTTGGTATGAGATTTCTTGTTTTGGAGTATCTGGTATCGAAGTACCTATGACCCCCATTCTTGGTTGTGATCCTTACTATTGAAAGACCCTCCAACAAGATTGATCCTCTCTAATAGTATTTTTTGCAAGAAAATGTTCTCCAAGCCTTTTCCCTAGCCTCTGAAACCCTAGTTTGATTCCTCAAACCATCCTTTGAAGAATCAAGTCTAGTTTTGATTATAAATTAGCCTATAATAATAGAGTCCTTAATCATTATCCTAATTTTATTTAAGTTCATTGATATTACCGACAAGGACACCACTTGTATTATCGGTGATGTGACCGGGTTCAATCCCCATGGTGGATGTGTATAAGAAGTATTACTAGAAAAAAAAAGTTGTTTATTTTTAATATATTCTTTATACTCTTGTATCCTCTTTTGTTAGTTTTTATCTAAGTTAAAATGAGGATCAAAGGATCAAATTGTAGGTAATGGTTAAGGTCAAAACAATCATTATTATGGTGTCCCCATACCCTATGCAAAAAATAAAAAGTTTATGTCATCACACTAGTCTAGGGTTTCTATATTAGAATTGAATACATGGGCTTTAATCCTTGGAACAATAATAATATTTTAATATTCTCATGTATCCATCAGGCCTTAGGTGGATTTTCTATATTGATAATAATATTAACTAGTGTTCCAATAATGTCTAACTCATAAATATTGATGTTTATTTTAATTGGGCATATGAGATTAAAATGAGCCCCCCACTACATCATGGTTGCCTCGTCATAGTATTTCAACAAACCCCCATTGCGGTATGACAACAACATTTTGGCAATCATGCATATATTTCCTAGCAATATTTGAATATAAATATCCACCTTAAAGGTCGATGTATTAACCACTTGAATTTATACCATTTTATAAAAAATGTTAAGGTTCGCCTATAGGATTCAAACCTTATTTTATGGTGTGAAACTCCTCATTCTTAGCCACTTACCCTAAAACCCATGGGATTATAAATTCTATGGATTTCTTCTTCTTTTGTGTTCCAATGATGTCTCATGAATAATAATGTTATAAACATCATCCCAACAACATTTGTATTAGGATTTTTTGCTTTAAGTGTTTTTGATGGGTTAGTTTTTTATTTTTAGTGTTCAACATTTTTGGCAAATGAAATGGTTGTCTTTAGGCTAGGAAAGATAAAGGGAATGTACTCATGGATGTTTACATGAGTATTAAATTTCAAACCTAAGACAAATATAGAAGTTAAAAATTCTTCATCAACTACAACATTGGCATTGTCGTTTAATTATCCCATTTTTTATGATATTTAAAAATATATTCATTGGAAAATCATTTATAAATCAATAAATGAATAATTACATTAGAAAGAATGTGATAGTTGCTAAATTGTTGCTTTAGATTTTTAATGAGGATGTCAAAATTTTCAACAAATTATTTTGGTAAGGAAGAAAACCAATCAAGAGCATTATCCATTAAATATCTAGTAAGTAATTTTAGTAAAATGGGATCATTGGAAAAATATTCTATAAAAAATGATGAACTTATGAACAAATATTTGGGCTCTCCCATTACCATCTCAAAATAATTTTTGAACCACCCCTTCAAATTAGTAATTATTGATTGTTGTTTGGATGGATATAAGAATATACCTAAAAGAGAAGCTCCGAGGAAGAGAAAATTTAGGTAATGAATTTATGAAGCAATAAAATATATTATTAGATATAAAGTATAGACAACATGAAAATGTTTAATATTGTTTTTGCATGCCCTCTTATTGTTTCTATACTTGATACAAAACAACCAACAATAAGGTGGGAGAGGATTTAGAAGTTTTATTTTTTGATGAATTCACCCCTTCAGGTGGGAATCCATAGAAACATTACCCCTTTAATAAACAAACATGTAAAAGAAAAATTTCTTACAAGAATCTAAACAAGATGATTCAATATGTTGTTATTGGACATGCTAAATGTATACATAGTTTCATACAGTGGACGAACAATACATGGTGTTTTTAATACACTTATAGCTATGATATTATTTAGAAAATTATATTTCAAACTCAATGATATCGATAGTAGGTAAAACCTTAATTTCATATTTATCATTAAAAAAAATGTTCCTGCAATTGGTGATTATTAGTTTCTATTATAGGTTTATCATAAAATTTATCATTATATGGAAGCTATTAAGATGAAGTAAATCTTGATGGAATCAAGATTCTATTTTTATTTCATTGTATGAAGCATTATCATTATTTGTTGGCTTTGTGTACCTAGTAGTAACTTCCTTAGAAGCAGTTTACAAAGTAGGACTAGTATGAGGGTAAATAGATTTAGATAGATATCCTTAACTAAATCCTACTGACAAAAGGGTCATATGAAAAACAACTTAGAAAGAGAGTTCACATTAGGTTCACCAAAAATATTATATTTAAAATTTACACAAACTAGAAATATTATTTCTTACAAATATTTAGATAATAGTAATATAAATACGTGTTGGCATCCCTGCCACATTGATTTCCTTTGTAAAATTTTGCTATGCAGTAATCTCTTCTTCCCTGAAACTCTGCTTTTTCTTCAGAATGTGTTCCTTCTTTTCTACATTTTACTATCAAAGTTGTTGGTTGTGCTCAAGGAAGCATGTAGTTCTTCATGTTCACTCATCATGCAGGGTCTTTGGCTTTTCATGGGCGAGAGTGGTTTCACACCATACTTTAGCATAATTTGATTTCGGAGCAAGTTTGAAGCGCAGGCCGTTTCGGGCCAAAAAATAGTAAAATGCCAAGTGGGGCCATCCTTTTCACCCCCATTGGAGAGCGCAATTCCATTTTGAGCCTTATCTAGATGAAACACAATTTTGAAGGAGAAAATGCTATGTGGGGCCCATCCGTTTTACCCCTGGGAGATAGTGCAACTCATTTTCGAGGCTTTTTTGGGCAAAAGCACCCTTGACTCTTCTCAAAGTCAGCGTAGGTCTATTCTAGACTAAGTGGAGCCCAAGTACTTTCACCCCAACTCATGAGTGCAACTTGAGTTCAGAGCTCGTTGGGTCGAAGGTGCCTTCTAAAAATATGTGCAACATGACTTCAAACAAGAGAATGCAAATAGGGTCCAGTCCTTTTTCACCCCAATTTCCTAGTGCAAATCAATTTCGGGCTTAAAAAAGGTAAAAGCGCTTTTGAATTTTCCACAAGGCGCAGCCTAGCCTCGAAAAACATTGTAGGTGGGGCCTAAAGTGTTTTCACCCTAGCTTGCCAGCGTAAATCAATTTTAGAGTTTGATAAGGCGAAAGCGCCTTTGAATTTCTAATGTTAGTGCCCCTCCCAAGATAGCAAAGTGTTTTTACCTCAGTTTTGGAGCACAAGCCCATTTTGGGCTAGAAAACGATGAAACACCAGTGGGGCCCAAGTGCTTTCACCCCCACTTGACAATGTAAGCTCTTTTCAAAGCTTGTATGAGTGAAACATAAATGGGGCCCACATCAGCAAAGCTACTCTATCCTAGTCAATCTCTCCTGATTTAGCAAGAATTTTTTTAGAAGTGCTTCTCAATCGACCAAATTGAGTTTTGAAGGCGTGCCCTCACCCGTTTAAGTGTAATCGATCAGAGAAGCATCCAAATTTGATTTTTCTAGATCTTAGAATCTAATTTTCTGTTGAGGCAGTTCCAGCAAGTGAGAAAATAACGCTATGGGTGAATCATATCGTTGCATTGAATTCATGCAACTACTTCTCAGTGAGTCATCAGTTCCAGGTCATACCTCATTACTTTCTAATGAGTGCCAGAATCCAATATTTTTTGCCACCACGATGTTTTGTGGGTGATATTTTATGTTTCAAAGGTAGAATCCTCTATAAAAACTAGCAATTCCAATATAAAATGATGGACATTTTACTAGAGAATTATTGTGCCTGAATCCTGCTATGAATACAAAGACCCTTTGGCTATAATTATGAATTTCTCTTTATGTGCATGTATTCTATCTTTTATTTCTATCAAATTCTTCTCTTTGTTTGTGGGTTATAATTCTATGTCTGGATTTAGCTTCATTAGAGGGTGAACACTGGAATAATTCTGGAGATTGCATATACAAGATATCTGGTTTTAATTTTTGTTATGTCCTTTGTGTGAAGTGCTATTGGTTTAGAGTGCAATTAAGTAATTGTGTTGTTTGTTCATCACCCTTGTTCATCTAGCTTGAGGTCATATTTCCCTATCCCTTTTAGTCATTTCCAAATCTCTTTCCTGTTTCCTTAATCTCAAATCCCCCAGTTAGAACAGTAAGGGAACCAACCCTCTCTAGAGATTGACATGGGATGTATTCCTTCCTTTTGGCCTTTCAATGTTGATCGGGTCTAGGGTGCATGGATGAAACATTCCATACCTAAGGCAAATTTTTGGCCAATAATACAACTAAACTGAAGAGCTAGATAGAAATTGAAATGAAATATATTCAACCTAATAGCAATTTTATAAAATATCCTATCATTAAAATCCAAAAAATAATATTCCAATATAAATAGAAGGTAAATTTTTTTAATAAGAATCAAAGTGAGCATAAATAGTAGCAATTTATATTTTCTATGAAAACAAATGAATATCTATAATTTTTGCAAAACAAAATACATGAAAGAATGTAACAGACTATCTAGAATACATACATCTAACTTGGACAACTAGAAGGCTCTGGTGTACTAATTACTAAATGATCTTTGATTTGAACTAAGGTCTCTACAATAATGCCTATTACGTTGCAAGATTTGAACTTAGGTCTCTACATTGAGAGTCAATGTTTGTTATTATCACTTAATTAAGGTATTGTTTTGGATTTTATTTTTTATGTGTAGATATTTTTATGAGAAAATATATAATGATGTCCATATCTTAAAGATTATCATTATAGAGAAGACTATGCATGTTGAGGTTTAAAATAATATCCTTTTTTAGGTAGATCAACTTTTAACTCAAATATTAACTTATAGTTGAAGCTATTGTATCTCTTTCGTGTTCATCGATTTATTTTTATATTTCTTATTGGAGGTTTTTATTGTGTCTACTCATTCCAATCACTCTACTAGATATTTTATATAGTTATAACTTTAACTATAACAAAAATAGTAAGTATGATATATGAATACATTGCGAGTCATGTTATCTTTGTTGTAACTACTATGATATTTATGTTCAAAAAGTGCTTTAGAATAATGTTCCTATATTTTTTAGGAGGATAATTAAATTAAAAAATAAAAGTGAACATTTCCAACTAAACTGAGTGAAAAATAAACTTGACAAAGATTCTTGGAGGGTGGGCTATAACTATGGTAAAAATATGTTTCTAAACTTCATGATTGAAATCCTTTTGATTACAACAAATCAAACCATTATTAGTGGTCATCCTAATTTTGTTGACATACTCCATCAATGGTAGCTTATGATGATTTACTATTGAATATATAATTTTAAAAAAGAAATCAAAAAGGAATTTTCAAATGGGGTCACTAAGCTTAGCTTGGTCTTGCCTAGATATATTCATTTTCTATTTAGAATTCAATCAATCATAAATAGATACAAGATGAACCAACTTATTCTATAACAACTTGTGATAGGGTAGAATTCAATGAGAACTAATGCTTCTTAAGACTACATAAAAAGGAAAAAAACGAATATTTTTATGGTATGATAAGTAAAGACTTGACCAATTCATTTGGAATAAATTCCTCGAGAAATAAATGCAAATAGCTTTTAAGCAGTCTCAACACTAAGTTGAAATTATATTGTTAAATATATGTTTATCAACACCTACATTTATCACTTTTCTTATTGTTACCCTTTAAATGAAAAGGGCATTGAATTGATTCATTTGATCTATGATTTTTCTTCAAGGTAAATAAGATGGCTTTGGGAGAATGACTATCATTTCATAAAGGTATTATATCTTTCCTAAATCCAATAACCATCTTAGCATTTAAGATCCTTGCATATAACAAAATTATTTGGTGGTTAGTGAATTGTTTACTTTATTATAAACATTAATGGGAATATAACTTACAAATATTTAGCTAACAAATAAATAAGAATAATGAAATTTCAAAACTTTTAAAATTTTATTATATCATAAAATAATATTTTTAATACATTTTTTTTTTTAAATCAAAAGTTTAATACCTCTTTACAAGAATCAAAAGGCTTAGGCAGAGGTGTGTAAAAAAAAACTAGTTATCTTTAACTCTTGATATATAATTCTTTTATAAGAATATTTCTTTTAAAATATCATTGATTGCTATCCAATATTGAATGGTAGAAATATACTGACTTTGATAAAGCTGCAAGACTTTGTCTCTTATGATTAAGATTAATCATTTAAAAATCTAATGTCCCAAGATTTTTACATTAATACAACTTTTCTTTCTCACTTGTGATAAAAAATTAATTGAAACTCATCTTTAATGATTTGTAAGTTTTTTTTAATGTAAAGGTCTAATTAAAGACTAATCATTAAAAAATTTAATGTTCCAATATTTTTACATTATTACAACTTTTCTTTGTCACTTTTAATTAATTTAAAAATACAAGTCTTTATAAAAAAATGGTGGATAGGCACACCCCAATAGGTAGTCACACTAACTTAGGTTGAGTTAGGAAGTAGTTACTCAAAACAACAAAAATAGGGTTAAACCCGTCACCAACCACATCACCAAAAAAACATGCACTTAATCATGTCAATCATGGGGGTATGCTTGAAAGAATGTCCTTCACCCTCCATATGCTGCCAACAAGTATTAAAAGGAATGCAAATGAATCACCCATCCTCTCCAGACATGAAAACATTATCACCTGTATCAGAGCCATCAGTGCCATCAGATACACCTCAGCCCACCATGTTAGTTGAAGCGATTAGGCACATGGGAATGGGATCTCCTTAACCAACAACTGGACAACAGGGTCTGGCTCCACTTGGCAAACCTCCTAGCCACTATCATGATGAGATGTATTATTGCTAATATTGCCTTGAGGTTGACAAACAGGAAACGATTGAGACCAATATCTTTCTATAGTGTGAGAAACCCCTAAAACCAACGCAAGCCGAGAACTATGCTTAACAATAGGGACTTTAACTCACATCCACCCCCTCACACACTCACCCATGCCATGCCAGCCGAGAACTATGCTTATCAATAGGGACTTTAACACACATCCACCCCCTCACACACTCACCCATGCCACGCCACGGTTTGAACCTTGAACCTCCCAAGAAAGAGTCAAAGCCGAAATCGTAATCGTTGCGTTGTCCCCGTCGACACAAATTTGTATGTTCTTTCATTTTAAATAGGTTTAACCATAAAACATCAAAACTGAAGTAAAAAATTTAAAGTCTAAAATTCAAGTAAAACATCAAAACTGAAGTAAAAAATTTAAAGTCTAAAATTCAAGGACAGATAACATATATTAAATAAATAATATCCTATAAAAAATCTTAAACATTCAAAACTAATTAATTATCTTTACCATAATAAATTATAAAATATAAAAAAAAACCTTTATTTTAAACCTTCAATTAATATTTTTGTTTGCCTACCTTTGACGTGACATTGAATTTTAATGTAGACTCTCAACTCCAAAAATCTCCCATCCACATTATGTGGCTGGGACCATATAAAATCTATTGACAACTCACAGACTTTAGGAATACCACAATCTACAGTGCTATAAGTCTATTGACAACTCACAGACTTTAGGAATACCGCAATCTACAGTGCTATAAGTCTATTGACAACTCACAGACTTTAGGAATACCACAATCTACAGTGCTATCATACTTATCAGCAAAGTCCACCTCAGCGCTATAATGAAATCATTTAAAAATTCGGTGATGTTGTCAATACCCACAACCAGTCCAAAATTTAATAAAATATTTATAGTCCAGTGAAAAGCAAAAATTAAAATGAGGTGGTGGCTCCCAGACACGGTATAGATAGTTCTAGTTCGCAATTATTTCAAAAACTGACAGGAAAAAAAAAAATGCATCCATCCAAAAACAAAAATAGGTGTTTCTGCTTTAGGTTAGTCTACCTAATCAATACTAAGACACGGTATAGATAGTTATTGTTCGCAATTATTTCAAAAACTGACCCAAAAAAAATGCATCCATCCAAAAACAAAAATAGGTGTTTCTGCTTTAGGTTAGTCTTTACCTAATCGATACCAGTCGAATATTAGAATGTTTTAATTCAATTCTTTAAACAACTAAATTTTTATATTAAAATAAGAAGTATAAAAATTATCTTAATTAAAAGTACAAATCAAAATTGAATTCAATTCAATTCTTTAAACAATTAAATTTTATATTAAAAAAATAAAAATTAAGTTATCTTAACCAAGAGTGTAAGCCAGATAAATTCAATTCTGTCGGCATAGGAAACGTGGCCAGATGACAGATGTGAGGGGGAAAGGAGGTTCATACGGGACATTCGCCTGGTTAATCAGATGAGGAATCTGACTACTAAGTGTATAAAGCCCGTGTGATAGATGTGACGAATTTAATGCATAATGCGTCACAGCTTGCGGAAGGGAATAAGAACAATTTGGACGTACAAATAATTGGGATGAAAGAAAAATCCTATCCCATTTACGCGCGTGAAGAAATATACACAGCCACATATATTTATATATATATATATCTTTGTTATTTGTGTCTTGGGTGTAATTTTTTGGGGTGGTTCGAATCTAGGGCTGTTTCTTATAACCTTTGTAGGGTCTCGTTTATGTTAACCTACCTAATGTGAGATGACAACCGCCATACCTCGAGGTTATCATTAAGAAGAATCTTTGCCAACAAACACCACCAAAATTTAATCTAGGTCTGTTCTTAATAAATGTCCAGACTAACTAGCACTTATCAATCCATCCACTAACCTCTTGGGAACGACGGGAATTGATGTGTGTAATAATGGTGTAAAAACCTCTTGGAAACGACGGGGATTGATGTCTGTGTAATAATGGTGTGAAAACTTCAATATACATCACTAGAGCTGGCCACACATCTTGTCAAAAAAGCTGGGACGACGTGGATTGATGTCTGTGTAATAATAATTCACACTCCCAGGCTGAAATGCGTGTTTCGTGCATATAAAAGGTGGACTGGATTGTGAAGAGAAAGCAGGAAGCTCGTTCTGCTTATGTCCGTTGCAGCAATGGAGAGGGGTTGCTTGTTGTTGATTGTTTTGGTTGGTTTTGGAATGGTGGCCCATGGCCGCCGTGCAATTTTTTGGAAGGACTTTCGCGTAACGTGGTCGGAGGATCACATTAAGGAAACCACTGTGGACGAAGGTAATGCCATTCAGCTGGTGCTGGACAAGACCTCAGGTATGTTGATGTTTTACTTCTATTTATTTTTTATATTATGAGGAAGAATTCTATGTATGGAAGCGTTTGGAGCACATAAAATCTGTATATTGAATTGTTTGGAGTATATGCTTATTGTGGAGATTGAGCTTCATGTCAGGGACTGGATTTGCCTCAAAGAAACAGTTTCTTTTCGGTCATGTAAGCATGAAAATCAAGCTCATTCCGGGGGATTCTGCAGGAACAGTAACTGCTTTCTATGTAAGAAATTAGTTCCATGAATTTCTTTTCAGTCTTTTTTAAATTATGGTTCAGTGAAGATGGTCTTATTTTGGGGGTTTCTTATATTTTATCTGTGGCTTCTTCTAATTGGGCTTAAGAGCATTTTGCATGAACTTGGTTTTAACTTTTATAGGACATTGATATTCAGGTCTCCTCCTACTTAAGGAAATATGGTTCTGACTATTTTGGAAGAAAATTTTAAATACAATGAGCCTATTTTGCAGCTTCCCTCCTCACAAATTTAATAATAATACTGTGAATGCCGATGATGACTTTGCCCTCAAGTTTCTATGTTATTCTCCTCCCATTTCTGTTTTTCAAATCAAAACAGTGATAAGTTTCCTGAATTTTGTTGGTCCCTTCTTTTTTTGGCCTTTCTGTTTGTTTATTATATATCCCTGGACTCCCCTGAGACCGAATATTGAAACAAAAATCCCTTCCATGATGCCCATTCTCGGGACGAGAAAGCCGCAAAGGAGAAAACAGAGCCATTGTCCAATTTTCTTCTGTTACAGAGAATCTAAATAAAACGTTTTCCAGTGATCAGTGGACTCAAATTTTTAACCTTAAGAACAAGTGCACAAAAGCCTTTTAGTCTTTCTTAGTCTTTCTCCCAGTTTCAGTCACAGGTCTTACCAACATTTAAACTTTAGACATTTTACATTTGCATTGCTAACTAATTTAAATGGGCGACTTTGAGAGCGGCTATTACAATTGATTCCCCTTCGTATTGTTGTTGGTGGCTAGTACCTGCATTAAATATATCCAGGGGTTGTTTGATGAAATGCCCTTCAATATTGTTACACGATACCACTTTATTAATTTCTTTCTGTTTTGCTAATGAATGAAAGGCCTTGTTAGTGTACTGTTTGATATGAATCCGTTTTTTCCCCAGTGAAATTTATGTCTGTGGGCTTGTTTTATGAGAACAGATGAATTCGAACACAGACTCAATCAGGGACGAGTTGGACTTCGAGTTCTTGGGGAACAGATCAGGACAGCCATACACCGTCCAAACCAACATTTACGCTCAAGGCAAGGGCGAGAGAGAGCAGCGAGTAAACCTGTGGTTCGATCCCTCTGCAGATTTTCACACCTACTCCATTCTCTGGAACCACCATCATATAGTGTAAGCAGAGTAGCAAACGACCCAAATTTGATTCATTTTGCTTAAGTAAAAGTTTTAAACATAAATAGGGCAATTATCTATGTGCAGATTCTCTGTGGACGCCATTCCAATCAGGGTGTTCAAGAACAACCAAGCGAGAGGGATCCCATATCCAAAGTCACAGCCCATGGGGATCTATTCCACTCTGTGGAATGCAGACAACTGGGCTACAAGAGGAGGGCTAGAGAAGATAGATTGGAGTAAAGCGCCATTTAATGCCTATTATAAAGATTTCGACATCGAAGCCTGTGGAGTTCCTGGAGGGGTGAGATGCTTCTCCGACCCCAACAATTGGTGGGAAAGTTTGAACCACACAAATCTTACTCCTCTGCAGAGGCGGTATTACAGGTGGGTGAGACTCAACCACATGGTCTATGATTACTGTACAGACAAGTCCAGGTTTCCTGTTTCCCCACAGGAGTGTCATGCAGGTATATAAACTAAGATTCGTCGAGCACTATGATTTTATGGACGACTATCTTGTGCAAGAGTCTCGCTACAACTATGTCCTGGCTAATGTTTCGTCGCTGTAAGTGAATGTACGAAGATACCGAAGATGGAGATATCCATCTATGTAAGGGGAGATGGAAAGACTACAGTATAAGGATTTTGACCATATGGATTTGAGAATATAATTATTGTCGTCCTGTTATATAAAGCCTCGACGTTATGTATGGTATATATTTTGAAACATAAATGTATTTGTACAAAAATAAAATGTAAAGCCTCGACGTTATGTATGGTATATATTTTGAAACATAAATGTATTTGTACAAAAATAAAATGAGGATTATTTGCATATCAAATAAGTATCATGTTTAATGGTATAGATTTTGAAATTAAAAATCAATTATGTCCTCAAAGGCCACCGATGGGATATCAATAAAGCTAAAAAGTATTCACGATGTAAAGGATCTCTCTTAGACCTTGTACTATTGTCTTTCTTCGAGGGCTATTTGGGTTGTATATTTAACATGAGATTAGCATGATATCTTATACTATTGTCCTACTTCTTTATTTTAATGGACAGCATGTCTGCGAAATATATTTAACAAATCGAAGACTAGAGAAAAGATATAAAAATTTTAGAGGCAAAGTCAATGTATAAGTC
This sequence comes from Wollemia nobilis, assembly GCA_028583015.1. NCBI lineage: Eukaryota > Viridiplantae > Streptophyta > Pinopsida > Araucariales > Araucariaceae > Wollemia > Wollemia nobilis. The sequence continues at coordinate 2,530,080 of JAQPPZ010017010.1, read as the reverse complement.
TGATTTGAGTGTTGACGTTTGTCGTCGTCTTGCATATAATTGGAAGCTTTCAACATCCCAAAAAATAGGTTCGTTTCTACACAATTTTTTTTTTAAGTAACCCACACCTTTTTTTTTTAATTTTATGGGATTCATAAAGGTTTCACAGTTAGGGTAAGTTGTCAGCTTTTAGTAAAGGTAGTAGTCCATATTAAATCCTTTTAAGTGTGCTTCAAACCGATTATACAACATTGAGCGATTGGTGGTCTTGGTTGTTTCCATCTCATGTTGGGTTAACAACAATGAAGATAAATAAACTATTGGACGCTGAATCAACAACGAAAAGTGGTTTAAACCCTACACTTACTAATTACTAAAAATAATAATTGATTTAAATTTACTAGAATAAGTTATAATTATTACATTATTATTATTAATATTATCTAGAATTCTAAATAAAGACTAGCTTTTTAGAGGCTTAGATGTGAAAGAACAAGGAGAAGAAAGGATATGTACTTTATCATTGGTACCGTCATCATCAGTTTGACGTCCACTCAAAGAATTTAGAATAGACTACTACCTTTGCAAACTGCCAACCCAAATCTCTTCTCCGCAAATACCCTTGAAACTAATATTATTATGTTCGTTATTGTTAGGATTTAGTATCAGTCCGTGTCCCATTGTATAAATCCACATTTGAATAATGAATTTTATATAATAAATTTTGTGATCATTCGACCTACGTTAGTATCAGAACAGATCCTTTTAAAGATTTGGGTTAGAACTGTGTTCTGCCCGTATAATACAACAATTACTCTTTGCTGTTTCTGTGTCTCCGATCTAAAAAATAGGATCTATCCCCTGTTCTCTCTGCAAACACTACTGTCAAGTTGCGTACGCTACATATTACAGATTCCCTGTCTGCCGCCCAGAAATCCCTCTCTGCCCCGTGCGTGAGTTGGAGACAGTCCCTTGTTGCAGAAGATATTCAGGTCGCGATCACAGAAATCGCATCTGAAGAAATTCGAGCAGTTTGTTTGATCGACCGAGAACAAGCTTGGAAAAAAAAAAAAAAAAAATTAATTTTTTAAAAACCCAATTGCTGGATAGTCATTTTGGAGGCCGCAGTAGATCTGGGCAGCCGCGGACGCAGCCAGGTCCTTACCGCACAAATCCTCGGCCACACCAGTCCGGTCTAAGCTGAGCAGCCGCGGACAGCGCAGGCCGCAAGCCCTGCCGGCGGAAGCTCTAATCTCTGCAGGATCAAATCGGCCATTCGCAGTCATAAAAGAAAGCCCAGGCGGAAGCGATCCACGTTGAGCAGAAACGGAAAATAGAGCCGGAGAAATATAAAACGAATCGTGTATCCCACACAGACGAGCGTGCGTAGAGACGAAGAAAATGAAAAATTAATTTTTTTTTAAAGGTTTTAATTGTGAAAAGTGTTAGAAATTAAGATGTTTTATAGCTCTTATCGCCGAAATCCGATCGCAGATCTTGACATCTGATCGTCGCAATCCCTTCGTCAGAAATTAAATTAATTCACAGATAAAAAGAAACCCTAATTTGTTCCACGATTGATAAAAACCTTAGTTTTGCATTAAAGACATGTCAGAGGATAAGTTTTATCCTCTCTTCTGCTCGTCTAGGTACGACCTTTCAGAAAAATAATGAGCAAGGCATCGATGCAGTAGAGCATAGCAGTGCAGAAAAACGAGAGGAAACGGAGCAGCAGTGTAGACAGAAGTGTAAAGAGGAGAAGGAGGTGAAGCGACAGTCTTTCGTCTGAGTTGAATCTGCAACTTTGCTTGCAAGATGAATGTGTAAAACCTTTCATTTTCCTCTTTGTGCATTGCTCTGTGCACTGCTCGCTTTATTGCTGCTTATTGTTTTTTTATAAGATCTGTCAGAAATATCGAGTTTAATTTCCAAAAGAAAAAATCTCCTTCAATCCCTGCTGGACACGTGGCTGACCGATTAACTTTTTGTTGTTGGAAACTTTAGTCCCACATACACTATGGGAGAGACGCTCTAGTCTCTTATATATGAAGTTGCGCAAAAGTCCAATTAATCTCCCGCGGGTGGTAAAGAATGCCCATACGCAGAAGCCATACTCCTTGTTGGAAGGCTGCCCCCAGGTGGATTTTATATTAATATAGAATATAGACTTTTGTTTTTTTTTAGGTAATGAGTATATTAATATAGATTTATAATATAGAATATAGACTTTTGTTTTTTTTTAGGTAATGAGTATATTAATATAGATTTATGGACTTTTGTGTTTTTTTTAGGTAATGAGTATATTAATATAGATTTTTTTTTTGGGTAATGAGTATATTAATATGGACTTGTATAGACTTTTTTTTTTTGTAATGAGTAGACCTAGATTCGTGGCCATGCGTGCTTTTTTTTTTGGGTAATGAGGTATATTAATATAGATTTTTTTTTGTAATGAGTATACCTAGATTCGTGGCCTAAATATTATTCTAGAATGCCCAAACGCAGAGGATTAATAGACTTTTTTTTTGGGTAATGAGTATATTAATATAGATTTTTTTTTTTTTTTTTTTAATGAGTATACCTAGATTCGTGGCCATCTTTTAAATATTATTCTAGAATGCCCACACGCAGAGGGTTAATAGATTTTTTTTTTTGGTAATGAGTATATTAATATAGAAATTTTTTTTTTGGTAATGAGTATACTTAGATTCGTGGCCATCTTTTAAATATTATTCTAGAATGCCCATACGCAGAGGCCATCCTCTAAGTGGATTTTATAGAATTTTTTTTAATGAGGTAGATTTTATATTAATATAGAATTTTTTTTTAATGAGGTGGATTTTATATTAATATAATTTTTTTTTAATGAGTATACCTAGATTCGTATATATAGATTTTTTTTTTAATGAGTATACCTAGATTCGTTGCCATCTTTTAAATATTATTATAGAATGCACACACGCAGAGGCCATCCTCTACGTGGATTTTATAGATTTTTTTTTAATGAGGTGAATTTTATATTAATATAATTTTTTTTTAATGAGGTGGATTTTATATTAATATAGAATTTTTTTAATGAGTATACCTAGATTCGTATACCTAGATTGGTGGCCATCTTTTAAATATTATTCTAGAATGCCCACACGCAGAGGCCATCCGGATTTTATATTAATATAGATTTTTTTTTTTAAATAGAATTTGTTTTTAATGAGGTGGATTTTATATTAATATAGAATTTTTTAATGAGTATACCTAGATTCGTGGCCATCTTTTAAATATTATTCTAGAATGCCCACACGCAGGTCATCCTCTACGTGGATTTTATATTAATATAATTTTTTTTTAATGAAATAGATTTTATATTAATATAATTTTTTTTTTAATGAGTATACTTAGATTCGTGGCCATCTTTTAAATATTATTCTAGAATGCTCACACACACAGGCCATCCTCCTATTTGGGAGGCAGTATATTATAAAATGCCCCCAGGTGGATTTTATATTAATATAGAATTTTTTTTATAATGAGTATACTTATATTCGTGGCCATCTTTTAAATATTATTATAGAATACATATTTTTTTTGAGTAATCTTTTTTACATATATTCATTATGGGAATTGAATCCGGGTCACATCAGCGATAATGCAGAGGCATCCTTGTCAATAAACCACATTCATAAAAATAAATTATACTTTAAAGAACAGTATAACCACATTCATAGAAATAAATTATACATGTTGAGGTAAAGGACAATATCGTTTTTAAGTTTGCTTAGTTTTGACTCAATTTTAATTGGTAATATTCGTTTTTAAGTTTGCTTAGTTTTAACTCAATTTAAATTGGTAATATTTTTTCATGTTCATTGATTAATTTTGTGATTTTTATTGAAGGCTGTTAATTGCTAACAACTCGTAATTTCAATAATAATATTAATAATAAATATAATTATAATTTTAGTTATAATAAATATATGGAATAACCTTTATGAAGAATGTTTTTATATAATGTGTAATTATCTAACCTTAATTTGGTATAGGTGTTTTATTAGAAGGGTTTTAGAATGTTACTATATTATTTTAGAAGGATAGTTGAGTTTATATTTAAAAGTACTCACTTCGAACTAAAATAAGACAAAAAATTTTGGATTGTGGGTTGTGTGCTTGATATTTTTATCCTCTTGATTGTCACATACAAATTTTTTATTTTTTGGTGGGTAAAAGTTTAGGTTATATTAATTCATTAAGTTGAGCATTACAATATTTTAGTGTTAATAATGTCCACCAGCTAAAAAAACAAAATGAGATCTAATAGTAACAAAAAGATTATAGTTATATCTTACTGCAATATATCATATATCAATACTCATCATAGTGGGATGTTTTGATGTCTTCTCTTATTTTAATGCCTTCTTTTTAGTTTCTTACAATAATTATTAATTATTTTATATGTGATAATTTTAAAGCATACAAAACAATTAATATAAATCATCCTAATGTTATTGATTTATTTTATAACTAATAATTTATAATGAATTTTCCTTGCAACTATCAATTTAAAGAAGTAATCATCAAGAAATTTCCAAATAAGATTACCAAGCTTAGCCCAATATTGCTTCAATATATTCACTTGCATTTATAATTATTCTATTGAGTTTGAGGTGGAGTAGATATGACAATTTCATTCAACAATAACTGGTCATTTTAAAAACTACATAAAAAAAATGAAAATAAATTGGTCATGGTACAATAACTAGTGTGTGTTTCCTCTGGTATGATATAGTAAAAATTAGGTTATTTATACATAGTTATCTCTATCATGCTAAGTTTTATCCTTAGGCACCTTTTCAGTTTATCAAATAGTATCCTTTATATCACTAACTTCTGAGTTTTTTTGAAAAGTTGTTTTATCTGTGCCTGTCTTAACTAGATTGTATTAATTCCCCCAAATAAAGATTTGGACCAGTTGCAGTGCATTTCCCTCATTGAATTCTTGTACTAAACACATACCTGGATCAATTTGAAGTTCCTCATTTTAGAATTCATCTACTTTCCTATTAGTTCTCTATAAATATGCCAAAAAGTAAAATCTTCACTTCGATCCACTTCTTTTATTTCAGAGAAGATGGGTTGTAAAATCATGTTTTCCATCCTAAAAATACCAAGCATCTAGTTTATTACCACATGCATGTCTCTGTAAATTTGAATTTTTTGTATTCGTTTTGATTTTTCCAATTGAACCAACAATTTGAGGACCATAATTTTAGCATAATTATTAGAACCTTCTCCCAATCCAACCTTGAATTTAAAATAGTGGGAGTCAAAAATATATATAATCCTCCTACTCCACAAACTTGAGGGACCCCTTGTCTAGCCCCATCAAAGTAACCATAAGCCCTGATTTATTAATCTTTGGAGGTATGAATTGTCTGATTACCTTTGTTGTTGGCAAAACCTTATAATTTTTTAAACTTCCAATGATTTGGGAGGAGACCTGTTAAGTAGGCTTCTCTTGATCCTAAAAAATTATTGCATTCTTTGTTAACCATACTCCCCAATACACAAACAGGGGGAGAGCTATAAAACCTTTGTAATACCTATTTTCAAACCAATATTTTAAGCACTATCCTAAGGAATCTTCTTGTCATCCTATAGGAAGCATTAACTGTGCTATAACCTCCCTCCAAAAATGTCTAGTAAAGGAGCAAGCAACCAGTAAATGATCAATTATTTCATTGTTTGAATTACATAAATAACACCTTCTTGGATCATTCCAATTATTCTTCTATAAAATCTCCCATGTTAGAACCTTATTTTTCATGGTAATCCACAAGAACATTCTTGTCTTTAATGGTGATTTTTGCTTCCAAAGTGTCTTCCACCACCATGTTGGATTATCATTGCTATCTTCCAATAGAGTCTTATACCCCAACTTTGGAGTGTACTCCTCCGTAGCTCCATTGTTTATACAGACCAATTGATCAGTTTTCTCTCGCAACTTGTTATGTCTAGCTTTAAGTCTCCCCACATATTCTTCCCATTGGTGTACCTCTTGGTCCTGAAGCCCTAACACTGTTGCTTCCTTTCATCTCTAACTCCAATTTGTAAAAGATTCTAGGTTAGTTGCTTGGGCAATATTTACAATACCTTGTGGTCTTAGGGTTTGAATTATATTATTTGGTAGTCTGTGCATATCACCAAGTGTTTAATCCTAGTCTTATCCTTGAACCATCCCCTATTTTCTAGGTAAGCCAATCAACAACAATATAAAAGGCTTGAATTATTATCTTCCAACAAATTGAAACATTACGTATTTGCTTAATTGGGGCCCTTATCCACTCCTCAACTGTGAGTGGCCCTAAATACTTTTCATGTATAATGTTATTCCATAAGCCTTCATTTGATATTATCTTCCAAACACACTTTGTTGCTAGAGCCTTGCTAAATAGGAAGATGTTCTTAAGTCTCCATCCTTCATTTTTCTTGGGCTTAGCTACAGCTTTCCATTTAACCAAGGGAATACTTTCCTTTTCCTTTATTCTTGTCTATAAGAATCTATAGCTTAACTGTCTAATTTTTTTCAAAACTCCTTTTGGTATATGAGCCAAATATTGCTAATATACTGGTATTACCTCCAACATAGACTTGACTAAATTCAATCTTCTCCCCAAAGAGACCATTTGTTGCACCAAATATTAATTCTTCCTTCCACCTTCTTTATCAACCAATTTTAGTCTTGTTTAGTGTAGTCATTGGGTTTCAAAAAGAACCCCAAATATTTAAACCCCTCTTGAAGATAAAATTTTTTAAAGGAGAAAATTTGACCTATTATTATGGTTTGATTCTAATTCACATAGTTAAAGGGAATACTTAACTTTTGTGCATTAATTTGCATACCTATTGCTAGACAAAAAGATCTAAATATTGTTTTAACTTCTCTATAGCTCTTACTGTTCCACATGTGAAAATGAGAACATCATATAAAAAAAGTAGATGGGTGAATTCCACAATTCTACCTATTTTAATTTTATTTACTGCTCCTTCCCTCTTGGCTTCTATAATACAGATACTTAATCCCTTAGCTGCCAAAAGAAATAACAATGGTGACAAGCGGTAACCTTGTCTAATACACCTACATAATGTATATAGGTGACTTCTGATGCGTTGTCGTTATACACATCATTAATTCTCAATGAATTTGTCAATCCAGGGTTGTGTACAAGGCTATCTACGAAAGAAGGGGTAAACAGGGTTATAACTTAGGTCAATCTAGAGCAACAGGTCTTATTGGTGAAACCGATTGTGTGGGGGTTTTAGGACATTCCTATCTCTAAATTGCATGAATTAAACCTTAATCTAAGTTGCAGAATTGGAAACTAATCATTAACTGCAGAAATGAAGTCCTAATTACAATTGCAAAATGAGACCTAATTATGTTGCAGAAATAACAGTTGCAGAATTGAAAGTCTGATTCTAATTGCAGAAAGGAAATCTATTTACTTTTGCAGCAATGAAAATCTACTTCTAACATGGAAATGAAACTGTCAAGGCTCTATAACAGAAGGTTGTCAATCTTCTATGCAGGGGTTGACAACAAAACATAAAATGCAAGAAATTACAAAAAATAGTAAATTCTGGAAATGAAAGTCTGCAATAAATTGAAAGCTTTGCTGAAAGTGGGGATTACAACCAAATCATTAATCACAAAACATAAAATAAACTAAGATTGCAAATATCATTAGTTGTTTACAAAGGAATGAAAGGACAAGTTCTACAACTCATTCTGTTGTAGCAAAATCAGAATAAAAACCTGTTGTTAGTCCTCCTCCTAGGTCTGGAAGTGGCCAACCTCTTTGTCCAGAAGAAGGTATGAGTCTCTCTCTCTTTAGATCTTAATCACACTCATTTACAAGCAATATGAAATAGAAACAATATACTTTTATTGATTCAAAAACATGATTACAATAATGCTATTGAAAACTATTACAGGACTGTAACAGTCACTTTCTGATTATCACCTATTATTCTCTGATTTCTCTATCTTCTATTCCCCTTACTCTCTACTTACTTTCTACCTCTACTAGCTCAACCTGAATGGGAGCCCTATTTATAGATGTCCTAAGATTTACTAACAAGCTGAGAATATCTCAAAAAGATCTAATCCTATTATGCTGCAGTAATTCCTGGTTTTTATCCTAGAAGAAGATCATATTTTGATCTTTCCATAAATGGTGGCTTTGGTCGGCAAGGACGACAAAGTCAGATCTGAGATATTTCCCTTTATCCTTTTCAATATTTATTTCCCTTTTTCCAGCATCAGAATTCGGTCAATAAGTCAAAAAGCACATTCTGTTTTCATTTCGAAGATAAGTGGCTCATTCCGAAGATACTGCAATTCTCATTTCGAAGATCCGCTCATTTCGAAGACACTACAGTTCTCATTCCGAAGATCCGCTCATTTCAAAGACACTACAGTTCTCATTTCGAAGATCCACTCATTCCGAAGACACTATGTTTTCTCATTTCGAAGATATCTGTTCATTCCGAAGAGACTTCAGAATGAACAAATGTGGGCTCCTTAAATGATTTCCTCTGCATTTCTCATGTGGGTTACTTCTCAGGATCAGATCCCAATGGTCTTCATCTCTTTCCACATGTGAATTCCATGCCTTGCCATTCATTGGCAGCTGGCTGGAATTTACATGGGAAAACCCAGTTTTTGCTGCACAGTAACAGTTTTCTTGAACTGTTGCCAGATTTAGGTAAAATGAATGCTTGAGACATATCAAAACATGATTAGTGAAATGCTGCTATTAATCTAAGCATATCTCATTTTAGCAAGTCATAACAAAACAACATAAAACTTATACAAAAAGCTGTAAAAATCAGAATATAGTATTTCAGATACATTCATCATGCAAATAGTTAATACACAACATATTGAATCAACTTAACTAGCATATTAGATTAAACATAAGAGTTTATAGGCAATTTTAGTGTTCAAAACATGTTATGATTGAGGCATTTCCAGGCCTCATCATTTTCCCCCCAACTTATATTGATGCATGTCCTCATGCATTCTGTTGGGCTATGGAATCACATATGTCCATGGTCAAATTCCATGACCTGTAGAACAACTTCTTGCCTATATAAAATCCCCTGTTCTTCTGAAGGTCCCTGAGCCATTCTTCAAATTGTTCATCAAGTTGGGCATCTTCTTCAAAGTAGAATGGGACTGGAGTGATGATGGTTGGAGGCCTAAATCTGAGACCTATCCAATTATGTTGCATGAGTTCAATCAACTGTATTACTCCTTCTGCCCTTCTTCTGGACCATTCTAAGTTGATGGGGGAAATGGGTTCTCTTTTCTGCAAAGACATGGAAAGTTCAGCCCACCTGTTTCTATAGGCTGATAATGCTGGCACAAAATTGTCATTATAGAAATTGTGGAATCTGTTCACATAGTCCCTCAAGTTTGTCAAGTACATTTGCTTCACATCATCCCTGTTCATCATGGTGAAGTGTTGTCTTGTGATAATGGGGTGATTTAGCTGAATTTCTCTAACTAACAATTCAGCTCTTGTTTCAATCTCCTTATTCTGTCTTTTTTTGGTCCCAATAAAACGTTTACAAGGTGGACTTGAATGCCTCAATTGAACATCTCCAATGTAGATCTTGGATGATCTCTTTAACCTTTTTCTGTTTTTTGGTGTGTTTTTTTTCTTCCTTTCTTCTCTTCTCAACATTTTCTGTAGTATTTTCTTCTTCTACAAACATCAGTAGTATCTATTTCTTCCTCTTCATCCTCATCTCCAAAAATTACATCATTTAAGGTGGAGTAAAACCTCTCAAATCTCCTAGGGTTTCCTCTAAAATGGTGTTGGCAAACTAGTTTGATAAGACCATGGTGGCGAAGACTCCCTTTTCCTTCCTGATATCTTTTTGCCATGTTTTTTAATTCTTGGTGCAGGTATAGGGGAAGATTTACCCTAACCTCTGGTTGTTGCCTACCATGTCTGAGATGATTTAAAATTTTTATGTGATGCCCTGACAATAGTACATACTGCCCTTCACAGGTTAGAAATTTGATTACCCATGTGGCTACTTCATCCCAGGGTTCCTGCAGGCTGGCCCTTTTTACCCCCTTGCATGTGTTATTATGTGTTAAATACTCAGGTGCCCTATCATTTTCTTCCAGAAATTGATTGACTGTGTTTACCAATGTATTTTTGCCAGACCTAGAAATTGGAAGACCTTCTAATGGCAGCTCAATAATTTGACTCAAAACTTTAGGGGTTACCTCAATAGTCATGTCGTTAACGTGTGCCCGGTTGTTTCTGAATGTGTGGGTGAACATGCCGGCCAAGTCTTCAGAGGACCCATTAAATTTATCCAAAAATGGCATAAGCCCTCCATCTTCAAAAATCTGCACCACTTCTGGATTTTCTCGGAGATGGGTGGTATCTGCTGGTTCCATTCTTGTTTTTCACCCCATTTTCCTGTCTTGGTTCGTCACAAACTGCTCTCTTCTACCGCTATTCCTCTGCTGGATCTCTGGTTTCTGGTGTTTGCAACTTTGTAGGGTTTTTGTGTCATGCAGGGTTTTCAATTTCTCTATTTTTGTTCTTCGGAATGAACCGTAATCTGAGCACTGTACTTCGTAATAATTTTGCGTTAGCAAATATGTCTTCGAAAAGAAGAGTGGCACACATTTCTATTTTTTGCTTCGAACACATGTCCATCAACGGTTGCGTAGATGTCCTTGCCGTCAGATCCACCTTACTCGCTTTTAGTTTTTCTATTTTTCCTGCAGACTCTCACGTGCATGTTTATTAGCATCAAAAATTGGTGGCATACGGTTGGTCACGTCCTCCGTGATTCTGGTATTTTCCAAATGGGTGCAAAAACAAACCATATGCTGACTGACACGTGTTCCTTTATCGTATGCGTCAAAATAATTTTCACTTGATTGTATTTCTTTCCTTCTTTGGATGCCACGTGGAGATATTACATTGAATGTTCTTTCCGAAGATTATAATTTATTACAAAAACAAAACTTCATTTCAAAGATTATGACTTCATTTCGAAGATTATGTCTTCATTCCGAAGATCATGCTTCTTTGCGATGTCAAATCCTCATTTCGAAGATAAATCCTCATTTCGAAGACAAATCCTCTTTTCGAAGATAAATCCTGCTGCATTCTAAAGACAAATCCTGCTTCATTTCGAAGACAAAGCTTCATTCCGAAGATAAGGCTTCATTTCGAAGACAAATCTTCATTCCAAAGACAAAGCTTCATTCCAAAGACAAATTGTCATTCTGAAGACAAAGCTTCATTTCGAAGACAAATTGTCATTCGAAGACAAATTGTCATTCCGAAGATGAAGTGCAACAATCTATTGTCATTCTGAAGACAATTTCAATCCGAAGACAACACAACAATTAGTCTGAAGAAGATAGCAGGCACTATTTTTGGCATTCTTGTTCCGAAGATTAGGCAAAAATCAATATTCCCATTCTCAAAACATGTTTTAAGTATGCCAACTCTTATGGATATCTTTTATGCTAATGGTTAATTGTTATATACTATATACCAATCATTTACAATGAAGAAATGTAAGAAATATATACCTGATTAAAACAAGTTAATGCAAGTTTTTGAAATATGATTGCTTCTGTTGATGTTCTGCTGAGAATTTCTGCAACATTTCAAAACAAGTGCAGTTGGTGAATTTGTACAATGATGGTTCAGAAATTTTCAAGGTTATGCATGCCAGAAAACTGGTTTTCATGCATACCAACCCAATAGTGCCTTGAAAAAGGTTTTCACTGCTGAGTTATTCATTTTTCTCTTTTTTTTTTTTTTTACCTCTCCTTTTCTCTTTTTTTTTTTCTTGATTCTGACTATGCCCATGAAGGAATTTCATGATTTCCCTGAAATCATGCCCATGAAGGAATTCATAATCAGAATTTATTCATCTTTTTGTTTTCTATTTTTCTTTTTTTTTTTTTTTTTGTATTTTTCTATTTTTTTCTTGAAATCCATGATCATGTTGATTGTTTTGAAGTGGAAGAGGAAATTTCTTCCACCTGTTGTGTATCCAAACTGTCAAGCTGCTGCAAGAATTCCTCTTTAGTCAGAGGTGTATGGTACACCCTGAGGCGATGTCCATTCACTACCAACTTTCTCTGTGACCCATCAATAGGAGATAAACGGACTGCTCCATTGTCAAATACCTCCTCAATCCGGTAAGGTCCAAGCCATCTAGTTCTCAGCTTTCCAGGGAAGTCTTCATAGCGAGAATCAAATAGTAAAGCCCAATCTCCTTGTTGAAGTTTCCTCTGCTGAATGTGACTGTCATGCCACAATTTCCTCTACTCCTAAATTACTTCGGTTTGGTGCAGAGCATCCAACCTAAGTTCATCCAATGCATTTAGCTACAGAATCCTGTCATGTTTGTGCTTGTGACAATTCAATTCCAATTTCCAATGTTGTGCGCAGTGTTAGTAGCTCAAATTCAATAGGTAAGAGGGGCTTTTTACCAAAGACTAGTTCATAAGGTGTGAATCCAGTAGTGGATTTCCAAGTAGTATTGTAAGCCCATACTGCTTCAGGTAATTTATCTAGCCAATTCTTCCTATGAAAAGCTACTATTTTTGTTAAAATTCGTTCTAGTTCCCTGTTTGTTACCTCAACCTCGGCCATTTGCTTGTGGGTGATAAGGTGATGATTTTCTATGTTTGATTTCATATAATTCTGTAAATGCCTCAATGACTTTGGATGCAAATTGGGGTCCTTGGTCTGTGGTGATAGACCGGGGAGCTCCAAATCTCTAAAAAATCTGAGTATACAAGAAATCAGCGACCTTCTCTTCATGAGCATGTTTGAAAGCACGCACCTCTACCCACTTTGTCAAGTAATCAGTGCATACTAGAATATGCACCTTTCCTTGAGAAGGTGGATCAATAGGTCCTACAAAATCAAGCCCCCACCTCTCAAATGGCTCTAAAACCAATTGAGGCTGCAGTGGCATTTCATTTGTATGAGTGGGTTTCCCCATTCTTTGGCATGCATCACAATGCCTGATGTACTTTTTCACATCCTTGTGAAGAGATGGCCAATAATATCCTGTCCCTAAGATTTTTCTAATTGTGCTTTTTACAGAGTAGTGTCCACCTGAGGGTTCATCATGACAAGCCCTAAGGATATCATACACCTCATCCTTTCGGATGCACCTACGTAACACATGGTCAGGACTGCACTTAAAGAGTATACCCTTGATCCATTCAAAAGAAGAACTCTGTTTGATCAATTGTTTTTTCTGTTTTGAAGTGAAATGTGGAGGAACTTTCCCCGTGACCAAGTAATTGGCTATATCTGCAAACCAAGGTGATTGGACTGATATAGCAAATAATTTTTCATCAGGAAAGGTATCTTCAACTAATTCCCCTTCATCTGTGTTCTGTAATCTGGACAAGAAATCTGCTACAACATTAGCTTTTCCTGGTTTGTTGATTATAGTGATATCAAATTCTTGTAGCAACAGTAACCAGCGAATAATTCTTGCACTTACCATAGGCTTATTCATCAAATATTTAATGGTTGTGTGATCTGTGTGAATAAATATTTGATAACCTGTGATGTAATGCCTAAATTTGTTGATGGCATAAATTACCGCTAAGAATTCTTTTTCAATTGTGGTATAATTTTTCTCAACTCCTGTCAAATTCTTGCTAATGTAGTAGATGGCATAGTGTTCACCATTGTCAATTTGTCCTAATGCTGCTCCAATTGCAGTATTGGAAGCATCGACTCTGTATGTGAAATGGTAATGTCCAATTAGGGCCTCTTAACACAGGTGGAGTTACTAATTTTTCTTTCAGAGCTTCAAATGATTCCCGACATCTTGCAGTCCAGGAAAATTCAGAATCTTTAGTCAATAGGGCAAACATGGGATTGGCTATTGTGCTAAAGTTGGGAATAAACCTACGGTAAAAACCAATGTGTCCTAGGAAGCTTCTGACATTAGTCTGAGTTTTAGGAGGAAGAAGATTCTTGATAATTTCCACCTTCTTTGGATCAACTTGGATTCCCTGAGGAGAGATGTGATGACCAAGAACTATTCCTTCCTTCATCATCATAAAACATTTTTCTGGATTCAAGGATAACTGGTATGTTTCACAGCGAGCTAAAACTTTGTCAAGGTTTTCTAATGTAAAGTCAAAAGTCTGTCCGCATACTGTGAAATCATCCATGTATATCTCAACACTATTGGTAGTCATATCAGAAAAGATTGCTAAAACTGCTCGCTGAAATGTTGCTGGGGCATTACACAAACCAAAAGGTAAAACCCTATAGGCAAATGTTCCCCATGGATAGGTAAAGGTTGTTTTCTCTTGATCTTCGGGTGCAATCTGAATTTGATTATATCCACTAAATCCATCAAGAAAACAAAAGTATCTTTTTCCAAGCAAGGGTATCTAACACCTGATCTATGAAAGGTAATGGAAAATGGTCTTTGTATGTCACCTTATTCAGTTCTCTATAGTCTACACATATTCTCATTTTTCCATTCTTCTTAGGAACTATAACCAATGGAGAGACCCACTGGCTATCAAAAATTGGGTAAATGAATCCTACCTCCAGAAGTTTTTCAATTTCTTCCTTTATAATATCCCTTAGGGCAGGATTCGGTCTTCTCTGGGGTTGTCTTACTGGCTTGACTTCTTCAGTATAAATTTTGTGGGTACATATATCAGGGTGAACTCCTGACATATCTTTATAGTCCCAAGCAAAAGCATGAACATGCTTCTGCAAGACAACTATCAATTTGTCTTCCTCTTCCCTAGTAAGCCAGCTGTAAATGTTTAAAAATTTTCCTGGCTGGACTTCTATTTGTTTTGTATTTGGAAGGACTGAACTCACTTCTTCATACCTGGTGGTTAGGGAGTTAAGAGGACACTGCTGAGATGGGAGGAAATAAGAAATTTTTGTTTCATTATTTTTTGATGGAAGCATATCCTGTATGGAACAGTGAGAAGGAAAAATCAAGTGATGGTGCCACCCATGTGGTAGTGAAACAGAGTTTTCCTGTGATAGTACAGATGGTTCACCTTCAGAATTTTGGTTCTCCTCATTCCTTAACAATTGTTGGATATTTATTGCTTCTTCTTCTAACCCTTGTTCATGCGGAACATTCATTAGGATAGTTTCATTTTCTAAGTTTTCTATGTCATGGAGGTCTTCTGTGTGTTCCCTTACTACCAAGGTGGCTAGTGTGGAAATAACCTCCTTTGATTCTTCATCTGAATCAGGAAACCATAACTGACCTAAAAAATTGTTGGAGGGTCTTGCAGGAGGATACAAAGAGATCTGTTTTAGATCAATACCATTTGAAATAGTCATTTTTCCAGATCTGCAGTCTATGAAGGTTGCTGCAATTGCAAGCCAAGGTCTTCCCAAAATGATGGGATATCCATGTGTTGAATTTCTTGGTTGTAAAACCAAAAAATCTATAGGGAATTCCCAAGAAGAAACTTCTATAGGAACATCTTCAATGATACCTTCGAGGTTTTGCAACTGACCTATCAGCCATTTCTAAAACTGTAAATGTGGGGCTGAGATGTTTGAGCTGTAATTGTTTCATTATATCCTTGGTCATGACATTTATTGCAGCTCCTAGATCTACTAAGACATTTGATATTGGTACTGAACCTATAGTAACTATGATAATCTGGACTTCCTGGGTCACTATACTTTGGAGGTAATAGTTTTCCAGATAAGAGATCAGCTATCTTTCCTTCAATCCGAACAGGTCTTGGGAAATGCCTTCTTTTTCCTTCCTCGCTCTTCTAATGCACAAATCTCGGATAGTACTTTTAATCACTGGTATATCCTTAATGGCTTGCAATAAGGGCAATGATATAGTTAACTTTTTAAGTTCCTTGACCAGGTTCGATTCAGAATTTTCTGTTGTGGTATTGAATCTTTCAGGATATGGAATTATCCTTGATGAAGGTAATTGTTCTGCCTGTGGTTCTATTTGTTCTTCTTCTTTCTCTATTGTTGGTTCAACTATAACTGGTTCCAAGGGTTCTTGCTCTTCATTTTCTTTGCTTTTATTGGAAATGGGTTCAGGTACAACTTTTCCTGAACGAAGTTGGATGTTACTACAATCAATAACATTGATTTCAACATTTTCTTCAACTTCAGCCACATAGACAGGGGATGCCTGTCTCATGCTGTTTGGATTAGTGACCGATTGAGCTGGAAGTTGAGGTTGTTTCACCTGTTGTGTTTGTTGTGGTTGGTTCTATTTTTCTTGAAAGTTTTGATTAGGTGCAAGCAGCAAATGCTGATTTTGACCTTGATTTCTTTGCTGCCTTGGATAGGATTGGTATTGTTGATTCCATTGTGGTTGATTTTGCATCCAATGTGGATTAGTCTGATTCTGATTCTAGGGTGGATTGTTTTGATTCCATGATGGATTGTTTTGACTCCATGATGGATTGTTTTGACTCCATGATGGGTTGTTTTGATTCTGATTCCAGGCTGAATTACTCCAATTTGTTTGTGGCCATTCTTGGGAATTTGTCCATTGAGGATAATTCCAAGGACGTTGGGGTGGTTCTGATTGTCCCCAAGGCATAGTACCAGGATTATGCCCCCAATTTGTAGGAAAACGAGGGGGATTTTGGTATTGAGAGAAATTTCCCCCTTGTTTTGGTCCAATATAGTTGAGTTCCTCAATCTGACTTTCTAACACAGTTTTGAGTTGTGGTAGCAGGTGGCATTGATCAGTTGAATGCCTCTTTGAACAGATACTACAAATGGTTGAGATAGATGTTTTATTCAAAGGACATTCCTGCAAAGCATGTTTATTTCTACATCTTGGGCAATAAATTGCCAAAGGTTCTATGTTTTTTGCTTTTGCAGACATTTCCCCCAAAGTTGTGTTTAATTGCACTAGAATATCAGTTTTAAAATTTGCAAGTTCCTCTATTAGTTCCTTCACATCAGTGCCATTTGTATTTTTTTTCTTCTTCCTTGCTTATTGCGAGAGTAATTCCTGTAGAGATCCATAATTTCCTCATTACTGAGAGTATTTACATCTCCTCTTCCCATCAAATCCAATACGTCTCTGGATTCATCTTGCAATCCTCTCAAAAATATGGTTTTGCATAACTCTGGTTCTACAAGTCCACATCTCCTTTGAACAAAGGAGAACCTATCAAGATAGTCTTCTAATGTTTCATCATCTTCCTGTTTAATCCTGAATAACTCATCTTTCCTGTTCCTTACACGGCAATACTCCTGATATTTGTCTAAAAACATAGTTTCCATTTGATCCCAAGTTCGGATGGAATTTGGCTCTAAACTCATGAACCAGCGTAATGCTGAGTCCTTGAGTGTTGAGGGAAAAACCTTAAGTTTTTTATTGTCATTTACATAATCATAGGTTTGACACACTACCTTGAATTCAAATAAAAACTTATCAGGATCTTCAGATACAACACCTCGGAATGTTGGAAGTACTGAAGGTGAAATAGTCTTCATGGGAGAGTTTTGTGTTGGATTCAAATGGATAGGATATTCAAATGTTATGGAAGGTTGAGGAATATCCCGATCATCTCCTTCATCATGGACATAGCCATGTTGGCCATTGCCTCCCTCTGCCATAGTTTCTGGTTTCTTAGTTAAACTTATCCAAATTTCTCTCTCAAGAGGTCCAAGATCCTCTGTTGATAATGAGTCTGACGATTCTTCTTTCTCAGGATGTTCTAGTGATGGTGAAACTGGTGATTTTCCTTTCTCAGAATGTTCTAATGATGGTGAGACTAGTGATTTTTCTTTCAATATTTTTGGTAATTCAAACACAGGTGATTCACCCCTTAGGCGTGAAGATCTCCTTAATGGAACAAGCCAGGGATCCTTTTGGGTAATTCTACCTTTTTCATCCCTAGACTTACTCATTCATGTTCACTCTAAATGACATAAATTATATGTCAATAGTTGTTATTTTAACCAGCTATTCTATTCAGATTTTATCTTGAATCTTCACAGTTCAGTCTAACTAACAGCTATTGGACTGTTGTTACCTTCTAGCAACACAATTCCTCGACAACGGTGCCAAAATGATGCATTGTCGTTATACACATCATTAATTCTCAATGAATTTGTCAATCCAGGGCTGTGTACAAGGCTATCTACGAAAGAAGGGGTAAACAGGGTTATAACTTAGGTCAATCTAGAGCAACAGGTCTTATTGGTGAAACCGATTGTGTGGGGGTTTTAGGACATTCCTATCTCTAAATTGCATGAATTAAACCTTAATCTAAGTTGCAGAATTGGAAACTAATCATTAACTACAGAAATGAAGTCCTAATTACAATTGCAGAATGAGACCTAATTATGTTGCAAAAATAACAATTGCAGAATTGAAAGTCTGATTCTAATTGCAGAAAGGAAATCTATTTACTTTTGCAGCAATGAAAATCTACTTCTAACATGGAAATGAAACTGTCAAGGCTCTGTAACAGAAGGTTGTCAATCTTCTGTGCAGGGGTTTGACAGCAAAACATAAAATGCAAGAAATTACAAAAAATAGTAAATTCTGGAAATGAAAGTCTGCAATAAATTGAAAGCTTTGCTGAAAGTGGGGATTACAACCAAATCATTAATCACAAAACATAAAATAAACTAAGATTGCAAATATCATTAGTTGTTTACAAAGGAATGAAAGGACAAGTTCTACAACTCATTCTGCTGCAGCAAAATCAGAATAAAAACCTGTTGTTAGTCCTCCTCCTAGGTCTGGAAGTGGCCAGCCTCTTTGTCCAGAAGAAGGTATGAGTCTCTCTCTCTTTAGATCTTAATCACACTCATTTACAAGCAATATGAAATATAAATAGTATACTTTTATTGATTCAAAAACATGATTACAATAATGCTGCTGAAAACTATTACAGGACTATAACAATCACTTTCTGATTATCACCTATTACTGATTTCTCTATCTTCTATTCCCCTTACTCTCTACTACTTTCTTCTACCTCCTACTAGCTCAACCTGAATGGGAGCCCTATTTATAGATGTCCTAAGATTTACTAACAAGCTGAGAATATCTCAAAAAGATCTAATCCTATTATGCTGCAACAATTCCTGGTTTTTATCCTAGAAGAAGATCATATTTTGATCTTTCCATAAATGGTGGCTTTGGTCGGCAAGGACGGCAAAGTCAGATCTGAGATATTTCCCTTTACCCTTTTCAATCTTTATTTCCCTTTTTCCAGCGTCAAAATTTGGTCAATAAGTCAAAAAGCACATTCTGTTTTCATTTCGAAGATAAGTGGCTCATTTCGAAGATACTGCAATTCTCATTCCAAAGATCCGCTCATTCCGAAGACACTACAGTTCTCATTCCGAAGATCCGCTCATTTCGAAGACACTACAGTTCTCATTCCGAAGATCCGCTCATTTCGAAGACACTGTGTTTTCTCATTTCGAAGATATCTGTTCATTCCGAAGAGACTTCGGAATGAACAAATGTGGGCTCCTTAAATGATTTCCTCTGCATTTCTCATGTGGGTTACTTCTCAGGATCAGATTCCAATGGTCTTCATCTCTTTCCACATGTGAATTCCATGCCTTGCCATTCATTGGCAAGTGGTTGGAATTTACATGGGAAAACCCAGTTTTTGCTGCACGATAATGAGTTTCTTGAACTGTTGCCGATTTAGGTAAAATGAATGCTTGAGACATATCAAAACATGATTAGTGAAATGCTGCTATTAATCTAAGCATATCTCATTTTAGCAAGTCATAACAAAACAACATAAAACTTATACAAAAAGCTGTAAAAATCAGAATATAGTATTTCAGATACATTCATCATGCAAATAGTTAATACACAACATATTGAATCAACTTAACTAGCATATTAGATTAAACATAAGAGTTTATAGGCAATTTCAGTGTTCAAAACATGTTATGATTGAGGCATTTCCAGGCCTCATCAACTTCCACCGTTCTACTTATTTTAATTTCATTTATTGTTCCTTCCCTCTTGGCTTCTATAATACACCTACTTAATCCCTCAGCTACCAAAACAAATAACAGTGGTGACAAGGGGTAACATTTTCTAATACCTCGAGAAGCTTTGAAGAACTGAGAAGCTGACCCATTAACTAAAACTACAAAAGAAACATAACAAAGACATCCCATAATCTAGTTCACCATATGCACATAGAACCCAATATGAGTATCATCTTAAATCTAGTTAAATTACTCTATCAAAAGCCTTGGAGAGGTCCAAATTCATCACCATTGCTGGTAGTTTCTTTGATTTTATGGTATGAATACTTTCTTGAGCAGCACCAATTGCTTCATGAATTTGTCTACCATGTAGGAAACCAAATTGCTCAATATATATAGAAGTAGAGAAGAACCTTTTAATTCTTGAAGCAATTATTTTTGCTATGATTTTATACACAATAACATAAATAAATGGGTCTAAAATCATAAAATGAAGAAGGATTATCCTTTTTTAAAATAACAGTAATAAAGGTAGAGTTGAAAACTACAATTTCCCTTCATTTTAGCCTAGATTCTTCCCCAACCTTGAGTAGGTCAGACTCCAAAATTTCATAGACCTCGAGAAATAATTCCATAACCCACCCATCAGGTTCTAGGATCTTATATTTTTGGAAGGAGGTTAAACAACTTTCAGCTCCTCCTTTGAGACTTCCTTAATCAACTCATCATCAACTTCCTCATCTATAAATCTGGAAAAGAGAGAAGCTATTTTAACTGTTTCAGCTATATTAACTTGACTAGGATCCTTGTACAGTTGACCAAAATGCCTTACACCCATGTCTACTATTCATTTATAGGAGGATACTTTACTTACATCTTGTCCCTGTAATTCCTAAATTGTATTTTGTTATTTTCTATGGTTTGCAAATTTATGAAAAAATTTAGTGTTCTCATCCCCATTTACAATCCATAGTGCTCTACTTTTGATCCTCCATCATGCTTCTCTCTCTACCAACAATCTACTCTTCTCTTGTTCCAAAATTTTATACTTAGGCATTATTCCTCATCCATTTATTTTTCAAAGTCATCTGCTAGAAACAATGCAAGCTCCTTCTTAATCTCCCTTAGTTTTTTCTCGTCCATTGGTTTTTTTAAATTTGCTGCAAATTTAAAAAAACAAACTAGCAGATTCTCTTAGAATAGAATCAAACTTCACCCATTTTGATTTGAATAGAGTTATAAAGTTTTCCTATTTTAGCCACTTAGAATTAAATTTAAAACGACAATGTGGCTTTTTCTATTTTTTTTTAAAAAGAAACATGATAGGAGAGTGATCAAAGTCACCTACAACTTCAATCCAAGACTTCAATCTGTAAGTGCCATTTACCAAAATATTTGCTACTAAGAATATGTTCAATCTCTTAGAAATTCTATCAACTCATGTCCTCATGTTTCTCCATGTTGGGATAGATTTTATAGGCACCAAGTCTACCAACCCCTTAGATTCAAACTTTTGGATGAAGTAATTAGTCAGTGGATCAGTTCTATCAACAAAACCCTACACTTCACTCCTCGAGAGAGTTAAGTTTAAATCACCTCCTTAAATTTTTAGCTTCTAAAAACTTTTGATCCATAAGATTATTGCAATACTACATCTTGTCTTTATAGGGACCATAAATGTTCACCACCATAATTGTTTCTCCAATCTCCACTGAAAATAATTCAGTCTCTACTCCTGAGTCAAGCAATGCAAATTTGGTTAGCCTAAACTGATTTACCTTCCCCCTCCTTTAACCATGTAACTCTAGATCTTTACCTCCAATAGATATATTTTTGTTCCTTCAAAGGTTCCTCTCTCCTAACAATTTTAGCCTCACATTGCAATAGGTCTTTTGTAATAGTTGTTTTTGTATTTCCTAAGCAATCTTCTCCTTCCGTTCCTTGATTTTATTCTTTTGGATTATAGTGAGTTCCTTCTTGTGTTTACTCCACTCTTTTAGTTGGGTCCTTACATATTTAAGTTTTTTGTGGAGTTTGAATTGGGCTATACTGAATCTTGGTTTCCCTAATTACCACCATTCTTTTATGTGGTCCTCCAACTCCTCATATTTCAGCCACCATAGCTCAAATTTAAAAGTTCTTGCAACTTTATGATTATCTTTATCTATGGTAAGGCTTACTGGAAAATGATATGAATAAAGCCTATCCATGAACCTCTCTTGATGCTTGGTATGCAGTTATAATTTCTCTCCCATGAAGAAATGATCCAAGCAATATTTGACTATCTCCCATTCCTTTCTTATATTTTTCAAGGTCATGGAGCTATCCACAATTGTAATAACTAGTATATTCAGTTGACATGTTATTGCTGAGAAGAACCTATCATTTTATTCCAAAATGGATCTGCCTCCTTGTTATTCCTCTATTTTAATATTTGCATTGAAATATCCTCCCACAATCCATTGATCCTTTGGGTAGTTGTCTCTAAAAGTTTGGATGGCTACCCATTGATCCCTCTGTAATATGACTATCTATGCTCCATAGAAATTAACTATAGTCCAGTTTTTACCATTTTATCTATTTTATAACAGAACCATTAACATCCCTCTCATGGAGACCCCCCTATCACTAGGAACAGTTGGTGTTTCCACATAGTGGCTAATCCCCCTAATTTCCCCTATGTCAATTGGATAAGGATCTCTTATTTTTTCCATATCCTCTTGTTTATTTTATGCATGTCTTCTCCTTGCATTTTGGTTTCCTATAACAAAATTATATCTGGACTCATATCTATGATAATATTTTTGACTGCCTAAACCACTTACATTCAAAGTAATTAATATCATTGTGAATTGAGAGAGAAAAAATCAGTCATTGATTTTACATTTCCATTCTGGATCAAATTTCTTCCTTGTTCCTCCATATTTCCCTTGTTTGACTTTCTCCCTATAGGTTGGTTTAGTTTTTTTTTCTTCTCCACTTGATGAATTCCTAAAGTAGGATCATCTTTGTTCTTATTTCCTTCTTTCATATATATATCATGAGTTAGGACTATCCCCTGCTCTACTTCCCCTCCTATGGTCTCCTTCGTGAATTGAATCACTTCTTCCATGAGAGAGGTGTTTGGTTCTGCTCCTTGCTTTTTACCTGACACTACATTGGAGTATTTTTCTTGATCAAACAATATGAAATATCGAGTATCCTCCTCTAATCCTTCCATTTGAAAACCCCCTTCTATTTCCAAGCTTTCCATTTTTTTTTAATATTTCATATCTATTGTTTGTTCTTCTCACTTTTTCTCCTTGTCTCTGGTTACTTTGTTTATTTATTTTGTTTGGCCTTCTAATTACTTTTTAGAAGCCTTGAGAGTCTGTTGGGCATTTCCCTTCCTTTTGATTTACCTTTTATTGAAGAGGTTGGTCTATCATGTTAATATTTGATTTTATCCCCTCTTGTTCAAATTGATGATCCTTAACTGTTGGGCACATTCTAGCCAGATGTCAATGAGCATGGTACACCCAACATATGAATGGAATAGTTTTATAATCTAGTTGTTGGCACCAGATACAATCCCCTATTTTTAGGTCTATCTCTATCAAAAAATATTTACTAACGTCCATTTCTACATAGACCCTATCAAAAGTTATCGATCCTCCTAGAACTGTTTCTCTTGATCTACCTTGATGATGACCTAGTGTTGGTCAAAAATCTGCACCTAATGGAAAGGATGAGGTGAAAATGTTTGCACGCCTTGCGAACCTTGACCAATATTGAATTTTTGCTACACCCGAGAGAGGTAGGGCAGTTGATCTATAGATAAAGTCAATTACTTTTGGGAAGTCCTAGCTAACTGAGCCTAAAATTGAAAGGAAAATGGGGATGAAAAGGAAGGGAAAAGAGGTCGTAGAAAAAACTCACAAGGATGTGTATAGCCGCATCAAGACACATGTAGGATAAGCATACATCATTATAGAGAACACAAGTGGTTTACCTAACAGATCAACTGACCTTACCCTTATGATTTAGCACTACAAATTTTGGGTGAATTCTAGAACCAGTGGATGAGGTGCATAAATCCAAGATACAAAATTAGAGCACAACCACCCAACTAGCCTAAGCAGAAATAAACCCTCAACCCAATGCAAAATGTGAATTCTAAAACTAATGAGTAAAATGCATGAAATCCAAAGAGTAAAATTATAGCATAATTACTCAGATAGCTTTAGCAAAAATAAGCACTCAACATTCATAAAGATATAAGGACCAATTTGGAAACAAAACAATAAAACACTTATAATTTTGAATAATATAAGCTTTACATATGAATTGTAATCGCTAAAGAGCCACTCCCTGGAGTGGCTATCATTCCAGTATTTATAAATATTTTATAATAAATTCAAAACCATATACATTGATGGCTCTAGGTGGGAAAATGAATGTGCCAGTTGGGCGGTCAGGTGGTACATTATCTCATTTGACTGAACGTGGTTGTATGGAGGAAGCAGGTGATTCTACAAAAATCTCAAACCTTGATGGTTTTGACATTCCTGCCAAGCCATAAATATTTATCTAGTTTACCCCTTCATTCAGTCGATCGACCTTAAATCATGAACAACCAGAGTTAATTACCTTTGGAATCGTGTATTTTGAATTAATACCTTCGTGCTCACTAACTATCTGTACCTAGGTTGCTGAGACCATTAATTCATTTCCCAAGAGATTCCTAATGTTCTCCTTTGATGGGTGGTGACTCTAGTATCGGGTAAATATTCAAGGTTGCTCACCTATCCGTCAACCTCCCAATCTTCTATCTGATGCAACTATGAAAAGGTGGGCAATCAGGCTTGGTTCTTAATTGCTTCCCTTTCAATTTTTTCCCCAACCTACCACCCTAAGAAAGGCAAGTATTTTGGCATAGACCATCCATGCTATTTTTTAGAACTTTTGCCCTAGCTATGGTGGGCCTTTTGCGTGGTCTTATGAATAATTTCAGAGTCCCTCCAATCCACCCAGGTAGAAACCCAGTTGATTCACTGCTCTTTTCCTAGGGTGGGGATTTGGGGGGAGGAAATATTATGTTTCCATACCATTCTTCAACCCATCTGCTAGGCAAATATTTGTGTAGCACAAGGGTGCAGTATTCCTGAAGGGGAGGTGATTCTCAAAGTCTTAGAATGATCAATTTAATATTCTCAATCGAAGAACCAAATTGTACAGTATCCACAATCATCAATATGCGACCAAAAAACTTCTATAGATCCTAAATTGTACAATGATAGGGCTTGTACGATTTTACACTCAATCAATCCTTTAGATTCAATTTTGTAAGCTATCGTACATAGTTTTGTAACTGAATTGTTCAATTTCCCAATATCGCCAAATCGGGTAAGTTTTCCTTAATTACCTAAACTACGAAATTGGATAAGTTTCTTTTGTATGATTTGTAACACATTTGGTGTACGATTTGTACGAAATAAAATTTTAGTAATATGCCAATTTGGATACTCTTCTGTACCAATCTCTCTCAGACAATTTTTGGAAAGTTATGGAATGGCAATTAATCCATTCCTACCAACATGCAAGTTCTACTATTAGGGTTTGAGAGATCTCTATCCAATGCCAATATCTAAAAATCATAAAACAACCTAATACTATCTACCTCAGATATCATTCCCAAGGCTCACACCAATTCTAGTTCAATTTCATCCTTCACGGTATTGCATTATTAATAAACCATAAACATAAAGAAGTACATGCAACAAATAGAGATTTCAAAACATTACTCCATCTTTCTATAATCATACAATACGTGAGAAAATGTTATGCAATGGTATTATTTATCATTAATCTTCAATGGTGTAGTACTATCACTAAAAGGTATACAATCATCATAGATATGCAATTAATACTTAGACTAATCAGACCAGATCATAACCAGACTAACCAAAATATCAAAATTGAAAAGGGGGTCTTATATAACGTTTCCCAAGTTGTTCCCAAGTGGTTCCTAAGGCAATTCATTATTCACAACTGCCCATGCATAATGAAATACATAATTATACCTTTTACTAAGTCTAAACACATGATTTATCAAATTCATGCACAATTACAACTCAAATTGTATTTCCTTTGCATTTCATTGTACTTTGTACAGTTTTCCCTCTAGTTTGTATGGTTTACCTCTTGCTTGTACGATTTTACTCATGCTTGTACAATTTACCAACAATGTCAAAATTTTCTAAACTAGGCAAATCCTCTTATCACTTCTTCTTCTAGGAGGTGGATTTGCTACCTACATCTGCCCTCTCCTTTACTTTAGTTAGTGTTCCTGTAGACTTGTCTTTCTATTTCAGTTGGGCCTCATAGTCTTTAACTAAGGCTTCCATGTATTCTAGTTGGGTGTGAAGAATTATGCATTGGTTTTGCAACTTCGCTGCATAGTTGCCCATTTCTACTGCTTTCACACCATGCTGGTTGACTGTCTCCTTGGTAGTCTTTAGGATTTCCCTCAATTTTTGTTCATGCTTAGTAGCACTCTTCTTAATATTCTCTATCAAATGTGCTTATGTTCGAGCTACTACTTATAACTCTTCATTTTGGTCTATAATGATCTTCAGATGGTGATTAATATCAATCTCCAAAGCACGAAAAGTCTCCTTAACATTCAGTTGCATTTGTTTCTCTAGGACCATATCATTACATCGCTTATTGTCCTATGTAAGCTCTTCTATCTTCTTATCCTACGATACTAGTTTCTCATATTTCACAGCAAAATGTGTTATCATCTATTCATATTTTACCTGCAACTATTTTTCTTTTGCTCTTAGTTGAGCTTCCAGCTCCTTGATCCTGTATTCTATCATTTGTGAGACATATTGCTTCTCATCTTCTAGCGAACTAATTATGACCTCAAAACAAACCCTGTTACTTAGCATTTCTTCTTCCAATTTCTTGAACTTCTCTTCTATCACAACCTTACTCTTCTGTAATTCTTCCTCCATTACAACCATTTCCTTTCAAGTGGCCTCTGTCTCTTCTTTTTGAGCTTCCTTGAGTTGATAGATATGCTCCAATCCTATGCTCAACCACTCTATCCAATGTGTTAGGAAGTTCAACTTCCTCAGAGTGATAGCCAAGCCTAAGGTGACCCTATTTGAAGAGGATTATCTTCTCCCAAAATTTGATAAATGGTAGCACTCCAATTATTACATGCAATTACAGACCATATCAGAGACTACACGAATGAGAATAATTAAAACAAATTAACTAAAGATAATTTTGCCACTTTGGGTGGGCTCATCCCCACTGTATAGGCTTATGCAATATACACAAATGATAAAGTAAAAAATAAGATGATTCTATTTAAGCAATTATATATCTAGCTAAATAGTGATAAAATAAAACAAGCTAGTGCATCCGACTTCTTTCTCATAATTGGTATGTAGCACTCTTATGTTCCAAATCTGCTGTATTCAAGGGAAAAGTTAGATAATTAGCTCTATCAAAGTACACCCTTGGATGTTGCATGTAGTTGGTTTTCACTCCGTCTGGCAAGTCATCTCTTCCTAACATCATTGTTACCTCTTCCCTAGGTAATTTCCATGGGAGCTGTACATGAATATCAACAATTTTCTTTGTACGATCCTCACTGCTCACCCATTTTGTTTTTTTTTCAAATTCGATAAACACATGTTCCTCCCATAGCTTCAAATCTCCCATGCATCCAATACAAAATTGTAGTTTGGTGCTAGCCATGGCATTGCCTATATGAGAGAAGAAATGGTTCACTTGATCTTCTACCCTTTTTGCATCCTCCTCAATTTCAATCTTTGATAACTGCGGTACCTCCAGGAGGTAGCTTGTTTGTATCCTTCGTAGTTCTTCCTATATAGGAGTTTGTTCTTCTTCTTCTTCCAAGTGGTAACCAAAGCTCCCCTCAAGCTCCATTAGTGATTTCTCTGTATTTATATTTTCCTACGATGGAGTTTGTCCTACAGTCCTCTTCACTTCCACATCTTCTTTAATATCAACAATCTCAGGATGAGATTGCTGTTGCCTTGTAAATTCCTAGACTTATTTTTTTTTCAGTTAAATCCACCTGTTGTTCTTTTGTCATCTACTTTTCTTCTTGATTTTTCTGGATTTCCATTGTTGTGACCTATTCAACAACAATATCTTCTTGTTTATGTGATGCGTTTGTATCCTCTTGTTCATCACTCTGATCATTTTTATTTGTGCTTCCTCCCATCATGAATCGAAAGCAAGGCTTCTTCTTCTCTCTTGATTCTTCTTCTAAGGCTTCCACTATCGCCTTGGATTTGTCTTTTATCTCCTGAGTAGTGGCTACCACTTCTTGTGCTATTTGCCTCACTTCTATATCCTCCAAAATTTTAGAAGAATCTAAAATTTTGAGATCGATAGAGTGAAAAATTTGTGGGGACTCTACCATCTCTTCTACTTCTTCCCAATTCCAATTTTGCAAATCCAGCTTCTCCAAGTTTGACTGTTCTTCCTCTTGATGGTTCTCTTGTACCAGATCTGCTTGTTTTCTAGGATGAGATTGTTCACCATTATTTCCCATTGTCTTATTTTTTTTACTCGTACTAGGCTGGATTGCCTCCCCACAATTTCCTCCCTTTCCTAAACTGATGGTTTCTCCTGCTATCGTTGCTGAAGTGCTTGTTGTTCTAGTTCAGGTTGCAACTGCCTAGGTCTTTTCCTTTGATGGTGTACCTCCTCCTTCGAATAAGTATCCTCATGTACTACCATGACATGAGACACTTTCTTTGCTCGAGACTTATCTAGAGTCTCCTTCTGAATTGGCATTGACTTTACCCATCGTAAAATAGTTGGTTTACCTACATAAATATTTCTAGGCTCTGTCAAGCCTAGAAAATGAATTCCCATCTTCATGATAGCATTAAATAACAATCCAATAGCATGGAAAGTCATCCCAAAGATATTTGACCTCTTTGTTAGGATGTCATGCATATTTTTCTCCAGATAGATACCCCAATAGTATCAGATTCCTTTGGTAATACCTTCCACATATTGAGCCATCGAGATTGGCATCTTTGTGGCTCGTGTTTCTCCTAAAAGTCAAGCCATAACAATATTCATGGCACATGGCCAATATTTCCCTATAAACTAGCTCTGTTTAATCCCTCAAGTTCCTGCACCTAAAATATTTGCTTTGGTCGATTATTTCACATTAGCAAGTGAAGTGATGATGCGATGTGTCTCAATCAGATCAAGCAACTTCTTAACTACCTTAGTGCCATATTATAGCAACCCAAATATTTTTTTGAATTCCTATGCTATGAATTATACCTTCACCATTTGCTTACCCACATTGACATAGGCAATTCTACTTGTAGGATCATATGCCTAAACCATCTACAATAGATAGTTATAAAAGAAGGTCTTCTAGTGCGGTGGCACTTGTGCTATCACAACTACACCAGCCTTCTCAAATTCTTTTCTCCATGGGTGGGTATTGTTTTCTTCTTTGCTCCACCACTTTTGGTATCTCCTCCATGCTATATAAATAGTATCCTTTTTATCTCAACCTGGTTCTCCTTAGGTTCACTACTTAGATCCTCCTCTAGATCTGGGTAATGTACTTCACTATGCAACTCCCTCCTTGAGGCTATTTCTTATGCCATTTCCTCCTCTCAAAAACTTGGTGTTGTCCTTCTTCGATCAACCCTCCAATACCTCTACCCTCTCCATGATTTGTATCCTCCTCTCCTCTAAGGATGATAACCATGCCAATCACAGGATTGAAACTATCACCCTTGGTATTACCACGAATGTGACTGTATCTCATGTAGGGGTCCTGGTGATCGTTCCACTTTGTTTGCTGCAATTCTTCTTAACCAGTATCCAAACTCTTTGATTGAAATTATTTTTCCACCATTCCTCTGGTTAGATTTACTTTATGGACATCACCTATCATGCAATTAGAAGCCCCCTAAAAATTGTATAGTGCTACTATAAATTATACACTACACCCTCCAAATCGTTCATGTATGTATTCAATTCGTACAACCACCTCCAGATCGTACAGTCTCTCAAACTACTTCAAACCATTCAACCAGCTGCAAATTGTACACCGATTGCACCAAAACATACAAGGCACATACCAATATGTACAATGTCCCTGTCTACCTATTCTTCTTTGTTGAACACGTACAACTCCCTACAATTTCGTACGATTGAAATCGTCCTTCGAATTTCTTGAAATCGTATAATTTTTTATTGAGATCATAAAATCTACCCTCCAAATTGTACAACACATCCTTTGAAACACTTGTTCACCTAAAACTTACATTTTTCCCTTATTTTAAATGATTTATCACTGAACTAATTGCCGAAATGTCCCGATCTATCTTTTTAGTCCAATTTTGAAGCAAATCTATAATTTTTCCTTCACTTGGTGCAATCTCCCCCCAATTTTTTTTTTGGATGTAATGCAAGGTTGTATGGTCTTCTCCCTTCTTTCCTCTACCTTCTCCAGTTTTTTTTTATCACTTTTTCTCAGATTAGGGCTTGTAATCTCCTTTCCCTTGCAATTTCTTCACTCCGGCTCCAATCTGCAATTTCTTCGAATCCTAGATGTATGTTTTCACAATCTAGTTCTTGCTTGGATGCCTTTTGCTTACAAACCTTTGCTTATCTTCATCTAAATGTCGAAATTGCTTTTAATAGAGTCAAAACCCTTGATTTTCTCTTTTGGTTCATTTTTTTTTTAATGTGAGAAATCTCCTTGGTGCAAATTTAAAAATGGGTCATGCAATCTTGTAGTTTACTAATGAATTCCAATGCCCATGTAGAAAATTTCATGTGGTTGCACACTTTTCACCTTCACTCTCCTTAAAATTTTGAATTCCCCCTTGTATGATTTGCAAATTTACTAAAAATATCCATTTATTTAAATTGCTATCAAACCCTAACCATTCAAATTTTTAAAATTGCACCACTTTACCCTCTTGCATGTATTTTTGTCTTCCTTTGCCCGGATGATTGAAAAATCATCGTTTTTCCCATGTAATTTTATCTTTTTCCCGCTCTTTTTTGATAACTCATCATTCCACTCATGTGAACATTAAATGTGATGGTTGAAAATCATACAAATGCTCCTAAAATCGTACAATGTATGATCTAAATCGTACAACATGCTTCCTTGTATGATTTTTCTTGTACTTTTTCTATTTTTGCTTGTACGATCTCCCACTTATGCTTTTTCACCTTAAAATTGGTTTATATGATCTATTACTTAAAGAAATTTTTCTATTTTCTCTCTTTTAAAGAGGTAATCATTTTTGGTTTTCAACCAACTTCCTTCTTAATTGCGTCCCAAGGTATTTTCACAACTAAGGAATTTTATTTTTATTTTTCTTTTGATTTTTCTTTTTTCTTTTTCTTTTTTTTCATTTCCTAAACCTATTTACACTTTTACCTTCATGGAAATCGCATAGTGACATTCACTTGTACGATCCCATATGATTCTTCTCTTGGAGGTTCAAATGTGACATTACAAGTGATTGTGTCATCTGGTGCCACTTGCTCTCTAGGGTGATTCATCTCCACTTGTGATGTTACCAAGTTCCCTGGCCTTCCACTACCATGTGTACAATTTGGAATTGTACAATTGCAAGTTGGAGTATCTTCACCTGGTGTCTCTTCCTCTTGTCATGCAAGTGATTTATCCCTTGGTAGCGGTGCTCTAACTATTCTACTATTATTTGAGTGACTTATTCATCTATCTCCTCAAATCAATTCTATCTCCAAACTTGGCGATCAAATCCTTTGTTGTTCCTGGTTTCTTTCATCTACAAAATGCGCTCTTCCTCTACCAGCAAGTCCTCTACCTCGCAAGTGCCTTCCACATCCTATTCCTCTTGACATTAGACTTCTCTATGTCAGTGGTGATTCCTCCCTTCCTTGGAGTAATCCTCTACCTCCTTCCACTCTTTGAGGTCCTCATTGGATTAGTGGTGGTCATCCCAATGGATACCACCTTGTGGGGTTTGGTAAGATTCCCCTTATCCTTGGTATACCTTGTAGATTCCTTATCCAGTTCAAACATACCAAAGGTTTGTCTCCCGACCATCTATGAGTAGGAGGTCAAAACCTTCTTCATCCTATTCCTCCTCTAGGTGTAACATCACCTTGAATTCTTTCATTCCATGGTCGAATATCTCCTACCCTTCCTGGCTGAAGCCTTAGGGGTCCTTGTCGATTCCTTACTCACGTTGCTTGATTGTCAGGAGTTATCTCTACCAACTCAATGTTGGCTAGTGGACTTCTACTTCATCTTATGCTTGGTGAAAATTATCGTAGTGCTCTAATTCTATGATCTGCATGTACTAAACGACATCTCCATATTCTTTCCTTGAAGCATCTTTGTGAGGATGAGGTTGCCAATTTCTCTCTATATGCATCGAAAAAAATTATCTTAGAACTTGAGTTGTTTTGATTATCTTCTCTTTGTTCCAATAAATTTGCTAGTAAATTCATCAATCTCTCCTATCTCATTACTTCTCTTCTTTGTCTTCTTAGTTGTTGATAGGATCTTGTATATGCTTGCAGATCAAGGTTGGCTTGATGCTCCTGAGATCTCCCTAGCTACTGATGCGTTGTTGTGTAGGCTGAGGGATCACAATTATCTTGAGGATTCTAGAGTCTCTCTAGGTAATCATCATCATCACTGCTTTTTGTGCTATGTTTCGTTACTAGCCAAGGCATTCCTTCGTCACTAGATTCACTCAAATCTACCCATGCATTACCTTGTAATTTAGGTGATATGGTTACTTCCTCAATGTCTCTCCAAAGCATCTCTACATCTTAATTTATTATTGGCAGATCATTTGGTGGTACTTGTGAAATTATGCTTACACCATAATTTCTTATACCACTTCTTGGAGTTATCCCCTCATTATCCTCAACTTCCCCTTCCAGATCCTATAGCCTAGCTGTTCTTTGTTCATCCAGTCTTCATATTGTACCATCAAATTCCTAGATGGTTTTTTATCTCAATCTTGCATTATGACCTCGCAATATCTAATATTCCTTTTGTAGTTGTTGGGTTTGCAATCACATTATCTACTGTAATAGCCCTATCTATGCTAATGGAGTAAGTCCCACAAATTATTCATCAATGGTCTCATTCTCATTTTCCTCTAGAACTTCCATTTCAAAAGTGTCCACTCTATCTTCATATCATATCATTAACCGTATCCTTCTTTGTCCTTCTGCTTGTTGGGGTAGTTCTCTACATTCCACCCGAGGATACATCATATTTTGATTTACTTGGGGTGCTTCTTCTTGCCTTCCCCTATTTATAGGTAATAGTACTATCTCCTGATATCCTCTTTCATTTGGAGGAATTAATTCTTCATCCTCTTTTGTTACTCATATGGTCCCATCCACAAATATGACATGCACCCGCAATATTCTTCTTTCTCTGAATCGAGGTACCAACTCTTGTTTTTCTATGGTTGGCCTTGTCTCCTCTCCTTCTACAAATAATTGCATGAGTCTTGTGTCAGGCTCTTCCTATGATGGACCTTGTTCATCTTGAGTTCTTCGTTGAGCTCCTACTCGTCTTCTCATTCAATATCTTTTGAAGAAATAAATAAGCATTGTACTTTATAGGGCTTCAAATTTGAGCCATTTATAGTGTTGGGTACCTCAATCCCATTCAAGTTTTACAACTTGACTGCTCCATTATTCATTACTTCTACCACTTTGTAGGGTCCAAGCCATAAAGTCTTCAACTTACCAGGATTGTTTTATCGCTTTCCATTAAACTTTAGAACCAAGTCACCTGGGCTAAGTTCTAGCTTCCTCAAGTGTTTGTCATGCCACAATTTCCTTCTTTTCTAGGTTACCTCAATTTCCCATTGTGCCATGAATCTTATTTCATCCAACTTTATTAGTGTTGTCAATCACTCCTCCAGACTTTATTCATCACCCAAGCGATGCTCTACCGTGACTCTCAAACTTGGTATCAAGAATTCAACTGGCACCACTATCTCTTGTCCATACATCATATGGAAAGATGTATGCTCTGTTG
Organism: Wollemia nobilis; assembly: GCA_028583015.1. Taxonomy (NCBI): domain Eukaryota; kingdom Viridiplantae; phylum Streptophyta; class Pinopsida; order Araucariales; family Araucariaceae; genus Wollemia; species Wollemia nobilis. The sequence continues at coordinate 2,495,988 of JAQPPZ010017010.1, read as the reverse complement.
TTGGTTTAAAATTTGTTCTGTATACCCACAAAATATATGGTAACCTTTCCTCCCAATCTTCTCCTTCTATTCCACAGGTTTTATACAAAGTAGATACCATGACTTTATTTGTTGCTTCTGCCTGCCCATTTGCTCTAGGATAGTACGAAATAGATAATGAATGCAAAATCTTGAATTCAATTATCATCATATTAATGATATCATTTATAAAGTGTCCTCTCCGGTCACTTGTTATCTATAGTGGAATGTCAAATCTTGTAATTACCTGCTCGTACAAGAATCCTGCTATACTTTTACCTGATTTATTAGGTAATGCTCTCGCTTCGACCCACTTTGTCAAGTATTCTATTGCTACAACAATGTACCTACACTTCCTTCTTTGAGAAGTTTTCAATGGTCTAACGAAGTCCAATCCCCATATTTAAAATATTTCCTAGGGTTGTAATGGATGCAATGGCATAAAGTCTCTCTTTAATGGCTTCCCTATCCTTTAACAAGTATCACATGCTTTTACGTATTCTTGTGCATCATTATATATTACAGGCCACCATAATCCTACTAGTAATATATTCCTAGCAGTTGCATTTGGTCCCATGTGCCCTCTTTCTAAGCCTTCATGAGCTTCCTTCAATGCCACTTTGACTTCTTCCTCCATCACGCATCTTCATAAGATACCATCACTTCCCATATTATACAACAATCCCACTATCAATTGGAAAGGTGTTGACTTCATAATCACTTTCTTTTTCTTAGTTGTCATCATTTCTTGTGGCAACTCTCCTATGGATAGATACTGGTAAATCAACTTGTACCACAATAAAACAATATTGATGGTGAATAACTGTGCATCTAGGAATTCATACATAATCCTTATTCCTGCAGGATCTCCTAATCGTATCCGAGATAGCTGGTCTACAATTACATGCTTCTTACTAGGTCTCACTACTACTCAGAATACAAACTCTTGTAGGGTGACGAGCCACCTTCTGACCCATACTTGTATCATCGATTTGTTTATTAAGTACAATAGAGCTTGGTGATCTACATAAAAAGTAATGGGATTCACCAGTAGGTAATTCTTGAACTTTTACACTGTATATACCATTCCCAAGGCTTCTCTTTCCATTGTACTATAGTTTCTCTCTGCCCTTAACAATAGGTGACTAGTAAAGAAAATAGGTTGATCCAGTGTGAACTGTCATTCTTGTTCTAAAGCACATCCAATTACAAAATTTGAAGCATCAATGTGGACATGGAATTCCTTATCCCAATTCAGGAACACCAAAATCGAGCTACTAACAAGCTTGGCCTTCAAATCTTGAAAGACTCCTTGGTGCTCGTTTGTCTATCTGAAGGAAAAAAAATCTTTGTCAACAAATCCAGTGGATAAGAAACATGTGCATAATTCCTGATAAACCTTCGATAATACCCTATCGATCAAAGTAAGGTTTTAAGTGAAATCATGCCATATGGTTCTTCCATGTGTAATATCACACAGATCTTATCAGGATCTATTTTTAATCCCTCATTGCACACTGTTTCATAACAAATTTCCATATGGTACCATCAGGTAGCACTTTCCAAGGTTTAATGAGATATCTACATTTTTTCACCTACTCATAAATTTACTAAGGGCAGGAAGATGCTCCTTGATATTCCCATAAATGGACCAGTTGTTCAAAAATTCTTTGAATTTCCTTGTTGCCAACTGATAAAATATATACAATATAATGCACTAAAACATAACTAGGGCATTACAGAGCCCAAATAGAATTTCATTGTACACATAGATGCCATTCTCCATGATAAATATGGTCTTTAGCTTATCTTCATCGACTATGCTTATTTGATTGTAACCCAAAAATCCATCCAAAAATGAATAGATCTCATGTTCTGTGACTTCCTCCAGAATGGAATAGGGAAGGAATCCTTAATTGTTACTTCATTTAGGCTCCTAAAGTCCACACATATTCTGATTTTTCCACTTCCTTCTTCAAGGTGACCACTATAGATGATACCCATTCACTGGTTGTAACCCTGAAGATGATTCCTGCCTCCAACATCTTCTCTATCTCTATGTTCACTAATGCAGCATATTTTGAATTCATCCTATACAGTCTTCTCCTTACTAGTTGTGCTCCAGGAATTAGTGTGATATTATGGACGCATAAATCTGGTCGTACTCTGTTCAAGTCCTTGTATGTCCATGCAAAGACATCCTTATATTCCAAGAATATCTTAAAAAGTTATCGTTTTCAATAAAGGGTTCCAATGATCACTACAGTGAATCGTCCTAGGTTCATCCTCTGTCCCTAGATTGATGTCCACTATCTGAGGTCATTCATATTTGATATTCTCTGGCTCCCTTGTTGCTTTCTACACATTCTTTGGGTGTTTCGGTATTGCATCAATTTCCACATCTCCTACTGTATATTCTGCAAAATTCTTTGGAAACATCCATTTCTCTTTCGCCTCTTTCTTAGGTTCCTGGATGACTTTGGTTTCATATTATTTTTCCTTGATCTCATCTGAGTCAATACAAAGGCATTTGGACTGAAAATTTTGTACTCCATTTTCCAATGAAGAATTCTGCTATCAGATCTAGTTTCATCTTCACTAAAATCATCTAGGTACAAAATTCCTTCTCCATCCGATTCATATCCTTCATCTCCTAAGGAGTTTTTTGATTCATCGGTCATGGCTACATCCTCACTGACCTTTTGATTAGTAAAATTAATTATATACTTATGTTATCCCTTCTTCAAAGTGATATGATTATTTATCTAGTTGTAATTAACTTTGGCTACACATAGCCATCCTCTTCCTAATAGAGCATTGTATGTAGGCTTCTACATAGTAATCACAATGAAATCCAAGACAAAATCTTGGTCAAATATCACCACTTTTTGTGTTGTCAAGACTCCCTTTATCTTGATACCATACTGGTCAGCACCATATAGTTGAAATATCGATGCCCATAGAGATGGAGCACCCAGTTCTAGCAAAGTCCTTTCAGGTAGCACATTGACGCTAGATCCTCCATCCATGATAACTTGAGTTAATTTGTGCCCTAGGATCTCCATATGAACTAATGCAGGTTTCTTTCCCACATCAATCATTAATATGATGGGGTCCATGAATTAGTATTTTTGTTTCTTTTCACAAATTTATTGACTTTGCACTTCCATCACCTTGTGAGGTTGTATATCCTCCACCATCACTTTTTGTAATGATGGGATAGCTTCCAACAAGTTAGCCATTTTGATATCTACTGTGGTGTTTAAAACCTGTTCTACCAAATTTTGCACACCTGCCTTCTCTTCTGATGGTTTTTTTAGTTTCTTGTCTTCTACTAACTTCACTTATCTTTTTGTGCTTCATATTATAGTACTTTCTTTGCTACTTTCTAGCATTGCTTTTCCTTTGCTAGTTCAGGATACTTATCCTTTTTAGCCCGATTCCTTGTTATGGCTACTACTTCCTAATTCTTCTATTTAACTTGAGGAACCTCAATATCTAAATAGTCTACATCTTACGGGTTACTTGAACTCACCTTCTTGGGGCAATTTGCTTCTGTGTAGTTACCCGGACCACACCACCTACACATATGTGTAGTGTTTGATTGCTATATTTCTTGTCTTTGAGGTGAAGGACAATTTTTTACAAAATGCCCCCACTCTTGGAAATTGCGATATTGTATGATCAACCTCCCTTTCGAATCATACTGTAAATGACTCTATCCTCCTTGTTGATTCACCTGGTTCTGCCTTCCACGTCATCAACTATTTCTATAACTGCCACTTGTTACTTGTTGCCTGCTTCCTAGGGTCTTTGGTTCCTCTTCCTACTCTTGGATTGTAAGGTTCTATGTATGTACTCTTGCATTATACGAACATAAAATTACCTCATATCCCATCATGTTACATATATAACAGTAATCATTTCATGGATACTTTACATTTGTATGACCCTCAATTTTATATTTTGTGCGCCTTACTTATTTGTTATTTCATGATCTTGTCAAGTTACCGATGAAATGATGGTACTGTCCTCTTTATAGTGTCATCTTCTCCACTATCTGAATCATTGGACTTGGGATGAGATAAAATTCTTGTGTACGTTTGCTTCGAGCCACTTTCAAAATTATTTGCATGCTTCAAAGATTCATAATACATTTCTTATGGTACTGACTTCATATTTTTCTTATGTTTTGGTAGCAATCCATCTATGAACCACTTCTTTACCAATATATCTGCAAAGGACATCTGGATATTATCTACTAACTACTTTAGTTTACTATTGTATGATTTTACATCTTCATCAGGTTTTTGATTCGTCATACAAATTTTAGCAACAATGTCTCCATCATCCTTTAGGGGACAAAATTCTTTAATGAATTTATTCTTCACTTGATTCCAAGTCCAAAAATCTAATGTATTTTCCCTTTTCAGATACCAATCCATCGCCAATCCTCTCAATGTAGAAGGAAATAAAGTCAGCCGATCATCTGGCTGGTCTACACCATTTTTACCTCCAAATGGTTATACAGGTTCCAATATGTCTCATGGGGTCTTCCTTACCCTCACCTGTAAAAGGTGGATATCTTTGCCTAGCTACTTTGTTAGCCATATTTGGAGAATCGTCCTCATCACTTGAGGTGTCCCGTGGAATCTCTATCTGATTTCTCCTTGGGGGTGTTTTACTACACTTATCGTCAAAATTTTCTATCCAAGGCATCTTATTATGTCCCACCAGTCATTGAACAAACTCACGTGCATCTTCACTCCGCAACTTCCTTTGCTGATGTGAGGAAGATGGTCTTGGTATTCCTTCTTGAGACCCCACATTCTATTGCCCTGGTACCTGACTCTCATTCTATGCACTCCCTTGCAACCCTTCTGTCACTTTCTTAGGTGTCACCATCCACTCTCCTTCCTCATGCACTTCTTCTATTTCAACTTTCTCCTCTATGTTAGGTGGTTCTGGTACCTCCTCTTCTATCTCCATCAATAGAACCTCAAAATCTCCTTCTTTAGATGTCCAAACTTGCTCTATTTTTGGTTCATGTGTACTATGGTATGAATTACTTAAATTCTCTCTTTGATTAATTTTCATGCTCCTTATTACTAGAATGATCTCTCGTACTTATCATATCCTACGTCTTTGCACACTGGTGTCTGTCATTCACCTCCAATTTTGTAATATTTTTACTTTGTCAATTTGACCCATTTTAACAAAAATGCTAATTTTGATAAGGAAATGGTGCCAAATGTAGCACAGGGATGCAATATTCTTGGTGGGGAGGTGGTTATCAAAGGCTTAGAATGATCAATTTACTAATCTCAATCGAAGAACCAAATTGTACAATCTCCACAATCATCAATATGCGACCATAAAACAACTTGTACAAATCCTAAATCATACCATTGTACAATTCCAAATCATACAATGATAGTTCTTGTACAATTTTACACTCAACCAATCCTTCAGATTTGGTTTTGCAACCTACCGTACATAGTTTTGTAACTAAATTGTTTGATTTACCAATATTGCCAAACCGAAAAGTTTTCCTTAATCACCTAAATTGCCAAATCAAGTAAGTTTCTTTTGTACGATTTGTAACACGTTTGGTGTATGAATTGTATAAAATGAAAGTTCAAAAATCTACCAATTTGGATACTCTTTTGTACCAATCTCTCTCAGATAAGTTTTGGGAAGTTCTGGAATGGTAATTACTCCATTCCTACCAACATGAAAGTTCTACTATAAGGGTTTGAGAGAGCTTTATCCAATGCCAATATCCAAAAATCATACAATAGCCTTTAGGACATCATTCTTAATACTATATACCTCACATATCATTTCTAAGGTTCACACCAATGCTAGTTCAATTTCATCCTTCATGATATTGCATTAATCATCAACCATAAACATAAAGAAGTACATGCAACAACCAGAGACTGCAAAATATTACTCCATCATTCCATAATCATACAATACATGAGAAAATATTGTGTAATGGTATTCTTTATCATTACTCTTCAATGGTGTAGTAAAATCACTAAAATGTATACAATGATCATAGATATGCATTCAATACTTAGACTAATCATACCATATCAAAACCACACTAACCAAACTATCAAAATTGAAAAGGGCATCTTATATAATGTTGCCTAGGTCATTCCCAAGTGGTTCTTGAGGTAATTCGTTATTCAAAACTGCCCCATGCATAACATAATACATAATTATGCTTTTTACTAAGTCTAAACACATGATTTATCAAATTCATGCACAATTACAACTCAAATTACATTTCCTTTGCATTTCATTGTACTTTGTACGTTTTACCCTCTAGTTTGTATGATTTGCCTCCTGCTTGTACAGTTTTACTCCTGCTTGTACAGTTTACCAAAACTATCAAAATTTTCAAAACTGGGCAAATCCTCTTATCACTTCTTCTTCTTCTTCTAGGAGGTGGATTTACTGCCTACAATTTGGGATCCCATTTTTTTGACTAGCACTTGGGATGATGATTTTACATCTATCTTGAATGCTTGCCTACCTGACCTTAGACTTAACCAAATTCAATCCATCGGGGCCATTCATCATCCTTCTTCCTTTTGTGGCCTCATCAAAGGGCAGGGGTTTGGGATTGCACCTTACTGGGCAAAAATCGATTCATCTGTCCATCAAATATTTTATTTTTCCCTACTATATTTAGTATGAACATCATCCGTCCTTAATTCAACAAGCAACCAATAAATGATCAATTGTTTCATTGTTTGACTTACATAAATGACACCTTCCTAGACCATTCCAATTCTTCTTCTATAAAACCTCCCATGTTAGAACCTTATTTTTCATGGCAAGCCACAGGAACAGTCTTGTCTTCAATGGGGCTTTTTGCTTCCAAAGTGTCTTCCACCACCATGTTGGATTGTCATTGCTATCTTCCAATAGAGTCTTATACCCCAACTTTGGAGTGTACTCCCCCATAGCTCCATTATTTGTCCAGACCAATTGATCAGTTTCCTCTCACAACTTGATATGTCCAGCTTTAAGTCTCCCCACATATTCTTCCCACTAGTGTGCCTCTTGGCCCTGAAGCCCTAACATTGTTGCTTCCTTCCATCCCTGACTCCAATTTGTAGAAGATTTTGGGTTAGCTGCTTGGGCAAGATTTCCAATCCCTTGTGCTCTTAGGGTCTGAATTATATTATTTGGTAGTCTGTGCATATCACCACAACCAATCCAAGGGTCTAATCCTAGTCTTATCCTTGAACCATCCCCTATTTTCTAGGCAAGCCAATCACCAACAATATAAAAGGCCTGAATCATTGCCTTCCAATAGATTGAAACATTACGTGTTTGCTTAATTGGGGCCCTTATCCACTCCTCAACTGTGAGTGGCTCTAAATACTTTTCATGTATAATCTTATTCCATAAGCCTTCCTTTGATATTATCTTCCAAACACACTTTGTTGCTAGAGCCTTGCTAAATAGGAAGATGTTCTTAAGTCCCCATCCTCCATTTTCCTTGGGCTTGGCTAAGGATTTCCATTTAACCAAGGGAATACCTTCCCTTTCCCTTTTCCCTATCCATAAGAATCTATAGCTTAACTGTCTAATTTTTTTCAAAACTCCTTTTGGTATATGAGCCAAAGATTGCCAATATATTGGTATTGCCTCCAACACAGACTTGACCAAAGTCAATCTCCCCCCCAAAGAGAGCCATTTGTTGCACCAAATATTAATTCTTCCTTCCACCTTCTTTATCAACCAATTCCAGTCTTGTTTAGTGTAGTCATTGGGTTTCAAAAAGAACCCCAAATATTTAAACCCCTCTTGAAGATCAAATTTGTTAAAGGGGAAAAGTTGACCTATTATTATGGTTTGATTCTGATTCACATAGTTAAAAGAAATGCTTGACTTTTGTGCATTAATCTGCATACCTGTTGCCAGACAAAAATATCTAAAGATTATTTTAACTTCTCTACAACTCTTATTGTTCCATCTGTGAAAAGGAGAACATCATCTACAAAAAGTAGATGGGTGACTTCCACCGTTCTACCTATTTTAATTCCCTTTATTGCTCCTTCCCTCTTGGCTTCTATAATACACCTACTTAATCCCTCAGCTACCAAAAGAAATAATAGTGGTGACAAGGGGTAACCTTGTCTAATACCCCAAGAAGCTTTGAAGAACTGAGAGGCTGACCCATTAACCAAAACTGCAAAAGAAATAGAACAAAGACATCCCATAATCCAGTTCACCATCTGCACATAGAACCCAATATGAGTAAGTATCATTCTTAAATATAGCCAATTTACTCTATCAAAAGCCTTGGAGAGATCCAACTTCATCACCATTGTTGGTAGTTTCTTTGATTTTATGGTATGAAGACTTTCCTGAGCAGCACCAATTGCTTCATGAATTTGTCTACCATGTAGGAAACCAAATTGCTCAATAGATATAGAAGTAGAGAAGAACCTTTTAATTCTTGAAGCAATTATTTTTGCTATGATTTTATACACACAATTACACAAAGAAATGGGCCTAAAATCATCAAAGGAAGAAGGATTGTCCTTTTTTGGAATAAGAGCAATGAAGGTAGAGTTGAAAACTGCATTTACCCTTCCTTTTAGCCTAGATTCCTCCACAACCTTGAGTAGGTCAGACTCCAAAATGTCATAGAGCCCGAGAAAGAATTCCACAGTCCACCCATCAGGTCCTGGACTCTTATCTTTTTGGAAGGAGGTTAAAACAACTTTGAGCTCCTCCTTTGAGACTTCCTTAATCAACTCATCATTGGCTTCCTCATCTATAAATCTAGGAAAGAGAGAAGCTATTTTAACTATTTCAGCTATATTAACTTGACTAGGATCCTTGTACAGTTGACCAAAATGCCTTACACCCATGTCTGCTATTCCTTTAAAGGAGGAGACTTTACTTCCATCTTGTCCCTGTAACTCCCAAATTGTATTTTGTTGTTTTCTATGGTTTGCAAAGCTATGAAAAAATTTAGTGTTCTCATCCCCATTTGCAATCCATAGTGCTCTACTTTTGAGCCTCCATCGTGCTTCTCTCTCTGCCAACAATCTACTCTTCTCTTGTTCCAAAATTTTATACTTAAGCCTTATTTCCTCATCCATTTCTTTTTCAAAGTCATCTTCTAGAAACACTGCAAGCTCCTCCTCAATCTCCCTCAGTTTTTTCTCATCCATCAGTTTTTTTTTATGGGCCCATTGAGCCACTACTGCCTTAACCCTTTTTAAATTTGCTGCAAATTGTATACTAGCAGATTCTCTTAGACTAGAATCAAACTTCACCCATTTTGATTTGACTAGAGTTACAAAGTTATCCTCTTTTAGCCACTCAAAATTAAATTTAAAAGGACAATGTGGTTTTTTCTCCTCTTTTGTTAAAAGAAGCATGATAGGGGAGTGATCAGAGTCACCTCCAACTTCAATCTATAAGTGCCATTTACCAAACTCTCTGCTACTAAGAATCTGTCCAGTCTCTTAGAAATTCTATCAACTCCTGTCCTCATGTTTCTCCAAGTTGGGATAGATTTTATAGGCACCAAGTCTACCAACCCCTTGGATTCAAACTTTTGGATGAAGTAATTAGCCAGTGGATCAGTTCTAGCAGCAAAACCCCACACTTCACTCCTCGAGAGAGTTAAGTTTAAATCACCTCCTAAAATTAAATTATTAGCTTCTAAAAACTTTTGATCCATAAGCTTATCCCAATACTGCATCCTATCTTTATAGGGGCCATAAATGTTCACCACTATCATTGTTTCCCCAAGCTCCACTGAAAAGAATTTGGTCCCTACTCCTGAGTCAAGCAATGCAAATTTGGTTAGCCTAAATTGATTTACCTTCCACCCTATAGCCACTCCTCCTGAGGCTCCTACAACATCAAGGGCCAAAAAATCCCATCCTTTAAGCAATTTACTGAGATCTTCCATCACTTTCATAGCTAACCCTTTTGTCTCTTGAATTAGCAAAATCTCTGGATTATGAATTTCTACCAACCTGCATAAAGCAACTTTTTTGCATAGTTGCCCATCCCTCGAATATTAAAGGAAAGTACTTTCATTGATTAACTATGTCTGGGATCATCCCTGCTCTAAGGATCCCTTTTAAGGATGGTTGCTTGCCTTGTTGAACTTCACATAGGCTTTTATTCTTAGCCAATAAAGTAAAAACTCTTTTGCCCCTCCTACTAGTAAGACTTCTATCCCCCACATCTTTACTGGGGCCTCCCCCAAATCCTTCTTCTCTTAGTCCTATTCTACCTTTTAGGGATCGTAGGGGATACCTATGAGTTTTTGGGGACACAAAACCTTCTTGACCACAAGAAAATTGAAGAGGGGAAGCAATTTCAAAGAGATTTACTTGTGAAGCATTATTAAAAAATTTACCAGAGTCTAATCCAAGGTCTGGATCTACTTCCTTCAAGGAAGAGGAATTTAAGGGTCCTCCTTGCCCCTCAATTGCACCCTTACCTTCTTCTAGTGGAGACTTTGTATGAGATTTGGTAGTAGATTTGCTTTGAAAGCTTGTATCTGGGTCCAAGAGCATGACATCCAACTTTTGCTCTGAGAATCCTAGCCTTACTTTAATATGAGATGATTCTGAATCCATCACTTGATCTGGCACAAAAATATTTATCTCCACCTTCTCTGCATTTTTTATTTTTTTCCCTGATTTCTCTAGCTTGTGTTCCTTATGCAATGATTCAATAATATAATCAGACTGTAAGTTATGTGCTTGAAGGGAAAATTGCATTTCATTCTCACCCTTAAATATCCCTCTGTCTTCCTTACGACGCCAAACCTTCCTTGAAAAATTAAGAGAACAATCCCTTGCAATATGCCCATAATTATGACAATGTGCACACCTAAAAGGCACACCAATATAGTCTAGGGTTTGAACATGCATCCCTTTGTTATACTTCAACACAATTTCCCCCACCAATCCATCTCTCCAGTCCACATCAACAAGAATCCTAGCCATTGTCCTCATGCATGAGGACTGATACCTCTCGTCCACCTCCAAGAAAGAACCAATGCAGTTGCCTATGGCTTGGAAAACATCTCTAGACCAAAATTCTAATGGCAACCCTGGTAACTTTACCCATACAGGGTGAGAAGGTATTCGAGTGGTCCTAGGGTCAAAACAAGGGTCCCATAGTTTGAGAATTAACAAAGCTGACCCCCAAAACCATTTCTCTGACATAATATTTGCCACATCTTCCTTAGTCCTAAACTAAAATGACAACCATCCTCTTACTAGAAATAAAAAACTAGGCACATACCCTAGAACTTCCATCCATTCCCTGGCCATCCAATCTGCCAAGGATTTTTCAGAAATTGCATGCCCATAGAACCTCCCAATAAGCATTTTCTCTGAGAGTTCAATGACTTCCCCCATTTTTACATCTTCTCCTAGAACTAATTTTGCTCTATTACTCTTCCTTCAAATGCACTTGGTTGCCTTTTTACGTGCTTCCAAGGGATTCTTCTTTGGATTTCCTCCTTTCAAATTCTTATGTTATCCCTCATAGCCTTGATCAGAGAGTTGTGGCCTATTTTGAACTTGCTCTAAAGAGGACATATCCCAATCATCACTCTTGTCCAAGAGTTGTGTGTCTTCCTATAAAATCATCATTGGCTCAGGCCCATTCTTGAATGCTTCTAAAGGAGACTTCCTTCTTTCAAACTTCCTTCCACAATCAAAGATGGAGACATCCTCATAAGGATCCATTGAGTAGTCCACTACTTCTTCTTCATGACCTTGTTCTAGAAAACCCCTAAATCTTCCTTCCTTTTCAAAATCTTGCATTCTCCTTATAGCCTCAAGGTTGGGGGACTCTCCATTAGTGTTTGCATTAGCAAAACTAGCCTCGATAGATAATGTCCCATTGTCTTTATCACCCTCTATTTCACTCACCATGGTGGCAATCTTGTCAGAAAAAAACTAAAAAAATTTATCCTCTTAGCCCATGTCTTTACAACCTTAGGGTTAAGATACATGTCGTGTGATGATGACTCCATCCTTAGCGGCCATAGCCCTAGTCTATTCTTCTCATATTTCCCCTCCTCAACCATTGCTCTATTTTGCATTGAACTTACCAACAAACCCCTTGCAAATACCTCCTTCAAACCCTCTAATGAGCTGCTACATCTTGTTGGTGATACATCTTGAAACCAAGGGTTGTGTGATGGATCTGATAGTTGCAATGGTAGTTGTAGTAGTGACCCATATTTCTCCTTGTCCTCTTTGTATCCCCTTGACCCCTTCTTCAATCCCAAAGTTAAGTTTAAGTCACCTCCTTAAATTATTAGCTTCTAAAAACTTTTGATCCATAAGCTTATCATAATACTACATCTTGTCTTTATAGGGACCATAAATGTTCACCACCATCATTGTTTTTCCAAGCTCCACTAAAAAGAATTTTGTCTCTACTCCTAATTCAAGCAATGCAAATTTGGTTAGCCTAAACTGATTTACCTTCCATATTATAGCCACTTCTCTTGAGGCTCCTACAACATCAATTGCCAAAAAATCCCACCTTTTAAGAAATTTACTAAGATATTCCATTACTTTCATAGCTAACCCTTTTGTCTCTTGAATTAGAAAAATCTATGGATTAGTAATTTCTACCAACTTGCATAGACCAACAATTTTTGCACAGTTGCCTATCCCTCGATTATTAAAGAAAATTAATTTCATTGATTAATTGTGTCTGGGATCATCATTGTTCTAAGGATCCCTTTTAAGGATGGTTTCTTGCCTTGATGAACTTCACATAGGCTTTTATTATTAGCCAATAAAGTAAAAACTCTTTTTTCCCTCCCACTAGTAAGACTTCTATCCCCCAAGTATTTACTGGGGCCTCGTCCAAATACTTCTTCTCTTAGTCCTATTCTACCTTCTAGGGATTGTAAGGGATACCTCTGAGTTTTTGGGGATACAAAACCTTCTTGGCCACAAGAAAATTGAAGAGGAAAAGCAATTTTAGAGATAATTACTTATGAAACATGATTAAAAAATACCAGAGTCTAATCCAAGGTCTGGATCTACTTCCTTCAAGGAAGAGGAATTTAAGGGTCCTCCTTGCCCCTCAATTGCACCCTTACCTTCTTCTAGTGGAGACTTTGTATGAGATTTGGTAGTATATTTTCTTTGAAAGCTTGTATCTATGTCCAAGAGTATGATATCCAACTTTTGCTCTGAGAATCCTAGCCTTATTTTAATATAAGATGATTATGAATCCATCACTTGATCTGGAAGAAAAAGATTTGTGTCCACCTTCTCTGCATTTTTTGGTTTTTCCCCTGATTTCTCTAGCTTGTGTTCCTTATGCAATGATTCAATAATATAATCAGAATACAAGTTATGTGCTTTAAGAAAAAATTGCATTTCATTCTCACCATTAAAGATCCCTCTGTCTTCCTTACGACACCAAACCTTCCTTGAAAAATTAAGAGAACAATCCCTTGCAATATACCCATAATCATGACAACGTGCACACCTATAAGGCACACCAATATAGTCTAGGGTTTGAACATTCATCCATTTGTTATACTTCAACACAATTTCCCCACCAATGCATATCTCCAATCCACATCAACAAGAATCCTAGCCATTGTCCTCATGCATGAGGATAGATACCTCTCGTCCAACTCCAAGAAAGAACCAATGAAATTGCCTATGATTTGGAAAACATCTCTAGACCATAATTCTAATGGTAACCTTGGCAACTTTATTCATACAAGGTGAGAAGGTATTCGAGTGGTCCTAGGGTCAAAACAAGGGTCCCATAGTTTGAGAATTAACAAAGCTAACCCCCAAAACCATTTCTCTGACATAATATTTGCCACATCTTCCTTAGTCTTGAACTAAAATGACAACCATCCTCTTACTAGAAATAAAAAACTAGGCACATACCCTAGAACTTCCATCCATTCCCTGGCCATCCAATATGCCAAGGATGTTTTAGAAATTGCATGCCCATAGAACCTCCTAATAAGCATTTTTTTGAGAGTTCAATGACTTACCCCATTTTTACATATCCTAGAACTAATTTTTCTCTATTACTCTTCCTTCAAATGCACTTGGTTGCCTTTTTACGTGCTTCCAAGGGATTCTTCTTTGGATTCCCTCATTTCAAATTCTTATGTTGTCCCTCATAGCCTTGATCAGAGAGTTGTGGCCTATTTTGAACTTGTTCTAAAGAGGACATATCCCAATCATCACTCTTGTCCAAGAGTTGTGTGTCTTCCTGTAAAATCATCACTGGCTCAGGCCCATTCTTGAACGCTTCTAAAGGAGACTTCCTTCTTTCGAACTTCCTTCACAATCAAATATGGAGACATCCACATAAGAATCCGTTGAATAGTCCCTTGCTTCTTCTTCATGATATTGTTCTAGAAAACCCTTAAATCTTCCTTCCTTCTCAAAATCTTGCATTCTCCTAATAGCCTCAAGGTTGAGATACTCTCCATTAGTGTTTGCATTAGCAAAATTAGCCTAAATAGATAATGTACCATTGTCTTTATCACCCTCTATTTCACTCACCATGGTGGCAGTCTTGTCATAAAAAAACTAAAAAAATTTCCTCTTAGCCCATGTCTTTACAACCTTAGGGTTAAGATACATGTCATGTGATGATGAATACATCCTTAGCGGCCATAGCCCTAGTCTATTCTTCTCATATTTCCCCTCCTCAACCATTGCTCTATTTTGCACTGAACTTACCAACAAACCCCTTGCAAATGCCTCCTTCAAACCCTCTAATGAGCTGCTACATCTTGTTGGTGATACATATTGAAACCAAGGGTTGTGTGACAGATCTAATAGTTGCAATGGTAGTTGTAGTAGTGACCCGTCTTTCTCCATGTCCTCTTTGTATCCCCTTGACTCCTTCTTCAATCCCAAAGTTAAGATCTTAAACATATCTAACATCTATCGGCACTTTAGTACAACATCTTTTTGACAAAAATGCACCAGTTTTAAAATATTTAAACATGTTAAATTCTTCTTGAAACTATTATTTTTCATAAACATGTTAGAGTCTCCTTTAAACTGTTCATATGTCATAAACATGTTAGAGTCTCCTTCAAACTGTTCATATGTCATAAACATGTTAGAGTCTCCTTCAAACTGTTCATTGTCATATTTAAACATGCAAGAAAAGTTGAATGGAGTTATCATATCTACGTGTCATAGTACCTTTGAGGATACCTTAGTACTATCATGCTTATCACCGAAGTCCAACTCACCCGTATAGTAATTCCATTTATAAACATGGCAAAGACCCGCGACAAGGTTTCCTGATGTATCTATGCAATCTTTTTAAATAATAGAGAGTGTTTTTCAGACAGGTATATAAATACCTCTAGTTTGTAATTATTAAAAAAAAAAAATTACCCCTCGAAAAAATGTGGTGGTTCTAATGTCGGAGACCTTAGCCAGTGAGACAAGAAGCTCATAACCTATGAACAGTGTAAGCCAAATTAATTCAATTCTGTCGGCGTGGAAAACATTACCAGACGACAGATGTGAGGGGGAAATTCGCCTGGTTAATCAGATCAGAAATCTGGGCATTAAATGTATAAAGCTCCTGGGGGCAGATGTGACGAATTTGATGGAGAATGCGTCAGCTTGCTGAAGGGAATAGGAACAATTTGCATTACAACAAAAATGGACGTACAAATAATTGGGATGAAAGAAAAATCTCAACCAGCCACCCAGCCTTTTTGTAATCATTGACACAGGAAACGCGCATGAAGAAATCCTAATCAGACAGGGATATAGATAGTTATTGTTAGCAATTATTTCAAAAACTGACAAAGAAATGCATCCATAGAAAAACATGTGGTGGTCCTAATGTCGTAGACCTTAGCCAATGAGACAAGAAGCTCATACAGATAAATTCAATTCTGTGGACGTGGGAAAAACCTGAGCAGATATCCATAGATATTCTTATATAGCCCCACACATACATACATACATACATACATACATACATACATATATATATATATATATATATATATATATATATTACCTTTGGGCATATCGCTAGAGCTGGCTGGACATCTTGTAATAATTTACATCCGCTGAAATGTGTGTTGTGTTTGGTGCATGTAAAAAGTGGAGTGGGTGTGCCTTACAGTAGTGGCTTACCTGCAACCACTAAGTACATACAATTTTCTTATTTCATTTTGAGACCACAAATATTTGTGTGGAATACATTACTTTGATCATGATCAGCAAAGTTATAATTATCTTCAATACAATTGTAATCAATATCTTCAGGAAATCATTTGTCTTGAACTTAAGAACCAACTCACAATGTCATTACACATCATATCATTCTAAGAACATTGACTACCACCAATCATACAGCCCGTGTGCACATTAATGCTTCTACCATTAACACTTTTTAACACATTAGTGCTTCTACCATTAACACTTTTTAACACATTAATGCTTCTACCATTACCACTTTTCTTTGAGGCCCAACTCAGGGAAAATGCGCAATGAAAAAGGCACATATAAGATCAAAACCTCCACACAAAAATGGATTCACCTTGCATCTATTTACAGGAGTTTAAGGAGCGACTGATTTAAAGTAGTTATATTAATTGCAAAAACACTGTTCCACTGCCTCGAGGCAGTGTCTCTCTAAATAGTTTAAAAATAAATTTATATTCTAACATATGTGACCGTGTGCTAGACATGTCAAAGGGGAACCATGTGAACATGTGTCAACATCAAAAGTTTTCCATGAGGTTGGTATTGTATAGAGTGATATTTTAAGATAGTGAACTCAAAGATTTAGGTGTTTTGGCCTTTTGAGGGTTACAATGCATTTGCATGATTTAAGTGCTATGATGCTTATAGTTGTTAGAGTATATTACATTATTTGGTACATACTAATGTATGTACATCTTTAGATTAGGAGTGTGTCTTAGAATAGAGTGTGAGTATTTTCTTTATGCAATGTAATAAATGCATAAGTATTATTAAAGTGTGCAAAGTATTTAATAATGTAAATATGTATATTAGTCCATGTGTACATGTGTCATTAGAGTGTGAAAGTGAAGAGTCTCAAGAAGAGGGAATGTCAAAAGTACTCTATATGAAGAGTCACATCCCATTATATATGAGTCTATGTGTATGTGTTTGAATGACACAATGTAGAGTGAAGAGTGTGTGGAAGTCTGGTGTATTTGAGATCTTTATTCTATATCAAGATGCTATTTTTGTGAGAATTTGTTAATGGTAATTTTATGAGTTGCTACAAAAGTTAATTATGAGTTTTATATGATTAGAATATTGTCATTATCTTATATTTAATATAACAACTTTACTATAGATCTTGTGGTTATTTTACTTTAAGTTTTGAACATCAAAAGCTAACAGTGGTATTAGAGCCACAAGGAAGATTGAGAGGAGACAAGGAGATTTTATTTATAGAATTTGAAAGTTGCTTTTTGGCTAGAGTCTTTCCATAGGGTTGCAAAAAAACTTATGAAGACTAGGACTCAACATAGATTCCTTTCCACTAGATTGAAGGATAACTAGTGAAGTTTATTGATGTCAGAATTCTAGAGTTTTGGATGTATTTGATTGCTATTGTCTAAGATTTTATTGTAGAAAATTAGTTCTCAGAAGTTGAGAAGCTTCCTACAACAAATATATAAGAATTTAACCTTCAATTGCATGAAAGTCTACATGCTTTCCTCGTGTAGGGATTAGCTTTGAAGTTGCAGCAAATGAGTATACATTTAAGATTAAAAAGGTCCAAGAAAGAGGTCCCATTGAAGATTGAAGATTAAGGAGGTCCAAGAAAGAGGCCCTATTGAAGGTTGAAGATTGAATATTGAGGAAGATCCAAGAAGTAGGTTCCCATAGAAGATAGAATATTTAAGATTGAGGAGATCCAAGAAAGAGGTCCCATAGAATATTGAATACTGTAGATTGAAGGAAGAAGAGAGTAAGAGGCCAGAGAAGCCCTATTGAATTTTGAGAAGGAGGATAATTGAGAGAAGAGGTCTCCATTGCAGATTTGATAAAGGAGATAGAATATTAAGGAATTTGGAAACCCAAGAGAAGAGGTTTCAAGAAAATTTGGAAGGATAAAAAAGGAGAATAGAGAAGCCCTATTAAGAAATTAGAAGTGGCCATTGGAGAAGATTTGAAGAAAGTTTGAGATAGAATATTGCAAGAAGAAGAAACTCTTGAAAAGAGGTAATCACATTAAAATTGAAATTTTTTTTATCATCCAACAACAAGCCCAAAAGGACCCGCACTAGGTATCTTACTGACAAGTTCCCTCAATCCTCTGAAGCAGGTCCAGGGTTCAAGCTTGGCAGCCTACGTTGGATACAAAAAACCCCCAAAATAGTTAATTAATTAAAATTTTTAGGTCCGAGGTGTAGACCAATTGGTTCATCCAAACCCCATAAGGGGGGCAGAGTTCCAAGGTTCAAATCTCGAGCCTCGTCGAATTGAAATCTTATCCCTTTCATGGTGCTTTCAGCGGCGTAAAAGGTTTAAAATGATTGTGGCATGGTGGTTATAGGGGCGTACTGTGCGAAGATCTGTGTGGCGACTTCTGGGGCAGACAATGCAAAATGTTGTGGTGGCCATAAAAATTTGGACAGTCTGCCCGGATTCGTGGTGGTTACCGATTCCACCATGTAAATAAAAAAAAAAAAAACAGCAAGCCCAAAAGGATTTGTGAAACTTATTCAAGGAGAAGATTTTTGGCAAGATGTTTTTCAAATTTAAGAAAGTATTTTTGAAGACTTCAAGAAATTCAAATTCTTGAAGAAGAGGCCAACAAAGAGGCCAAATTTGAAGATAGAATTCAAAAAAATCTAAGGAGGAGAAAGAAGATTGAAAGAGGCCAAAAATTGATATTTTTGGAGACAACCATTAAAGTTTTGAAGGTTGATTTTTGAATAAGAAGATTGAATATTTTTAGGGCATACTTTGAAGATTTTTAGGACAAAAATATAGAGGATAAGTTAGAATTATGAAGCAACATTTGAAGAGTTTATGACTGCAAATTTGGGCTACATTAGAAGGAGATAGAAGAGCTACGAATTAGAGAATTTTTGGGAATATTTGGAAGTGTTTTTGGATAGTTGTTTGAAGGAGGAATCAACAAAAAATTAAGACAAATAATTGAAGGAGATAGATGTAGTTTTTGAATAACACAAAAACAACATATTGGAAACATTTAGAGCTACAAAAATACAGAGTTTATGAACAACAAAAAGGTAACAAGTTGAAGGAGATAGAGCTATATTTTAGACAACATTTGAAGGAGAATTTGAGTTGCAAATTTTAGAGTCTTTTGGTAGAATTTTTGGAAGGAGAAAAATAAGCTTTGGACAACATATTTTGGAGAAATAAGAAGCTGATTTTTGACAACATAATTGAAAGGAGAGAAAAAGTTTTTGAAGAATAAGTTGAAGGAGAGGAGAAAGAAGAGTTTGGGTAGCAACTAAAGCAAATGAATTACAACACATTTGAAAGTTTTGTGCATCAAAATAGTGAAGGAAATAAGCAAGTAAAACACAAAAAAGGAGGAGATATAGTTTTTTATTTTGAAGGAAAAAGTTTAAGAGCTTGCTATCACCAAAAACCAACATTATAATTGTAAAATAACAAGTTAGTTTGATAAGGAGCAAGAAAGAATAAAGAAAAAATCTAGTAAGTTGCAGAGAAGATAAGGCAACAAGGAAGGAGGAGAACAAGTTGGTTGAAAGATAAGACAAAAAGGTAGAGTTGCAATCATAGCATAGGGGGTCAAGTACCCAAGATTTTCCAAGCTTGAGAGAAAATCCATCAAGTGAGCAAAGGAGGAGCCATTACATAGAGAAGTAAAGCCACTAAGTGAGCAAAGGAGAAGCCACCATGTAGAGAATCTAAGCCATTGAATGAGTAAATAAGAAGCCACCAAACAAGCCAAGTAAGAGGTATATTATTTAGTTAATCATCAAAGGTTGGAGGAGCCACCAAAATCTTAATTATAAATGGGAAAATGATCACCTATGTACTTTGGAAAGTGTGCAATAAAATAGCTTTTAACTGGATGTTAACAGCAAGTTGAAAAGATAATTGGTTCATTTGAAATTATAACAGTCAAAGAGGAGGTAAATATTGGATTTCAAAACTACCAACATGCTATAGAGCACATGGCATTTGGTGCATGGTGAGGTAGAAGAATTGCACAATCGATTGAGCATTATGTTTTGAAAGGATTCATAGGATTTTGAGTGTAATATAAGTGTTACCAGAGAATGAGCATTGAAAAGGAGGTAAAGAACCATTTGGAAGGAGGTTGAAGAGATTTTTGTCACTTGACATGACAAAGGCAGAACACCAAGGGTCATTAGTGGAAGAAATAATGTCTTATGAATTACATTTAATGCGTTGAAGGAAAATATGTTGAGTGGATGTTTGAAGAGTGGAGCACCTGAAGGAAAGCACTATTTTGGAGTGTAGAGAAACTCATACATGGAGAGTGAGAAAGTCAAAATTATTGCTAAGTTTGAAGAATCTAATTACTAAGGAAACCAAAAATTTTAGAGCCCATACATGGAGGAAGTTGAAATCTTTAAAGCCCACACATGGAGGAAGTTGAAAGCTTTAAAGCCCACATGTGGAGGAAGTCTTGTGGAGAACAAAGGAGTTGAATACTTCATGGAGCATCAAGTTTCAATGTTGCATAGTGGAGAGAAGCATCATACGTGTGATAGAGGAGTGAGATTTTATGGAAGAGTACCATTCAAGGGCAGGTCAAACATCTTTGACCAAATATTTCATGCCTCAAGTTGGGAGGTAAAGCAAGTTATTTAAAATTCCATTATTTACCCAAGTTAGGAGTTATAAATATTATTATTTTCTAAGGTTGAAGGAAAATTAATCTAGTTGCTTATAAAATTAATTTAATTATTGGAGAAATAATGTATAGAAGTGCAATTCTAAACATTAAAAACATTATTAGTTATTTTTGGAAAGTTTTGAGAAGCCTTGAAATATTTTTGAGAAATTTTGGGAATTCATTTCAAGTTTTAAGAAGACTTTATAAATATTTGTAATTTAATTATTGAAGCATTTTTAATATTTGCAAATATTTTAAATTTTGGAGAAATAAGGTTTTCTACAACAAATTAGGAATACAACATTTGCAAATACATTTTACAAAATTTCTAAATTTCTAATTTGGGAGCCATAAAGACTTCAACACCAACATAGGATTGTGAAATTTAGAATCTTGAAACCATATTTTTGAAATTTGGGAGATATAAGGAATATAACATAGAGTTTTTGGAAAGTTGGAAAATTACATTGACATTAGTCTCTCATTCAAAATTAACGAGACATAAGGAATCCAACTTAAAGTTTTTGGAAGTAGAGAATTTTATCAAAATTGAAATTGCATCAAAATTATCTTTAGTCATACACTCATAATTAGGGAGACAAAAGGGATTCAACTCAAAGGAAAACTTAGAAGGTTAAGTATTTTATCGAAGCTATATTACATTCAAAATCCTAGGGAGCTATAAGGAATTCTACTTCAAAGGTTTAAAAGATACAAAGCTATAGGACTATGGATGAAATAGTGAAGAAAGTATTTAATGAAGATAGTGAAGAAATATTACATGCAATTAGATTTTATTCACATAGATTAATACCCAACATTGATGGAGATCAAATATTTGATGTCCTAAAAGATAAATTGATTTTGTTTTTTAAAGAAGCTAAAGAAGGAAAATTTACTACTTTTATGGGATATCTTCATGAGAAGATTTTTAGATCTTGTTGGGAATCTCAAAATATCATTGTATTCACTTCAAAAGAATGTCTAATGATGTATTTCATTAATTATCTTTGAACTTTTTCAAGGAAAGATACAAGTTGAAAGAAATGATATCAAAGAAGAGTCATTGGAAAAAAGGTCATATTATTGGGATGATTTACTAACTTATTGTGTCAAAGACATACCATCTATGAAAATACATAAAGAGAAGAAAAAGTGAAGAAAGAAAAAGAATAAGAATAAGATGAAAGGCAACACTACAACAAAAAAGAACTTTAACGATGGCTAAAATAAGGGAGTTTTTTATGATAATAAAAAACCACTCTAATAGATCCTAAGAGGTTGGTTTATAATTGCCCTCTTAGGGTCACCCTAAGAGGGCGGTTTTAAACAACCCTCTTAGGACTAAGAGGGTAGTTATAGACGGGACTAGCATCCCTTATCTCACCAATATAAATTTAATTCCAATTCAAGAACACCTATGTACAGAACTCATGAGATTGAAAACCATGAACAACGCAACAGAAATAACAAAGAATATATCACAATATGAAATAATGAAGTTAATAAATCAATACCTCTTAAGGAGGGTAGTTCCCCACCATGAATGGGCAAGATCAATGTGAATACACATAATGAATAATTGATGATAGATGATTCTAAACAATTGGATAACTAACTATAAGTAATAAAAAAATATATTTTCTTGTAATATAGCCGATGACTATATTAATTTTGGAATGTAACATGTCTCCCCTCCTTGGAAATATTTGTCCTCAAATTTAGAAATATCTGGAACATACTTTCAGGTTACCATGTAGCATCTTCTTCTAGTAGGTCCTACCATTTGATGAGAAATTCTTGGATATGATGAGATCTTAGTGTGCATGTTCTGCTTTGTAAAATTGCTTTAGGATGGAGATATATACACCCTTCTTCATCAAGTACTGGTAATTATGACGAAGATGTACTTTCTAGCCGATCACCATCTTAAGACAAAAAACATGAAATACTGGATGTATACGTGATGGAGGAGGAAACTCTAGTTAATACACCACTTCTCCAATGCGACACACAATTTTGTAAGGGACATAAAATTATGGAGCCAAATTTTGAATGGGCTTGATCTTTAATAACAATAATTTGTAGGGCTGCAAATGTAGGAACACCATATCATCGATATTGAATTCTCTTTCCGAACAGTGTGTGTATTGCTGTTGCTTCATACGATTTTGTGCTTGGACCAAATTGTCTTTGAAAATGGTGAGCATTGACTATCTTTGCTGAAACCAATCATCTACTTGGGCCACTTTGGAGGATCCTGGTACATAATATGATATTGTTGGTGGCTTAGTTCCATACAATGCTTCAAAAGGAGACATATTTATGGAGTAATGGTAAGAAGTATTGTACCACCATTCGGCCAATGATAGCCAATGACTCCATTGATATTGTTTATCCTGAATAAAATATCTTAGGTAGGTACCCAAAAATTTGTTAACTACCTCCATTTGACCATTTTTTTGTGGATGGTATGCAAAAGACATATTTAATATGGTACCACTAAGTCAAAATAATTCTCCCCAAAAATTGCTGGTAAATATGGGATCCTGATCACTTATAATATTTTTTGGCATTTCATGCAATTTGAAAATTGAGTCCATAGAAACCTTAGCCACTTTGCTTGCTGAAAATGGATGTTTTAGATCCTGGAAGTGAACATATTTGGAGAGTCAATCAACTACCATAAAAATTATTGTTTTGCCTTCTCATTTAGGAAGACCTTCAATAAAATCCATTGAAATGTGTTTCCACTCTTGATTTTGGAATGGGTAATGGTTGAAGCAATCCTGGTGATTTGAATTTTTCACCCTTAATGCATTGGCATACTTCACATTCAGCCACCCATTTTTTGACCTCTGATTTTAGTCCTTTCCAATTTTTTTTTTGTTTAATCTGCATATAAGTTTTCAAAAAACCTGAATGTCTTGCTGACGGAGAAGCATGTGACTCATCTAGAATCCTTTATTTAATTGTTGAAGTGTATGGAATGTAAATGCGATTCTTCCTTCTCAATATCTTGTCTTCATAGGAGAAAAGAGGGTGCCTGGATGAGCCCAATGACAAATCTTGAATTATTTGAGCAGTTTCACTATTGGACAACCATTCTTCCTATAGTTGAGATACCCATTGAGAACAAGGACCTGAAATAGCATTAATAACCAATTCATATTCATACTTTTTAGATAATGCATTTTCTACCACGTTTTCTTTCCCTTTATACTACTCGATAACAAAATCATATCCCAAAATTTTTGTTAACCACTTGTCTTTTTCTGGATAAGAAAATCGTTGTTCTAGAAAATGCTTGAGACTACTATGATCAGTTTTTATAATGAAATGGCTACTGATTAAGTAGTGTCTCCATTTTTCCACTTGATTTAGAATAGCTAATATTTATTTTTCATATGTCGATCTTCCCAAATTATTTCTCAAAATTTATTTACTTTCGAATTCCAAGGGATGACCTTCCTGCATTAATACTGCCCCAATACCTGTTCCTAAAGCATCACATTTTATTATGAATGGTTTGTAAAAATCTGGAGTTGCCAAAATTGGAGTAGTACACATTTACTCTTTAATAGCCTCGAAGGCTCGAGTGGTTGCTTTTGACCAATGAAAAACATACTTTTTTGTAATATTTGTGAGAGGAGCTACAATTTTTTCAAACTTGCAATAATAATCGACGAGACCCAGAAAACCATGAAGTTTCTTGATAGTTTTAGGTAAGGGCCAATCCTGAATTACCTTTATCTTATTGGAATCCACTTTAACCCCTTCCTAAGAAACTATATGACCTAGGTACTCAACTTATTTAATGCCAAAATAAAATTTAGAGCGTTTGAAAAACAACTTTTCCTTATGTAGTATATGAAGAACCCTTCCCACATGCAACAAATGATCATTCTATGATTTACTATATATGAGTATGTCATCGAAGAAGATTAGGAAAAATTTGTGGAGGAATGGATGAAACACATGGTTCATGAGAATTTGGAATGTATATGGGGCATTAGTGAGACCAAAAGGTATGACCAGGAATTCATAGTGACCTTCATGGGTACAAAAAGCTATTTTGGAAATATCTTCATCTCTAACCCTGATTTGGTGAAACCCCGAATGTAAGTCCAATTTTGTAAAAACAAATTCACCATGTAGTTCATCTAATAAATCATGAATGAAAGGTATAGGGAATTTATATTTGATGGTGATTTTGTTAAGAGGACAAAAATCTAGACACATGCACCAAGAATTGTCTTTGCGACGGGCCAAAACTACTGGTGAAGAATAGGGGCTAGTACTGTGATGGATGACTCCATGTTCTAATAGTTCTTGGACAATTATCTCAATTTCTATTTTTTGAGGTCAGGGATATCGATAAGGATGACCATTAGGAGGAAGACTTCCTGGAACAAGTTGTATGGTATGGTCATGAGATATTTTAGGAGGTAGTCCCTTTGGTTCTTGGAAGACCTCATCATAGTTGGCCATAATATTTTGTAGATATTTTGATTGGATTTTTGGCATATCTTGTGCTTGCATTTCCATACAATTAATTTGAGCAATGAATCCATATCTACCTTTTCTTAATATTTTTTCTATGTTGTGCGAACTTACTATATTTGATGAAGGTGTTGAAATTCCATGGAGGCGAATGGTATTTCCATTTTCTTTCCATTTAACAAAGTGCTGCTTGCAATTAAAACTGACTGTGGTTTCCATTTTTTCTAACCATGTGACTCCCAAGATAACTTATGAATTCTCTATATTCATAACAAAAAGAGAACCCTACAAAGTATAACTTCCCATTTGTAAAGAGTTATTGCAGTATTGAGGTCGCCATATGAATCACGTCATATGGATTTCACCATTTGCACCTTCTCAACCAACTTGGCAATCCTTATATAGGCATCTACAGAGGATGGATATTGTATATCTACTTCGAATTTAATATTCTCTTTCAACCCATTTCTAAAAGAAGCTACCACTACATCAGGTTGTAAATTTATTGCATAGGAAAGCAGAATAGTGAATTCTGATATATAATCCATTACTAATCCTATTTGCTTAAGTGATAGCAACTGTACCATGTAAGAATATGAGGTTACTTCATAAAATATGTTAAGAAAATAGTTGGTGAAATCATCCCATATTTCCCTTCTCAGGTTTGAGCCATACAAACAATTGATAAGCTTCAGTACCTAGTTTGGAGGCAACAAAAGAAACTTTATCTGAATCTCGAATTTGGTATAAGTCTAAAATGCCTTCCATTTTGGCTATCCAACCATGTGTATAATGACCCTCAAAGGTGGGCATATCGATGCATGGAAAATTGACACTATTAGGACCTCTTGGTTGTTGGTAAACTTCATCTCTATCTTGGTCCTCATTATGCCTATGTCTATGGAAGTGATGTTGGGTAGGACCTCTTTGTTGTTCATAAACATCTTCATTGTTGATATCCTCATAATTCCGTTGTCCATTGAAGTGATTTTTTGGACGACAATTATGACCTCTTTGTTGTGCATAAACTTCTTCTCCATCCTGATCCTCATTGTTCCAGTATCTATGGGAGTGATTTGGAATAGGAGGAATTGGTTGGGTTTGTCTATCCATAAATTGGGTCACCTTGATGGTCAGGTTATTCATACTATTTAATAATGTTTGTATGGCTGAGGTGGTGATATTGGGATTCCCTATTTCCTCCTGTGTGAGGTTATCTTGGGAAGAAGTAGGAGAAGTATTGGATGCCATGGTGTTAAGTAATGGATGACCAGGATCAAAACTATTAATTTGTAAAGGAGAAGAATTATGTGTACCTTGTTTTCTTGGAGGTCTTCTTTGTGATTTCAGGATCCCCTCATTTGAGTTCTCTAAGATTGATAATTTCCTATTTAGTCCTTTGGTCCACCTTAAACTCATGCACTTATCACCAAGGTTCTGATACCCACTTTTACCTTTGAATTTTGCAAAAAAATTATTCTCCCCTTCAGCTGTCACTCCAACTGTGATACAATTTTTTTTGTAGTTTGCTTGCCAACATATTCCTTCCACAATTGGTTCCACGGTTGATTTTATGTTTTCTTTGTAAGGAGACCATTATTTTATTGTACACTTACAATTATATCCGTACCTTATATTTTCTATGAGACCAGTAAGTGATTTTACTAACATACCATGATACAATGGATACGATTGACTGAAATGACCATTGGTTACGCGAATATACGATAGTAACTGAATTAACCCTTGATGGATATATGACAACAACTAAATTGATACCTGGTGGCATTATTGATGACCTGAATATATGACAACAAATTGATCCCTGGTAGATATATGATAGCAACTGAATTGATCCCTAGTGGCACGACTGACGATCCAATGACTACACAAGAACTAACCCTGATGGGGAAAGGACACGAGTATGACCAACATGGATGAGAAAGGACATAACCTCGAACAAGGAAGGGACATGAGTATGACCAACACAGATAGGAAAGGACATGACTGATGATGCGTAGATGCTTTGAAGAGCTAAGAAAAGATGAGTAATGAAGAGAACCAACCTTATATAAAACACACCACGACAAAGTATTCAAGGACATGTGAAAGGACCTTACACGTGGGAAGGCTACTAGATGCATGACCGTAGTCACACATAACACACTAAGATTATTTGCTTATAAATTCCTTGGTGGATTCCACACAGCTCGTGTGGGACAATTGTGAAAACCACAAAAAAAAAAATTTAATTTTTATGATGCCACTTTAATTTTTATCATGGTACCTTAAGTTATTATCACAAAATAATATTTCTCTTGTGCTTTTGATTGGTTCGATGAGTATTTTTACTGCAAATCTTGAGCTTCAACGACGATGGGTTGAATCGATATTTTACTTCATGATTTGATTGATTCTGCTCCACACAAGCTCCGTATCGCACATGTTCAACCACCTGAGACAAAACTGGTTCATTTGATGGATGCTTGCTATTTTTTCTTTAATGTGCACTATCTCTTTTATCGGCTATGAGAATGATGCCAAATCCTTCATATTATTGCCCAATTTAGCATCGTGCTTAGTGGTATTTTTGATTAGAGTGCAATGGTTCATAGATTTTCATTTTCTCTGGATGCCAGAAGGACCCGCTTCATCGGGATATACAGAGTTGTTTTGTGATTTGCAGCTATGAATTTCCAAAAGGGCTGCACTAGAATACTCTAAAATTTATACCAGTTGGAAGGGACTAGCGTACCTTCTCTCACTAATATAAATTTAATTCCAATTCAAGAACACCTATGTATATAACTCACGAAATTGAACCATGAACAACATAGCAGAAATAACAAAGAATATATCACAATATGAAATAATGAAGTTAATAAATAAATACCTTTTAAGGAGGGTAGTTCCCTACCATGAATGGGCAAGATCAATGCGAATACGTAGAATGAATAATTGATGATAAATGATTCTAAAAAATTGAATAACTAACTATAAGTAATAAACAAATATATTTTCTTGTAATATAGCTGATGACTATACTAATTTTGGAATGTAATAGTTTATAACCACCCTCTTAGGGTGACCCTAAGAGGGTGGTTATAAACCGATCACTTAGACCTAAGAGAGTGATTCATAACAACCCTCTTATGTCATCCTAATATGGTTGTTATAAACCACCATATTAGGGTGACATGTCGTCTTATCGCGGTCAAAAGAGAAGACTAAGGGCAAGAAGGGAAAGTGGAGCGATATCGCGACATGCAGCTGTGTTGCGACCAAAAAAGAAGTGAAAGAGAAGGAAGGAAAAAGTGTCACGATTTTGCGACATGTTAGAAAAAGTGTCGCGATATCGCGACATGGAAAATGTGTAGCGATATCGCGACATGTCTCTTTATCGTGACCAAAAAAGAAGAGAAAAAGCAAGTGGAAAAAGTGTCACGATATTGCGACGTGTTGGAAAAGTGTCACGATATTGCGACATGTCATCTTATCGTGGTCTAAGAAGACTAAGGGCAAGAAGGGAAAGTGGCACGATATCACGACATGCAACTGTTTTGCGACCAAGAAAGAAGTGAAAGAGAAGGAAGGAAAAAGAGTCACGATTTCGTGACATGTTAGAAAATGGGTCGCAATATCACGACATGGAAAATGTGTCGTGATATCGCGACATGTCTCTTTATCGCGTCCAAAAAAGAAGAGAAAGAGCAAGTGGAAAAAGTGTTGCGATATTGCGACGTGTTGTTTTTTCGCGACTAAAAGAGAAGAGAAAGAGCAAGTTAGGAAAAGTGTCGCGATATCGTGACATGTCGTATTATCGCGGTCAAAAGAGAAGACTAAGGGCAAGAAGGGAAAGTGGCGTGATATCGTGACATGTCGTATTCTCGCAACCAGTAGGAGGGTAAAAGTGTCACGATTTCGCAACATGTCGTATTTTCGTGACCAAAAGAGAAGAGAAAGTACGGGAAGGAAAAGTGTCATGATTTCATGACATGTTAGAAAAAGGGTCGCGATATCGCGACATGGAAAATGTGTCGCGATATCGCGACATGTCTCTTTATCATGACCAAAAAAGAAGAGAAAGAGCAAGTGGAAAAAGTGTCACGATATCGTGACGTGGTGGTTTTTCGCGACTAAAATAGAAGAGAAAGAGCAAGATAGGAAAAGTGTCGCGATATCACGACATGTCGTATTATCGCGGTCAAAAGAGAAGACTAAGGGCAATAAGGGAAAATGGCACGATATCGCGACATGCATCTGTGTCGCAACCAAAAAAGAAGGGAAAGATAAGGAAGGAAAAAGGGTCACGATTTTGTGACATGTTAGAAAAAGTGTCGCGATATCACGACATGGAAAATGTGTCGCGATATCGCGACATGTCTCTTTATCGCGACCAAAAAATAAGAGAAAGAGCAAGTGGAAAAAGTGTCGCGATATCACGACGTGTTTTTTTTTCGCGACTAAAAGAGAAGAGAAAGAGCATGTTAGGAAAGTGTCATGATATTGCGGTCAAAAGAGAAGACTAAGGGCAAGAAGGGAAAGTGGCACGATATCGCGACATGCAGCTGTGTTGCAACCAAAAAAGAAGTGAAAGAGAAGGAAGGAAAAAGTGTCATGATTTTGCGACATGTTAGAAAAAGTGTCGCGATATCGCGACATGGAAAATGTGTCGCGATATCGCGACATGTCTCTTTATCGCGACCAAAAAAGAAGAGAAAGAGCAAGTGGAAAAAGTGTCGCGATATCGCGACGTGTTGTTTTTTCGTGACTAAAAGAGAAGAGAAAGAGCAAGATAGGAAAAGTGACATGATATCGTGACATGTCATTTTATCGCGGTCAAAAGAGAAGACTAAGGGCAAGAAGGGAAAGTGGCACGATATCGCGACATGTCGTATACTCGTGACCAGCAGGAGGGAAAAAGTGTCACGATATCGCGATATGTCGTATTTTCATGACCAAAAGAGAAGAGAAAGTACGAGAAGGAAAAGTGTCACGATTTCACAACATGTCATTTTTTCGTGACAAAAAGAGAAAAGAAAGAGGAGGAAGGAGAAGTGTCACGATATCGCAACATGTCGCAGTTTCGTGACCAAAAGAAAATAAGTGTTATAAGGTGGAGTTGTCGATTGCCTTTGTTCCAAGGTGTGGGTAAATTTTTGTAAGGGCATTACTCTTTGTTGAGTTTGTGTCCTCAGCAGAGGGCTAAACAGACTATCCATTTTGAGTTATTGTCCCATTTTAGCGTTGTGCTATTGTTGTAATAGGTTTTGGGTCAACCTGTAAAACCCGGTTGTAATGTTTATGTCCCTTAATTACCAAAAAAAAAAAAAAAGATGATGGTTTTAAACCATTTCTTAGCCCTAAGAAGGAGGTTTAGGTAACCTTAAGAGGGCAGTTTAAAACCACCCTCTTAGGGTCTCAACAAAAATATATAAGATTGCAGGAAAAATAAAATGAGTATTTTCTTTCATTTTTTCCACTAGATAGAGAACTCATGCTAGGGTGTTCGCTTATATGAATGTTGGAAAAAGAGCTCGATCTAGGGAGTTCACTCAGACAAAGGCTATATAGAGAGCTCGAGCTAGGGCATTTGCTCAGATGAAGGTTGGATAGAGAGCTCAAGCTAGGGTGTTTTCTCAAATGAAGGTTAGACATAGATCTCATGCTAGGGCTGGATAGAGAGGTCAAGATAGGAATTGATAGAGAGCTCAAGATTTTCAGTGGTATGCACTACTTAGGGTTTGGATATGTAAGGGGAAACTATGTTCAAAATTTAAGGAAATTGTATTCTTTGTAGTGATAGTTAAGATTTTTTTCAAATGGTGGGTATTTTGGGAAACATAAATTAGATTTGTTCTTACATACTTGGAGAGCATTTTTGGTTGCTTTGTTCTTGGTTATGCTCGCTGTCAAGGTATATGGACCTACCAAGATCATAAAGATAATGTGGATGTCCCAAAATTGACACCTAGTAAATATTGGTAAGAACAAAGTTGTTGAAGCCATCAATTATGAATAATTTTTTTAATGTGACAACAATAATGAACATATAATGACACATACTGAGAATATTCTTGTTAGGGTTTGGGGATGTAGAGGTTTTAGGGTTTGGGTATGCAGAAGATTTAGGGTTTTAGGATGCTACTGTAACCAATTAATTAATGATGTTCTATGTCAAATTAAGGGAGGATGAAATGTATTTCCTTATTTGGCTTGTGAGATTTTTTTAAAATGATGGTTATTTTGGGAAATAGAAATTAGAGTTGTTCTTACATACTTGAAGAACATTTATAGTAGTTTTATTATTGTTTTATTTTAGTAGCTACACTGCATCTATGTTATTGTTTTATTTGTTTCCCACATGTTTTTAATGGATTGAATAGATGAATTAGCAACAATAATAATTGGTGACTTGAATTGCTCAGTGGAAATGTTGTCATTTTTATATCGAAGAATATCCTATGGCAACATAAATACTCTATTTTTATTACAAAGGTATATTGTTTTTATTTTATCTACAACTTTTCCATGGCTAGTGGGTTATCTCTTATTGTTAAGGGGGGGAATTACCATGATGATGGGTTGAAGTGTTGTTGGACATGTTAAAGCTAAGTGAATTTGGAGGGATAGATTCTAAACCGACCTTTAGTTATTCTAAGGTGGATGGTGTATTCCTTGTTGTGTAATTCAACCATAGTAGGTGAATGTTACAATTTACCTTGTTGGCAACCATAGAAAAAGAGATTGATTATCTTCACAATATCAATCCTCAAGAGTCAATACAATGGGTGCATGTTGTATATAAGACCCTGCCAACAAGATTGATATAACAACAATTTTTTTAATGTTATTTACCTTCCATTAGAATATGACAAGAAAAATATATGGAAACAAAAATTTAACTTAGATGTGAAACTTTTATCTATTTCAGGTTGGCATCCGAAAAAGTAAAACTTGTTGTGCATGCTTAGTGTTGGACTCCTTGTTGGATTTTTGCTTCTTATTTATTCCAATGTGTTTCTTTGCATCCTATTTAAAATGGTTCATATTCATTCTTGATATTAAAGAAGATGCTTGCATTTTTTCCTTCTCATTGCTCTATTTAAAATGATTCATATCCATCTCTGAAATTAGAGTAGCTACATTGTATATATATTATTATTTTATTTATTTCCCATGTGTTTTTAATGAATTCAATAGATGAAGCAACAATTATAATAATTGGTGACTTGAATTGCTTAGTGGTAATGTTATCATTTTCATATCAAACCATATCCTATGGCAACATAAAAGCTCTATTTTGCTTCCAAAGGTCTATTCTTTTTTATTTTATCTATAACTTTTCCATGGCCAGTGGCTTATGGTTTATTGTTAAGGGGAGAAATTGCCATGATGATGGGTTGAAGTGTTTCTAGGAATGTTAAAGCCAAGTGAATTTGGAGGGATAGAGATCGACCTGACCTTAAGGTATTCTAAGGTGGATGGTGTATTCCCTATTGTGTAATTCAACAATAGTAGGTGAATGTTACAATTTACCTTGTTGGCAACCATGGAAAAAGAGATTGATTATCTTTACAATATCAATCCTCAAGAGTCAATACAATGGGTGCATGCTATATATAATACCCTACCAACATGACTGATATAACAACCATTTTTTTATGCTATTTACCTTCCATTATAATATGACAAGAAAATATACGAAAACAAAAATTTAACTCAAATATAATAATTTTATCTAGTTAAAGGTTGGCATCCTGAAAATTAGAAATTATTGTGCATATTTAGTGCTTGACTCCTTGTTGACCCTTCACTTCTTATTTGTTCTAGTGTGTTTATTTAGATCCTATTTAAAATGGTTCATATCTATTTGAAATGGTTCATCTCCATCCCTGAAATTAGAGTAGATTCATTGTATCTTTGTTATTGTTTTATTTGTTTCCAATGTGTTTTTAATGGGTTGAATAGATGAAGTAATATTTATAATAATTGGTTACTTGAATTGTTTAGTGGTAATATTATCATTTTGATATTGGATTGTATCCTATGGCAACATAAAAACTATGTTTTACTTCCAAAGGTGTATTCTTTTTATTTTATCTGCAACTTTTCCATGGCCAATGGTTTATCACTTATTGTTAAGGGGAGACATTGCCATGATGATGGGTTGAAGTGTTGTTGGGAATGTTAAAGCCAAGTGAATTTGAAGGGATAGAGTCTGACCTGACCTTAAGGTATTCTAAGGTGGATGGTGTATTCCCTGTTGTGTAATTCAACCATAGTAGGTGAATGCTACAATTTACCTTGTTGGCAACCATAGAAAAAGAGATTGATTATCTTCACAATATCAATCCTCAAGAGTCAATACAATGGGTGCATGTTGTATATAAGACCCTGCCAATAGGACTGATATAGCAACAATTTTTTTAATGTTATTTACCTTCCATTAGAATATGACAAGAAAAATATATGGAAACAAAAATTTAACTTAGATGTGAAAATTTTATCTAGTTGAGGTTGACATCCTAAAAAGTAGAACTTGTTGTGCATGCTTAGTGCTTGACTCCTTGTTGGCTCTTCGCTTCTTATTTATTCTAGTGTGTTTCTTTGGATCCTATCTAAAATGGTTCATATCCATACTTTATATTAAAGAAGATGCTTGCATGTTTTCCTTCTCATTGCTCTATTTAAAATGGTTCATATCCATCCCTGAAATTAGAGTAGTTGCACTGTATCTATGTTATTGTTTTATTTGTTTCCCATGTGTTTTTAATGGATTGAATAGATGAAGCAACAACTATAATAATTGGTGACTTGAATTGCTTAGTGGTAATGTTATCATTTTCATATCGAACCATATCCTATGGCAACATAAAAGCTCTGTTTTGCTTCCAAAGGTCTATTATTTTTATTTTATCTACAACTTTTCCATGGCTAGTGGGTTATGGTTTATTGTTAAGGGGAGAAATTACCATGATGATGGGTTGAAGTGTTGCTAGGCATGTTAAAGCCAAGTAAATTTGGAGGGATAGAGCCTGATCCAGCCTTAAGGTATTCTAAGGTGGATGGTGTATTCCTTGTTGTGTAATTCAACCATAGTAGGTGAATGTTATAATTTACCTTGTTGGTAACCATAGAAAAAGATATTGATTCTCTTCACAATATCAATCCTCAAGAGTCAATACAATGGGTGCATGTTGTATATAAGACCCTGCCAACATGACTGATATAAAAATAATTTTTTTAATGCTATTTACCTTCCATTAGAATATGACAAGAAAAATATATGGAAACAAAAATTTAACTCAAATGTGAAAATTTTATCTAGTTGAGGTTGGCATCCTGAAATGTAGAACTTGTTGTGCATGCTTAGTGCTTGACTCCTTGTTGGCCCTTCACTTCTTATTTTTTCTAGTGTGTTTCTTTGGATCCTATTTAAAATGGTTCATATCTATTTGAAATGGTTCATATCTATCCCTAAAATTAGAGTAGCTGCATTGTATCTATGTTGTTGTTTTATTTATTTCCCATGTGTTTTTAATGGATTGAATAGATGAAACAATAATTATAATAATTGGTGACTTGAATTGTTCAATGGTAATATTATCATTTTCATATCAAACCGTATCATATGGCAACATAAAAGCTCTGTTTTGCTTCCAAAGGTCTATTCTTTTTATTTTATCTGCAACTTTTCCATGGCCAATGGGTTATATATTATTGTTAAGGGGAGAAATTGCCATGATGATGGGTTGAAGTGTTGTTGGGCATGTTAAAGCCAAGTGAATTTGGAGGGATAGAGTCTGACCCAACCTTAAGGTATTCTAAGGTGGATGGTGTATTCCTTGTGTAATTCAACCATAGTAGGTGAATGTTACAATTTACCTTGTTGGCAACCATAGAAAAAGAGATTGATTCTCTTCACAATATCAATCCTCAAGAGTCAATACAATGGGTACATGTTGTAGATAAGACCCTGCCAACAAGACTGATATAACAACAATTTTTTTAATGTTATTTACCTTCCATTAGAATATGACAAGAAAAATATATGGAAACAAAAATTTAACTCAGATGTGAAACTTTTATCTAGTTCAGGTTGGCATCCTAAAAAGTAGAACTTGTTGTGCATGCTTAGTGCTTGACTCCTTGTTGGCCCTTCGCTTCTTATTTGTTCCAGTGTGTTTCTTTGGATCCTATTTAAAATGGTTCATATTCATCCTTGATATTAAAGAAGTTGCTTGCATATTTTCCTTCTCATTGCTCTATTTAAAATGATTCATATCCATCCCTAAAATTAGAGTAGCTGCATTGTATCTATGTTATTATTTTATTTGTTTCCCATGTGTTTTTAATGGATTGAATAGATGAAGCAACAACTATAATAATTGGTGACTTGAATTGCTTAGTGGTAATATTATCATTTTCATATCAAACCATATCCTATGGCAACATAAAAGCTTTTTTTGCTTCCAAAGGTCTATTATTTTTATTTTATCTACAACTTTTCCATTCCCAGTGGGTTATGGTTTATTGTTAAGGGGATAAATTACCATGATGATGGGTTGAAGTGTTTCTAGGTATATTAAATCCAAGTGAATTTGGAGGGATAGATCCTAACCCGACCTTAAGGTATTCTAAGGTGGATGGTGTATTCCTTGTTGTGTAATTCAACCATAGTAGGTGAATGTTACAATTTACCTTATTGGTAACCATAGAAAAAGAGATTGATTCTCTTCATAATATCAATCCTCAAGAGTCAATACAATGGGTGCATGTTGTATATAAGACCTTGCCAACATGATTGATATAACAATAATTTTTTTTAATGCTATTTACCTTCCATTAGAATATGACAAGAAAAATATACGAAAATAAAACTTTAACTCAAATGTAAAACTTTTATCTAGTTGAGGTTGGCATCCTGAAATGTAGAACTTGTTGTGCATGCTTAGTGCTTGACTCCTTATTGGCCCTTCACTTCTTATTTGTTCTAGTGTGTTTCTTTGGATCCTATTTAAAATGGTTCATATCCATCCTTGATATTAAAGAAGTTGCTTGCATGTTTTCCTTCTCATTGCTCTATTTAAAATGGTTCATATCCATCCCTGAAATTAGAGTAGCTTCACTGTATCTATGTTATTGTTTTATTTGTTTTCCATGTATTTTTAATGGATTGAATAGATGAAGAAACAACCATAATAACTGATGACTTGAATTGTTCAATGGTAATTTTGTGATTTTAATATCGAACCATATCCTATGGCAACATAAAAACTCTGTTTTACTTCCAAAGGTCTATTCTTTTTATTTTATCTACAACATTTCATGGCCAGTGGGTTATGGTTTATTGTCAAGGGGAGCAATTGCCATGATGATTGATTGAAGTTTTTCTAGGCATGTTAAAGCTAAGTGAATTTGGAGGGATAGATCTTGTCCTGACCTTAAGGTATTCTAAGGTTTATGGTGTATTCCCTATTGTGTAATTCAACCATAGTAGGTGAATGTTACAATTTATCTTGTTGGCAACCATAGAAAAAGAGATTGATTCTCTTTACAATATCAATTCTCAAGAGTCAATACACCTTGTTTTATATACGACCCTGCCAATAGGACTGATATAACAACAATTTTTTTAATGTTATTTATCTTCCATTAGAATATGAAAATAAAAATATATGGAAACAAAAAATTAACTACGACGTGAAACTTTTATCTAGTTAAGGTTGGCATCCTGAAAAGTAGAACTTGTTGTGCATGCTTAGTTCTTGATTCCTTGTTGGCCCTTCACTTCTTATTTGTTTGAGTGTATTTATTTGGATTCTATTTAAAATGGTTCATATCCATCCTTGCTATTAAAGAAGCTTCTTGCATGTTTTCCTTCTCATCACTCTATTTGACCATATCTTCTTTATTGGGTCATTGAATTATCAAGTTCTAAAGTTCATATAAGTGTACCAAATAAATATCACACTCTTATTATGGTTGGAAATAATATTTTTCATCCATTTAACACTTAATAAAACTCCTTACATATTCCAAAGGGTTTAGTATTTGGGTATGTAGAGGGTTTAGGGTTTGCGGATGCTATTGTAACTAGTTAATTAACAATGTGCTATGCCAAATTATATCTATGAGTTAAATCTACTCCATATTGCTATGTATTACTAAAAATATTTAAAACTCCTGATGTACTAAGGAGTTTCACTACTGCTATAATTATTTTAGATATGTTGATTTGAAACTAAGGGAGAATGCAATGTATTTTCTTATTTTGCTTGTGAGATTTTTTTAAATGATGGTTATTTTGGGAAATGGAAAATAGAGTTGTTCTTACATACTTAGAGAACATATTTGGTTGTTTTTTTCTTGGTTATGTTCGTTGTCAAGGTCTATGGACCTTCCAAGCCCATAAAGAGAACGTGGATATCCCAAAATTGATACTTAGCATGTCAATATAAGTCTCCACTATGGATGATTTGGTTATTTGTTGAAACTCTCATTATAGGGCATGTTGATTTCTAGTAGTAAATATTGGTAAGAAGGATATGGCAAAGTTTTTGAATCCATGAATTATGAAAAAAATCAATGTGACAGCAACAATGAACATATAATGGCACATACTGAGAATAGTCCTTTATGGGCTTGGGGATGTAGAGGGTTTAAGGTTTGGATATGCAGAGGGTATAGGGTTTGGGGATGCTATTGTAAATAGTTAATTAATGATGTGCTATATCAAATCATATTTATGAGTTAGAATCTGCTCCATATTGCTATGTATTGCTGAAAAGCTTCAAAAATACTGATGTACTAAGGAGTTCTACTACTGTTGTAGTTATTTTATATATGTTGATTTGAAATTATGGGAGGATGCAATATATTTTCTTATTTAGCTTGTGAGATTTTTTTTTAAATGATGGCCATTTTGGTAAATGAAAATTAGAGTTATTCTTACATAATTGAAGAACATATTTGGTTATTTTGTTCTTGGTTATGCTCGCTATCAAGGTCTTAGTAATAAGATGCATAAAAAACTCCACTTACCTTGTGCAAGTTGTGCTTGGGCAGTAAGATTATTGTCTTTACTTTCAATAATTTGGTCATCCTAAAGACTCAGAGCACCAACTCTAGCCATGCCAATTGGATCAATATTTTCTATCCATTAAGTATCATGGACATAGCTTGACTAAGATCAATTAGGTATTTCAACTATGTTATCTTCATTAATGAAGAAAAGTTATGATTTCGATCAAATATACCCATTTAACTATACTTTATTATTTTTGGGGGAGGGTTTGTTTATAGAAATAGTGAGGACTATTATCACGGGGTTCACAAATTCTTGGATTTCATAAGAAAGAATTCAAAAAACCCTAAAATAACTAGATGTTCATGTCAAAAGTGCTCAAGATATTTGGGAGATTCACATGTTTTGGCTCTGCTAGGGTTTGATGCAAGACTGGCTGTGCATTTTTTGTAAGGGTTTTAGTGGGAAAATCTTGTCTGCTGCATTAACACCACCTTGAGGTAGTGTTAATTCACCATTTTTAATGGCTACCACTCATGCAGTCGGCTCCATTTATTCTAAGTCTTCTGGAGAGCTCAATGGTACCGTGAAAGCGTCCGTGCAAGTTCATTCTGATAATGTATCATGAGGTAAAGGCCCTGTCCCTGAAGCTGTTATTCCTTTACATGAATTCCATAAAACTTGTGAATGGTTTGAGAGTCATACCCTGGTGGGTTATTTTTTGGGTCATATCCCATATGATACCCTTATTCGTTCATGGGTCCAGCAAGTTTGGGGTCCATATGGAGTCAAAGTGGAGAATGTACAAAACCTTACAAAAGGGTATTTCATTTTTTGCTTTTTAGATCTAGCTCAAGCATAGAAGGTTCTGTCTAGGGGTCCATGGACTATCCGTAATTCTCTATTGATTTTGCAACCCTACTCTCAAAATTTCCAAGTCAGTGATCAAGCTGCACTGGAAGTCTCGGTGTGGGTTGAATTCCCTGGTCTTCCTATTCCTCTTTGGGGTTTTTTGCAGACTTTAGTTGCCCCCTTAGGTAAGTTTTTTTACCTTGAGCCAAAATTTTTTTTCTCCGCTCGAGTCTACCTGCCCATATTGGCTGCAGGGCATAGTCAAAACTATAGGGGACCTGATCTCCATTGACCATGCGACCTTGGCCAGGACAAGGATGACTCATGCATGAATCTGCATAAATGCTAATTTGAATAATGAATTGCCAAGGTTTGTGGAGCTAGAGTATGGAGAATACTATAGAAAACAACTAGTAGAATACGAGAACAGACCAACATTCTATGTAGAATGTAAAAATCAAGGACATCTATGCAATCAGTTCCCTAACCTGGAAATGAATAGAGAAAAGCAGAAGTAGGGAATGCTAGACAGAGGAAATTTGAGGAGTTTCCTTGGCAGAGGTAATTTCAATCAAGAAAACTATGTCTACCAAAAAAAGAAAAGAGAGGGTGCAGGGTCCTAGCAAGACAAAGGAAAACAACAGGTTGTTGGAAACCAAAATACTCAGGTATGTTCCAATCCTCTAGTTTCAAATAATTTTTCAATTCTGTCCAATATGGGAGTAGGAGGATTATCAGAAGACATGGAAGCCCATCACCTTCAGGATAACCTTTATGACTCTCTCAAATTCCCATCCAAGTCAGGATCCTCAAACCCTAATGCTAAAATTAATGTAAGCCCCATAGGCATCATAAATCCAAACCCTAATGCACGATCTCTAGAATCCACATCCAAGTCAAGATCCTTAAACCCCAATGCTGGAAATACTTCAAGCCCAGTGGGAATCCCAAAGCCAAACTCTAATGCTGAAGAACTTAGGAAGAAAGTTGAGGCATTGGAAAATAAAAATTTCATCTCCCTAACATCATCACTAGGATCCAAGTGAATCCTACTGAGGGGCCATCCCAAATACCAGGGGAATACATGAAAAAGGAGAATATTTG
The DNA here is from genome assembly GCA_028583015.1 of Wollemia nobilis. NCBI lineage: Eukaryota > Viridiplantae > Streptophyta > Pinopsida > Araucariales > Araucariaceae > Wollemia > Wollemia nobilis. Next base: position 2,455,577 of record JAQPPZ010017010.1, on the reverse strand, counting down.
GATGTAGGGGTGAGATATGTGAAACTCTTCAGACTGAGGAATATGGTAGTCCAGTTTTACAACAAATTACCTCCCCTCAGTTTAGTCCTAAAAAAAACAGGAGCACTGTGAAGTCTCCTATAGATTTTGGTAGTGAAAAAATAAGAGGGATAATATCAAATGTTGAGCATCAAAAAATTCAAACGGATAATGATTTTGCCAATGGAAAATAGAAAACCTTGTTTCAACAGGTTATTCTGGGTTCTAAAGACAACAAATTAGGAAAACCTCCTCAAGGGAGGGAGAGAGGAAGAAATACCAGACAATCTAAATGAAGTTCCTCTCATGGAACGTGAGAGGCCTCAATGGCCTGCCCAAACATAGGGAAGTCAATGCAATAATAAATTAAGTGAATCCAACTATTATCATGTTGCAAGAAACAAAAATTGATGAGATTCAATCAAAAAAATAGCAAAAAAATATGGAATCAATGGGAGATGGTTTACAAATCAGCCAGAGGAGCATCTGGAGGCCTTATGACTTTGTGGGATCCTCGAATAGTAGAAGGTAGCATTATTTAGAAAGATGACAGGGTTCTTAGTGTTTTATTTAAGGAAATAAATAGCAACAGGTCATGGATCCTTTCAAATATTTATGCCTCGACTTCAATTCAAGGGAGATCTCTACTGTGGGATTACTTAGGCAATCTGAGTGAAATCTTCCATAATTTCCCCTGGATTATGGCTGGGGATTTTAACACTCCTCTTTACCCTTCAAAAAAAATGGGTGGAAATGGATCGCCTATTAGGAGCATGGATGAGTTCAATGACTTTGTGAACTCCAACATGTTGATGGATGTAAAACTTAGAGGAGCTAATTATACATGGAGTAATTTGCGGATAGGGTGTCATCTCATTCAAGAAAGGCTTGATAGGTTTTTTCTATCAAAGAAGGCTACAACTTTGTTCGGTGATTCTACCCTGCAAGCCCTTCCTAAAATTGCCTCTGATCATAATCCTATTTTTTTGGAGATCCCTAACTCTCTGTCCTTCAAGAAATCTTTCAGATTTCAATCTATGTGGATCAAACATTCCAATTTCAGAGATAACTTAAGTCAGTGGCGGCAGCAGTCTGTCAGGGGTAGTGCAGCTTTTAAACTTGTTGGCAAATTAAAGTTTGTTAGGAAAAAGCTTCAAACTTGGAACAAAGAGGTCTTTGGGAACCTCTTTGAAAATAAAAAATAGGTTGTTGAAATTTTGAAGATAATTGATCAGAGGATCTAACATGGTGATGTTGATGAAACTACTAGGCAGGAGGAAAGAACAAAACTAGCAGAGTTTCATAACATTTTGGCCTGTGAGGAAATCTGTTGGAGGAAAAAATCAAGGGATATTTGGTTGAAATATGGAGATTCAAATTCCAAGTTTTTTCACATCACCACACTTAGAAATAGAATCAATAACAAGATTTTTTTTTTTTAAAAAGCAGATGGTTCTATTACTCAAGACTTAACAAAAATCAGAAAGGAGGCAGTAACTTATTTCAATTCTATCCTTGGTCAGGAATTGCAGTGCAATGAGGAGGCCAAAGATATTCTCTTGAAATCCATTCCTAGAATAATAAATGAGGATATAAAACTTAAGCTTCTAGCTCCATTTTTTGATGAGGAAATTAAGGAAGCCTTGTTTAGCATGGAGCTAGACAAAGCCCAGGACCTGACGGCTTTCTCCCTCATTTCTATAAATATTTTCGGGACATCGTAAGTGAGGATGTAATTTATGCTGTCAGAGAATTCCAAGCAAGTAATCATATCCCAAAAGGTATCAAATCTACTTTTATTTCTCTAATTCCTAAGAAGCAAACCCCTAAATCTATGGCTGACTTCAGGCCAATCAGTCTGTGCAATGTTTCTTACAAGATCCTAACTAAAGCCATTGCAAATAGAATGAGATATATTCTGCCCCGCATCATAGATCCATGCCAGGGAAGCTTTGTCCAAGGCAGGTCAATCTTGGATGGAGTTATCATAGTTCATTAAGCTCTGCACTTTACTCATAAGACTAACAAGTCTATTTTTGCCCTCAAGCTTGATATGAACAAAGCATTTGACAGGCTAAATTGGGACTTTCTAATTGCTGTCCTCCTTAAGTTTGGTTTTCACCACCAATGGGTTAATTTGATAAAAGAATGTATTTCTAAAGCATGGTTCTCGATTCTAGTTAATGAAACAACTATTGGTTACTTTCAAAGTCGTAGAGGAATTCGGCAGGGGGACCCTATCAGCCCCATGTTATTCATAATTATGGCAAGAAGCTTTAGGTAGAACCATCAAAAGTGCTTGCAGTTCAAGGCTAATATTGAGAATCAAGGCAACATATCTCACTAGGGCTGTTTCTCACCAAAAATTTGTCGATGATACCCTTATATTGACTAAGGCATCAATGGTTGAGGCCAAAATAATTAAATACATCATGTAACTCTATGAGGACGTTGCTGGTCAGAAAGTTAATTTCAGTAAAAGAAATATATATTTCTTAAACACCCTCATTCAGGGGCAAGGAATGATTGCAAAAATTTTAGGGTGTTATATAAAAAACCTCCCCACTTCGTATCTTGGTCTCCCTCTTTGCATTGGTTCTCCGAGAGAGGCAATGTGGGACAGGGTTATTGAAAGAATTTAAAAAAAACTTGCTGGATGGAAAGGTCATCTTCTATCTCAAGCAAGAAAGTTGACCCTCAATAAGGCCTCTCTTCAGAGCATTCCAGTCTATTTCCTCTCTGTTTTCAAATCCCCTATGAAGGTTTTCCAAAAAATTGAGAAACTCCAAAAAGAATTTTTATGGACTAGATTAGAGGAGAAAAAAAGGATACACCTTGTAGGATGGACCAAAGTGTGCAGACCCAGGGAAAATGAGGGCTTAGGTCTAAGGAGAATTGCTCATATAAACTTAGATTTACTAGTTAAGAAGGCGTGGCATCTCATTTTTGGTGAAGAAAATGAATGGACAACTATCATCAAATGAAAGTATCTTCAAAATATGGAATTTCTAAGTGACTCAGTTCCAATCAGAGGTTCTAATTTTTGGAAAGTAATTCTTAATTGTAAGGAAATCATCAAAAAATGTTTAAGATGGGTTTTAGGCAATGGTGAGAGGATAAATTTTTGGAATGATAGGTGGGCTAAGGAGGAACCACTAACGCAATATCCTAACTTAGCCCGAATCAGAGATATCACGGAAGAACTCATTGGCAAGAAAATCTCTGATTATATGGTTGAGGACAGAGGTAGAATGAAGTGGAAACAAATAATAATTTAGGGATTTCAAGTAGAATCAAATGATATTTGTAACATTCTCAGGCAACAGTTTATTCCCATGAGACCCAAGGAAGATCAAGTGACTTGGGCTCCTACGAAAAATGGGCAGTTCACCGTTAAATCAGCTTACAATCTTCTGCTTGATGACAAGGATTTTGTCCTCCAAAAGGACTTAGTTTGGATAAAAAATTTAATTCTAAAAATTGCAGTCTTTTCATGGCTGGATATACAAGGAAGAATTCTAACCATTGATAATAGGATGTGTAAAGATATTTGTATCACTAATCATTGTTATCTGTGCAGGGCTAATTGGGAGACCATTTATCACATTTTCCTTGAGTGCCCTTTTTCCTTGACTGTCCTAAGTGGGGTTTTTCAGGCCTTCAATATTTCATGGGTTAAACCAGCCACCATACTTGATTTGTTCGTCCAGTGGCCTTGCCCCTTTTCAAGCCAAAGACTTAGATACATGTGGAAAATTTGTCTCAATAACTATCTTTGGAAGGTATGTTTAGAAAGGAACCATAGAGTCTTTAATGAGTCTATCCATGATCATCAAAATATCATTGCCAAGATCCTATCCTTTGCCAACAAGAATGTAAATATTATCCCTTTTGATAGCTGTAAACCTCATCTGTAGGATACCATGATTGCTCAATATTTAAGCCTAGGGTAGTCAACCCCAGAGCCAATGTTAAGTGGTCTCCACCTACTACAGGTTGGTTTAATATTAATTTTTATGGAGCAGCTAAGGAAAATCCTAGCAGAGTAGGAACTGGTGGCATTGTGTGAGATCATAATGAGAATATGATGCTTTCATTTTTCGAATATTTGGGAACAAAGATGAACAACGAAGCTGAAGCTAGAGCTATGTGGAGAGGCTTTCAAATGACTCAAGAATTAGAAGGCAATTTGATTATAGAAGGAGACTCTATGCATGTTATAAATCTTCTCAATAATTGGAAAACACCTCCTTGGAGGATTAAAACAATTGTTGAAGAGGCTAGGATCCTTTTCCAAGGAATACAGGACAGAAAATCCCAACATGTCTTTCGGGAAGGTAACAAAATTATTGATAAGCTAGCCAATTTGGGTGTCGATGGTGACAGACTGTTAAACTGGGAAAACGGTGTCCCGAGTGAAGTAGAGGATCCTATTCAACAAGAATTCCAATAATGATGGTTGAATTTACCAAGGAAGGCATTGTAAGTTCGAAGGCTAGGAGTATTCCCGTATCTTTTTTGAATTGGACTCACAATAAAAATTATTTGAGCTGTTAGTCTTCGTGGATGTTGCTTGGCAATACCACAAAGACTAATTGGGATAGTCACATGTCAGATAACATGGCTCCTAGTCATCTTAGTAATTTGAGGTTGGTTGATAATCATAGGGAAGGAAAGAAATGACAATATAAGACTTTGAACCAAAGCCACGTGGACCACCAGATAGCCACCGCCATAAATCTAGCCAGCAAGTTCACTTCTCCAAGGCTGATTGTCCAAGATAGTATGTGGTACCAAAGCATGTCATATACGAAAGAAAGTAATTACCAAAGAATTATTAAGAGTAACTATCAATACAGAGCTTGTGGGAGTTTTTTTCAGTACTCTGCTATGTGTGTCTGCAGATTTTTGTTTCTCCATTGTCTCAAGGAAGGGATCTGTGTCTATTTATATTTTTTAATTATGATGCATGTGTGTTTTCTCAAGGTATACCCAAAATTTTGTATGGGAAGTTTCTTTTTAATAACAGGCTATGTGCTCTACCGGATGTAATGGTTTTGGCGATATGTAGATTTTACATATATAGAATCCTTAGTAAGGATATGTTCATCAACAACCCTAGGCTGATTTTTGTAAAAGGTTTTGGGTCAACCTATAAAACCCGGTATTAATGCTATAGTATCTTATCTACCAAAAAAAAAAATCATATCAAATATAAATAGGACCAAAGAACAACTCAAAACAATGGTGTGTGTGTGTCGATGCTACTACTTGGTGCAAAGTAAGTGCAAAAGAGACAAAATCGATGCTTCAGACAGTCACATATTAGGGTGTTATTAGGGAAATAATCTTATTGGATTACTATCCATTTTGATACCCTCTGTTCAAATGTGACTAGGTGAATGTTCTTGATACTAGAAATGGATGTAGAAGGGATGAAATGGGCTTCACACTGGTCAACATGAATAGATTACTTGGTTGATATAGACTAAAATATGATCCATTTATCCTAGCGTCATAATCCAGGCAAGTCTTTTATGTAAATGATCCACTTAATACCAGTTGGTATGTGGTTATAACATCACCTCCAAGAGGGATCAAAGATATTGAAGCTTACAAGGCAAAATATGTTAGTGTCTCTAAAGCAACAATTTTTTTTGGACCTAAAATTGTACAAGATGAAAACACAAACGATGACAACATTCAATATATCTATGGAGAAAGTGAGGGTACATGGTTGGAAGCCTAATTACTATACTTAAAAAGTAGTTATAATTAATGGAAATAATTAATGAGTGTTGTTAGACATTTTTTGTTCTATTTTTAGAAAATGCTAGTAGATAACTAATGGGTATCCAAGCTAGGATTAAGGCAAGTAGGTGTCATAAACATGAAGTTGGCCAGTTAGATACAAGAAGGTAATTTGGTAAAAAGAGAGAGATAGATAGAGAGAATGAAAGTGTTGTTAGGGCATTATAATTAAGAGTCTAATCATGCATGCATGTTGTAATGTGTTGAAATGAAGGTTTATTATGTTGAGTAAGTGTTAGTTATGAAATTTATATTTCATGTTTGACTCTTAGTCTTAGTCCTTAGTAGCAGTACTTGATTTTCATAGATGGATATTCATGTATCTAATGGAAGTCTCAGGATACCCTCTCACCTCATCTCTATTGGTTGGGACAGGTAGGGATGTTTAGACATATACCTACTATATGGAGGGCTCAGGTTGTCCATTCACCTATACATGTAAATAAGAATTGCACTTGAAATAAGAGTTTTCCATTTTACATATATAATCATAACTAATTTCTTTCTTGCTTGCTTTTGTACATGTAAGAGGTGTTGTCATACATTCATCCACCCATGAGATTTTGAAAACCTTGTTGTGTGCATTTCATTATATGAAATATTATGTAAGCCTGTTGTGTTATCATCGGGACTGTGAAGGACTATAAGAGCTTTGTTGTATGCATTCATGTTGTGCCTTCACTCTATGAAACATTATGCAAAGCTTGAGATTGTGAAGGACTATGAAAAATATTGTTGTGTTTTCTTGGAAATAAGTAAAATCATAATGCATTGTCATCATATCACCTCAATAAGATGAATGGATTGTTATTTTATAAAGTATGGATGTGTATATCTCTTTATAAGGATGAACGACTATGTATTTGTTTCATAGGAAAGAATTGTTGTTTTATAGAAAAGAAATATCACCTCATAAAGTATTGTCATGTATATTTATTTATAAGGATGAATTATTGTATTCATTTCATAGGGAAATAATAGTTGATTTATAGTGAATTATTATTATTGGTCATGTGCATACAAATCTTGTTGTGTTGCTATACATTCATCCACCCATGATATTTTTAAAACCTTGTTGTGTGCATTTCATTCTACAAAATATTACGTAAGCCTTCTATAGCTTCTAAACTCTTCCATATTCGATCCTTGGAAACCCCAATTACACTATGTTGAAGGTTGCATACTCCTATTACAATATTTCTACCAGACACCTCTGCTTTAGTTGATGAATGATGCCCTTATTGTGGCAAAGTAGAAAGACTATGATGTGTTCAATGCTCTGGATATTATGCAAAATGAGTCCTTCTTGAAGGAGTTAAAGTTTGGGCTAGGTGATGGACAACTTCATTATTACCTCTATAATTATCACATTAAAGATGCTTTGAAACCTTCTAAATTAGGGTTGGTGCTTCTATAGTGTTGGTTGAGATGAATGTGCAATTGATTTTGGATGCAAATAATGTCAGGTCAAGGAAACCTCTAATTTTTATGTACTTGTACATTTAGTTGGTTTGTTGAATTTGTAGTAGTCTACATGTCTGATGTATTTTTCCACTATTATGGTCATCAAAGGCCATAAACTTCACTCTGCAAGAAACATTATGTTATTTAGTCCAGATATTTCAGGATATGCAAATAGCTTATAATATTATACATGTGTAATTTTCTTGTTATGCATAATGAAGAATTTTTATGTGGTCGGCTATGCTGCCCTCTCTTGGGATTCTATTTTCATCATGTGTCCTCTTTGAAGTGGATAAACTGCTTCCTGATAGCACTGTACAATTTAAATGGATTGGATCTTATTGGAGATCATATTTTTTCTTTTTGACTCAAAACTATTATGTTTTGGTGAATAGTAGCATGTACTAATAAGCTTGTGAATTTCTTTATTGTTCTTGATGTAATAAATTCATGAAAGATAGGGATCTACAAAAAAATAAACTTGTATTCATTCTTGTAGTGTTGTTTGTTGGGTGCAATAAAAGCATTAATCATTACCGAGTAGAAAGGAGTGTACTTATAGAAGTTGATTATTATTTTTAACTAATATATAGAAGTTGATTATTACTCATTAATGTAAAATGCATATTTTCAAATTTGAGACGTATATTTCCAAGTTATGACTTTTTACATGTCACGTATAGATCTAAATTTTGTTATGCATAATTCTGTGTAAGTATAACTTTATGTGTATATTAGAGGTCAATTATTTTCATTACGGTATTTATGTTTCATCTTGAAGATGCCTTGCGATGTTTGAACATATTGAGCAACAAGTATAGTTGAGTTAATTCTTCCTGGAATGAATTATTAAATTTTTAGCACTTACCATGAAGTTTTGTTTTCAAAGTTATGTAACCATGGAACATGATTCAGTAGTGAGAGTTGTTGTAATGTTTATGTAATTTGTTAAAGGTAAGCAAAGACAACACATTCATTTGGAGGGAATATATTTAACAACAAAATCATGGTTCATTGTAGTTAGGTATACTCTATATTTTATACTATGTTATGGATTCATTTGACCATTGGGTTCTCATTGTTATAAGCCACACCTCCCTAAGGTAGGACCATAGTTGATTGGTTTTACTTTTATGTTAAGGTCTAGTAGTGGAGCTTGTTAAATTTGTTGTTTTAGTCATTTTTTTAATTGTTGGTAAAAATTTATTGAATCAATAAAAGCATACAAGAAATAGAGAATCCCAAAAAAATAACCCTTACAAGGTCTAGAATAAAGATACCCCTAAAACCACTGAGCACCCGATAAAAAGACACCCAACAAAAATAGCCTCAACCAGGCATATCCGCAAAAATCAAATTAACATGATGACGAGAACAATCCAATGGGAGTTGATCCTAGTACCTAACATTCCAGTCTTCCTGAAACTCAGAAGCCAATTTTTCCAAGCAATCATCCATACCATTCCATTCCCTGGGAATATGAACAAAGGAAATAAACTAGAAGTTCTGATAAATTTAAATGATCTTCCAAGCCACTAACACCAGCTGCCAATAAACATTAGAAAGATTATGAGTCTTCAAAAAATTAATAATATTTTGAGATTTTGACTCATAGCTATCTTCTACCAGTCCAGAGCATAACATTTTTCTAAAGCAACACGAATAACAAGGGCCTCCATATAATTATTAGTTTGCTTTCCCCTATAACAGGAGAAAATGAAAATAGTTGCACCACTACTATCTCTTCCAACACCACCAATACCTACATACCCATAAATTCTTCTGGAAGAGCCATCAATATTAATCTCAAACACCCTTCGAGGTAGATGATGCCATCTATCATCTCTCTACACTTTTTGATTGAGACCTCTCCTCCCAACCAAAAAAGAAGGATGAGGATCATTCTCCACCAAAACCAGGTCCTGCATCATCAAGATCTCAAACCACTCCATAGGAAGTCTGATATGACATTTAGAAGAAATAATTTCTTGGATCATACCAATAATCCTCTACCAAATCTGATAAACAGTTAACTTTATACCTTGAAAAATTAGGTGGCTCTTATATAGTTTTTGTATTTAAGGATTCAATGTGTTTGGGTGTTTTGTGCTATGTGTGACTATCATAGTGCAGTGCAAATGTTATATAATTTGATTATGGCTATATACACCTTTAAGGTATAATTTTGTGTAAGTATAACTTTATGTGTATATTAGAGGTCAATTATTTTTATTACGATATTTCTGTTTCATCTTGAAGATGTCTTGCAATGTTTGAACATATTAAGAAATAAGTATAGCTGAGTTAATTCTTCCTGGAATGAATTATTAGATTTTTAGCACTTACCATGAAGTTTTATTTTCAAAGTTATGTAACCATGGAACAAGATTCAGTAGTGAGAGTTGTTGTAATGTTTATGTAATTTGTTAAAGGTATGCAAAGACAACACATTCATTTGGAGGGAATATATTTAACAACAAAATCATGGTTCATTGTAGTTAGGTATACTCTGTCTTTTATACTATGTTATGGATTCATTTGACCATTGGGTTCTCATTGTTATAAGCCACACCTCCCTAAGGTAGGACCATAGTTGATTGGTTTTACTTTTATGTTAAGGTCTGGTAGTGGAGCTTGTTAAATTTGTTGTTGTAGTCATTATTAGGTGGCTCTTATATAGTTTTTGTATTTAAGGATTCAATGTGTTTGGGTGTTTTGTGCTATGTGTAACTGTCATAGTGCAATGCAAATGTTATATAAGCTATATACACCTTTAAGGTTAGGATTATGGTGGATTAATGATGGTTAAGGTTTGGTAGTTGGTATTATTGTATAACTTATCTAGATTCACATCGGGGGTGGGCATTTATGTATTGTTTGTGTTGGATGATTGAAAATAGCTAGATGTTTTATCATACTATAATTATGTAAAGCAAACCTTAAATGTTCTGGCTTTCTAGTTTTGTATGAATGAAATATTTTTAATTTTGTTTGAGAGTTGTTCAACATAATTATGATACTATTAAAGGATGTATGACATGATCTCTTAAGAGTGTTGAAACATGCAATATATTTGGGGGATTGTTTTAGTTATGTTGAACAACTCTTGAGAAGAGGTGATTTATGTGATTGTTTAGCTTGCAGTGGCCTGGCTTGATCCCATAACTATCTTTTGTCACCTTTCCAAAAAAACCAAAGCTCAACTTTTATTTTTTGCATACTATATATATATATATATATATATATTTAGGTGAGACCCTAAGAGGACGGTTTAAAAATACCCTCTTAGGCCAAAGAGGGATATTTAAAACTACCCTCTTAGACATAAGAGGTCATAATACTAAGAGGGTGGTTCCAACCACTTTCATAGTCCTAAGAGGGTGGTTATAAACCTCCCTTTTAGACCCTAAGAGGGAGGTTATAAACCGCCCTCTTAGACCCTAAGAGGGTGTTTTTTTAAGGTGATTTTTAGTTGTTGTCATAGGTCATGGACTTTTTAGGATACCCTCATATATGATGGTTGGATAACCACCTTTAAATATCTTTAAGGGTTGTTTATAACCACCATTAAATTCCTTTTTTGGTGTAGTGCAATATGAAGACTAAACCAAAAGTAGAGCACAAGTTCCAAAACCAGGACAAAGACCATGTTGAAGACTAAAGTCTTCAATAACCAAATAAAGTAATACAAGGGGGTGTTAGAGTATATTACATTATTTGGTACATGCCAATGTACCACCTTGGGTACATCTTTATATTATGAGTGTGTCTTAGAATAGAGTGTGAGTATTTACTTTATGCAATGTAATAAATGCACAAGTATTATTAGAGTGTGCAAAGTATTTAATAATGTAAATGTGCATATTAGTCCATGTGCACATGTGTCCTTAGAGTAGGAAAGTGAAGAGTCTCAATAAGGGTTAAGGCCAAGAGTACTCCATATGAAGAGTCACATCCAATTATATATGATTCTATGTGTGTGTTTGAATGACATGCAGAGTTAGAGTGTGTGGAAGTATGATGTATTCGAGATCTTTATTCAATATCAAGATACTATTTTTGTGAGCATTTGTTAATGGTAATTTTATGAATTGTTGCAGAAGTTATTTATGAGTTTTATATGATTAGAATATTGCCATTATTTTATATTTAATATAGAAATTTTATTTTAGATCTTGTGGTTGTTTTGATTTAAGTTTTAAGCATCAAAATATAACAATAGTCAATTGCATCATGTTGTGTATGTCAATGATGATGAAGAATGGGTGTTGTTGCAAAGGAAAAAATTAAGGCTTTTGGAAGATCCAATAGAATTTTCAAGAGCACCTAGAGCTAGTAACAAGAGAAGTACATGTGAAATTACATAGGAAAGGTTTGTTGGACAGAATAAGCATGTAGGTGATATTATTGCACATAAGAGTGGTATTGGTATTAGGGTCTAATGTTATAAAGAATTGGTGTTTAGTGTGGTACTTATTTTGGCTTATAGAAAGCTAGTAAGGTGGTCAGTTAATGTCTCAAAATATGGTAAGAATGAAGGAATTAAGCATAATTATTATGGCGATTCTAGTAAGAAAATTGCAAAGGAATTTTTGGAGGTATCCCTTAAGAATGTTGCGAGTAATTTATTTGTAAATAATTGAGATAGGGATGATGAATAAAGCAATGCATAGAATAGTGAGGTGGTAGTTTTGATCATTTATAGAAGGTTGGTTTTGGTGGTGGTCTTAATAATATTGTACAAAAAAATTGTGTTGGTGGTTTACAATATGGAAATACAACAAACAAGTGAAATAAGGATTTATAATAGGTTAAAATTTAAAGTGATAAATATTTGGATAAAAATGAAGACAATGATTTTGAAGTTTGTTTAAAAAAATTGGAAATGTATATAGTGGTGATTTAGAAAAAGGATCATTTGAAAATACAATTGATAGTGAGATGTATAAATATTACATTGGTGATGTTGGAGTCAGTTTAAAACATCAAGATGTTGCAGGTGTTATTTTTATATAGAAGGACTATGAATATGGTGTTGACATTAGTTTTCCTATAGCATTGCTTGATTCTATATAGGAGTACTCTATTGGTATTTTTTTATCAAAAGCAATATGTTTTCATGCACAATATTTAAGTGGAGTGTAATATGCCAAGCAAAATAAAACACACAATTTCCTATTTATCACAAGAAAAAATTGAAGTCCAATTGATGTAATGTTAGAAGGAATCGAAATGGTAGAATTAAGGGTATTAGAACCCAAAGTGGTATAATGGGTTTTATAAGCTATAATACATGTGATGATAAGAATGAAATTGGTGTTTTTAATGTTAAAAAAAAAGTGGGATAGAAGAAATTAGTGATTGTATAGCTTCAATCAATGATGTTGGTGTGTAGGAATGACATGTCAACGAATTTTTGAAAGTACAAAGGTAATCCATTGGGCAATATAAATTCCATGTCTCCCAAAAAGTCTACTCAAAAGATGTTTTTCACAATATTGAATTGCAAGTAATGATTTTAAGATACATTTGTACCCTTTGGATTTAAAGAATCCCTCTTATTACCCATATACTGTAGTTGGGATCTAGCTATGCAACATGGACACTATTAAGAATTTTTAGTTAATGAGGTTAGAGAGATTGGAGAATCTTATGCTTGTGCTTGGATCTAATGGTGTTCAAGAATCATGCTCTAGCATCCTAGATCTGGGATTCTACATCCTTTAAAATCTAACATTTATTTTCTAGGAATTCCTAAATTCAATACGATATTATCATTTGTCTAGATGGAATTTTTTGTTGTTGATACCATGTCAAATATAAGGGACTTTCATTTTTTTGGGTTTTTCTTAGATATTTTGAGTTTCACTACCTTACATTTTCTCTTGTAGAACACTACTTGGAATCCCCTAGGTTGGCCATGATTAGGTAGTCCCCATATTCCATTAGCATAGCACTAAGAAAAATATCCTTCAACTAGTCATAAATAAAATTTCCCTTGCTTTACAAGGGTAAATGATAAATATTACATGATATTAGTTAAAATGTAGGATATAAAGAATGTAAATAATATAAAATATTAGTCTTCTAGAAAGCACATGTAAAATAAAGGCACATGAAAAAATACATGTTTTGAAAATGTAGTAAATCCACCTGTAGTTGACCATGTGCATTAATATTTATATTATATTATTTCTTGTATTATATATTTATGACCATATTATATATTCTAGTATATGTTCCTTATCAGTAAAAGCAATCTATGGGATGTGAACTTTACAAATAATTTTGGATGCCAACCCCAATAATTATCCTAATCATTTTTTTTTTTACAATGTTGATATTTTGCTATTTATTTTAGTGGTGAAGTCTCCTACTTTCTCTATTTCTCCTCTTTAAATAATTTTTGTAATGATTCTACTACTCGAGTATCAACATAACTATCTAAAATATCATAGTATGACTCACATTCCAAAATAAAATGCATATCTGGATTAACTTCCCTTAAGGTACAAAAGTTTCATATCCTTTCCTCTTGTTTATATTTGGGGATCTTCCTTATGTTTTTTTTACATTTAACTTTGTGTGAGCTAATTATAAAATGAGCCATTAGTGTATTTACTCTTCAATTGATGTTTTCCTACATATAGAAATTTTGATCGATGATCATAAATAGGGTTAAATTCAACAACATAATGTTTACTCTTTCATACTAACATTATTTTTTTCACATAGTTGCTCCAAAATTTTCCTTAATAGATGCCTTTATGTCTTTGTTAGTATTTTGGAATTCCTCCAAGTTGATATTCCATTTGTTCATTTGTTTTTTATTTTGATTCATCCATGGTTTCTTTATTTTGTGCAAATTTTCTTCTATTATAATTTCGTGTCACCTTTTTTTTTCAACTATATTAGAATAAAAATTGTAATAGTTTCCTCTATAGGGAAGGTACCTATTTTTATTAGAATAATATCAAATGAAAAAAAACTACTTTGTTTTGCATTTGTTTATAATTAAATATTTTTGAGTTCTCTTAATTTACCTCTATTATGAGTCTGATGTACTATTAGCCCACGCTTCAAATACAACATCACTGGTATTACTAATAGCCCAAAAATAACTTGTATAGTATTCTAGTATCATAATTCAACCCCTACTTATATTTTATGATGTAAAAAGTGCTATTCATCTTCCCAATGCCATTCTATATGTTTTTCAACTGATATTATTATTAAATTATATCCTAATATATTTTTACTCTCTATTACTTCTTCCAAAATACCCCTTCAAAATAAAAATTTAATTTATTCATTTTATTTTGACTTGAGAAGATCATGATCTTGATTTTTTTGTACATACTTACGTGCCCATATCCTTATAAAAGTACCTCTAGGGCCTTTAAATTCTCTCTCACAAGCCATGTTAACCTTACAATTAGAATGATACCATCTACCTACAAAGATACCTCATTACATAACTTCCAAAATAAACATTGTCTCCTCTATTCAAATTTTAGCCGTTTTTCTAATTTTTCAACACATAAACCAAATAATGTAAAGGATAATGGAAATTCTTGTTTAATCCTTATGTCACTTGTAAAGAATTCTAAATTCCTACTTGCATTCTATTTTTATCTCAAACCTCTTCGTAGAGTCTATGCACTATTATAAACATTTTTGGTATGCCCAAGTCTTCCATTCTACACCATAGTTTACTTCTAGACACCGTATCAAAATATTTCTTGAATTCCATAAAATAATAATAGGTTTCTCCTCTCTCATTCCATATATTTTTCAATAATATATATAAAAGTGATGATTTGATCTATTGTCAAATATTTTTTTCCAAAACATGCTTATCCTTTTGACTGCTATAATCACAGTGACACTGAGAGGGGGGTGAATCAGTGTGATCTTTTAAACTTCAAATATACAGTTCTAAAACCAGTAGCAGTTTAAAACTTATAAACAGATATATCAAATACAACAAGAAAGCATTACACACAACACAACATTTAACGAGGTTCACCAATGTGGCTACTCCTCAAAAATGACTGCTTGGACTACCATCCAAATCCAGCCTTTGCAAAGCTACAACTTTACAATCCCTTTTACCAGCACCAACTGGAAGGAGCACCAACCCCTCAGATTTTTTTTGTACCAAACAGAAAGGAGCACCAACTCCTAATTTACCAGCACCTACTGGAAAGGAGCACCAACCCCTTATGCCAAGCTGCAACTTGGACTTCAATAAAAACAATGAAAATTATAGAATAATACCTTCACCTTATTGCGCACAGTCTGCAGTTTCTATGCACTCTGCTTCTTCTGCGCAAACGCTTCGCACTATCTGATTCTGAGCAGACTGCTTCTGTGATAATGCTTCGCACTCTCTGCTGCTAAACAGTTGATCGATCACTTCTGCCCCTTTGCGCTTTTCTGCTCTCTGGCTATTACTTCGCACTTGGCTTGGTTCGACACGATTCGCTTTATGCGCACAACAGACTTAATTCGCACAAAATCGAGATGACCAAATCTCCCAACAACCCTCCTTTTATAACAAACTTTTCATGAGCAAAGATCTAATCTTAGTCGGCTGAAATACCCTAATCTTAGTCGGTTGCAAACCCTAAACATGGTCGACTGCAAACCCTAAATTTGGTCGTTGCAAACCCTAAAATCTGTCGGCCTGCATCGGTCTTTGTCGGCCTCGACTGCCCCTGCAACTCTTCTATTGTTGTTGCCGTGAAAACACAACATGTCATGATATCGTGACACTTCTCCCTTTAGAGACTTCATCTTCACTTTTAACTCTATAAAAGACTTGCGTTCTATTCCTGTCGCGATATCATGACACTTTTGTCTTTGACAGCCTCTGCTTTGCTTTTGTCGCGATATCGTGACACTTCTCCCTTTCGACCTCCTTTCTATTTTATCATGAAATCGTGACACAATCTACAATCGTAAGCTTTCTCTTCAACCTATCACGAAATCGTGACACTTTCGCTTCCATACACTTTTCTCCTCAGTCACCAGTGAAAACGAAACATGTCATGAAATCGTGACACTTTCACTGCCTTGTGCTTTTCTCTTCCGAAAATGGAACATGTCACGAAATCGTGACACTTTCTCTCTGCTTTTTCTCAACTTGTCGTGAAATGCGAATCTTCTTCTCTTTCCTTTCCATGTCATGAAATCGTGACATTCCTTACTATGTATTAAATCGTGACACTTCTCACTTGAACTCATGTCTAAATCGTGAACTTCTCTCTTCGAACTCTGATGTCATGAAAATCGTGACTCTTTTCGAGTTACATTCTCTCTTTGAACTTGTCATGAAATCGTGACACTTCTCACCTTAGCGACTTTCTCTTCGAATATGTCGCTGAAATCGTGACACTTTTCTATCCTTAGCTCTTTCTCTAACATGTCATGAAATCATGACAGTTTTCCTTCCTTAGCACTTTTTCTTTCAACATGTCACGAAATCATGACAGTTTTTCTACTTGCCTTCTTTGCTTCGAACATGTCACGAAATCATGACAGTTTTGCCACTTGCTATCTTTTCTTCCAACATGTCACGAAATCATGATAGTTTTGCTTGTGCCTTCTCTCTCCTCGTCCATGTCATGAAATCATGACAATTTTGCTTGCGCCTTCTCTCTCCTCGGCCATGTCATGAAATCGTGACAACATGTCGCGATATCGCGACAGTTTTCTTACTTGTCTTTTTCTTTGATTTTTTGAATCTGGGCCACTTCTGTCTTCTTGGAAATTCACTGTACATGTTCTCACTGACCTCTGAACTCCTGTCCACTTCATCAACTGATCTATCTGTCTGTGTTGACAACAATGACAATACTTTTGCTGCACCTTGCTCAACAATCTCCCCCTTTGGAATTGTTGGCAACACACATGCACTCTCCTGTAAATCTTCTCCCCCTTTGACAATAATACCAAAGGGCTGCTACAGACTCCCCCTGAGTCCAAACACAACATTCTCAGGCAAAATTTATTACACTTAGTAATAAATAAAGACATGAGCAAGAAGATGATCAAACACTTCAATGCTCCCCCTGAGAATGTGATCCCTGTAGCTAGTCACTTCTTGGGAAGGGTCACCACTCCCAGTTTATTGCGAAGGTATTCAAAAACATCCTTGGGCAAAGGTTTTGTGAATATATCTGCTACTTGCTCTGTAGTTGGAACAAAATCCAGCTTAACCTCACCTTCAACAACTTTCTCTTTCAAGAAGTGATATCTGATAGCAATGTGTTTTGTCCGTGAATGCATTACTGGATTCTTGGAGATGTTAATTGCACTGGTGTTATCACACTTAACTGATATTGGTTCACTAAAATTAATACCAAGATCTTTCAGAGTTTGTTTCATCCACAAAACTTGTGTACAACAAGTTGTTGCTTGCAATATATTCTCCCTCACTTGTTGATAAAGAAACTGACTCTTGTTTCTTGCTGTGCCAAGCAACCAACTTGTCACCGAGATAAAAAGCACCTCCACTTGTACTCTTCCTATCATCAACACATCCTGCCCAATCTGCATCTGAATAAGATATAAGGGTGAAGTCTTTACCTTTCGGATACCATAACCCATACTCCATAGTACCCTTGAGATACCTGAGAATCCTTTTTACTGCTGTCACATGAGTCTCTTTGGGACTGGCCTGAAATCTTGCTACCATGCAAACTGCCTGCAGAATATCTGGTCTGGTAGCTGTTAAATAAAGTAAGCTTCCAATCATTGATCTGTACATGGTTTGATCAATAGGTGGAGATTTGTCATCTTTGCTTAACTTACAGCCTGTCACCATAGGAGTGCTAACTGGCTTACAGTCCTCCATTGTGAATCTTTTTAGCATCTCTTTCACATATTTGACTTGGGAAATAAATATGCCTTTCTCATTTTGATTAACTTGTAACCCAAGAAAGTAAGACGGTTCACCAATCATAGACATTTCAAATTCTTTCTGCATTTTATTTGCTAAGTCTTTACATGATTCATCTTTGCTGTTGCCAAATATGATATCATCTACATAAACAACAAGAACAATGAGATGCCCATTTTTTATTTTGACATACAGATTATTGTCCACCATACCTTTCTTAAACCCCTGTTGAGAGAGATAGTTATCTAGCCTTGCATACCATGCTCGGGGTGCCTGTTTTAAGCCATATAAAGCTTTCTTTAATTTATAGACAAGATTGGGATCTTCACCAATTTGGAAACCATCTGGTTGTTCAATGTAAACTTCTTCTTCAAGTTTCCCATTTAAGAAAGCTGATTTTACATCCATCTGGTAAACTCTAAAATTCTTATGAACTGCTAAGGCTAGAAACATTCTGATTGCTTCTAATCTGGCCACAAGTGCAAAAGTCTCTTCAAAATCAATGCCTTCAACTTGTGCATACCCTTTACAGACCAATCTAGCTTTATTTCTAACTACCTGTCCGTCTTCATTCAATTTATTTTGAAATATCCATTTGGTGCCGATTACATTCTTATTTGCCGGTCTAGGAACTAATTCCCAAGTTCTGTTCTTTTCAATCTGATCTAACTCTTCATTTATTGCCTTCATCCAGCTATCATCTTTGCTTGCCTCAGCTATATTTTTGGGCTCAATGCTGGATAAAAGAGAGTAGTTACTTACTACTTTCTTTCTTGTCTGAATACCAATTGTGGGATCTCCAATTATTTGATCTCTGGGATGATTCTTCTGCCAGCTGCCTGTTTTGAATTTCTTGTTTTCTTCCACCTCTGAGTCATCAATTAAGTCATCTGAGTTAAGAGTTGGTTTCTTTTCTGTTTCATTTTCCTCATCTCCTTCAATGACTTCTTCATAAATTGGGTAGTTTTCTTCATAGTTAACTGTTCTTTCCCTTCCTTCATCAAATTTAACATCAGCACTGTCCACAATTTTCTTGAGTCTCTTGTTGTAGCATTTATAAGCTTTGCTTTTTATCGAATACCCAACAAAGACACCTTCATCTGCTCTATTTTCAAACTTCCCAAGATTGTCTTCAGTTTTTCTGATGTAACACTTACAGCCAAAAACTTTGAGGTGTTTTGTTGTTGCCTTTCTACCAAACCACAGCTCATAAGGAGTTTTGCTTTCATGAGTTCTCAGCATGTACCTGTTTTGGATGTATACTGCAGTGTGGACTGCTTCTTTCCAAAATCTGTCTGCTATTTTGTTTTCAGCCAGCATAGTACGTGCCATTTCCTGTACTATTCTGTTCTTTCTTTCTACCACGCCATTCTGCTGGGGTGTTCTAGCTGCTGAATATTGTCTCCTGATACCATGCCGTTCACAGTATTCTGTAAACTCATCTGAGATGAATTCTCCTCCTCTATCTGATCTCAAACATTTAATTCTTTTTCCTGTTTCATTCTCAACTAGATGTTTGAAAGATCTGAACATTCCAAAAGCTTCTGTTTTATTCTTTAAGAAGAATATCCATGTCATTCTGGAATAATCATCAATACACAACATAAAGTATTTGTCACCATTTATGCTTTGAGTTCTCATGGGTCCACACAAGTCTGTATGTATAAGATCCAGAGGTTTGCTGGTGTGGTACTCTTTTGTTTTGAATGAGGTTCTGGTTTGCTTTCCCTTTTGACATGAAGCACAAATGCTATTTGAAGGTTTTCTAATGGTTGGAATGTCTCTTACTGCCTGTTTCGAGCTGATTTTCACTAGATTATCAAAACTAATGTGTCCAAGCCTCTTGTGCCATAGCCAGTTTTCTTCTTCCTGTCCAATGAAACAATTACCTTCTGAAGTTTCTGAGAGTGTGTACAGGTTGCCAGATGTCCTTGATCCAGTAGCTATCAATTTTCCACTGTTTGATTTCCTGACTTCACAACCCTGCTTCTTGAAAACAACTTCATGTCCTTTATCACAGATCTGACTGACACTCAACAGGTTATGTTTCAAACCATCCACAAACAAAACTTCTTCTGACTTGATCTTCCCATCACTAATTTTAACTGATCCTTTTTCGATTATCTTAGCTCCATCATTATTTCCAAATTTTACAGAACCACCCTCATATTTCTGTAATTTTTCAAATTTTTGTTTATCACCTGTCATATGACTTGAGCATCCGCTGTCAAGTATCCATGGTACCCTTTTACTCTGTGCCTTGAAAGTTGTTTGAACTATTAGGGATTCCTTTTCTTCCTGAGGTTGCTCTTTCTGTTTCCACTCTGATTTGGCTACCGTATTGGGCTCTAGTTTGGACTTTCCTTTTCCAGTATCTTGAGTATATCTTTCAGAAGGATTTCTATTTTGTCTTGTCCTATTTGGTTGAAATTTTCTTTTCTGAGGTTGATTTGCAGCTAAAGGACTACGACAGTTTCTTGCAATATGTCCAAAGTTATGACAATTAAAACATTCTACTGCATAATTTAATGGTGAAAAAGCATTTCTACTGAAGAGATTTCTTGGTCCTACATTATACTTGCAATCTGCAATTTTATGCCCATAACCATTACACTTGAAACAGAAACCAGAAAAGAAATGATTGAACCTGAAAGATGGTTTTTGCCAGGTTGTTGTAGGAGCCATAGATCTTCTTTTCTTTTGATGTGTGACCTTGGTAAATCCATCATTGTCAGTTCTCCTTTCGGGCCTGGCATTACTGCTTTCATTTGCCTGAGTTGTTTTTCTTTCATCAGTCTGTTTCTTCTCTTCATTCCTTACAGTTTCTACATTTCTGGCTTTTGGTCCATTTGACGATTCTCCTTCCATGAAGCCTAGACCAAATTTGATGCCAGCAGGTCTTTGATCACTTAAAATTTTATCCAGCTTCATCGAACTTTCTTCACGCTTTTGATGGCAGCTGATTTTTTGATCCAGTTCTTGCATCTGCATTCGTAGACTAACATTCTCTTCTTCTAGTTTACAGCAGTAATCTATCTTCATGGTTATCTGAACTTCGAGATCCTCGGACATTTTCTTGTATTCTTCTGTCTGTATTTTTAAACTGGTTATGATGTCATTTGCATCCTCAAGCTTTCTTGAAAGTTTATAATTCTTTCTTTTCTCAGATTTCCATTCTACAAGAGCAGAGACCAGCTCACCTTCTAGATCTACTTCAGCCTCAAGATTTTTAGCAAAAACTTTAGAATTCATTACTTCCCTCTTTTTTGATTGTTCTACCTCTTCCAATTTTTTTGATTCAAATGCCATGAATAGAGCTTCACCTGTTTCTTCTTCAGAATCCTCACTAGAGTTGTCCTCTGAAGAATTTGCATTCCTGGAGATGAAACTTTTCTTTTTGAAGTTGCCTTTCCTGAAGTTTGATTTCTTCTTCCAGTCACTTCTTTCTTGGTGCGAAGCTTCCTCACCCTGGTTCTTCTCATTGAGTGGACATTTTGTCGCAAAGTGCCCAATGCCTCCACAGTTAAAACATTTAAATGGTAGCTTTCCTCTGTATTTTCCTTTTCCCTTTCTCAGTTTTTTGACAAAATTTGCTTCCATTTCATCTGATACCTCCTCTTCTTCAGACTCTTGTTTTGTGTCTTTGCCTTTTAGGGCTTTAAAGGCTGCTTCTCTATCTGTGGGATTAGACCTTCCTATTCTCATTTCAAAAGTAGTCAAAGAACCATGCATCTCATCCATACTAAAGCGATTTAGATCTTTAGCTTCTTCTATGGCTGAGACTTTAGAATCAAACCTTGGAGGGAGTGATCTTAATACCTTTTTCATGATAGTAGCATCATCCATATCTTCGCCGAGACCTCTGATTGAATTAGTGATTCCATTGACTCTTAGCATGAAAGCCTCTATGTTCTCATCATTGTCCATATTTAAGGATTCGAATTGAGCTCGATGTGTTTGAAGCTTGGCCTCCTTGATCCTATCGTCTCCTTCATGAATGTTCTCTAGTTTATCCCATACATCTTTCATTGATTCACAATTTATGATCTTGACTAGCTCACTGTCCACTAATCCACACATGATGGCATTTTTTGCTTTCGAATCATTTTCAAATGCCTTTTTATCGATAGTGTCTGTTGGAGCAATGGCGGGAGCTTTGTAACCATTAACTACTGCACCCCAGATGTCAAAACCCAAAGCACGAAGATATGTCTGCATCCTTATTTTCTAGAAAGCATAATTAGTTCCATCAAACAATGGTGCTTTGTTTGAGGAGAAACCTTCACCACTTGCCATTGCGTCACTTCCAAGATCACCCTAGCTGATTGAGCCTATTCAGGAACCTTGCTCTGATACCAATTGTTATAATCACAGTGACACTGAGAGGGGGGGTGAATCAGTGTGATCTTTTAAACTTCAAATATACAGTTCTAAAACCAGCAGTAGTTTAAAACTTATAAATAGATATATCAAATACAACAAGAAAGCATTACACACAACACAACATTTAACGAGGTTCACCAATGTGGCTACTCCTCAAAAATGACTGCTTGGACTACCATCCAAATCCAGCCTTTGCAAAGCTACAACTTTACAATATCTTTTACCAGCACCAACTGGAAGGAGCACCAACCCCTCAGATTTTTTTTGTACCAAACAGAAAGGAGCACCAACTCCTAATTTACCAGCACCTACTGGAAAGGAGCACCAACCCCTTATGCCAAGCTGCAACTTGGACTTCAATAAAAATAATGAAAATTATAGAATAATACCTTCACCTTATTGCGCATAGTCTGTAGTTTCTATGCACTCTGCTTCTTCTGCGCAAATGCTTCGCACTATCTGATTCTAAGCTGCTTCTGTGATAATGCTTCGCACTCTCTATTGCTAAATAGTTGATCGATCACTTCTGCCCCTTTGCACTTTTTTGGCTATTACTTCGCACTTGGCTTGGTTCGACACGATTCGCTTTCTACGCACATAGACTTAATTCACACAAAATCGAGATGACCAAATCTCCCAATAGCCCTCCTTTTATAACAAACTTTTCATGAGCAAAGATCTAATCTTAGTCGGCTGAAATACCCTAATCTTAGTCGGCTGCAAACCCTAAACATGGTCGGCTGCAAACCCTAAATTTGGTCGGCTGCAAACCCTAAAATTTGTCGGCCTGCATCGGTCTTTGTCGGCCTCGACTGCCCCTGCAACTCTTCTATTGTTGTTGCCGTGAAAACACATGTCACGATATCGCGACACTTCTACCTTTAGAGACTTCATCTTCACTTTTATCGTGAAAACGTGACACTTCTGCTATAAAAGACTTGCTTTGTTCTGTCGTGATATCATGACACTTTTGTCTTTGATAGCCTCTACTTTGCTTTTGTCATGATATCGTGACACTTCTCCCTTCGACGACCTCCTTTCTGTTTCTGTCACGAAATCGTGACACAATCTACCTCTAGCTTTCTTCAACTTGTCGGAGAAATCGTGACACTTTCGCTTCCTTACACTCTTCTCCTCATCGCAAAAAGAACATGTCACAAAATCATGACACTTTCGCCTTGTCTTTTTTCTGTCTTCGCCCATCGAAAATGGAACATGTCACGAAATCGTGACACTTTCTCATCCGTATCTTTTTCTCCAACATGTCATGAAATGCGACATCTTCTTTGACTCTTGTCCTTTTTATGTCAAAATCTGAACATGTCATGAAAATCGTGACACTTCTCATTCTATTTTCTTTCCTTCTAACATGTCGCGAAAATCGTGACACTTTTCAGAGTTACTTTCTCTTTTCGAACTTGTCATGAAATCATGACAATTCTCACCTTAGCGACTTTCTCTTCGAACCTATGTCATGAAAACGTGACACTTTTTCTATCAGACTTATCTCTTTCCTGCAACATGTCACGAAATCATGACAGTTTTCCTTCCTTGCACTTTTTCTTTGAACATGTCACGAAATCGTGACAGTTTTCTTGCTTGCGCCTCTGCTTCGAACATGTCGCGAAATCATGACAGTTTTCCCACTTGCTATCTTTTCTTCCAACATGTCACGAAATCGTGACAGTTTTGCTTGCGCCTTCTCTCTCCTCGTCCATGTCACGAAATCATGACAATTTTGCTTGTGCCTTCTCTCTCCTCGTCCATGTCACGAAATCATGACAATTTTGCTTGCGCCTTCTCTCTCCTCGGCCATGTCACGAAATCGCGACAGAAAACATGTCGCGATATCGCGACAGTTTTCTTACTTGTCTTTTTCTTTGATTTTTTGAATCTGGGCCACTTCTGTCTTCTTGGAAATTCACTGTACATGTTCTCACTGACCTCTGAACTCCTGTCCACTTCATCAACTGATCTATCTGTCTGTGTTGACAACAATGACAATACTTTTGCTGCACCTTGCTCAACATTGACCTCTTTCCTTTTTCTTCTATCCACTTGATGATTATACTTTGTATCATGCTTCCAAATAGCTTTTCAAAAAGAGAATTAACCATAACGATTTAGTAACTTGAGGTATTGTCTACATCTCTACTCTTAAAGAGATTTATTACTAGACTTGTTATCCATTACCTTGGAAATCCATGTTGGATGGTGTTGAGGAATATCCTCTTGATGTGTGGTGCTAAGTCCTTTACTTGACATTTTAAGTATTCTACCTACAACCTATCCATATTTCAAGCCATACTTATTCATAGATATTTAATACCTTCACTAACCTTCCTTAAGATAAATAATTTTTTTGTTGTGATGATTGCAAATATACCTCTTCTTATTTATCTTGTTCATACAATTATTTTGCATATTCTACCCATTGGATTTTTTTAGTGTTATTTTCTATTTATTTTTTTATGTTGAAGTTTATTTGAGAATAAATTTAGGTTATTCTTCCCTATATAAATTAATTTTTATTGTATTACACTCACATATTTCTCATTTTTTTGTTTTCACAATTTGTTTGTATGGACTTTTGTTTCCTTTTCAACGTCTAGTTCCTTTAGGGACCTTTCTACTTTATATTCTTCATCAAACCAAGCATTTATCAAAAATTTATCCTTTTTATTTTTCATATTTTTTATATCATTTGAAACATTTTAATACCTTTAGAATTATACTTGTTAAATCGTAGCTCTTGATTTCTTACTCTTATTTATTTTTCCTCCCTTTAAAACATTTATTCTACTATTTCCTTGTAAATTAAATTATTCTCTTGGGTTATGAGGACATTTCCCTCTATTTATGATTGTTGATTAGGAAAAACTTTTTCTATTTGTTCACTTATTTCCTTCCATGATAATTTTGTATACATTGGGATATGATCTAATTTTAATTCTTCAATCTCTCCTTTAGTTATATTATTTGTCAAACTTTGTGATAAAATGACATAGTCGACAATGTTTACCCCATTATAACTTTTGCATGTATACTTTCCATAATTATTCTACTTATTGATATAATTAGAGATGATCAATACATGTATACAACTTATGATCAATAGTTTTTCATCAAAATAAGGAACAAACCCTTTATCCTTTGAGCATTTTGTTCATTATTGGTTTTTTCTTCTTCTATCCATAATGGGTTTTTACCTAGATCATTATTGTTGCTTAACATGCTAGTTTATTTGATTTTTATCCTTGTATTGAATTCTCCTATTATAGTTATCTAAGTTTGTAGTATCATGATATGTATTTCTCTAAATTTGTTTATGGTTTCCATAGTCCATTCCATTTTTTTGTAGGCTCTAGATGTTTTTGAAGCAAAATAGCAAGGTATAATTTTAATAATTCTTCTCTTTTACCTTAGTTGTATCTAAATGCATATTTTATTTGGGCATTATTTATTCATATAAATTATATTACCCCAAGTTTCCTTTATCGAGAGCATTTTTCCTCCATATTCCTTTTCATTCTATAATATTCCTATAACCTTTAAATGTTGAATTTCTACATCTATCATGTTCATGTGTTTTTGAAAGAAAATTATGGCACTCCATTCTATACTAGGATCTAATCTAGGACCTCTTCTCTAAGGGTAGCCTCTACAATTCCAACATACTAGATTTAATCTCTCCTAGGTGGGCCTGTTTTCCTATTTATTTTGAAATGTTTGATTAGAGATGTGGGTCTTTTATTTTTCACCCATGTATTGTGAAAATCATCTTTACTTTCCCTGACTTCTCCTTTATTTCTATTGTATTGGTGTCTCTCAAAAGTTTTGACTAATGATATAATCCTTTAAATTTTTTAACAATACTCATTTTCCTTCATTTGTTGTTCTCCTTATTTTTTCCATGTCCCCTCCTCTTTCTTATTATTGTATTGGGGTCAACTCTTCTTCTATGACAATTGTGAACCTTTCATAAGACTCCCATTTCTTAGTATTTAGTTATTGTCTTCCTCTTCAACCATGGAAATCACAATTTCCCCATCCTCCTCACTTGGAAATTTGTCCTTTCCATTATAGCTTATATTTCGGAAATCCTCTTATATTATTGACCACCTTTTCAACTTCTTTGTTTTCTCTTACCCATCCAATAATTATATTTATTGATATATAATATATTTCTTTATTTTATCTTATACATATTCCAATTTGTTTTCATACATCTCTTTCAACTACCTATTAATACTTATACCACTTATGCCCATGTTTTGAACTCATTTCTCTAATTTCCCATACTCCTATTTTTATTTTATAGTTTAATATTTTAAAGATAAAAAATATTTTTTTCAACTAAAAGAAGTTGTTAGTCTCACAATGACACTGAGAGGAAGGGTGAATTAGTGTAGCTCTTTTAAAAATTAAATCTTCAACTCTTAAAGCCGAAACAATAAAAACTTAAAACCAAATAAATCAAGTATAAAAAGAGAACATCACACAACACAAGATGTACCGAGATTCACCGATTTGGCTACATCCTCAAAATGACTGTTTGGACTCCCATCCAAATCCAGCCTTTGCAAAGCACCAACTTTATAATCAATTTACCAGCACCCACTGGAAGGAGCACCAACCCTTGATTTATCTACACCAATAGAAAGGAGCACCAACCCCTAATTTATCTACATCAACAGAAAGGAGCACCAACCCCTCTACCAAGCACCCACTTGATTTTGATATTGATAATAAAATGACATATATGAATATTATCTTCTCACAAAAATTGACAGTTATCTTAGCTCGTTCTATAAAATTCTAAACTCTTTCTGGGTATTATGAAGAATTTTGTCTATGACCTCCTCTCAAAATTTTAGCCAAAACTGATATTGTATGAGAAAGTTATGCCCAAAATACTAAAGTGACGTTTTTCACCTTTTTCCCAAAAACACGGATTTTCACTCTTTATTTTTCTCCACACACTCTTCTCACTTCACAAAATAAAATCCCCCACTAAAATTCTCCAAGAAACACTCCTTTTATAACTATATTTTCTCTTTGTAACTCCTTTTGTAACTTCCATATTCTCACATGCTACCTATCAATTGTAACTCCTTTTGTAAATTCCATATTCTCACATGCCACCTATCAATTGTAACTCCTTCTTTCATATTCTCATATGCCACTTGTCAATTGTAACTCCTTCTTTATGTAACTCCTTTATGACACAATATTATCCTATGCCACTTGTCAATTGTAACTCCCTTTTTATATAACTCCTTTTGTTTATATTGAAAAGGCATTTTGTCAAACACGTCAAATGCAAAGAATTGACACCTTACTCGTTATCATACTTCGGAGCCACGTGACAACTCAAACCAAAAACAAAATATGATCTATTTGATGCCTTGAAGGTGTAACAACATTGAAACTGAAACTCTGGCGACTCTTCAAGGTCGAAACGACCAACTAAAGGATTTTGCACAAGTGGCACAAATTGACATAAAAGAGACCTGTAACGTTTTTGCAAAAATCATAACTCTCACCTCGTAGCTCGGTTTTGTCGAAAATTTGAAACGTAGAATATTTGCAACACTGAATATGTCTAAACTAAAACTCACTACCTAAATCCTTATGGTTCGCCTATACCACTTCCACAAAAACAGCTATGGACACACTTTTTCCAAAAAGAGCGTTTTTGTGACAGTCTTGCAACGCTTTTAAAATTCACCTCGTTTCTCCGTTTTCATTGAAATTTGGAACACATGTTCTTGAAGATAACAACCACCTCCAGTTAAAATTTTTCTACATAAATCCTTACGGTTTGTCTGCAGTGCTTCTGACAAAACCTGCACTTTTTCAGCCTGTACAACCACTTGCCAAATCATCCGCCAAGATACCGGAAACATCACCAATCAATCCAAACACTGTGCTGACATCTCCAATGCTGTTATGGACTATTTCCTGATATGATGGCATGTTCCAAACTGATCCATCCTGTCCAACTGTTCCCGTGGCGACTTTTACAACTTTTTGACTATTTTGCTCATTTGACAACTTTCTGACGATTTTTTCAACTTTTGCAAATTTGCACAAAAAACCTGTAACAACTTCACCCAAACATCAAAAACATCCTCATAAGAATTTAACATCACTGTACATACTCTGAATAACCTCTGAACTCTTGTCCACTGCATCAACCGATCTATCTGACTGTGTTGACAACAATGACAATACTGTCGCTGCACCTTGCTCAACAGAAGTACTTGTCTCTTTATTAGGCTGAATTTTTTGATTGGTGGGATAAATACATACTAATTGTAGATATTAATGTATAGCAAATATCCTATAGCGTATGCTAAGAGCCCCTAAACAACCTTGCCTAGTGAAAATTTGAATCAATAAGGACTTGGACAACATACCATAACAACCAATGTAGTTAAAGTATCAAAACAAATATATGACAATCCTACTAATATATTTAGGACAAAATTCAATCCATTTTAATATTTTAAAAATAAAAACCATTTGAATAATCATAAGCCTTGTCAAAGTTAATTTTATTACATCTTGTTTGTGCTTCCAATTCAAGGTGTTTCTAAGATTATTCATAATATATCTTCCTTTGAGGAAGCCCATTTGTTAGCAGTGAACTATATATTAGGTGGATGGACTAAGCAATCAATTAAAACCTTTTCTATGATCATATAATCCATGTTTAGTATCATAATGAGACTCTAAATCCAAACAATATCCTTAATTTTATAAGACCCTTATTAATAAATGATCCAAGAGAGTCTCTATTTTATGCCTCTTTGTAGACATTATAAAGGTTGTCTTTTGTTGGGCCACATTTTTTGGAAAAAATCCACAAGTAACCTATCCAACCTAGGGTACCATTCTAAAAAGATTTACTTATAGCTCTTTAAAAGAAATATGAACTCCAATATTTTCCTTCCTAAAGCTATATCACATTGACGCATATCATTTTCTTGGTTGGAAATAATTATAGGTGTAAGACCTAGGATTGCCTCAAATTTATCCAACGAGGGTCTTAGAAATATACAAATTAGATTTACACAATAATGAGATAATTCAATGCAAGGTCTATTGGAACCAATACACTAATGTAAATGCTACTATTGGAGAATATTACATTATTTGGTACATGCTAATGTACCCTCATGGTACATCTTGTAAATATTAGATTAGGGTTGTATCCTAGATTAGAGTGTGAGTAAATATTTTATGTAATGTAATAATATGCAGGAAATGCACAAGTATCATGTAAATGAGTGTGCAAGTATTATGTGTGTTAATGTGCACAAGTGTCTCATATGTAAGTGTGCACGTGTTCTTAGATGATGAAGTGTTATGTGAAGAGTTATGTCCAAGTGTGCATACAATATAGAGTCATGTGTATGTAATTATAAAATAGAGAAGCCAAGATTCATGAGACTTGGCATAAGGAAAGGAAGATTTAAGTAACCAAAGAGTCAACCTACAATGGCTATATATTACTCCATAGGAGTCATCATCTATCACCACCTACACCAACCTATAGAGACTACAGAGTCTACATTGTCAACATTGTGAGTATTGTTATTGTAAGATTTTATGATACATTTGTAAGAGAAGGAGTAATAAATTTTACATACATTTGAAACTAATATTATAAGTTGTGCTACATGCTTTGTACATGTATGATTTAGGCTATTACATTCATATTTCTTCTTATTAATGAATGTTAGTTGATATCCTTGATTTTACATATTTATTGGCTCATATAATTCTAGTTACATTATTATCTTGATCTTATTATATTACGACTATCATTTATTTGATCCTATGAATACTATCCGGTGAGATTTACATTAATATTAAGGCTTCAAAAGCCATCAACTACATGGAAAAATATTGAAGAAACTTAGAGGCTTTTTCCACACTTCTTTAAGTGAAGGCTAGTTGTTTTATTTAATTTTGACTAAAGATAATTTTAATAGAACTCATAGCCCATAATTTCATAGGTATTTATATGATATATTTGAGATATTAATTTTTTTTATTAAGATGGAAGAAGGTATTTTGAAAGGGGTCCCAAAACGTTTATAATAAAGAAACTACAAATAAACTAAAAATATCAAAATTGAGACATCACAAACAAGACAACTCATAAAACTAAAACATTATGAGGTGCAACAATCCACAATGAAATGGTCTTCGAGGACCAAACCAAACATGAATTCAAAAGAGCAAAATGCCCATAAGCACCTGGATTAAAATATCATAACACCATAGGGGATATATTCTCAAACTCAACATGGCCTACATTATCATCTATTTCCTCCTGCCTTAAGAATATTTTTATTTCCTCCATCCAAGACTATTATTGTTTGGATTCCATTGGCAATACTTGTCTCTGTCTCTTTTTATTCGATTTTTTTATTGTAAGGCATCCCTTGAGATTTAATAGTACCAACATCAATTCTTAACTTCTTTTGATATCTGATTTTTAGAGTTTGGACAACTTTAGATGAATTTCTTATGTTATTTTTTATTTGATCTACCCACTTTTTCAAAACTATTTGGTCCTACTCATCTTCACCTTCCTCAATTTCTAACTGAATATTTTCCTCATCCACCTTTTTCAATATGCCATTACCTTCATCTCCTAAATTAATCTCTTGAAGCATATCAAAGGAATTTGGATAAAGAATATTTTTATTTATGAATAAGGTAAAGTATCACATATCTTCATCATATATGCTCTAAATTTATTCTTAAAGGAATAATCCTTCTACATATCAACTTTAATCACTTCATTTTCAAGGATCTCACCTTCTAAGATATCTTCATTTCTAGAACCCTCTAAGGATAATGCCTTCTGCTATTCGCTTTCAGGGTTTTCATGTTCCAAGAAATATTTCTTCTTGGAACCATCTTCTTAAATTTATTCTTGTTTCCAAAATTCATGACCTTGGGAGGAGGCTTCTAGTTTGGGCATTCCCAAGTCAACTGTACTAATTTCTTATAAACCCCACATTTAATAAGGACATTCTCATATTCTAAAGGTTGATTCCAACACCTAATATTAAAATAAACCAAATTGAATAAGGTAAATTTCCCCCCAAATCTAAATTAACACATATCCTATCATAGACAAGGTGAGACTTGGACTTGGTGGTTGAATCGACAGTAATTAGATGGCTCATTTCCCTAGCAATACCAATAAAAATTCCTCATTGTAGTAGTGAAAGGAGATATTTGGTAATCTCACCTAAAATAGGACCTACAATTTTTTTTAGGTCTCTATATTAAAATCAGGTCCCCATCTCCTCAGGAAAAGACTACACCTTCCAAAGAACCAACCCCCCATAAAATTTTCATTAAATCAACAAAACAGTTCAGCTTCGCCATAAAAAAACTCCTAGAGAGGGTAGCAATATCCATATGACCATTTGACCTTCACTTAGCAAGAGCCCATTTTATTAACATATCTAGGCCAGGTCTAACCCCCATAAATTTGCCTAGCAAGTGATAGGAACCTTGTTCAATGGTCATATTAACCAAGTCATATAGAATAAAATGTTAACCTTTTTTTGAAAGTAAATCAAATTTGGTCTTTTGGGACCTAGACTTTCCCAACACCACTTGAGACTAAGACTATTTTCCATTATCTTTTGGGCCCATAATAACATCTTGAAGAAGATCTACACTATCTGACTCTATCTAGCCATTCCCAACACCACCAAGACTATACCTCTTCCTGATATCGATATCGCTACCAAATCCGTTGTTGTTGGTTTTTCATTACAAGAAATAAGTTTAGCCTGAGATTTATACACCACATGGTACAATAACTCATCGTGTAGTTATAACTCTAGATTTCTCAAGTCCATAAATAACTACATCAATTTCTTCGTGTAGACATGAAAAATTGACTTATTTTCCTTAGTTTTTATCCTAGAAAAGTAAGATCACATTCAAGAGAATTTTTTCCCTATCAAACCATCTCAATTATTATCAAATTTTATACCATTGGATAGGTCCCGAAAAGAGATTTCCAAAGGTATATAATATTTCCAATTTTGACATCGTATTCCTCATTTTTCACTCTAACAAATCAAAAATTCTTGACCGTTGGGAAAAATCGTCCATCAATCAACAAAATCACCCGACAATCGACATAATCACTAGGCAATTTTGTCCCAAACAGAATTTTAACAAATTTACTAAAAAGACAAAATATGGTTTAAAACCTCTTACCTAGTTTAGCCGCCATTCAGATCAGGGAGTTTGGCGACTAGATTGAAGGTGACAAACATAGGAGGGATCAAAACCTCCTCCATGTTTAGCCTAACCTCCCAAATTCCTCAAACCCCTCCTTGGCCTATTCAATCTAGGCTCTTTTTTCCATTTTTCCTCATGGTTTACTGATTGACTGGCTGGCTGGTTGGAATTTGATCCCCTAGGATTATTTTTTGAACTCCCTTGAGGATCCCTCGTATCAAGTTTTTACGTAATTCTACCTCTCGAAATCCCTATTTTCATTTTATCATTGTAGGTATCAGATATAATTACCTGAAATATCATCATAATTGCCTGGCGATCGATAGAAATGACAGACAATTTTGATAGAAGCGATAAGTGATTTCATCAGAGAATAGGTGATTTCGTTAGAAATTAGGTGATCTTGTCTTCAGATCTACTGGGGGTAAGGATTTAGATCACTATTTGCATTTCTTTCCCAAATTTTTGTGTGTTTGTGCATTGCATCATGTCCATTTGATTTATTACTTAGATTTAGATATTGCATCTTGGTGTTCACAATCATTCCAGTTAGTTGCATCATGAAATCAGGATCATAATCACACAAATCCATGGCATACTAAGTTTAATTGTCATCATAGTATCTCATGTCATTTCATATCCATTTGCATATAGAAATTAAAAAATATTTGTGACTTGGAGTACGAGAAACTATTATAATTTGCAATAAACATTGTTCTCTATCCTCTATTTGCTATCAGCTATTTTTCTACAGGATTGCAAAATAATTGCCTATGATTTTGTTAAATTGGAGGTGATTTTGTCTAGAACACAGGCGACTCTATCTGGAATAGAGGAGATTTTATCCTGCTACAAGATTCAGATACTTCATCAAACATCTGGGTCGAGTAACGTTTATAATTTCTTTTAGCCCTAGTTTTAAGCATTGCATTTTATTCTGTATCCACCATTTGTTGTTTTCATTAAATCAAAATTGCATATAGATAGTTTTTTTGCATAAAGGCCAAACTTAGGTGTATGTGAATGATTTATAAAAAGAATACATAAAACATCTTCCAAAACCTAGGTATGGAAACCGTCGTTAAAATTTTCCTGGTGAACCCTTAATTTGTCAAAAAATCACCACAAGAAGGCACACTTAAGTTCCTCTCTTTCAAGGTGTAGCTCTACCATTTTCCCATTCCCCTCCAAGGCATAGATCCATAAACCTAGAGGAAAGGAGTGCAAAATTTTTAGACCTATATTATTTGGTGAACCCGAC
Source organism: Wollemia nobilis (assembly GCA_028583015.1). Classification (NCBI taxonomy): domain Eukaryota; kingdom Viridiplantae; phylum Streptophyta; class Pinopsida; order Araucariales; family Araucariaceae; genus Wollemia; species Wollemia nobilis. The sequence continues at coordinate 2,421,444 of JAQPPZ010017010.1, read as the reverse complement.
GTGAATACATAGGCATTTCTTCTAATTTCAAAAACAAACAAACAAAAAATAATAATAATTATATATATATATATATATATATATATATATATATATATATATATATATATATATATATATATATATATATATATATATATATATATTTTATATTTATATACAAGAAAAACAACAAAAAAATCATCATTTCAAATTTGTATGTTTTAGATTCAATTCTAAATTTTAGATACCAAATATTACTTTTAGAAGTACTAAAGAAACCATGAGTCTTAACTCAAATCAATTTGAGCCCATCAGTAATGTTGGGAAAATTCATCCAAATACATTTGTTTATTATGACCAACCTCATCCATATTCAACATCACCTTTATCATACTTTTCTCATTTTTTATCGTTACCCCAAAAATACAATCCCTTTTCCAATCCTCTTCATAACGATATTATATTTTCTCCCACATATCCATATTATGCCTATCGATCCACATACAATCCTTCTCCACCATTTCAATGTTCTTATTTCAACACAACACATCAATTTCAACAAGAAATACTTTTTATTCCAATCCTACCATGCACTCACATCATACTTCACAATATTCCTATCATCATTCTACCCATGAGAAACAATGGTGAAATTGTTCTATTGATCAACAATGCATTACATAGTTTTATAGTTCTTGAAAGAACTAAAAATAGACACGGTGGTTGAGAGAAATCCTCTTAAACTTATTACAACAAACTAACTTAAAGATAGCTCTTATCCTAACAACATGCTAATCTTGGACTATGGTCAAACATTGATCAACCAAGCCAAAACCTCAACGTATGCTAATCAAATTAACTAGAAATATGTAAATCAAAACATTAAACTAAAACTAAATACTAGGACTTAATACTTAGGACTAAGGAGGCAATGTTGAAAATATTCCAACATTCTCCCCCTTGATGCTAAAGACACTCATGGACACTCATGCAAGAGTTCTTTAAGCATCACGGAGTTGGAAGAAAATATTTCTCTTACGTTTCCTCCAATCTTGAATCAAGAAATCAGAATTTACAAAATACTTATGGTGGCACTCCTTCCACTCTTCATGTGGAATTTCCTGCAAATGCTTGAGTGCCTTCTTTTGTTGATTAGCTCCCCCTTCAACAAAAGTATCTCCTCTTGTGGTTTTCAGCAACCACTCTCTTACATCTTTATCATTATGGTATTTAAACCATGCTCTCACATTTTGATCTTCTTTTACATCTTCAACACTAAACAATACTCCACATGAGTATTTACAATTAATCATCTCACATAGATGATTATACCATACAACTCTTTCACATATTTCCACACAAAATATCACAATAAATATGGCCATATAATGACCAACTACATATGCAACATAAAGTTGCTCCTCACACAAATATTCTCTCACAACAATGACTTTACAAGAATCCTTCTCCCAAGGAATTTTGAACACATCATTTTGATCCATGTGACCCAAGTTCTCCATCACTGTATTCTCTCCAAGAAGACTCTTCATCAAAGTTGTCTCAATGAGACAATCACCTTTCTTTTCATTCCTGCTCACAAAAAACAAATCATTAATCATAAAAACATTACCTTTAGTATGAGTAGATTTGGTGCTTCCCATAAAGCTATTTTGTAGCAGTTCTCCTTCAGGGTATGTTGCTTCAAGATCAACCATCAACTCTTCACTAAGAGTTCTCCTCCTTTGTTCAATCCATGTTGGTGTGTTGAAACACCATTCATTCAAGCAATCATACATTGTTGCCTTTTCAAGACAACTCTCTTTCTGCAATGTAGTCACTCCAAGTGAGTGATCTTCATCCATGAGTGATGTTTCCTTTGCCATTATGACAAGAAAATCAGCAATCTCATTTCCATTTTCTGTTTCTATCCCATTTTCCCTCTCACTTTCCATATCCCAAATGAGAGAGTCTTGTGTGTTCTTTTCTTCACACAACACATCCTTCACCCTTGATGAGTGATCTTCAAACAAGAAGCCTATCGCTTCCATCTCCTCTTCATCAAACTTTTCTTGTGGATCAACATCCCACATCACTTCATTTGTTCTTTCAAGAGAGCACACATCCATTCCAATTGAATGGTCTTCAGGCCAATGATCATCCATGAACATTGCTTCTCCATCATCATCTTCTTTATTCTCCTTCATGAGAATTGTAGGTGCATTCTCCATAATACACTCTTCATTTATCTCCTCCAGGAGACATTCTTCATCATACATTTCACTTTGATGGTCTTCAAGCAAGGAACACTCCAATGTGAGTGTTTCTCTTCCTTCATCTTCAAAGTCTTCTTCCAATTTTGAGTGGTCTTCACTACAAGGTCCTTGAGCAATTGTCTCTCCATTGAGACATCCATCCTCTTTGCTATCAATGTGAATGCTTTCCAAGCATGCCATTCCTGCAAAAAAATTATTAGTACAATTTTTCTTTTCATATTTTTCTCCTCCTAAAAGAAATAATTGACTATTACAATTTTCCATGCCATTACAAGACATGTCTGCAACTATGGGTGTCTCACAATAACTCTCTCCAATGAGAGCTATACAAGGCTTCTTCGCCTTCTCATCCTCTTCTCCATGAAGGGATTCCTCATCTTCGTATCTCTTCTCTTCAAGAATTTCATCATCACTCTTTTCTTCAAACATGTCTTCCTCTTCAAGGAAGAATTCACCATCATAAGAATGTATGTCTTCATATGAGTCTTGAAAAGACTCTTCAAAAACTCCTTCAAAAGGATCTAATTCAGAAACTTCTTCAAGGAAGCAAGGCTCCTCCTTGCTTAAACAATATTCATGATTGTCACACATGGCTTTATGGGTATCCTCATCAAACCCATAAGCATCCTTCAACACTTTCCATGCCATTTTAGCTGATCTACAATTGGCTATGAGAGGAAAAACATTCTTTTCCATTCCTCTCCTCAAATCCATAAGAGCTAAGCAATTTTCATATTGTTGCTCCTTCTTCTCTTTTCTCTCCTCACCTTGTAGGTTGCTCCAAGAGGGTTCCTCATAGCCTTATTGAACTATATCCCATAAGTCTTGAGCCTTCAAGAAGGTCTTCATCATTATGCTCCAAATAGCATAATTATCTCCATCAAATTTTGGTACAACCAAGTCTGCATACATGGCTTCCTTTTATTTACCAAAGTCTAAAGCACCCAATTTATCATAAATCGGCCAATACTGATTGAAACAAACTAAAATTTTTCCTGTAGACTTCTGATATACTTATCTAAAAATCCACTAAATTTCAGATCCAAATTCACACAAATGAGAAATATGTGATCAATTTACTTTTGCCCTTTCTAGATCTTAGAGTGTTTTTGAGACAACCTCAATGTTCTTCACATAAATCAATCCATACAACTCCAAAATTTCTAAAAATTAAACTCTGTATTCCTGAGACAATAATCTGAAAACCCTCTAAATTTTTGAAGAAAATTTGCAAAGGTGAAAAATATGTGATCATTTACTTTTTCCCTTTTTATCACAATTCTGGATCTAGGATTTTTGAAGAAAAAATCAATATTCACACAAATCAATAAATACAGATCCAAATGACCTGAAATTTTGTCTGAATTATGATTTTATCTAAATAATATTTCTCCCAAAATTTGAGAAGCAAATACCCTGTATTCCACCTTATACAACCATTTTATTGAAAAACTCAAAATGCTAATAAAATTAGCAAATTAGCTCCAAATCACCTAAAATTTTGACTGCATCCTCTTGATACAATTACCTAACAACCCTCAAAATTTCATAATCAAATACCTCAGGATTCATGAGATATTAATGATTTACTCGAGCTCTTCCTTGCAAATCTGCTGAGTGTTGGCCACTTGAGTTTCTCTGACAAAGTGCATGCTTCAGATCTCTTCACGCCACTCTCCATAGGTTTTGATCCATCTGAGAAAACCTGCTCTGATACCAAATGAGAAACAATGGTGAAATTGTTCTATTGATCAACAATGTATTACATAGTTTTATAGTTCTTGAAAGAACTAAAAATAGACACGGTGGTTGAGAGAAATCCTCTTAAACTTATTACAACAAACTAACTTAAAGATAGCTCTTATCCTAACAACATGCTAATCTTGGACTATGGTCAAACATTGATCAACCAAGCCAAAACCTCAACGTATGCTAATCAAATTAACTAGAAATATGTAAATCAAAACATTAAACTAAAACTAAATACTAGGACTTAATACTTAGGACTAAGGAGGCAATGTTGAAAATATTCCAACAACCCATAATAAAGAAAAAATAGGTAATAAACCATTAAGTACTTTTATGGCTGAATTCCTAAGCCAATTATCAAAAACCTTTCAAAAAAATTCACCACGTAAATTTACTAAGCTCAATAAACCAATGGATATAATGCTCAAGCATTTACTTGATACAAATAGGATAGAGTTACCTCCCATAAGACAACCTGATACCACAACAGATTGGTATAAACCTGAGCTATATTGTGAATATCATAGAGTGGATGGAATATGACACACAAATGTAGAAATTTAAGATGTGCAATTCAAGATTTGATTGACGAGGGTCTTTTCACTATAAAGGAATTACAATATACAACTAATTATAAATCTCCAATGAACAATCAAACTCCTATGCAAAAAATAGCCATAATCAATCAAGACATGAGGATATCTGATGCAGGAGAATCCAGTGGTGTAAGAGTGATCTTGCATCACCCAAAAAAAATTTGTAATTTTTTAATTTTTTAAAACTAGTAAAACTAGTAAAACTAGTTTAACTTGCAGGAGATTTTTGAAGGTCTTAGAGGTCGAATTTGAGGATTTTTGGCTAGATGCAAGCCTCAAGCCTTGGGGAAAAGATCCAAGGTTCACCCTACTTAGATCGTTTCATGCCGTTTCTGAAAACATGCGGTAATAGTCAATCAGGTCTACGAGTGTGAAGTTATGACCTTGACAAGTTGCCCCCAAAATTCAAATTTAAATTTTAATGGTTTTAGGTGGGAAAAAGGGAAATAGGGTATTTGAGGGAATTTTCGAAATTGTAAAGGGGTCTTTTCTCTTGTATCCTTATTTTTGGCCTGAAATTAAGGAAATGTTTGATTCTCTGACTTGTTCAAATGAAAAATACCTGTGTATCATTTGTTTGGTGTTGCTTGTGTAACATGATCTACACCAATCTCCCAAGAACCCCTATTCAATTATCAACAATAGAAAACCAATCAAATATTGTATCTTAATGTGTCCCATCATGATGATATCACTAGTATCATAATAGAAACTACAAATGAGCAACCTCGAGTTCAATCAACTCAATTTGATATTCAAGAGATGGATTCCTCATTTGACCAACCTTCAAAACTATCTTTGGCTCTAGAGAATGATCCAAAATTGAATGTAAGCATAGAAAGCCCATATTTAGAATTAATATCTCAATCTGAAATCCACTCTGATAACCAACACCAAGTGATTAATCATCAAGCAAAGATATCCCTTTTATAAGTATTACAAAGTTATCATGTTCATAGGGAAACATTGTTCAAGATACTTTGCCAACAATTTGTTCCTCATGATATTTTCCCTAAGAACAACATTAATGGTGTAATCCCTCTTGAGGTTAACCATATTTCATTCTATGATGAGGATATTCCTTCCTCTACTCCACAAGAAGACTTCTCTCTTTACATTACAAGATTTATTAAATAAAAATCTATTAAAACTATCATGGTAGATGATGACTCCTCTCTTAATTTATGCACTTATAAATTATTACAAAAACTCAAATTAAAGGAAGAAGATATCAATGAATCAAATGTTATTATAAAATATTTTAACAATGAAATTCAATAAGCTCAAGGCACTACAATTCTTCCCCTTAAGAGTGGACCCAAGATCCTGGATACTTTGTTTTATGTAGCATCTTGCCCTTCACCTTACAACCTACTTCTTAGAAGTCCTGGGATTCATACGATGAGGGTTGTCCCTTCCACTCTTCATCAATGTTTTAATTTTAAACTCACAAATAAAATTATTACCATACATGGTGACCCAACACCATTTGAATAATATTTAACGGTTGAAACATCAAGTTCTATACATTCTCCATTGTCACAATTACCTCTTATCAATCACTTTTCTTCACCCATATCTGATCATCCTTGTTTACCAAATAACACCCATACATATATTTCATATATGCTCCCTCCATATTATCAAGACTTGGAAGATAGTGATAAGAATGAAGAACCTTCTTATCCTTCTGAAATTTTGTTTTGTAACATGATAAATTTTAAACATAAAAGTCAAATTATTTGCTACATTGTTCTACATTATAATAAAGCTTTTGTTATCGCTACCTTTTATTCATCACCTTTTTTTCTTCATTCTCTCTTTAATTATTATTATCACATCAAGTTCTCTATTCTTTTCCTCTTTATCATTGTCATCTTATGTCCATCACTTTTCTTCATCTACATCTCATTCTTCATCACAACAATCTCAACTATCAACCAAACAACTTCACATACACCACAAGAAAATTATCCTTCAAAACCTCCTTTGATTTTGAATCCACCTTAGAAATGCTATACTCAAATAACCTTGTATAATGTATATAGATCATATTGTATATACCATCAATTCCATCATTAAAAGTAAAAAATCAAAAAAATAAAAATCAAATAAAAAAACTAAAAAAAATAAAAAAGTATCAAAATCTCAAAAATATTTTAGATCATTCTGCATTGTTATTCATTGTTGTATTTCACAATTTTGAAGCTATATTTTCCTTTATTTCGGATTAATTCAAAAGTTATCTTGAACCATACACTTAATTTCATAAATTAATTATTTTTATTTTATCACTATGATTATAAATATCTCTTGTATCGAAGATCACTATTTCACTAAATAATATTTTGAGTTCTGGGAAATGATCTTGCTACTTCTTGAACCAAGTACACTTTTACACGGGGCTTTGCTAGGGTTTGAAGAGGAAAAACTACTTTGCTAGGGTTTGATGAATAAAAAATACTCTGCGAGGATGGAAGCAATGTTTGGAGGAGGTCTAAAAAATTGGAGGAATGTCGTGATGGCATCGGGTCTAGCAGAGAGAGTGCATGCTCGTGATGTTTTTTCATCTAAAAATGACTGGAAGGAACAGGATTTTCCAGTGCATGTCGGGAACCGCTTGTTAAAGAACAATGGATGTTTGGAATGATGTGAAGCTAGGCCAATTCTAGTGGTTCAACCAGACTCAATGGTTAAATATGTGGAGTATCTAACCAAACATGCCCTTATTGGTAAATTGTTGGGATTGCAGCAAAAAATAATTAAAAAAAAAATTCAGATAAGAATATAAAGGTGGGTTGAAAGAAGGACTATGATAAAATTAAGTTAATGGGGGAGACTTTGGTGGAGTCAAGTTTGGTGAGAACATTGGACTCCCATTTTTATAACCCCCAAAAATGATTATCCTCTCATGGAATTTAAGGGGGTTGACCAACATCCCCCCAAAAAAAGTTGTTCATGATTTGGTTCGTGTGCATTCTTCAGATGTCGTGTTTATTCAGGAGACTAAATTGGATATTTATAGTATGTTCAAAATTTCTCCCAAGTTGTGGAGAAGGGGCAATGCTAATGTGTTGGTGCATTTGGATATGTTGGTGGTATCGCTTGTTTATGGGATCCGATTAAGATATCCCCTCTTACTTGGATTTCCAGCAGATGGTCTATTTCGAAGGTCGGGCATGATAATGAATCTAGTGAAACCATCCTACTTACAAATGTGTATGCTCCTATTGATTACAATGGTAAAGTGAATTTGTTGGATCACATTTGATTTGTGAGAAGTTTGGTTCCCTTGTACCATTAATTTTGGTTGGAGACTTAAACTCTATCACTTGTCTGGAGAAGAAACGTGGTGGGGTGGACCGTATCGAGCCTTTTTATTCTATATTCAGTGCTCATATCCAGGCCCTAAACTTGGTTGACATCAAGCCAGATAATGGGATATTTACTTGGCACAATAGAAGGTGTGAGGAAGCTTCCATATCAGAGAGACTAGATAGGTTTTTGATATCTAGTTATTGGATGGGTAATAACAAAAGTGCTAAATCTATGATTCTAGAGGGTAGGGGATCTGATCATTGGCCTATCAAACTCTCTAATTTGGAGTTAGGGCTAAAAAATAATCCCTCCTTTAAGTTTCAACTTATGTGGCTTCGTGATCCTAAGCTTCATAATTTCATGCAAGGTTGTTGGACCATTGGCAAACCTCATCATGGCACCACTATGTATTCTTTTATGAAGCGACTACAATTTTTAAAACATAAATTGAAGATATGGAAGGAATATTTCCTTGGTTAAGCTGGCAGTTCTTAGGAGGATGAAACAAGCTTCAAGGAAGATTAGAGATCAGGGATTCATGAAGGAGCTTCTTGTTGAGGAATCTGAGGCTGTAAAAGACCTTGTTAAATGGGAATTGAGGGAAGAAATTTTTTGGAAACAAAAATCTTGAGTAGATTGGCTTCAGGAAGGGGATAGGAACATAACCTTCTTTTATAACTCATTTAAGGCTCACCATAATGGTAACCTAATTACCTTTCTTGTGAATTCTCAGGGTGCCCTGCTCTCTTCTTTCAGGGATATTTTAGAAGAGACTAAGAGGTATTTTTCCTCTCTCTTCAAGGAGGACTCCCTATTAGATGATGAGAATGAAAAGCTTATTCTAAACTGTATTCCAACGATTGTTTCTAGAGAGATGAATGAGAACTTGATGGGTCCAATTTCCCTTGAGGAGTTAGAAAATGTTGTATTCAAGATGAAAAAAGGAAAAGCCTCAGGTCCATATGGATTTTCGATTGATTTTTATCATGAGTTTTAGGATTTAATAAAATTTGATATTTTGGAGGTGGTCCATGAGTCCCAAAAGAACAAACAGATGCTAAGGTCCCTAAATGCTACCTTTGTGGTGCTTATACCAAAAAAAGAGGGAGAAAATTCCTTAGATATGTTCAGGCCTATTGCTCTCTACAATTTTGTGTATAAGATCATCACAAAAATTATTTCTAAGAGGTTGAAGATATGGTTGAGCAAAATCATCTCTAAGGAGCAAGGAGGGTTTGTTGTTGGACGAAAAATATTGGATGGGGTTGTTATTGCTACAGAAGCTATTAACTCGATGGAAACTTCTAAGGAGAAAAATATATTTATTAAGTTGGACATGGCCAAAGCCTATGATCGGGTCAGATGGTCCTTTCTTCAAAAAGTTCTTGCTACTTTTGGATTTGAGGAGGAATGGATTAGATGGGTGATGAGTTGTGTTTCTTCTTCCTCATTCTTTGTTCTTGTTAATAATGAGCCATCAGAGCTATTTGAGGCCTCAAGGGGATTGAGGTAAGGAGATCCTTTATCTCCTTATTTGTTTATCATTATGGTGAAAGGGTTGGGAATATTACTCAAGTCTCAAGTCATTCAGGGTCTCATTTAGGGTTGGAAGTCGTATAGTAGTTTTCCACCTATTTCCCATCTTCAATTTGTTGATGATACTGCTTTGTTGGGAGTTGCCACTATCAGGGAAGCTGGAAATATTAGACAGTCTCTTGACATATATCTTGGTGCTTCTAAATAGTTGATTAATGAGGACAAGTCTTCTATTTTCTTCTTCAATACCCCTCCTCTTATTCAAGCTAGGATTGCTCGCATTCTAAGATTCCATTTTGGGACTCCCCCCTTAATTTATCTTGGTAGTCTAATTTCATCTCATCCTCTACCTAGATCTTCATGGCAATATATGCTTGATAAGTTTAGAATGAAGGTGAATCACTAGACTTTCATATGGCTATCCACTGCAGGTAGAGCGTTGCTTTTAAAATCTGTTGTTCAAGCTTTACCTATTTATAGATGTTTTATACAAATAGATCCCTCACTTCATCAAGGACATGGATGCTTTTTCAAGATAGTTTTTATGGTCTAGAAAACTTGATAAATCTAAATGGAGTTTGGTTAGGTGGGATTCTATATGTAGGCTAGTGCAAGAGGGAGGCCTTGGGTTGCGATAGACAACTCTTTTTGGGTAGGCTTTGGCTGCAAAACTTTATTGGAGATGGTGTACCTCTCAAGATCATATTTGGGCTAAAATATTATCTTGTAAATACTTGAGAGGTATTTCTGAGGCTGAGATACCTAGAGTCAGCTTGGTTGGGAAAGGTTTAATTATCTATGACAATCTGAAAAGAGGAGCTAATTTAATCAAGCAGGGTTTGTTCTAGATTTGCAATCAGGGATCAAATGCTCTTTTTTGGGAGGATTCTTGGGATGGTCACCCTCATATATTGAATAAATATCCTAGGTTATGTTACCTAAGAATTTTTTTCTTATAGCAGGCTGGTCTCATGTGGAGGACTTTAAAAAAATCTAGTATTTTGGAAATATGGAGATGTATAGGTGGAAATATCTGCAAGAATGGCCCCAGGGGGGACTGGCCAAGGACAGAGAGGTGCTTTCTCTTATTCTTATGGGGAGGCCTTGTTATTCATTGAGGGGTAAATATATTCTGGCTTGGAACCATGATCCTAAGGGAACCTACTCGGTAGCCTATGGTTATCAGGTTCTTGATAAGCAAAAGTATGGGATTATTCCTATCACTTGGTGGAAAAAGATGTGGAACAAATTTTCCTGGCCAAAATATAACTTCTTTCTCTAGTTGGTAACTCGTAATAAATGCATCACTTGGGATAATGTGAGGAATAGGGAATTTTTTAGTCCCTCTTTTTGTGTCCTTTGTAGTAAGAATGAGGATGACTCTTCTCATTTATTTTTCCAATGCTCCTTTGCTAGAGACATTTGGTACCATTGGTGGAGTGCTTGGAACCATCAATGTTTTCATATGCTATTCTTGGTGGAGTTTTGGAGTAGTCTGGACAGACCTCTGAACAAGGCCCCCTTCCTTAGGGTGGCTTGGAATTTGGGTCCTTCTTCCATAATTTGACAAATTTGGCTCAAACAAAATCGGTGCAATTTAAGGGTAGTTATTTGGCTGTTCAACAGATATGGCAAAGGATCCTGTATATGGTTCAAGAAACCATCCATAGTAAATGTGATGTGGACCCTCTTTTGGATTCTAGGGAGGAGAAGGTACAACAAGCCCTTGGTCTCTTTGGGGATGGTGTGAACTCTTCTAGCCCTAGTAGGGTTCCTCATCTCAGCAAGAAGGTTAGGAGAGATGGTAGGTGGAGGCCACCCCCTAGAGGAGTTTTAAAAATTAATATTGATGGATCATCCAGGGGTAATCCTAGACATGCTAGCATTGGCGGTGTTGGGAGAGATTCTACTGGTGGTGTCAATTTTTTCTTTTCTATTTATAAAGGTGTTCACTCCAATAATTTTATGGAATCTCTTGCAATTCTTGAGGCCTTGCAAAGGGGGTTTTATCTTGGTTGGCATAGGATTATCTGTGAGTTTGAATCTCAAATTGTGGTTAATATTTTAAACATTAAAAGGGTGGAGGAAGTTAATTAGCAGTTGGCCTCTGTAGCCATTTAGATTCTCAAAATGAGTGAAGAGTTTGAATTTATATCCTTTGTGCACATTCTAAGGGAATGGAATGTGGTTGTTGATTACCTAGCCAAAAGGGCTTCTGAGTTGTTGGATCCTTGGAGTATCAATAATTGGGAGAGTATCCCATTTGGGGACTCTCAACGCCTGTGGGAGTTGATCCACAAGGATGTACAGACTTAATGTGGTTTTTTCTTGTTGTCTTTTCTGGGTGTCATTCTAGTCTAGTGGTTTTAGCCTGTTTGGCTATTTATTTGAGTTCTTGTTGGAAGCTCATTCGTACTCTATAATCCAGACTTTTTATCAATAAATTTTTACCCCTTTATTTAAAAGTATACTTTTACACATTAAAATGATTTGTTGCAAATTCAACAAATGATACTACATAGTAGTCTTAGTCTCTTGAGCGAAACATTTTCCCTACTATCCTATCATGTGCATGGTCTAGAATGTTTTGAGAATAAAAAAAATGATAAGCTCACCCTTGCTCGAATAAAAATACCTTACTCTACAACCAATCCGAGCAAGTATCCCAAAAGAAAAATCAAAGAAAAGTAAAATTCAAAAATCAAAAGAAAAAGAAAGAGAAAAAAATAGAAAAGAGAATGAAAAGAGAAAAAGAAAAGTAATAAAATCCCCTTGTTCAAAACAAAATGAAAAAAATCCCTACCCCTTGAAAGTGAATAAAATAAGGGTGAATGAGCTTGAATCCCTAGAATTCTTAGTTATTCGAAAATCATGAGGTAAACCCCATAATAGGTGATTTGTGCCCAACTTGCTTGACATTGGGTAATTCCTTTTCATGTGGTGACATGTCTATGACATTAGCAACCTTATTTTGTACATACCTATGTCCGCTTGTGGATTAGCTAGCTTTTGATGACTTGACTTACATAGTAGTTTGGTACGGTTTTATGTATAAAAATCATGGTTAATTAACCCTTCACTTGCACACACATTGGTTCATTCAAGTTTGTTTGCATCACTACCTTACTCAAAATTGGTAAATGAACATTACAAAGCATACACATTTGATCCTTGAGATATTTTGTATCATCATGACAATCAAGATGGATAATGAACTCACTTATCACACACTAGTTTTTGATAAATGTGAATTTGTCTTAGAAATAAGTTAAAATATTTCTTTAAAATTTTTCGGACAATGTTAGTTCATCATTACTTTCATATTAACACATTACATATATATTTCCAAAATTTCAAAAATCTCTAAAATAACTTATTGCAAAAATAACATGTAGTTCAAAATCACTTATCATACATAGCATTCATGACTTCGCGATGATGGTATAATTCCTAGGAATTATTCTTCTCAATTTTGACACTAGGAATTCTATACCTATCACAAACCATACTTGTAATTTTTCATGCCCAAAATTGGTCCATATATATTCATAAAAATTTCATAATCTTTTTGAAACATATGACACAATGATTTATCTTACATTACTTTACATTTTAAGATAACAAATAATTTCATATCATCATGCATTTCATTTTGATTTTCGTGATGATAGTATAATTCCTAAGTAATTATTTCATATAATTTCACACATAGAAATTCTATGCTTAGCGTAAATCATCCTTCAAATTTTTCATGCTTTGCTCAATATATTTCACAAAAATTTACCACATACATTATTATCAAACAAACATCACACATATTCCTATTACCACAAAAGCCTTAAGATTATTCTTAAGCATACAACCATTCTTAGCAATATCAAAAAATTTCATCACAAACAATATTAGCTTCGAGACTTAGCGAGCTTTGAACTCCACCAACAGTCTCATAAAAGGACAACATCCTTTGAGTTTAATTGCTAGAATCTATCAAACAACTTGTTCCAAAACAACATCAACAATTTCTTTCTCATCATGAAGACTTAAGATTATTATTAAGCACACAATATTTTGGTATTAGCAATACAAAAATTCCTCATAATAGGATTCGCTTTGTGACTTCACGAGATTTGAACTCCACCAACAGTCACATATCAGCACAACATCCTTCGAGGTTCATTGCTAACCCCTCATATCTATCATCACATAAAATCATCTTTCTCAAAACACACTTTACAAAATCATTTTCCTTTTATGTTAATCATGATCAAAATATTCAAAAATTAAAGCACGATTACAAGAAATTATGTAACACAACCATCATAATAAAATGTAATAAATCATCCAATAAATCACACAAATTCACATAAAACAAAGAAGATCAAATTTGAGTTTTCCACCAAACGTAAAATTTTGTGTAAAAACTCGAAGGGGCATCCTAGTCAGTAAATTAGTAATTATTTTTTTCTAAGACATCAATTTTACATAAACTATTCATTCTAAACCATCTACTTCATTTTTGCCCATGTCAAATCATAATCATTTCTACTCAAGTGTCTACAGTTTTCTTTGACACATTTATTGTTCATAAATACGTCAAAGAGGGGGCAAAATTTAGACATGAAAAATTGACTCATTTTCCTTAGTTTTTCTCCTAGAAAAGTAAGATCATGTTCAAGAGAATTTTTACCCTATCAAATCATCTCAATTCTTATCAAATTTTATACCATTGGATAAATCTCAAAAAGAGCTTTCCAATGGTATATAATATGTCCAATTTTGACATCGTCTTCCTTGTTTTTCGCTCCAACAAACAAAAAAATTTTGACCTTTGAGAAAAATAACCCATCAATCAACAAAATAGCCTGACGATCGACATAATCGCCAGGTGATTTTCTCCCAAACAAAATTTTAAAAAAATTGCTAAAAGACAAAATACGGTTTAAAACCTCTTACCTAGTTTAGCCATCATTCAGATCAGGGAGGTTGGAAAGTAGATTGAAGGTGACAAACATAGGAGGTATCAAAACCTACTCCATGTTTAGCCTAACCTCCCAGCTTCCTCAAACCCCTCCTTGGCCTATTTAATATAGGATATTTTTTCCCTTCTTTCCTCCTAGATGACTGACTGACTGGTTGGTTGGTTGGACTCTAATCCCATAAGATTATTTTTTGAACTCCCTTAAGGATCCCTCACATCAATTTGTTACATAATTCCACCTCTTGGCATCCCTATTTTTATTTTGTCATTACAGGTCCCAGTTATAATCACCTAAAATATCATCATAATCGCCTAGCGATCGATAGAAATAACAAGTGATTTCGATAGAAGCGACAGGCGATTTCATCAAAGAATAAGAGATTTCATCAGAAAGTAGGCGATCCTGTCTTCAAATCTACTGGGGGCAAGGATTCAAATAATTATTTGCATTTCTTTCCTAATTTTCTATGTGCTTGTGCATTGCATCATGTCCATTTGACTTATTACTTAGATTTAGATATTGCATGTTAGTGTTCACCATCATTCCTGTTAGTTGCATCATGAAATGAGGATCATAATTGCACAAATCCATGGCATACTAGGTTGAATTGTCATCATAGTATCTCATGTCATTTCATATCCATTTGCATATAGAAATTAAAACATATATACAACTTGGAGTACGAGAAACTGTTATAATTTGCAAGATATATTGTTCTCTATCCTCTATTTGTTGTCAACTATTTTGCTACAGGATTGCAACATAATCGCCTACGATTTTGTTAAATCAAAGGTGATTTTGTTAAATCAGAGGTGATTTTGTCTGGAACACAGGAGACTCTATCTGGAATAGAGGTGATTCTATCATGATACAAGCCTCAGAATCTTCATAAAACATCCGAGTCAAGTAAGGTTTATAATTTCTTTTAGCCCTAGTTTTAAGCATTGCATTTTATTTTGTATCCACTGTCTGTTGTTTTCATTAAATAAAAATTGCATATAGATAGTTTAGTTGCATAAAGGCCAAACTTAGGTGTATGTGAATGATTTATAAAAATAATACATCAAACATCTTCCAAAACCTAGGTATGGAAACTGTTGTTAAAATTTTCCTGGTGAACCCTTAATTCATCAAAAAATCACCACAAGAAGGCACACTTAAGTGCCTCTCTTTCAAGGTGTATCTCTACCATTTTTCCATTCCCATCTAATGCATGGATCCATCAGCCTAGAGGAAAGGAGTGTAAAAATTTTAGGCCTACACTTCGTCAGCACCAACAACATGTTTTTTGGATAATATTACATTATTTGGTACATGCTATTGTACCACCTTGGTACATCATTGTAAATATTAGATTAGATATGTGTCTTAGATTAGTGATTAAATAGTTTATGTAATGTAATAATATATAAGAAATACACAAGTGTCATGTAATATGTGTGCAAGTGTTATCAGTGTAAATGTGCACAAGTTTTTAATATGTAAGTGTGCACATTTATCCTTAGAATAGGAAAGTGAAGAGTTGTAAAGAAGAGTGAAGGTCAAGAGTGTAGCATATAAAGAGTCACATACAATTATATATTTGTGACAAAGCATTGTAATTATCATCGAATATGCATAACTTTATGCTTGCATTAGTAGACCTTTATTCAATAGTATTTTTCAATATTTGGTGTGCAATTTTGTGAACATTGTTTATATGATTATTCTGTGAGCATTGTTATTATATTTGACTAGTTATTATATGATTATTTTTCTATGAGATTTACATTAGTATTAAAGCTTCAAAAGCTAACAGTGGTATCAAAGCTACAACAAGATTGCTTGCACAAGATTTGTTAAGTTGCAAAAATTAGTAAGGCTAGAGTCTTTCCACAGTTGTAGGAATAGCTAGTGAAGATTAGGACTCTAGAATTTTTCCACTAGGTTGAAGAATAACTAGTGAAGAATATAGAATATTTCCACTAGGTTGAAGAATAACCAATGAAGAATAGGATTCATATTTTGGAAAACCAACTCAGAAAGAAAGTTGCTTATTCGGGGAAATAAATAACCATGTTATTGATTTGGATATTTGAGAAAGAACCAACTCAGAAGAAAGTTGGTCATTAGAAATATATTATTATGATTCATATTTTTAGATTCTCTAGTAAAGGAGGATTATATTGATTCTTAGGAACATCCTAAGAAACCAATACAACAAATATTGATCTACAAAAGTTGAGAAGTTTTCTACAACATATAGAGAAGACTTTCATATTCGAATGCTAGAAGATAGAAATATTTCCTTAGGAAGGCATTGATTTGAGTTGTAGTCAAGTATAATTTTAGATCTTAAAGATACACCTTGATAAAATATTCAAGTCATTAAGAAATAGACCTTGAAAAAATAGATTAGTTTACCAATTCCAATAAATCTATTCAGAATATAAGGTAGTCTATAAGATTGATTCAAGTCTTGAAGACAAACTTTGATATTGATATTTTTGAATTTAGGTCTTAAATAAAAGATATTGATAATAAGCTTGATAGTTAGTCCAAAAGAAGATGCCAATATTGAAAAATAAACTCTTCAAATAAATGAGTCTATAGATTGGAGAATCAAAAAATTGAGACCCTTTAGGGAAAGAGGTCCTTATTCAGATAAGTGGCCCTAATAGAAAAGACGACATATTTTATTGAAAAAGAAAGGGGCCATAAGGAGAAAATTTCTAAAATATAGATTTCAAAGAACCAAATATAGGAGACCCACTAATAGATGTCCTATTGTAGAAATAGATAGGAGACCCACTGATAGAGGTACCATTTAAGGTAGACATAGAAGACAGATATTAAGGAGACCCATTAGAAGAGCTCTAATAAGAGTACTTACACTATATTTATGATAATCATATTCATTTGACAAAAAACTCATAAGACAAATTAAAGAGTTCCATTGAAAGATGTTCTAGAGGAATAAGACCCATTTGAAAGAGGTCCATCATAAGAGTTTATTGGTCCTTAGTAAGAGAAGAGACCATTAATCTAGCTTGTTCTATAGAGATAGAAAACAAGCAAGAAGACTTGAAGGCAACAAGAAGACTTCAATATAGTAAGAAGACTTCAGGAGAACAACAAGATTTTAAGAAAACAAGAAGGCTTGGAGGCCACCAATTTAAAGTTAAAGAGAGAAGGTAGTATATTCAGTCAAGGAAAAAGACTGATGCAAAGCATCATATAAGTCTAGACATAAAATAAGATTAGAAAGATAGTTTTTGAAAGATAAGTATCTTGCCAAATTTTGAATATTTTTTAAGAAAATATGACAACAAGTTTAAAGAGTTGTAGGGAAGTATATAGTAAAAGGATAGAAAATAATAAAAACATGTTATTGTGCTATTCTTTAGTGCAATAGTCAAGGAGCTATATTTACATAAAATAGAACCATGAATATCACCTGCATCTACATAGAAGAAAGCAAAAGATTGGTAAATCAACAAGCTATTAAAAAAGGAGATTTGGGAAGTATTCATAGCATCTTCCATAAGAAAGGTAGCACCATAGTATCACCATAGAAAGGAATTTCCATAGCAAATAAATGTCAAGAAATAGAAATCAATGTCTTAGCAACGTCAAGAAATCTAAGCTAGAGTCATAAGCAAAGAAAATACTCAATACTAAATCTAGATCCACAACAAAAGAGAATGCAATGAAAAAAAAGGATTGCATGCAAGGTTTATGAATCCTAAGAGAGCTTAAATTTTGATCATAGAACTTTGTTTCTAAACCTGCACATACCAGTGAATAGCAAAGAATCATAAAGATAAAGAAAAGAGTAATTGGTTGGCCTGAGCTGAGTTATCCAAAAAATATAGTTATGTAAAGTATGCAAGATAGATACATAGGTGATTTAGCTACACGGATATAGAGGATAAAATACCAAGTAAGATACAATCATTAATCCAAGGATAGAGAATAGCACCAAGGACAATACATTATAATACCAATGTCCAAATGAAGCACCAAGCACTAAGTAAAGTAGGGATTCAATGCCATAGCATTGATTGTAGTAAAGTAACAAGCTAGAAAACCAGCACCATAGAGTCCCCCAAAGATAATAGAAGACCTAGAAAGCAAATCATCAACAGAAGGTTATAGAAAGGTGATAGCATTCAGACCATTTTAGAAGAGATAGTGCATTATCATAATGTTTTAACTACTTGGAAGAGACAATGAAGCATCATCCTAGTCGACATCCATCCTAGACCTAAGCATGGAGTGAAGTGACGCTAAGTTGAATTGATGCACAAGATTGAATGGTAAGTGTAAGTTAGAGTGCTAATAATAACATGGAGGAAAAATTTTCGAGAGACAAACAAAAGTTTGAGCATCAAATGAAACTTGAAGCATCGAAGAGATAAATCCATCGAATAACCAATCCAAAGCAATCCAACAAACACTTTATCAGGGAAAGCATAATGTTAGGATAATTGAATTAAGTCATAACATATAAGAAATGACAATAATTCAAGTGCACATTGGTGTAGTTGAAATGTTCAAGTAGTTGGAGTTTTAAAAATTTTCAAAGTGCTAAAATAAGGCACTTGCATGTTGTGCAACTTATATTTCAATACAGGCAACAATATAGTGAAACAACCAAATCCATCTAGACATCGTTCACAAAGTCGAACAATGCAACAGAGAATCATTGATAGAATATTGGATTCCAAGCATAGGTATATTATGGTTTTGATTAAAATTTAAATTTTTCTAAGGTGCTAAGGAGAGAAGGTTTATTTTAATTTTTATAAGTTTTTTAAAGTTTAATTTGGAGAGATAAGTTAATTAATTGAATAGTTAATATATTATTTAATTTTATATTTCATGGAGTGATAAACAGAGATAAATATTATTTAGTAGAATTTTTTTTGAAAAAAAATAAATTTTGAAAGGTTTTATTTTTAATATTTCTTGAAATTCAAGTTTATATAGAATATTTGTAAATTAATCAATTTTGGAGAGATAAGGTAGTCTACTTCAAATTTAGAATATTAAATTTGCAAAAATTCTTACTTTACTAGTTTCTAAATTATTAGGGAGACAAGGAATTTAACTTCATAGGTTTGTGAATCTTAGGGAGTCACAAGGATGTCTACTTTAAAAGAATCATTGAATTCAATAGATCTAGAGTTTTTTATACAAAAATAAAAAGTAAATGTCATAAAATTTGGAATAAAAAATTTGCTTGCAAAAACTAAAGGAAAATTAGATCTAGTCTCAAAATTGAGTTATAGTGAAGCTATAGAAGAAAACTTTGAAAATTTTGAATACTATATACATGCAAGAATTGTTGAAGCGATTGATGATGGAAATGATAGTATTATGATACCTTTAGATATATATATATACATATATATATATATATATATATATATATATATATATATATATATATATATATATATATATATATATATATATATATATATATTTGATAGATAAGATACTATAGCATTAATACCGGGTTTTATAGGTTGACCCAAAACCTTTTACAAAAATCAGCCCAGGGTTGTTGATGAACATATCCTTACTAAGGATCCTATATATGTAAAATCTACATGCCGCCAAAGCCATTACATCCAATAAGGCACATAGCCTATTATCAAAAAAAAACTTCCCATACAACATTTTGGGTATACCAGAGAAAACACACATGCATCATAATTACAAAAAAGAAACAGACATGAATCCCTTCCTTGAGACAATGGAGAAACAAAAAGCTGCAGACACACATAGCAGAGTACTGAAAAAAACTCCCACAAGCTCTGTATTGACAGTTACTCTTAATAATTCTTTGGTAATTGCTTTCTTTCGTATATGATATGCTTTGGTACCATATACTATCTTGGCCAATCAGCCTTGGAGAAGTGAACCTGCTGGCTAGATTTATGGCGATGGCTATCAGGTGGTCCACGTGGCTTTGGTTCGAAGTATTATATTGCCATTTCTTTCCTTCTCTATGATTATCAACCAACCTCAAATTACTAGGATGACTAGGAGCTATGTTATCTGACATGTGACTATCCCCATTAGTCTTTGTGGTATTTCCAAGCAGCATCCACGAAGACTGACATCTCAGATAATTTTTATTGTGAGTCCAATTCAAAAAAGAGACGGGAATACTCCTAGCCTTCAAACTTATAGTGCCTTACCTATTGGTAAATTTGACTATCATTCTTGGCATTCTTGTTGAATAAGCTCCTCTACTTCACTCGGGACATCGTGTTCCCATTTGAAAAGTCTGTCACCATAGACACCCAAATTGGCCAGCTTATCAGTAATTTTGTTAGCTTCCCAAAAGACATGTTGGGTTTTTCTATCCTATCTTCCCTGGAAAAGGATCCTAGTCTCTTCAAAAATTGTTTTAATCCTCCAAGGAGGTATTTTCCAATTATTGAGGAGATTTATAAAATACATAGAATCTGTTTCTATGATCAAAATACCTTCTAAGTCTTGAGTCATTTGAAGGCCTCTCCACATAGCTCTAGCTTCAGCTTCATTGTTCCTCCTTGTTCCCAAATATTTGAAAAATGCAAGCATCACAAAGTAATTAAAGATATAAAGATTGAAGATCCAAAGAATGATGATGAAGGAGAACTTAAAGCAGACTCAAAGCTAAATACTAATATTAAATAGAGGTTCATGAGCAAAGAAAGTTCCAGAACAAGAACTTGATGGGTCACTTGAAGATTGAAGACAAAGATGAAGACCAATATTTAAGACTAAAGTCTTCAATAACCAAATAATGTAATATAGGGGGGTGTTGAGGAATATTACATTATTTGGTACATGATAATGTACCCCCATGGTACCTTCATGGTACAATTGTAAATATATAATAGATTAGGGTTGAGTCTATAGTTTAGGAGTGTGATTTATATTTCCCTTTTATGTAAGTGTCAATGTGTAATAAATGCACAAGTGTCATGTAAGAGTGCAATGTGTAAGAAATTCATAAGTTTCATGCAAGTT